>BSBM01000887.1:1507500-2707500 GCA_027924585.1 Larix kaempferi
CACATCAAGATGAAGATGAAATGAAATCACAACTACATTTCAGATTAGTAAACAAATGCGCGCACACATGATTAGCACGTGCTCGCTTTTAACGTGTATGCGTTGATGGCGTGTACGCGCTACAAACATGCGTGCATGCATGTAAACACGCGTGCGCACATATATTTGCGTACGCATGCACGCACATTTTTTCCACGTCAACTCACCAACGTGGACAATCGACATTTCCGAAACAGGGGCGTGTACGCGTGTTTGAATGTGTGTGTGCGCCCTATTTTGTTTTTCGTTCGTGTGCTTCCATTGCAGCCTTTTTGGGTACCAGTTTCGTACCGGTACCTTCTTATCTTTTACAAATTGTTCCATAACTTCTGGAACATGACTAGGAAAACTTCTAAGATAGTGTTGCAAGTATGCTAGTTCACCAGACTTTCCATAAGAGATAAGAAGGTTCTGCATATAATAGAAGTATTTCTCACTTTGACTCAAGTCACAAATTCTTGCAGACATGAATAAAGAAGCTAGGTGCTCGTAGTCTTATTTATCGTTAGGGCCATAGAACTCTTTTCCGAAAGCATGCAGTATCTGTTGATCTGCATCATCGACAATCAAAATCTCATATTTTGCTTCTTTTTGTAGCCACCGCCACCATTCATGTGCTTAACCGAATAATCCAGCTATCAACTGTAAAGCTAATTGCTGACCAGAAGTATTTGAATCTTAGGTCATTTTATATAAAATCCATTGGCCAAGAAGCTATATGGATGACTTTATTTCTACTCACGACTAACATTGTATATTCAAAACGGGTTGCTCAGGCATCTGTGACATCAGTTTATTCATTCCATTTATTCCAAAATGGAATTTTTGAGAAGGAGCAAAAGAGGCATCTTGCATGTCTAAATCAAAAGTGGGAGGAGGAGGACCTGAAAAGGAGGAAGAACCAACTTCATGGCTGACCTCTGAACTATTCCGGGTATCTTCTGTGTGAGAGGGTAATTTAAGCATAGCCATATATCTTTCAGGTAATGCCTTAGGCATTCTATGGAATTGACTTACTAAGCTTTGTATTTCTTGGAATTCTTCTTCATCTTGACCAAACTTAAAATTTGGTCTTTTATCCTCATCTTGGACACTCATCATACCAAATGAGTAACTTTTAGAGTGTTGTTGTTGGTGTCCTTTTAGTGCAAGATCCATTGCTTCCTGGTTGACCGAGCCAGTTTTATTTCTTAATTCTTGAGTTTTGGTCAAAATCTTACCCAAGATATTCAACCTTTTCTATGTCTTGTCATAGGTTGTATTTATTGCAGTTTTTATCTCTTCTGTATCATACAGCAAATGATCTAGAAGGTATAGTTATCTTTTCATGCCCATCCTTCATTGTTTTCTTTAACTGAATGATATGCATGGCCATATCATCCATATTTTTTGCTGTGAGATGTTGTTGCAAATTTCCATAGTTGGAAAGCTTTAATTCATCCGAGACAGTTTTAGAAGGAATAGAAGATTTATAGGGCATGGATCCTTTTTTAATTTTCCCATTAGTTGAAAACTGTTTGAAGGGAACCTTTGGAATATTTCTTCCAAGGAAAAATGACCTATCACCTTTAGAAGAGGTGATTTCCATACTAGATCCATTCCGAGGTAAAGATGAAAACATATAGAGACTCGGGAGTTATCTATTGTGATTATGCTTTAATCTATGGAGTATTTTCTTGCAGGATGGACAGTCTGAGTGTTGACCTTTATGTTCAGTGTCATAGACCCTAGAAAAGGAAGGTTGAACTGAAGTACAAGAAGCAGGTTCATGCCTATTTGACTTAAAATAAAAAATATTCACAGAAGGGGTCCTGAGAAGAGGAGTAAAACGGGGAGTAGGATGGACTTTAGGGATTCAGAATGAGTGGGAGGATCTATCAAAAGAAACCAGGGTATTGAAAAAAGAATCTGTTTTTTGTACAGAAATATCTCGGTTCCTTAGCTCTTTATATTTCACTTCCCATTGTCTAGGGTAGTTTATTCCCATCCAGTCAAAAGTAACTAAAGTAGTTTGTTTAGATTTGTTTGTCTCCACCATGTTGTGCAGGTGTGAGCTCCGATGGACCTTAGACTAGAGCGGGGGAAGAGTATCATTCCCAAAGTGGACAAGAACACATGCTTTGAGTTGTATGATCTTGGATGCAGAATCCATTTTAAAGCCACATGGTAATATATGTGCTTTAAGTAAATCATAGATATAGGGATCTTCAAGGATGACAGAATACTTAGGAAAAATAGTGCCAAAACACAGTCCATTATGTAAAGGAGCGGTAAAGCCTCCGATGATGGCATCAGAAAAATCGAGATGCCAAGTGTCTATGGCTACACACAAAGAAGAAAGGAGAAGATAGGGTCGAACTAATGGACCAAGACTAAGTTTAATTGCACCAAGATGGGCGTACTTATATCCCTGGGTCTGGGACTTATCTAACAAATTAATATGCACAGGCTCATCTCTATCTTTAAAATAAACATCAACAGAGCTAACTTTGATTTGAGTGTGAGTTTTATATTGCCACCATGATAACTTAAAAACATAAGAAGGTAAGATAGCTGGTAATTGCCAATTTTCGAAAGGATTTAAATCTTGGATATTGATTATTGAAAAATATGTAGAAGTATCCTGGTGAAAAGGGGAGCATCTTCCAACTAAAGATACTTTTGAATCGTTGTCTTCCTAATAGACTAAGGATTGGAGGAGGACTGAATCCATTGAAGGGTCCATGGAACACTTACCTTTATCGAAAAATAAATGGGCAAATCGCTCACATGGGTTCCTACAATTATTTCTCAAAGAAACAATGAAGGATTTACAGTGCCTATCCCATGGCTATGACCTCACCACAACTCGGACGCCCCTTTTACCCAACACAGAACCTTCACTTCAAAGAGAAGGAAATAGAAATCAGACTGTAAAAATAAATGCAGAGATACATCAACTTATATAGTAGAAGATAAAAATATAAATGCTGAGACTTACAACACAAAGGCCAAGTGGTGTTGGCTCTGATACCAAACGCCTCCAAGATCTCTCTTGGATTTCTTTGGCAAACTTGCTTGTTTTTCATTAAATATTTCACTCTCAATTTACAGATAGACACAAAACGAGTTCTAAGCACAAGGTACTGGGGTCGTTTATGTTTCGAGCATCAACATAGATGAAGTCTAATCCAAGGCTTCGTGGGAACACCAGCATATGCTTACTAAAATATTATAAAACATACATACATATTATCAGTTTGTCTTCAGACTGCAAAGATCATCACTAATATTTACACACTTGAATATCACATAGATTTTGATCCCAACTATTCGCTCGAAGCGCAAAGGGAGAGCATACACTACTAACTTCTTATAGACTCATTACACTTGAGATATCTGATTTCCGTATGCCAGTTCACACTAAGCGTGGGAATATAGGATACACAGACCCTGATTCAAAGATTTGCATAGCTCTCAAATCGCAAAAACTGAATGCCTAAATGAGAGCCTTGGAGTCTTATTTATACAAAAATTAGTCGGTTTCCTGGTGACTCCTAATTAACAACATTCATTCAAAAGTAATGATTTAGAGTGGAGTGTGGGGACAACAACATCCATTATCTCATCCCTTAAGTGGTCTAATAGACATATGGGGACCCGAATAAATCACTTTAGACAGACTTTAAGATAGAACCAGACCAACTCTCATTTTAATACAAAGGGACATACGTACGATGGCATAAAATAAAATTATTACAATGTGGAAACTATTAAGGCGGCCCACCATGCCTTTCAATCAATCATAGGGGTCCCACCCATGTGGACAGATATAGTCTGACAACATAAAATAAAATTATTACAATGTGGAACCTATAAGGCGGCCCACCATGCCTTTCAATCAATCATAGGGGTCCCACCGCTGCAAACAGATACATATTTCTCGGACATCACTGAGATCCACTTGATCTGGGTCGTGTCCAGGAATCACGAGGGAGACAACAGTTCGACTGAATGAGTCGTCTCTGTTATGGCGGAAGCTTAAGATATAGAATGAGCAAAAGCAGGATTACACTACACAGATAAGCACAAATATGCACAAACAATATGCAGGAATGCGAACTGATCTTCTATTACTTGTAAGTAGATAGATTGATGTATGTTACAATATTATACATACTTATATAGAATTATGAGAAACTTGGGTGCCTTCCCGTTACGTTTAGTTACAAAGAAGAAGTTAGAACGGTTCAACAATTCAACCATTACAGTCGACTGGAAGACACAGAGACAGTCTGTTGAAGTTCGACAGTCATTGGTTGCATGTCAATGTCATGAATTGTGAGGTTGCTGAACATGTCGAAGGTGCAGAGTGTGTCACAGTATGTCGAAGTCGAGACTCTTCGAAGTTGTGCCAAAATCGAAACCTGTCGAATTTCCTGAGGTTGTCGAAGTCATGTCGAGTTGAAACTTGTCAAAGTTGTATCGACATCGATAACTTTGTCACAGTCGATGTTAGCATTCGACAACAATGCCAACTGCGATGTGGATCAGACCTCCTTCCTTAAGAAACAATGGTCTCCATTGTTTACTCACAAAGGTGAGGAAACTTGTTGGTTATTTCAGTAACAGAGTACCACTTTCCTTGAGATGGGAGCTGGCCAGCTTTGGCAACCTGCAACAAGGGAATTGTGTTCATCCTTGTAAGGCGTACTCGTCATCCCACAATGGTGTCGCAAGGAAGAGGTTCCTGAACATATGAATTGATGTCTTCGGGTACTGCTGTTGATAATTTGTTCTGTTCGAACAGAGGTGCATGGTATGGTCAAAGTAGATCCACATTAAAGACTGGATGCAGACCTAGGAAAGCAGGAATGTTGAGCTAGAAAGCATTTTCTCCAATCTGTCGAAGAATAATGTATGGACCATATCGCAAAGGTTTTAACTTCTTGAAAGGACCAGTGAAGCGCTCCTTCTTAAGATGTAGCCAGACCTTATCCCCAATTTGGAATGTATGAGGAATACGATGCTTGTCGTGTCGGGCCTTATATTTCTCATTTTCTCTGTGCAACATGTCCCGTGCTTGTCGCTGAATGTCACAAATCTGTTCTCAAAACTTGACTGCTTTGTCAACTTCTCGCTAGCTGTAGTTGGTGTTGGAGTTCGACTATGTCGAGGAGCTAATCAATTCGAGAGGCGCTGAGGGTTGAAATCCGTAACAGATCTCAAATCGAATCTTTCCTGTAGAGTTTTGTTGAGCACGATTGTAGTTTTGCTGTATGTATGGAAGAATTTCATCCCATGTGCGTCAATGCTTGTGGTTGTACATGCAAAACAGTTGTACTACAAGGTGATTCACAACTTCCGCCTGTCCATCAGTATGAGGATGGAAAGCTGTCGACAATGAGAGTCGTGTGTCTAGATGTTTCCAGAGGATTTTCCAAAAGATGCTGATGAATCTAGCATATCAATCGGAAATAATGGTTGTGGGTGTTTAAAACAAAGTGTTTCCAAACATGTGTAAAGAAGAGCTGAGCGGTCTGCTGCGTTGTTGTGGTCTTCTTACATGGTATGAGAATGGCCATCTTGTAAAATCGGCTGACTACTGCTAATATCGTGTCATGTTGATGTATATTAATAGGATAACCCGTCAAGTAGTCCATATAAATAGATTCCCATGGTCGACTAGGAACTGGCAGAGGTGTGTACAATCCCTGTCATTGATTAGGCGGTTTAGAAATGGCACAAACCATGCATGATCGAATGTACTTGTTGACGTAGGATTTAAGTGTAGGCCAAAAGAAATACTTCTGCAGAATAGCAAGTGTCTTGCTACTCCAAAGTGTCCTGCAGTCTTGTTGTAGTACGTGTCCCAAATGAGTTGCTGTCGGTGCTCACCGGTCGATACACAAAGCTGTCCATGCTTGTATAGAAAGGTGTATTTCAGGAAGTAGTAGGAGGTAGATGACTTGTTAGTCTATAACTATCGGTATACTGCTGAGAATTCGGTGTCGTCCTCATACAACTATGGCCAAGTGGTCGTGTCATATCCCTGCATACTTCACTGTCAAAAGGAGAGTAATGGGTGGTCGACTGAGGAAATCGACGATGGCGTTAGCTTTACCTTTCCGATACCTAATCACCAATTGGAATTGTTGTAGGTAATTAATCCACTTGAGTTGTCAGTTTTTCTGCAACTTTGACTGTGTCGAACTGTAGAGGCTTGTGATCTGTGAGAATGATCGTTTCCTTTCCAAGGATGTAATGCCTCCATTGCTTGAGAGCTTGCACAATGGCGTACAATTCTTTTTCGTACGTCGAGTATCTTCTAACGGTGTCGTTAAAAGTCTCGGAATGAAAAGCGACTAGGTGACAAGATTGAGTGATCACTGCACCCAAGGCATAGTCCGATGCATCCGTCTCAATCTCAAAGGGCTGATGCAAATCAAGTAACACAAGTACTTGTGCAGTGCAGAGCCTGCGTTTGAGCTATTCAAAAGCTTCTTAATGTGTTGTCCATTGAAAGACAGTTTTCCCATTTCCTTTTGTCAACTTATTCAAGGGCCAGGCTATGTGATTGAAGCCGAGTATGAACCTTCGATAGAAATTCGCCAAACCAAGAAAACTTCTTAGTTCTTGAATGCTTCTAGGAATGTGACAATATTTGAGGATCTGTACTTTGTCTGGATCGATGTGAATTCCTGTAGAGTCAATTACATACCCCAAATATTTGATGCCGGTCATTGCAAAAGAGCACTTGTCCATGTTCAGATAGAGTTGATGTTGTTGGAGAGTGTCGAGGACTTGCCGAAGATGTCCAACATGTTCTTCCCATGATCAGCTGAAAATCAATATATCGTCAAGATAGAAAATGACCCATTTTCCAATGAAAGGTTGAAGAATGCTATCCATATGTCGCATGAAGGTCACAGGTGCATTGGTTAAGATGAAAGGCATGACTAACCATTTGAACAATCCTTCCTTGGTCTTGAAAGCAGTTTTCCACACATCTGAGGGCTCGATTGGAATCTAATGGTATCCCGACTTGAGGTCGATCTTAGTAAATAATTTAGCACCTTTTAGATAGTCGATGAGCTTGTCTATCCGCAGCAGAGGGTAGTGATTCTTTACCGAAATTTTGTGTAGAGCTCTGTAGTCGATGCACATGCGCCAAGTCTCGTCTTTCTTCGGAACTAGGACGACTGGACTTTCGCAAGGAGAGGAACTGGGGTGGACATGACCTTTGTTAATTAATTCTTGGATTTGTCTTGGAATATCTTCATTTTCAAGAATGGATCTTCTGTAAACTGATGTGTTAGGAAAAGAAGAACGAGGAACAAGTTCAATGGAGTGTTTTACCTAAAAATGTTGAGGTACTCTGTCTGGAGCTTGAAAGAGGTTCTAGTACTCATCGAGAATATGATCGACTTGTTGCTTCTATCGAGAGCTGCATGGTCACTGATTCGACTCGTTGCTGCAGTCTTCTTAGAATGTTGTGGCTTAATCATGATTAATGCGAACTTCTGAGCATGATTGATGAGCTTCTTTGTCTTTTTGGAAGACATCAGTGCAACCGTTGGTGTGGGTTGATGCTTTGGTATGATGAACCATTGATTTCAGATTCTAACAATCACCTTCTAAGGCCGTGACTGATAAATTCCATGTATACCTCAGAGGTAAAGTTTCCCAAATAGGGCATCGACTACGAAGGGTGGTGCCACGTCGCAGAGTACTTCATCTTAAAAGGTTTTATGAAGTAGGTGAGCTTGCATTGTCGAGTGATCCATAGTTCTTGTCCATCCTTCATCCAACCGATGCTGTAAAGCTAAGGATGCGGAGTGGTAACAAGACCTAGTTTCTTTACGAGATCTTCAAAAACGAAGTTCTTCTGGTTACCGTTGTCCACAACCAGATGTAATGGGTTGCTCTGGACCCATATCCGTGTATGGAATAGGTGTTCTCGTTCCTCCTTGTCGACAATAGTCGAGGATGCTGGAGTGTTCGATGTCAAAAGAGTTGTTGCATCTGGATCAGATTCTTCCACTGTCTTGTTGAATGCGTCGGAGGTCGACACTTTTGTCAAAAATGTCTTCAAAGCTTTGCATTCATAGATATCATGCCAAGATGAGTGGTGGTAATCGAACCATTTTCTAGTCGGCGGTTGTTTGCTACATTCCCTCTTGTGAAAAGGATTCTTGCCATGATATGGCTTTGGCGGTGTCGGCTGAGAAGATTTCGACTTGTCGAAGTCAGCTGTTGCCTTCTTGTCAGGTGGTCGTCTTGATATCGGCTTTGTCACGAAGTGTGCTTTCTCTTTTTTCTTGGTTTCTAGTTTGTTGGCGTAGTGGAATGCATCCGCAAGCGTATTGACAATCACAAATTCCATCTCCTGTTGGATGTACTAGGACAATCCACTGATGTACTTCAAAACAAGCAATTTCTCTTCTTCTTGGACGCCAAGTCTAGCCATAAGTCGGTAGAATTCATCGGTGTAACTCTGTACTGATTAGTCGTTCCATTGCCTTAGCTACTGCCACTTCTTATACTGTTGCTCAAGGTATTTGGGCGGTTAAAATTCCTATTGGATGTATTCGACGAATTTATCCCATGTGTCAATGGGGTCTCCGCTTTCCTCCATCTTTGTCGAAAGGTTCTCCCACCAGCAGTGCATAGATGTTGACATATTTAAGGATGCAATGGTGACATTTTCAACTTTGTAGAGTTGATTTACAGCGTAATAGGATTCTAATTGTTGCAACCAATTGTCGATGGATTCTGCGTCAATCTTACCTTCAAGATTCGGTATGTCCAAATTCATTTTCACTTTGAAGGGCATGATTTTATCGGAGTGACTTCTTGTTGAAAATCCTTCGGATGTCGAAGTAAATCGCATGAGAATTTCGTTGAATTGGGTGAACATTTCAATTCGTTGTCAAGCCAGAGCTTGCTCAATAAGATATGTTGTCTCACCGACTGCATGTCTATCGTCTGTTTCTTCTGTTATTTCTGGAGGTAGCGTCTGCTTGGATTGCTGAGATTGCGAGCAAGTTTTAACCGACATAAGTCAGGTAACTTCGAGAGAAGTGTATATGCAAAACTTAAGCACGAACAAGGTTGAGTGCTCTAATACCAATGATCTAGGTCATGTCCAGGAAGCCTGATGGGGATAACAGTTCGATTGAATGAGTCGTCTCTGTTAAGGCAGAAGCTTAAGAAACAGAATGAGCAAAAGCAGGATTACACTACACAGATAAGCACAAATACGCACAGACAATATGAAGGAATGCGAACTGATCTTCTATTACTTGTAAGAAGATAGATTGATGTATGTTACAATATTATACATGCTTATATAGAATTATGAGACGCTTGGGTTCCTTCCCGCTACGTTCAGTTACAAAGAAGAAGTTAGAATGGTTCAACAGTTCAACCGTTACAGTCGACTGGAAGACACAGAGACAGTCTATCGAAGTTCGACAGTCGCTGGTATCATGTCGATGTCATGAACTATGAGGTTGCTGAACATGTCGAAGGTGCAGAGTGTGTCACAATATGTCTAAGTCGAGACTCATAGGAGTTGTGTCAAAATCAAAACCTGTCGAAGTTGCTGAGGTTGTTGAAGTCATGTCGAGTCGAAACTTGTTGAATTTGTATTGACATTGATAGCTTTGTCACTGTCGATATTAGCATTCAAAAACAATTCCAACTGTGATGTGGATCCCACTCCACCACACAGACGATTAAAAGGATCCCCGTCAGAATCCATGGGTTCATCTGGCATAATGTATGGGTAGAGAGTATAGTCAAATCATTGCTCAATGTCCAACCCAAACATAACTTGGTTATGTTCACACATAAAATTTCCCTGAAAAGTTGACTCCACTCTATAGTTAAGAGGAATCCTTCTGGTGTGAACTTTGTTGTCAATTCTCTTGCCGTCTTGATCACTTTTGATGAACTTTTGGGTTGTATAAACAGTATGTTCAAGCGGCATATATCCTCCTCCAAGGTGTCATAATTTAAATTTGAACCACATGTGGTTCTGGTATGCAACTTGCATATCAGCTTGAAAGTGGAGGATGAAATTATCCCTCTGCTGAACCCAATATTTTCATGGACAAAACATATCCATAAATATTTCAGTCCACCCTGACCATTTACCGTTGATAAGATTTGACGAATCTGCACATATAATTATCTCTCGTTCTTTTTTGCAGAATTGAAGAATAGGGTTATATGTGGTTCAGGTAAGTTCACCATGTCCCAAGTCGACATACCACATATCTTCTTCATTGCAGTCTATCCAAACTTCTCGATAACCAATTAATTTGTCCTATTCCTTTTCTAGACCAAGAAAGGCATCTTTTTCCAATTTCTCCAATTTTGGAGTTTAAGTGGAGACTCTTGGATATGTCTTATGAGATTTAAAGATAAAAACTTCTCAAATTCTATTTTGCTTTTGTGCTCTAAAGACTGTTGACGCTCTTTTGGTGTCAAGGATTCATCCCACGGATTCAAGAACAAGCTTGCCTGAGAATGACTAAGTGGGGATGGAAATGGCCTTGCCGGACTCTTTCCTTTATCTTGCTGTACGAAGAGTTGGATGCTACTTCACTGAACATATTGATCTGGGGTGAATATTGAGTATGGAACTCTTCTCTGGTTAACATATCAGCAACGCAATTAAGATAACCAAGCTTATAAACAATTTCAAAATCAAAATTCTGTAACCATAAAAACCATTTTAAAATCCTAGAATTATTTTATGCCAAAAGATTTTCATTCTTAAAGATCTCAGGAATTATTTTCAAGTTAACTCTAGCTAGAAACTTTACAGGATTAAAAAATAAACGAAAATGAATGACTGTCTTTTTAACAGCTAGGATTTCTTTGTGGTTGGATGGATAATTGAGTTTTGCAAATTTAAATGATCCTGAGGCATAGCCACAAATATCTTCTCTCTCGCCATGCTTTTCAATTAGAACTCCACCCCATGCATGTTGAAGCATATGTTTCAATTGCATGAAGGTTTTTTGAAGAACGTGTTTAGTGCATTTTCCCTTCATTACCGTTGCGCTTTACCTAGTGTCTCGTTCTCAACATTGGAACTTCACGCTAGTGGTGGTGCTTGATGCATCGATGTAGTAGTGAAGAACTGGTACATTGGACTGAATGCATGAACCCCTCCATAGTTTTGGCACTACATTTTGGTGGGTGAAGAACTGGTATCATTTTTTTTAGACTGGTATATTACTGTGTATATCATATTTCACATTTTTAAGACTAGTAGTGATGAGATGTGTCTTCCAAGTTGATTGTGTTTGGTCATTGACTGGTGTCTTCCAAGTTGAATGCAATGAGATTGTATGTTGGGGTTTCTATGTATCTTGAAAAATGGTATCACATTTTTACACTGAACTACGGACTGTTGTGTGTTATAAGACTCCACCACAGTTGTTGCATTTCAATCATTCTGAAGAATGGTATGCAAATTGGACTGGTATGTGTGGGATTATACTCACATGTCCATCACTACCATTCTGGGATTTGAATCCACCTACTGGGATTGATCTTTGATAAAAATATAGTAGAAGTTTCAGTTGGTTCTCATTCATATGAGGAAGGCTACTCTTTAGAAATTCGACAGGAATTTCCTTGCTCATAGAAAATGCTACAGCTGGACTGGTTGTAGCTACATTTCTTGATGACGAGATTAGTGGTTTCATGATACTATCATACTTATTAGTACAGTATGTTGTCAACAATTTGAAAAAAAACAATTAAAGGATAAGAGCATCTAAATCCAAGAGGATGAAGTGAAGATTGCTATCAAGAAAAAAAAATATTGCTAAACATGTGGGAAGGAAGGATGCTCACTAAAACTCAGAAACTATCACCTACATGACGATCTTCAGCAAGAAAATATAGTTTTGCAATTGTTTCAGCAAACTGTATTTTACAGGAAATTGTTTCAGCAAACTGTATTCTACAGGAAACTGTTTCAACAAGAAATTTAACTATGTTTTGATGACCCCTGTGTTCATAAAACTTAGGGTAATGCTTTTTTTTAGCACTTAAACAAATTAAACACAATTATACTCAAACAAATTATGAAATCTAACTTGCTACAAGAACAATAACTTCAATACAAATATGAGTTTACAAACTCATTTAATTTCAATCGATGATTTTGTATTTCACTCTATGAAATCAAGATTACATAGATGAGTATTTATAGTGTTTCAAAATAATCGGTCATTAAATGCTAATTGACCCTTCATTACAAAATTATCTCTGTAGAAATAAATACTATGTTATGTTAAATTCTTGAAGAGTTAAAATACAGACTGTAAATGCCTCTTCAAAATTTGATAGGCTACAACTAAGTTTGTGAATATCCCTTCAACAATTAGTTTGGATATGGAGGCCTCTTCAAAGATTTGAATAGTCAGGAAAATCTAAGTTGGTTCATGTCTTCATTAAATTTTGAATTTGATGATGAATTTTCAAAAAATAAAATAAACTAAATATGGGCGGTGATGCCCTTTGGAAATTTCGGCAGCCAACAATCCAGCAGTGGAGTAATTAACCACTTCCAACATTCTCCCCCTTAATTACTTCATCGCAAAACAAAACTTTGTAACACTATATTTATGCTAATAAAAAATTGTTACAACTTACAAACCCAAATGTTTTCTCTATGAAATTCAAGCAGTTATTTTCCCAAAGGTTTTGTAAACAAGTCTGCAAATTGATCTTCTAAACTGCAAAAATCCATACTGATTTCATTCTTGTTTACCAATTCATGAATAAAATGATACATTGTATCAATATGCTTACTTATTTTATGAAAGACATGATTTCTTGATAATGCAATGGTTGATTTATTGTCACAGAAAACTTGAGTTGGTTCTTCTTGTTCATGATGCAACTCATAAAGAGTTTTTCTCATCCACACAGTTTGACATGCAGTTGTTGTTGCTACAACATACTCTGCCTCAGCAGAGGATAATTTCATTATGGGTTGCTTCTTTGAATCCCATGCTACTGCTCTCGATCCAAAAATAAACACATATCTTGGTGTGCTCTTCCTATCATCTATAGAACCTGCGAAATCACTCTCAGTATATCCAATCAACTTAAAATATGAATTTGATGTATACTGGATGCCAAAATTTATTGTTCCAGCAATATTCTCAGGATCCTCTTTCCAATGGGTGATCTTTGGAGACTCCATGAATATTGAAATTAAACTTACTGCAAACACTATATCAAGCCTTGTTGCAGTCAAATACATGATACTTCCAACTAGTCTCTTATACAATGTTGGATTGACTTTTGACCCTTCATCCTTCTTACTGATTTTTGTGCTAGTTGCAATTGGAGTTACAATTGGCTTACAATTCATCATCCTGAATCTTTTCAATATATCATTTGCATACTTAGTTTGACTGATAAAAATACCTTCTTCATATTGGGTTACTTCAATACCGAGAAACTATTTCATCATTCCTAAATTAGTCATTTCAAATTATGTTTTCATGGATGTCTTAAACTCATCTACTAAAAAATCTCCAGTAAAGATAAAATCATCAACATATAAGCAGACAATCAGTATTTTACCTTCTTGTTTTATCGTAGTATACAAGGTTGGTTCACTTGGACTTATTTTGAATCCTTCACTGTTCAAATACTCATCAATCCCATTGTACCATACTCTAGGTTCCTATTTTAATCCATACAACGCTTTCTTTAACATGTATACCTTATCTTCATGTCCATCAATTTCATATCCTAGAGTTTGTTTCACATAAACCTCTTCTTCTAGATATCCATTTAAAAATGAATGCATTACATCCATTTGATGCACACACCATTTATATTGAGCAGCAATGGCTAATACCATCATTATCGTATCAAGTCTGGCTACAGGTGTAAAATTATCATTATAATCAACACCAGGTTGTTGACTAAACCCCTGAGCTACAAGTCTTGCTTTGTATTTTTCAACTTCACCATCAGCATTTAAATTAGTCTTATAAATCCATTTGACACCAATACACTTTTTATTATCAGACAAATCTATAAGATCCCAAGTATTATTTCTTTCTATGGCATCAATTTCTTCATCCATTGCTTGTATCCAAACATCATTTTTAACAACTTCATCAAAATCTATAGGATCACATGCAATCAATGCAAAATTTGAAACCTGATCTACTTCTTCATTCTACTCATGCAATTCTCTTAAACTTCTAGTCTTATGACCTCTAACTATGTTTCTTAATGAATCTAATGTAGGATTTGACTCATTACTTACCTCTGATCCTATTCCTTGTTTTCCACCAACACTTGATGGCTCACCACACTCTTGAGTTCTGGGTGTTCCGATAGGTGTTATTGCTACTGGTGTAGGCATATGTGGAGTTAATTGTCCACCATGTACGCCCTGCTCATCTCCTTCATCTTCTACATGAGGTGTAACAACGTCCTCTGCAACCATTTTATCTATGTTTCCATTTCATGCTTCCTCTTCTTTAAACACCACATATCTGCTGAAAACATATTTCTTAGTGATGATATTATACAATATGTATGCTTTATACTCTTCACTATATCCAACAAAGATACACTTCTCACTTCTATCATCCAACTTTCTTCTCATCTCTTCAGATACATGTGCATAAGCTACACACCCCACTAAGTTTTTTTGACCCAAAATCCGACGGCGAAAAAGTCAAATTTGCTACAACCTATGGTCAACTATCCGACAATTCTAGGATTTTTTTATCATCGGTGGGATATCGGCTAAAATCCGACATAGGTGAAGACGTCGGATATTTGACTACCCTACCTCGTCGGTTAACCGACTTCCTCCAGCTTCATAGGTAGTCGGATAAGCGACAACGTTAACTTCCAATATTGGTCGGATACCATCCTTTCGCCATCGATTATGCGTCGGTTCAGTTGTCGGTTAAGCAACGTTTATGCCATACAAAATAAGTCGAATCCGGCATTCTGAGCTGTCGGAAGTATAGCACAAGCATAGGATATCACCCCGCAATCGTCGGATAGGTTGTCGGTTAAGCGACGTGGATTCCATACAAAAAAAATGGAATCCGACGTTCCGAGCCGTCTGAAGTATTGCACAACCGTCAGATATTACCCTATGGTCATCGTGATTAGGTCATCAGTTAAGCAACTACCCAATACATTTAAAAAAAAAAATTTGAAATAAAAATTTTCATATTGAATACATGTTCTCTAATCCTTATGCTTATGTAACATTGTGGCATATTCGTCACAAAGAGATGGTAGTGTGCTTCCATTGTATCAAGGTACTCTTACCTAACTTCTCTGATTTGGTATATTGAGGAGTTTGTATATTCATGTATGAGATCATATTCTTTGAATAAGGCTCATTAGATAGTTAATGGGTAGTTACTTAATGTAAAAGGCTCATTTTTATTGAATAAGAACCAGTAGGTGGTTGGTAGTCATTAATTTTGAGATTGCATGTAGTTAGGGTTTTGGTAGTTATTAAGAAACTATTTATAGCGCTAGAAGGATGTATATTGTTTTGTCAAAGATTGGTATTGTATTGAATCTTTTCTCAAAGGAGCTCATCCTGTCCAAGAGGCCCATGAACATTACTCTCTGTTTTTGAATTTATTAATACAAGTGTTATATTTTGCAAGTTTAATCTCTTTCTTGCATTTTCTTTTGTTCACTTATATTTATTTGAGGTTAAGCTGGATATTGATTCCAAGGAAATTAAAGAGAAGGTTAAGGATATTGATTCCAGTGCATCATTTACTCAACCTTTGAAGTTATGGAAACTCGAAATTGGTTATGAGGAGCAACCAAAAATCACAACAAGCTCCAAGAAATTGTCAAAATTTAAACGACACGCGAGTGGGTTGTAGAAAGCCAGCATCGTAGCCATTCATTGAGCTCCTCTCTGTTTCGAGAATAATTTCATATTATCTACTGAACAGGGCCAACCACGTGAAGGTGGAAGCTCTTATGGCCCCTCCCCCCCTCACATCACTCTCAATTCCCCATACCCAATGCATGCACTCGAAAAAAACAAATATGTGCAAATTCATCCATATTTTATCATGAACTTTCATCCATTATTCATTCAATAAATGCTAACATTCACTAAACCATTGTTTATGTCGATCCACACATTCATTCAATAAAAGATAACATTCAATAAACCATTCATTAATCATTCAGTCAACACATTCATTCAATAAAAGTAACAGTTTACTACACTGAATCATTAAAACATTAGAAAATTCATTAAACAATTCATTCATTAATTAGGCCAAAAATCGTGGACGATATATTGTTATCAAAAATATTTAGACGAGATTTGAACCTGCGACCTATGTCTAGTCCCAAGGATACCACCTTCAAGCTTGACCTTATCAATCAATTCCCGTCGCCATTTCCTCTCATACGACGTCCCAAAACCATTTCTCTCGAAACCCACTCTTCATTTATTCTGCATGCATTTCACTATGCAACCGTCTCAAATTCCCATTGCGTTTTCCATCAATTAGTTTATCAATTCAGTATGACCCACGTCCGTCGTCCAATGAGTGTTTCTGCGGTCTTCAATTTCATCCTGGGAATGGTTGACGATTCATGGTATTACGTTTCCCTTAGGATGCAAATGACAAACTCATAGTTCACTATTAAGGTTTGTCTGACAAAGCTGACGGTCAAAGAAATCTTGATAGTGAACTATGAGTTTGCCATATTGCAGCTTAAGGGAAACGTAAATATAGAATGAATCATCAATGTTGTCAAGCTGGAACTCAAGACCGCGGAAACACTCCTCGGACGGCGGGCGTGTGTCATACCGAATTGATAAACTAATAGAGGGAAAACGTAACGAGAATCTGAGATGATTGCATAGTGAAATGCATACAAAACGAATCAAGGTTGAATGTGGTAGCCCGCCATCTCCCATTGTGAAATGCATGTAGAATGAATCGATCTTGAAGGTGGTCGCCCTTGCCAGCTGCACTTCAAGCTTGAAGGTGGTAGCCTTGGGACTAGACATAGGTCGTAGGTTCGAATCTCCTCAGTTCAGTTCATACTTTGTTATTTTTTCGATGCAAACTATATGTTTTCTTTAATTTGTTGTTGACTTTAATTCCCTAGCGTAGGAGGAGCCATTATGGTCAAGTTGCATTCCTAAAAAAAAGATGAACATTGACAACAAGAAGCATGTCTCTAATTGTTTTCAGTGTATGCTAGCTTAGTTGCAAATATCATGCTTCAGAAGAAGCCAGCCTTGAATGGTAAATATAACAATTTGGAAGGGTTTAATGTGAGGTTAAGGATATTGATTCCAAGGAAATTAAAGAGAAGGTTAAGGATATTGATTCCAGTGCATCATTTACTCAACATTTGATGTTGTGGAAACTGGAAATTGGTTATGAGGAGCAACCAAAAATCACAATAAGCTCCAAGAAATTGTCAAAATTTAGACAACACGCGAGTGGGTTGTAGAAAGCCAGCATCGTAGCCATTCATTGAGCTCCTCTCTGTTTCAAGAATAATTTCATATTATCTACTAAACAGGGCCAACCACGTGAAGGTGGAATCTCTTATGCCCCCCCCTCACATCACTCTCAATTCCCCATACCCAATACATGTACTTGAAAAAAACAAATATGTGCAAATTCATCCATATTTCATCATGAACTTTCATCCATTATTCGTTCAATAAATGCTAACATTCACTAAACCATTGTTTCAGTCGATCAACACATTCATTCAATAAAAGATAACATTCAATACACCATTCATTAATCATTCAGTCAACACATTCATTCAATAAAAGCTGAAATTCAATGAAGGTAACAGTTCACTACACTAAATCATTAAAACATTAGAACATTCATTAAACCATTCATTCATTCATCAGACCAAAAATAGTGGACGATATATTGTTATCAAAAATATTTAGACATTGTTTTTCCCGTCCTTCTTTTTATAAGTTTTTCTTCTCTTCAGTGGTATATAATCTATAAGAGGACCATCTACATCATCTATACTTTCTCTTCCAGTTCTTGGTTCTTTAGCAGGCGCTTTTGGTGATGTTTGCAATATCCTAGCTGATTGTTGTTCTAGACGTGGATTTTGTGGCAAGGGGTTCGGATTTGCTGCAACGAAGTGAAAATGTTACATCGTTATATTTTGCTATTGTAATGGCAAGTTTTTCATTTAAAAAAATTAATTACAAAGGTGTTCTTTTACCGTGTATGACCAAATCATGTTGTTGATGTTCTTGTCCAGTCTCAACCTATACAGTTTCACCCTCTACATGCTCTGCAGTTCAAATACGGTGAACTACAATTAATGGTCACCATTTGCAATGCTATACATAAAATTGTAGCATATGAATAAATTCATTACCAGGATTTGAAGCTTAATCATCGATTTGTTGCTGTCCCTCCTCAACACTAATGGGATCATTACTTTCCTGTTAAAAACAGAGTCAATATTTTACATCAAGTATTTGGAACGAAAATATTCCACAAGAAACAAATCTTCATTAAACTATATAGATTCTATATACCTGTGCACCGGATGGATTGGTACCACAAGACTGTGTTTTCCTAGATAAGCTTCTTCTACGTTCAACAACAGCTCCAAAGCCTTCTTGGAAGCCAAGCTTCATGTCTTCCTCTGTGGGTACTTCATTGAATTGATCGGCCTGCATATTTTCTTATCGTCGTTAATTAACATTTTATAGTGAAATAAAACTCAAAATAATTTTCAATTTATTATTTGTATTCATTGTTGGTTTCTTGAAACTTACAATCCATGCCGCCAAATTCGAATAACCACCAGGGCCAAGCTTGTGCTGACCTATTTTTTCTAGTCTTGCCTTTGTGGCCTTTGATGTGTCTGGTAGCCTATGCAAGTGTTGAAATACGTTAGATGTTCCAAGTTCGATATAGAAATCAAGGATAATAAGGTTTAGAATTACATTGCGGAAAGTATTGCATACCTCCCTGTGCTTGGTGTTAGCTTGCATTCTCTTCTCAGAGCCTTCTCCTTTCCATCTTCCACTAGAGCTCTCCACTCCATTGCTGGAATCATTGGTGGGCGCTCATACCTATGTTTTTCTTCGAGGTGTGTCCTATATTGGTCTCGGACAACCTTCACATGTTGATAAGCCTTTTTCAAGACATTGGCATGATTGAAGGTTTTCTCCCCGAACATGCCAACCAACCGATTAGTGAGTTCATCTTTTAAATGTTTCGGTTGTCTATCCCACCTTGTTCGGATGGTGGGCCTAAAGATCTCCAAGAAAGTCATTCATATGTTTATAGAAAACATTGTTTCCTGCACAACGATCATGCCATGATAATAATTAGTTGATAAAAAATGTTTTATCGGTATATTACAATGAAATTATAAACAATAATTAACCTGATCAACTTTGATTAATTACCTGGGATCGTCGGTATCTTATTGGGATGAGATATTCATCCACCAAAAATGTTGTCTCCAGTGTTCCCGTGCTTTTGACACGGGAAGATCCTGGAAATGTAGCTTCTTCGACATCAAAATTGATAGGGGACTCGGTGTCGATCCCTTCTTGTGGGCGATCCGTTGTGTGTTGGTTAGTAGCGGCTGTTGCGCTCACAGTGGGGTTCCATGGTGTTTCGGAACATGTTGTTGTCTGTTTGGTCGACAACAATGGCGAAGGATTCAAACTACGTGGAGTTGTTTGGTCGTGATGCGAAGTCTCTCCACGAGCCTCACTGAGGCCAACACCACCTTGACCAATATTGTGTTGTCCCTTATAATTATGTAAATACACACCACGTCTTATACGTTCAATACTATCATATCAAAGAGAACATTATAAATATTTAAATGAATTATTCTATGATTCAAGATTCCTGAACTTACTCACAAGTTATTAGATTTATGTTCCAACAATGCAATCCTTTCTGTAATTGCGCTTGTCTGCGGAACCTGGATTAGTATAGAAAGGATTTCCGCAGTATATCTATTCAACAATTTCTCTGCCATCTTTAGCGGGTGTGTGGCTTCACCAATTTTTTCGCAATCGTGAAGCACCTCTTCCACTTTAGGTTCTAATAGAAAATCTTGCGATGCTGATTCATACTGCAATTCACTAGTGGGATGCAACAAACATATATAAAGCACTACTGATTTCTCTATTGATAGATTCCAAATTTTATATTAACGTAACACATCTATCATGATAGATTCGTAAAACTACAACACGGTTTACATTATCATAACGAAACCAGTATATCACACAAAAAATACATAACAAAATTAACATTATGCTACGTATTATATTGGTACAATTGAAATGAATTATACCTGCGACCTCGAGTATCACGATCCACTCATTGGATCAATGGTCATAGGCGACTTGCCCTAATCTGCTAATATCTGGGAGTTGCCCCTAACAACACCCTAATAAAAAAACATAGTGAAAGTCACCTAAAAGATTCCAAAACTATTCATGAGAAAACACATCAAAAAAATTATTATTCATATTATATTTTTAATATTACAAAGATGTATACCCGTTGCGCAAACCCTGGTGTGGCCGACCTTACAGAACCGGCCTACATCAAAAACATAGACTAGAAAATTATGTAAACGAAACCAAAATATTCATTGAAACATTAATATAATGCTAAAACATTTTGACATATTTTAATTGTACAATTCAAATCAGGTCTACCTGTTACCCCGAGGGTGTTATCGTTTGATCAACATTCGACAAGTGTATTTCCCGATCAACGTTCTACATCAAATATAAATTTCATTATATAAAACAAACCAAGTTATTAATAATGGAAAAACAAAGCAAAGAAAAACTATTTTTTCTTATTATATTTGTACTATTAGAAAGATGTATACCTGCTCTGTTGAGGAAGAAGTTCTCCTCCGACCATTTGTTGGCAGGGATTTATCCCGATCACTGGCCTGCAAAGTAAATATGGGAAATTTAAACGAAATAAACTAACAAAAAATCCTTATGATGTTTAATTTATTACTAAAAGGTTGGGTAAAATGTTATATAGTAACCTTGTTTGCATCTACTCGGTTGACAGGGTAATTAATAAGCAACTCGTCCCCTGCAAATATTGTTTTAATAGCAACTACAAAAACACGGTTTCCTTCATGCCCCTCAAATTTGCAGTTTGGTTTCTTAATTGTAGACCCTGGTTGTGTACTGTTTATAAACCCCACAATATTCCCTATGGCCTTTGGCCTTCCATCCATGTACAACGTTCCTCCTTTATTTTGATTTTTGTCTTTCAATTGTAAATAGTTTGTTGACAATCCATAGCTACGCATACTTTTTGTATATCGGACAAGGCGCATCCAATCGTTGTAGTTTTATATGGGTCCAACATACTCCATCAATTCTTTACATGTCTCGTAACTGACCAAGATGCAATCCATGGAAAACAACTCGAAACCATGTATCGACGACGGTGCAATTCGATATCTCCTCTCGTTCACATAAAAATCAGTGTTCGATGGAGGAAGATCCTTCGGTACCCATTGTTTCACTAAATGTCTGTAACTCAAGGGCACCTCTTTGTCGTCTTTTGTCTCATCACCATAGGAACACGCCCCCCCTTGACCGTGAAAAAATTCATTGTGTCTATGGAATCTTCTTTTGGTTTTTTGACATCTAATTGATACAATTCTTCTAGACCTACTGGATGTCTCACTTTCCTCTAGCATTCCTAAACTCCCCTTGCTCGAGGAAGACAGATCAGAAAAATACCTGTTTGGTTCTACCTGCACCATTGGAAAAAAGTTTAGATTCGACTGCAAGGCATAACGCCTCTTAAAAGTTGATGTGTATCACCTTTTATAATTTTACTTGATCCTCATTCCCTTTGTCAACATGTAGGCATTCAAGTGATGATCGGAAGACGACCAATTTATCTTTCTTAAGAGTAGAAAGTCATGCAATATTTATGAGTTTTTTTTACTATTTGATTTAACGCTACATCACACATGAAACACTACACATACACGTTACAGGATCTACTCTAATGCTACAAGTCCTGGCTACTTAAGGAAAACTATTTACCACATATTTGATTACCTTAGTGTAGACGTTTCCTGTAATATACTCAAAAGAGTTACTTTCAGAAATGACTGTGCCTCTTAGAGGCCAGTCAACTCTAGGAACCAAGTGACCCTATGATAGGGCTAGTACAAACCAGAGAGAGAGAGATGACTGGGCTATGGTACGGTCAATCAAAGAAATTCAGTGACAGTAAAAAGTCTCAGTACAAAGACCAACCAGTAAGGTACAAGTCAAAAAAAAAGAATGGGTATAAAGACTCACAACCCTTGGGACTAAGGGGGTGTACACTACCTCAAACGTGGACAAACTACCATAGTTATAACCACAAGACCAAAAACATTAAAGGCGGTACAAATCAATATATGCAATATCTCCTTGTAACTACCTCATATATGCAATATCTCCTTGTAACTACCTCATATATGCAATAGCTCCTTGTAACTACCTCTTGTAACTCAAATAGTACCACCAAAAGGTATGATAGCATGCAATCTTCCAAACTAAGGTCAGGAGGGTGGTACGAAGTGGGTATAAAGACACATAACAATTTGGAGAAAGTGGGTGTACCTCAACAGGAGGCCCCTCCACAAATTGGTGTATGACCGTGTCAACAAATACTAGAGGATTTTTGTTCCCTAGAGGACAACAACTATGTCTTAGATGATAATGACAAGGGGGAATTATTTGGATTCCTATTCCCGGTGTCCTACCTAACTACCAAATTCTTTTGATTTCCTCAAGTGAGGTTATGGTGTGTTTAGTTAGGGGGTGTAAATTTTAGTGGTTGTATTACTCAATCGGGTGATGGAAGTGAAACTCGTGGTGTGATGACTGACTCAAACCATGCAAATGCATATGAATAAAATAATCCTTTCCTTTCAATGAATGCTAGCTAAGGTAAGGAGAGAGTTCTTTCAAAATATAACTACTCTTTCAAATTAAATGAATCCATTAACAATAACTTTCTTCTACTTCTAATGACTAAAATGCATGACAATGTTTAAACCTAATTAGCAAGCATAAGCATGACATTGTGATATTGTGAATAATCGTGTATGGTAGGACACATTATTTCAATTTAAAACCCATTTAATGTACGCTAGGAGACTTAAATTACAGAATGATCTCATAAGTATAAGCCCAAGAATATTTGTCACAATCCAAAATCTATTCACCAAATTCAAATCACTTCTACTATAACTCAATTTATGTGGTGTAGTCATCATACTTGAACTCATTAAAAATTCATTCTTTTGCATTCACAGTCGACATAAGTACAACAAAAGGGATCATGTTTGCTAGGGTCCACAGTCAAACATGCATCTGCGAAACAGAAAATTCAAAGCTGGAAGTTAAGATAAGTTAATTACAAAATTAGGTCAATGGGACCCCTAAGTACAAAGGTATTGATACAGTGTGGGAGTGCAAAAGCGGATCCTTTAAAAGGCATATTGTATTGAAAGAAAAGGAAACCTGCCTTTGCAAGATAAATGGATCTCCCAAGTCCCAGTACACATTCAAGCAACAATTTTTCCATCTACAATAGAAACTGGGGACAATTTCTTCTTAAGCAAGGAGGAAATGATGAGCACTATGGGGTTAAAGTGCTTATCATATGTTGCAAATTCGGAATTTCACTGGCAAGATATCCCACCAATCTATTTGGAAGTTCACTAGTTGTATCCCAAATTCTAGTTTTATCTTGGCTACACATTAGGCTTATAATTGTCAGCAACTACATGTATTGGATTAAAATTAAGATAAAGGGCTTGAAATTGTCTCCTCAACTTGCAAACATTTGTAGGAATTGCATGTTTTTCCATCAGACCTAATGATTAAGGCATTGTGATAGAGGAAGGCCTTATGGATACTTCAAGCTCTTATCCTAGGATCACCTCTGTACTATGTTTTTTTATTGTGAAACAACAAATCAAAATTAGTCACTATTGCAAGAAACAAAAATGCTTACTTCTCACTCAGTTTTGTTTGTCTTTGAGTGGTAATAAAAATAAGGACTTTTGGTCGTCTGGTACTTATGTAAAGTGTTTGGAGAGGCTTCGTGTTGCTTCTGTTGGTGATAATGACATTGGGATGCAATGTGTTCTATCAAGTTGTATAAACATATGTAAGCTTGAGATAAGGGATAGACCATTTAGTGATTTGGCTCTTTTATGAATCAAATTCATCCCTTTGTTTCCGAAATGGCTTATCATTTCCTATTCACTCATATGCACACATAGAATCTGTCCACTTATTCTCTTGTCATTTTGCAAACTTCACACATTACAAACACACTCCTAACAAGAATGGTATTCAATTCCTTTACCATTTATTGGCCCGGCTAACAACATGGAGAAACATACCATCCTTAGATAGTAAGGTTAGGATACATGGGATAAAAACTCAAAGTTGCACATATGGAAACAAACTAAGAACAATTATCTACAGTTTGGATACAAAGGATGTGATACTTCATCAAGGTTCAAGCCAACAAGCACTAATATTGTTCCCTTGGATAGAAAATACCTCTATACCAACCTGTATCTAGAGCATTAGTTAAACTGGATAGGGAAATCGATGTGTGGAATATAGATTGTCCAGCATCAAACAAAAATTCAGGCTAGGGTAGTGATTGCAACAAGGAGCAATGTATCGCTATGGAGGATAAACCTTGCACTCCTCAGCCTTCATGGGAACCTACACAAAAAAGCAAGGAATTGCAGCTACAGGAACAACACACAGAGAAAATATTATGTGCAGCAACATCACATGGAGATGGAAGAAATGATACAAAATAAATATTGCTGCACTTTCCTTTATTATGCACTAAGAATACACACTTACAATTTCAGAATAATTGAAACTTTCAGCTTCCCACCTTGACACATGTGGGGTGAACTACTTGAGTTAGTTACTTGGAGAAGCATGCTTGGCACAAGTTTTCATGTCACCACATACCTTAGCCCATGTGAGGCGCATGAGTTGGTTATGTTAACCGTTAAAATGGACCTTGTCAAGGTGGAGTGATCCACTTGTGGACCCATTCTCTTTTGTGGACCTAGTATAATGCTTTTACCTGTAACTCCCCTCTCTATTTTTCCATAAAAGAGAAGGAGGTGCACATGAATTCTAAGCATGAGAGCTAGAGTGAAGAGTGGTGTGATTTGATAGCTAGGGTATTCTATTTAAAGTGTATTGCTTTATGAGGTTGTGAGAAGGTGGTTGGTTTTGTATAGTAAGCTTGGGAGAATCTGATTTTGGATTATGTAATTCTCTTTTCTACTATAATAGAAAGACAAGTGATTGTTGGTGCATATTCAGTATTTTCTAGTGGTTCATCTATTTGAACTTTGACTTTCCACAACATCATTTTCTTGTTCACTCCATGACTTGTCCTCTAAAACTTTGACATCTCTATTAACCACAAACGTCTTGCTAGTTAGATTATACTATATGTAGGATTTGGACTAGTAACTATATCCAATGAAAATAAATTTTTCACTTTTGTTGTCAAGTTTCTTTCTAATATCCTCTGAACATGTGCATATGATATGCAAAAATAAAGTAATGAAAAATTTAAACAGAACTAACAACTAGCATCAGTAATGCTGGTTTAGACCTTCCTTATAATCAGATATATTTTTCAATAAACCCTTTCTGCAATAGATGACAGCCACCAAGGATCAACAACGTATGCCCCAACAAGGCCCATAAGCTCAGAGAAGAGGCCAAAGACAGATTGCATAGTCCTGTTCCTATGGATACTGATTCTGAAGATAAGCATAATGACGGGGTTGGAACTAGTGGATTGTCTCTTGAAAATATGAGTAATGAACGCTTTCTAAAATTAAGCATTTCACATGCCATGGTGTTTGTGCATCTGGAAATGGAAAATCCTGAAACTTGTAGAATATTTGTTGATAAAAAGGGCATTGAAGCCCTTATGAGGTTCTTGACTCTTCCAAGTATTCCGCTATCTTCATAAGGGATGTCTGTAGCTGTGCACATGGTTGCAGTTTGCAAAGCATTCACACAACAACACTCAGTTGCCCTTGCAAGGGTATTTTGTGCTCATCTGAAGGAACATCTCAAGACTACATTAAATGTTTTGGATCATGTTGCAGGGACTAATTTATTAGCTGCAAAAGATGGACTGAATCGGAAAGTATTTTGGTGCTTGTTTATGGTACAATTTTTTGTCTTTCTAGCTAATGATACTAAAGAGAATCGATGGTTGGTAGCATTAACGGCAGAGTTTGGAAATGATAGCAAGGATGTGCTTCTTGATATTTGGATGATACATCAAGAAATACTATGGCAAGTTTCACTTACTAAGGATTCAAAGGCACTGCTAAAGAAAGATGATGGCAATGTTTCCAGTAGTGTCACAACTGATTTGGATGTGCATGCAAATGAAATTGATGATCACTTGCCAACTTCTGTTGGACACTATGTGGATCTTATTTTGAATCAACATAGTCAATCATCTGTTTGGAATGTTGAACCTCAACTTTTTGATCTAATACATCTATTTCATGATATTGGTCACAGTGCTCGGCTTCAACGAAGGTTGAACATTGATTCCTCTACCCGAGGACAACAAGCCTATGTTCGTCAACCACAGTATTCTCATTCTGATGAAGGCCCTTCTAGAATAAAAACGCAAGGCAATAATCAAAAGTCACTACATTCTTTTTTCTATGAGATATTAAGGCCGTCATTTTCAGTTCACTACAAAGAGGTGAGGGTTCACCCATCAAACTAAGAAAAAACAGTAGATGCAATAAGATAAAAATATCCCAATGTAGATTGAAAGGTTCTACCTCAATGTAGATTAAATTATCAATGAAACCCTCTTGGAAGATTGAATTAGCAATGAAACCACAGTGATTTGTACCAAATTTTTAAATTTGTCAAATCAAAACAATTTAGGGCTTGGTACTCATGGACGTGGGAGGCATTTCTGACTCCTCTTATAGTTTCTTTTCTTGGAATCCAAACCGCCTCTCCCAATGCTTGCTCATTGGGTCACTCCCACTGCTTGGTCGTTGGGTCACTCCCTCTCCCCTGCCACAATCACAAACCGCCTCTCCCGTAATCGAACACTAGTCCAATCCAAATCGATAGCAGGTCGAGAGGCGTAGGTCCAAATCGCAGAGGCGCAGGTCCAAATCGAGGGTCACTCCAAATCGCAGGTCACTCCAAATCGAGGTCACTCGAGGCCACTCCAAATCGCAGGTTTATGAAATGCATATGGTCGGCTTTTCTATTTGTTCAATATATATTTTATATAATGTTTGTTTTTTGGTTTTTTTAATTTGTTTTTAATTAAATATATATATAACATTATATATAACAATTAAATTCTAATTGTTATATATAATATTATATATATATTTAATTAAAAACAAATTAAAAAAACCATTGTTATATATTTATGTTTTAATTTTATTTATTCATGTTTTAATTTTATTTATTATATATTCTTTTTTTTTTAAATTTTAATTGGTTTTTTTTGTTATATATAATGTTTTTTTTAATTGTTATATATAATGTTATATATATAACGTTTTTTAAATTATTATCTAATTGTTATATATATAATGTTTTTTTAAATGTTTGTTACATAATAATTGCCATCATCACGATCTTGGTATATGTTGACCATTCTTAACTACCTCCTATAACCAATTGGCTACTAGGGAAGATAAGGAAAATATGCACCCTTCCTCCTCATACTTTCAAGAAGGGGCTTAAAAAATATGGTTCATGCCAGGCTCTGAAAAGGAATCACCAAAAAATCATGTTGACCTTAATGATTGTGGAAAGATATTTTAGGAATATTTTCTTCATTCATGTGAATTTGGCGATAACTAGAGTGAAGGTCATGATCAATGAAGAATTTATCTCGATGTATCATATAAGAGATAATTAATGATTGGAATGAGAAATTTATCTTTCACTATCAAGGAGTTAAGAGATAAAAAATTGGGACACATGTGCCAAGTGACTTGTTTTTTAAGGACCATGACAACCAAAGAAGAGTACGGGTTGGTACTAGGATGAATGATACCAATAGCTAAGAACAACGATACAATATTTTTAATTCCATATATTATTTTGTTCAAAAGTATGACAATATGATCACACATTGGATGGGAGGATACGATGAAGCAACGAGATGCTATGATCATGCTCTCTCATTTGTAATTCCAATAAATCCATGGTGATATGACATAATCTTATTATGCATTCACACCGAGAACAATATCACGCCCACCCGTTTCAATGGAAAACGTGTTATTTTTCCGGGTGTAATCACCCATTTGAAGCATCACATTTTCACAACTTCCACCATATTTCATAGATCTCCCATCAATAATCATTATCTAAAATTTCTTAGTAACAATGATTTCAATTAACACATATTTCAAGAAATCTAGAAAAATTCTATTACAAGGACTTCTATGACATTGAATTTTTTTGTAAACATTTTATTTATTTCATTTAATTTGTAAAAATTATGCATTAAAGAAATATTCCATTAAAATTGGAAAAACTAATCCTAGAAAGAATGTTTTTATTGATCACAAATTTTATTTACTCCAAGTGTTTTTAATATACAATCATAAAAAATGAAATGTTGTATAATTTATAACTAGTTCGGTATGCCATAAATTAGGAGGAGTATATGAAAATCTGTAATTTGTTGAATCGTGAGAAAAAATATTCATGAAGATATAAAATGTAGGATTAATGAAGTTAAGTTGCACACATAATTGCATGTTTTTATTACAAGAATATCTCTATCTATATTTGAAGTGAACAAAGTATCATATTAAATATTTTTATTGTTAAATAACATATTATAATATAGCATGATTGGAAGGAAATCACAATATTAAATTAAAATAAAATAAATTATAAGAAATGTATTGATGTCGAACCAAATAATAACTATAAATTCGTCAAAATTGGGATAGTTGTTAGGTACAACATTATACATACACAATGAAAGTGTGAAGAAATCGAATTAAGAAATCATGGCCGAGAATTACTTTCACCAAAAGGCAAAGAAAATGATAAGATTTTTAAATGTCGAAGAAATAGATGTTGAAACATATTTTTCAAATCTTTTAGTTAAACTTTATATATGACCCCATGCTCTTTTGAATTTATTTATGGCACATATCGAATAAGTCTAAATAGTCCACTTAGTACTCATTATCAATTAATTACATGGTTTTACATTGTATTTTATTCCAAAAATTACATACCACATTTATACATTCATTTAATGCATATAAGAAGATAAAAGATA
Source organism: Larix kaempferi (assembly GCA_027924585.1). Classification (NCBI taxonomy): domain Eukaryota; kingdom Viridiplantae; phylum Streptophyta; class Pinopsida; order Pinales; family Pinaceae; genus Larix; species Larix kaempferi. Next base: position 1,536,972 of record BSBM01000887.1, read on the forward strand.
GAACATATCTCGTGCTTTGTTGGCCTGTAAGAGATTATTTCAGTTAATCATAATTGAGTTAGTAATACAAACTTACAAAAAAATGAATTGAGAAATCAAATTTCTTATAGTTCAATGTCACTCACTTATGACCAATCACGTACTACCCTTAATACCACTTAGCACTCATTAGCAATAAATTTTGTGTTTTTAAACAATTGCAACTTTAATTATATGGGGCTTTATTTCAAAAATTACATACTGCATTGATAAACTCCTCTTATTAATGAATATACGCAAATAAAAGTCAATAATTTATTTCGTGCCTTGTTCAGGCTTATATGAGATTATTGCAATTATAAACTATTAACTTAAGAATACACATTTACAAAACTTTGTGCGTGCCTTGTTGGATTTTATGAGATGATTTTAATTACAAATATTTGATTTAAGAACGCAAATTAAAAAAATATTTTGAATGGGGAAATCAAGTGGTGTATGATGCAAAAAAATGTCAAACTAAAGGCAATCATAAATAATATTAATAATTGTATTTAAATATTATTGTTAATTCTCATCTATCTATAAAAGTTTTAAAAACATACAAATTAATTCATCAAAAAATGTGTCCAACTTGTATTGAAATATTGCAATGTACGCGTTAACAAATTTCTAAAAATTAATATCTTCACCTACTATAAAGAACTCAATGTTCTATTGAACATTCGAATGTAGTTGCGTTTCTCTTCAATACGATGAAGTGTCTTAAAAAGGTGGAATAGAATTTGGACAAGCCAAGTATCAGGTTCATGTCCTATATAAGCCTTTGTTAAGATACAATTTGACCGGTATCCGGGGAATTGAGAAGTAAGCTTTGATGTATCTATTAACAATACATTTGATTCTTCGTACATATTTCCATATTTGGACCACACATCACTTAACATTTTCTCATAAAATTGTATCACACTACATTATTTGAATTTTGTTTGCAAGTGACAATGAGACCTGTCCCATATGAATTCAAAGTCACTTGTATCGGTATTTGATTTTTCAACTACTTGTTGAATGTTTTTACATTGTATTTTATTCCAAAAAATACATATCACATTTATACATTCATTTAATGCATACAAGAAGATAAAAGATAGAGCGTATCTCATGCTTTGTTGGCTTTTATGAGATTATTTCAATTAATCGTAATTGAGTTAATAATACAAACTTACAAAAAAATGAAATGAGAAATCAAATTTCTTATAGTTCAATGTCACTCACTTATGACCAATCTCGTACTACCCTTAATACCACTTAGCACTCATTAGCAATTAATTTTGTGTTTTAAAACAATTGCAACTTCAATTATATGGGGTTTTATTTCAAAAATTACATATTGCATTGATAAACTCCTCGTATTAATGAATATAGGCTAATAACAGTCAATAATTTATTTCATGTCTTGTTGGCTTATATGAGATTATTGCAATTATAAACTATTAACTTAAGAATACACATTTACAATAAGTTATAGATTGGGAAATCAAATGCCTATACCTTTCAAAATCATTCATCTATGACTCATCATGCTTTAATCTAAATTCTAGTACACTTAGCACTCATTATCATTGAAGTAATATTTTTTGTAAGAAATGTGCTTTTATATAGATGGAGGTTTAATTCAAAATTTGTGTGTCACTTGTATTAATGCATATAGATCAATAAAACTAAAGAGAACTTCATTCCTTGTTGGCTTTTGTGAGATGATTTAAATTACAAATAATTGATTTAAGAGTATGTAATTTAAAAAATATTTTGAATAGAGAAATCAAGTGTTGTAATGCACTTGTATTAATACATATAGATAAATAAAACTAAAGAGAGTTTCTTGCATGCCTTGTTGGCTTTTATGAGATGATTTAAATTACAAATAGTTGATTTAAGAGCACAAATTTAGAAAATATTTTGAATGGGGAAATCAAGTGTTGTATGATGCAAAAACTTGTCAATCTAAAAGCAATCATAAATAATACTAATAATTGTATTTATATATCATTGTCAATTATCATCTATCTATAAAAGTTATAAAATCATACAAATTAATTCACCAAAAAATGTGTCCAACTTGTATTGAAATATTGCAATGTAATCGTCAACAAATTTCCATAAAATAATATTTTCACTTAATACAAAGAACTCATTTGTGTTTTAAAACAATTGCAACTTCAATTATATGGGGTTTTATTTCAAAAATTACATATTGCATTGATAAACTCCTCATATTAATGAATATAGGCTAATAACAGTCAATAATTTATTTCATGTCTTGTTGGCTTATATGAGATTATTGCAATTATAAACTATTAACTTAAGAATACACATTTACAATAAGTTATAGATTGGGAAATCAAATGCCTATACCTTTCAAAATCATTCATCTATGACTCATCATGCTTTAATCTAAATTCTAGTACACTTAGCACTCATTATGATTGAAGTAATATTTTTTGTAAGAAATGTGCTTTTATATAGATGGAGGTTTAATTCAAAATTTGTGTCACTTGTATTAATGCATATAGATCAATAAAACTAAAGAGAACTTCATTCCTTGTTGGCTTTTGTGAGATGATTTAAATTACAAATAATTGATTTAAGAGTATGTAATTTAAAAAATATTTTGAATAGAGAAATCAAGTGTTGTAATGCACTTGTATTAATACATATAGATAAATAAAACTAAAGAGAGTTTTTTGCATGCCTTGTTGGCTTTTATGAGATGATTTAAATTACAAATAGTTGATTTAAGAGCACAAATTTAGAAAATATTTTGAATGGGGAAATCAAGTGTTGTATGATGCAAAAACTTGTCAATCTAAAAGCAATCATAAATAATACTAATAATTGTATTTATATATCATTGTCAATTATCATCTATCTATAAAAGTTATAAAATCATACAAATTAATTTACCAAAAAATGTGTCCAACTTGTATTGAAATATTGCAATGTAATCGTCAACAAATTTCCATAAAATAATATTTTCACTTAATACAAAGAACTCATTTGTGTTTTAAAACAATTGCAACTTCAATTATATGGGGTTTTATTTCAAAAATTACATATTGCATTGATAAACTCCTCATATTAATGAATATAGGCTAATAACAGTCAATAATTTATTTCATGTCTTGTTGGCTTATATGAGATTATTGCAATTATAAACTATTAACTTAAGAATACACATTTACAATAAGTTATAGATTGGGAAATCAAATGCCTATACCTTTCAAAATCATTCATCTATGACTCATCATGCTTTAATCTAAATTCTAGTACACTTAGCACTCATTATCATTGAAGTAATATTTTTTGTAAGAAATGTGCTTTTATATAGATGGAGGTTTAATTCAAAATTTGTGTGTCACTTGTATTAATGCATATAGATCAATAAAACTAAAGAGAACTTCATTCCTTGTTGGCTTTTGTGAGATGATTTAAATTACAAATAATTGATTTAAGAGTATGTAATTTAAAAAATATTTTGAATAGAGAAATCAAGTGTTGTAATGCACTTGTATTAATACATATAGATAAATAAAACTAAAGAGAGTTTATTGCATGCCTTGTTGGCTTTTATGAGATGATTTAAATTACAAATAGTTGATTTAAGAGCACAAATTTAGAAAATATTTTGAATGGGGAAACCAAGTGTTGTATGATGCAAAAACTTGTCAATCTAAAAGCAATCATAAATAATACTAATAATTGTATTTATATATCATTGTCAATTATCATCTATCTATAAAAGTTATAAAATCATACAAATTAATTCACCAAAAAATGTGTCCAACTTGTATTGAAATATTGCAATGTAATCGTCAACAAATTTCCATAAAATAATATCTTCACTTAATACAAAGAACTCAATGTTCTATTGAACATTCGAATGTAGTTGCGTTTCTGTTTGATACGATGAAGTGTCTTTAAAAAGGGGAATAGAACTTGCACAAGCCAAGTATCGTGTTCATGTCCTATATAAGCCTTTATTAGGATACAGTTTGACCGATATCCGAGGAATTGAGAAGTAGGCTTTGATGTATCTATTAGCAATACATTTGATTCTGTGTACTTATTTCCATATTGGGACCACACGTCGCTTAGCCTTTTCTCATAAAACTGTATCGTACTACATGATTTGGATTTTGTTTGCAAGTGACAATGGGACCTATCCCATATGAATTCAAAGTCACTTGTATCAATATTTGATTTTTCAAGTACTTGTCGAATGTCCTTGTTAGTAACATTTGATGTCCATATCGCAACATCATAATGTTTTAGGCAGTATTTTAATACTTCTAATTGAAAAGGCCTACAAAAGTAGGATCTATCACCAAGCTCCCAATCTGGTTTTCTTTGAATTTGACAACTCGTTTCATCTTTGGAATACGACGAGAAGAATACTCCTTCCATTTCAAAGATCAACAAGATCTTCCGACTGATATTAACTCCCATCTGCATTGCTGCCACAACATATATAACATTAACATATTTTCACTTCAAAACTTCATTGCTTAATGGCATCAAAACATATCCAATTTATTTCCACTCCCAAACAAACAACTTAATGAAAAAAATAAAAGTAATTTCCGTGGAATAGTTTTTTTATACAAACACATTCAACTACTACTCAAATCACTAATTTTTAAGAATTGTAATGAGATAAACTACAATTTAAAAATATAATTACAATAGTCGAATTCATTTGAACTAATTATATGTTAATATCTACATACTACCTAAATTTACAGTTTTTAAGTTTAAATCAAGCAAACTATTTATATGTTCATTTTTACATACAACCTCATACGATATTTTAATTTTCAAGAAATTATAAGAAAAATTCATATAAGCACATTGCAATGAAATTCAAATCACAATTTAAAAATATAGTTACAATGGTCCAATTCAAACCAATTATATGTTAATTTATACACACCACCTAGATTTACAATTTTTTAAATTTCAACTAAACAAGCTAATTATAGGTAATTTTTACATACAACCTGATATGATTTTCCATTTTTTTAATTTCTAAGAAATAAGAAAATTTCATATGATAACATTGAACTAACATTCAAATCAATGATTTGTAAGAGTTATAATGATCAATTAAGACGCAATTGATAAATAAACTGCAATTGCTCAAACATAGTAATTGTACGTTAATTTATACATACAACCTAATACAATTATTTAATTAATATGGAATACTACATTTTTATGCAAACACATAAGACTATTATTCAAATCACTAACTTTTTATAACTCAATATCTCAATATAAATAAACAAAATAATATGTTAATTTATAATAATGACACAACAACAATCCTTATATGAGTATTATGAAATAATATTGACATTAAATTGATAATAAAATAAAACACAGTAATAACACATCACATGTAGAATTAAGTCATCAAATGTACAATGACCAAAAATTTATATTATAAACTTCAAGATTTTGTTTATAGAGGAAATGAATAACAGTCATCTTAATGTACTATTAAAAGTCATTGAAGATTCTTCAAAATATCTCGAACATCGGGTGCCTTGTAGAATCTATTCAATAAGCTCCACAGATCAGCGATCAACCATTTATCCTCATTCTTTCCATCAAACGAAGGGGCAATAATCACATTTTCTTTGGGATTTTCTTTCTTTGTCTCCATTGAACAATCCACTAGAATAGTGTTAGTAGCATCATATTGAGAATACATTCTCCACACTTTTTTCAGATGTTTTTTGTATATAACTTGTGTTGAATTATCAATGTCATTTTTTCCCTTTTGTTGTTTGCAATCTGAAGCAGTCCATGTAAACAAAAATTTAGCTTGTAATGTTTCTGAAACCAGCTTTTTCATAACTCTTGTTGTGTTTTGTTTGAAAGATGTCGTCCAAATTGCAATGTCAAGAGATTCTTTTCTGGAACACATTTCAAGAAATGTTTTTGCATGTGGACGAAACCAAAATGATTTTTTCTCTATCGTGTAATCTGCGGCCCTTCCCATTTTCTCGATAAATTCTTTTTGTGATGTATCACCATCAATGCTCTGATAGAAAATGTTATTCAATTCAAAAATAACTAATTTCTTTTGACTTATAATATATGCAAAACAATAATGGATATCATAGTTAATTCATTTTATTCATCGCTACATAAATTATTAATAAAAAAAAATTGTTGAAGAAATACACTCACTTTGAGTATTTTTTGTACTAGTTATTGATAAGCCACACTTCTCTTGTATTGTCTTCATAGAACCTAGAGCCAAAATAACAAACCTTCAATCAAATACCAATAATACTTCTTTAAATCAATTTTTTTTTATAAGACATATTTTATGTTTAATTGAAAATAAGAGACATGTGAAGTACCTGATATGATATCATGTTCTTGACTATGGCTTTCTGTCACATTCCCTTGATCAATGTCTTTTTTCTCCTCATTTGCCACTGTAATAAACATATGAAATGTTATAAAATGCATCAACGAATGAAATTCATTAAATTGGACTAATAAATATTTAACCTTTTTGATAGGGCTGATAAACTCGATATAGATTGGAGGGACTATCCATAATCTACCTAAAATTGGAGATTTTGTTTGATCACTTCGAATTGGGGTATAAACTTGATATACATTGGAGGAACCATCCATAATCCACCTAAAATTGGGGCCTTTGTTTGATCACTTTGATTTGAGCATGTGGGGAGGACATGATTCAATTCTAAAAATAACTGCTGAATTTAGGGTTAATAAAAAAGCTTCTCCATAAAAGCATTAGGTATTATATTCTGTGGTTTTTCTTTTAGGTAGGTCCAATCACACTTGACCAATAGAGCCACCATCAAGCTGAAACAATCCCCCATTCAAAGGTCCTTCCAAATTCCAATGCCTTATTTTATCAACGACCCAACAATTGAGTATTTCACCGGCTTGACAGAATTGTCCCTTATCTAAGTTCAATAAACTATATGCTCCAAGGACCGAGAGAGTACATGGTTTACCTCACTAATGCCATGTAAATGTTGAGTCACTCGGAATTTTGTCTTATTGTCATTTTTTTCCTATATACTGTTTCTAATAAATAATAAAATTTTGTTATACACTCCCATAAAAGAATGATTTATTTTTACATGTCAATATTGAAGGGTTCAATTTCTCACAACCTTCAAAGTGAAATGGGACCCTACCCTTCAAATTTGATCCCTCATGGATACCATATCCCATCATTCCCATGAACCTGTGGCATGAACATTGCACATCAACTTAATTGTACCCTGTGCCACCATTCCCGATAAGGGATTTTGAATTTGAAATGCCCGCCCGACGCCCAACACGAATTTGAAATGCATGCGCAGCACGAATTTGAAAATATCGGTGGGCACTCCGACTATTTACAGAATACGGAACTGGTTTTGCGACTGGGACTAGAAATGGGCTCACAGAGGCAAACCGCAGCCAATCTCAACCCTCCCATTCAGCCGGATCTGATTCGTTCAGCTCTCGTTCCGCGCTGTTTTTCATGGCACCTCGACACTAAAATGTACCAACCACCGATCTCTGAAAACGATGGTATGTATGTTGGTTCATTCACTCATGGTCCGATCTCTTTCAGGTTTAATGGTTGTCCATTTCTTATCTAATCTAATGCTTCTTTTGTCTATTGATAAAATTGGCAGGAAACTGATCCTGTGGTCAAGGTGTAGGGGCCACCGCGTTGGCATCTATCGTCTTTTCAGATGGATTTCGCCATTTGTAATGGGACATGTGCTGTGAAGAGGGAGAGAGACGACGATCATCCTGATAACAACGCTAACGACCACGAACTGCATAGAGCTTGATCCAGAGCAAGCGATGAAGAAGAAGACGGGAGAACTAGCAGAAAAAAGCTCCATCTTTCCAAAGAATAGTCTGCTTATTTAGAAGAAAGCTTTAATGAGCACAATACCCTTAATTCGGTAAGCCTCCGTGCACCTAATACCTCGTCTTTTGCATTCCCACAAGATAAAGACAATCTGTTACTCATAGCGTTTTCAATTGCAGAAGCAAAAGCTGGCATTAGCCGAGCAACTTAACCTTCGCCCGCGTCAAGTAGAAGTCTATGGTTCCATAACAGAAGAGCCAGGTTAGCCTCTTTTACCAATCAAGTCTGATGGATGGATTTGAAGTTTGAATATTGATTGATTTTTATGTATATATGATACGACAAAGATGAAGCGGACAGAAGTGGACTGTTAATATCTGAAGAGATGCCACGAAACCCTTACAGGAGGCTTCGTACATGAGCCAATGATTTAGGTAACTTCTCTATCTCTGTCTGGGATAAATTCAAGAATCTCAAATGTTTCAAATTCCCTACACTTTCCGGCAATGAAACTCAATGTTCCTATTGCGAGAGGGTAACATGTAGAGACGAGTATCTAAGTGTGGAGGTACAACAACATTATTATTTGTTGAGCTATCTCAGTTCTTTCAGCGCCGTGGAGAAACTGAGTGGGAAAAGCAAGTGCTGGTGTGACAACTGCTGCCATTTGCAAGATGCCAAGAAGAAGTTGAAGGTCAAATCTGCACCTCAAGTTCTCACTTGCCAGCTAAAAGGTTTCAAATACACAGTACATGAAGGTGAAATGGAGGGATTCAAGAAGTTGTTCTATCATGTTGCATTCCCCATGGAGTACATACTGCTAATTAACAATTGTGGAGATGGAGAAGCAGATGATTTTTTGTATTCTTCATTTGATGTTGTGGTGCATGTGGGATGCACGGTTGATGATGGGAATTACATTTCTATAGTGAAGAGAGGTGACCAATGGCTCATGTTTTATGATGAGAAGGTGGAAAACATCACGGCCACTGCTTCAAAGCAGCTTGTAGAGGATCCATGTGGTCGAGAAAGAGTGAAGGTAGAAGCCAAACTTCCAGCCACACCCCCAAAAATATCCTGTGATTTAGCACCTAAAACATAATGGTTTGCTCTAGTAAAATATTATATGGACATGTTGAAGTAGAGTGTTATGAGAATCTATATTTGAATTCAACGTGGACTCAAGCAATGGATGGTACTCTAGGCATTGCAAGGTATTTTCCTCATTACAATGTAAAAATGAATAATTATGGAAAACAAGGTTTAGTAATGACCACAACCGAAGCGACACAACTTTTCACTCCCTGCAAACTCTCGGTGGAGGATTTATCAAATCAACAACAACAATCAGCGCCTTTGGGATCAGTCTGGAATCGTGCAGGAACTTGGGACGAAATAAATTTAAGCACCTGGGCCAACAGTAGGATAAAGGAATTTCTCATTGATTTAGGTTCTTTAGAATTCGATATTTGTAAAGATAATATTTTGAAGGTCTCAAGCGGCGTAGGTGAAGTATTGATGGTGACAGTGCGCAACAAGAAGCGAATTTGTGACTCTTACTCGATGGACTTGAAGTTTCAATGGGATTGGTTAATTGAAGAAAAAATGAAGCAAATTTTGGGCACTTTAAATATTCCATAGGCTTCTTCTAGTGATTTGAAAGATATGTAGTTGAACGTGGCTTTGAATACAGACCAACGAATCCCATACTCGAAAAGAAGTACACTTATTCAATATCTTATGTCCTTCTTGTCTCCCATTCACGATCTTGAATCTTTGGATTTTTTTCAATCTTCAAGCCAAGAGACAATTAGTATGGCTGATAAATATTTAGTGCAGTTAGGTGTAATGATTTGTGGCCAGGAAGTTCTGAAATTAACTGAATTATGTTTGAAACTTGTGAAGTTGGTTATCCAACCTTGATTAGGAACGATTACTTTGGACAATTTTTATCAGGGTTTATGTAAGGAGGGCCTTGTACTTGGAGCTTTGATGGAAATTGCAAGAAGGATATTTTTTAAGGTTGTTACAGAGGTAGAAAAATCAGAGTCTGATTGTTTAAAACTTTGTTTCTTCCATCTCGATGGAGACCTTTTTACTCTTCTCTCAGTTTACAAGAAGTGGGAGGATAAACGAAAATTCAGAAGGAAGAAATGGTTCTGGGAAAATAACATTAATGCCAAATTCATGGTAAGATGTAAAGATGATATCATAAAAACTTCAAGTTGTCTCTTGAAGAGGTTCCGTGGAAAGAATAATTACAATTTGCATTCCCTTGTTGCTACAATTCAACAAACTTGCAATATCTACCGGCTTGGTATAGAGGTAGACCATCATAAAAGAGAAATTCAATTTTTTTAGATATAGAGAAAATACACCAGGAATTTGAGAGGATGGAAGATGTATTGAACTATGAAATGCAGATGGGTGCTAAAATAATCACTGACACAAAGCGCATTGAACTATACATTGTGTTTGGACATAATTCTCATGTAACAAGAGAAAAAGATTGGCATTCTATGTAATGGGAAGTTTTATTATGAGGTGAATGTGGAAGAAGACGCTGAGTTTTTAAAGCTTGTCATTTATAAACACTTATTCTCTCATGTTGACATGTCCAAAAGTTATTCATCTAACAAGTTAAATGATGGTCTCTATGGGATAGGCTATTATGAATCTTTAGGAAATGTGAACTTAAAGAGATTCTTATTATTTTCTATTGGAAAGCTAGCGACTGCTAGCTTTCCTTGTAGCATAAGCATGTGTGCAGTCGCTAGAAGAAAAATTCTTATGCTACAAGTAAAGCTAGCAATCGCTGGCTTTCCTTGATCTTTTGTCATGTGTTTATTTCAAAATAGAGCACATGGCACAAGCTCAAGGTATAAGCTAGCAACCACCAATCACCATGGACAAGATTTTTCTATTGGAAAGCTAGCGACTGCTAGCTTTCTTTCTAGCATAAGTATGTGTTATTATCCTAGAAGGAAATGCTTATGCTAGAAGGAAAGCTAGCAGTCGCTAGCTTTCCTTGATCTTGTGCCATGTGCTTATTTGAAAATAGAGTACATGATACAAGTTCAAAGTATAAGCTAGCAACCACCAATCACCATGCCCAGGGTTTTTCTATTGGAAAGCTAGCGACTGCTAGCTTTCTTTCTAACATAAGCATGTGTGTCATGCTAAAAGGAAATGCATTTGCTAGAAGGAAAGGTAACATTCGTTAAAAATAGAGTACATGGCACAAGCTCAAGGTATAAGCTAACAACCACCAATCACCATGGACAGGGTTTTTGTATTGGAAAGCTAGCGACTGTTAGCTTTCCTTCTTGCATAAGCATGTGTGTTTATGATAGAAGGAAATTCTTATGCTACAAGGAAAGCTTGCAGTCGCTAGATTTCTTTGATCTGTTGCCATGTTCTTATTTCAAAATAGAGCACATGACACAAGCTCAAAGTATAATCTAGCAACCACCAATCACCATGGACAGGATTTTTCTATTGGAAAGATAGCGACTGCTAGCTTTCCTTCTAGCATAAGTATGTGTTATTATCCTAGAATGAAATGCTTATGCTAGGAGGAAAGCTAGTGCCATGTGTTTATTTCAAAATTGTGCACATGGCGCAAGCTGAAGGTGTAAGTTAGCAACCACCAATCACCATGGACAGTGTTATCAATTGGAAAGCTAACGACTGCTAACTTTCCTTCATGGCTAGAGTTTTTCTATTAGAAAGCTAGCAATTGTTATCTTTCCTTCCAGCATAAGCACATGTGTGCTTATGCTTATGCTAGAAGGAAATGCTTATGCTAGAAAGAAAGCTAGAAGTCGCTAGCTTTCCTTTATCTTGTGCCATGTGCTTCTTTCAAAATAGAGCACATGGCACAAGCTCAAGGTATAAGCTAGCAACCACCAATCACCATGGCTAGGGTTTTTCTATTGGAAAGCTAGCAACTGATAATTTTCCTTCTAGCATAAGAATGTGTGGTTATGCCAGAAGGAAATGCTTATGCTAGCTTTCCTTCATCTTGTTCCGTGTTCTTCTTTCAAAATAGAGCACATGGCACAAGATCAACGTATAACCTATCAACCACCAATCACCATGCCCAGGGTTTTTTTATTGGAAAGCTAGTGATTTCTAGATTTTCAATAACATAAGCATGTGTGCTTATGCTAGAAGGAAATGCTTATTCTAGAAGGAAAGATAGCAGTCGCTAGATTTCCTTGATCCTGTGCCACGTGCTGATTTCAAAATAGAGTACATGACACAAGCTCTAGGTATAAGCTAGCAACCAACAATCACCATGCCCAAGGTTTTTCTATTGGAAAGCTAGCGACTACTAGCTTTCCTTCTAGCATAAGCATGTGTGCTTATGCTAGAAGGAAATGCTTATGTTAGAAGGAAAGCGAGCAGTCGCTAGCTTTCCTTGATCTTGTGCCATGTGCTTATTTCAAAATAGAGGACATGGCACAAGATTACGGTATAAGTTAGCAACCACCAATCACCATGGCTAGGGTTTTTCTATTGGAAAGCTAGCGATTGATAACTTTCCTTCTAGCATAAGCATGTGTGCTTATGCTAGAAGGAAATGCTTATGTTAGAAAGAAAGCTAGCAGTTGCTAGTTTTTTTTGATCTTGTGCCATGTGTTTCTTTCAAAATAAAGCACATGGCATAAGCTCAAGGTATAAGCTAGCAACCACCAATCACCATGCCCAGGGTTTATCTATTAGAAAGCTAGCGACTACTAGCTTTCATTCTAGCATAAATATGTGTGCTTATGCTATAAGGAAAAGCTTAGGCTAGAACGAAAGCTAGGAGTCACTAGCTTTCCTTGATTTTGTGCCATGTGCTTATTTCAAAATAGAGTACATGGCACAAGACCAAGGTATAACCTAGCAACCACCAATCACCATGCCCAGGGTTTTTCTTCTGGAAAGCTAATGAGTGCTAGCTTTTCTTCTAGCATAATCATGTGTGCTTATGCTAGAAGGAAAGCTAGTAGTCGCTATGTATTAGTAGTCGCTAAGCTAGGAGTCGCTTATAATTCAAAAAACTTCTACTATGTATTAGTATACTAATAGTGGCATCAAGTAGCATTGCTTGGGATTTTGTATTACTCTAGTTCCATATAGATGTTATTCTTCACTAATCTACAATATAGGTTTAGATGACACCAAATAACTATTTTCAGGAGTACTTAAAATAGGGATGACTCCAATCAAGGATATTTGAATTTACTTTGAACAATTGATACAAAAAATAAATCTCAGTGAGCTATGATTATACAAACTTGCATGATCAATCATGGTTGGATTCCAACCTACTTAATAACTACCTTCAATACTATTACAAGTTCCATGATTATACAAACTTGCATGATCGATCATGGCTAGATTCCAACCTACTTAATAACTACCTTCAATACTATTACAAGTTCTTAAGTATGGAAAATTTTTAGACATTTTTACAAGTTTTTCTAAGAATAGTTTTGTGTTTGTATTAAGATTATATACATTGATAACCAATCTTGTTTTGATTACGCTTTGTAGCTCCATCATAATTTATATGTAAAGTCCCTTTTGGCGGTGGGGACTAAATGGTGGGGAACAATGTTTAATTTGCACAACAAAATGATGCCATACCCTTTTTAGCTATTACAAGTACATTATTTTTTTGTAGATTGTGTTTTGCCTAAAATATAAGAGCACACTTTACATGGTTTAACCTTAACTACAAATTATAATTCAATTGTGTGTTACAGAATTTGTAGGAGCGACAATGGAAAGTATAATTTTCACAAAAGGGGACTATGTTGACCTCCTGGTTAATGGTCAAGTTATTGGGCTAGGAAAGGTTGAATCTACAGAAGTTGGAACTTATTATGGTGGAGGAAGGGTTGTTGCAGGTTATGTTATGGTTTTGATAATTGATGTCACTCAACCACATTTGATTGTGGAATATGTTGATGAAGGGGACACACATCCATGGAGGACTACAGATTTGAGGCACACCATAGGTAAATCAAATACCAAAGCATGTGTTAAGAATTATTCATAGTTTATTGAATGTTTTTTTGAGAAAATACTAAGTTTGTTATGTTTGGTGTACAGGTGCAAATGTTTGTTCAACATTTTCTATTGGAGACAAAGTAGATCTTTTACAACATGGAGTGAAGGTGGGTGAGGGCTCCATATTCAATACAGAGCTTGGGAATAAGGTTCATGGAAAGATTGTAAAGAAAGGATGCATAGTGGTTAGAATTGAGAAGGTGTTAAAAAATGATGCTCCTTTACCACATCCAACTGGATTTGAGGAAACACTAGGGGGTGCAATAGAATCTTATGAGATTTGGCCAGAAATAGATTTGAAACCTCATTGTGAAGATCAACCCATAAATATTCCACAAGATAGGGCTGCATTCACATGTACAAGGGTTTCTCTTACACATGGATGCATAGGAACAATTATGTGCATTGCCAAAGGAATGATAGTTAATGTCCATGAGGACGACATGGTTGTGGGTGAAACACTAGGTGAAGATAACTTTGGTGTTTTTGTGGAAGAGATACATGGGTATTGTGAAAGATGCAAGATTGGGGATAGGTCTATACATGGATTGGTTAGATGGCCAATACATAAATTGGTGGACAACATAGGTGAGATGTTAAGGGTCAAGACAAAGTACAAAGAGCCACCCATGGAAATGCTGATATGGGATGTTATAGAGGATACAAGTCCTTTATACCAATGGGATGGGGATCTTTATAATAAAAAAGATCAAGATGTCAATGTTCTTAATGCATCGAGGCCATATAAAAAGATTAAACGAGCTATGACAAGAGAAAAAGTTGCAAAACTTCAAACCAAGATGGATAAAGAGAAAGAAGTCCGACTTTTGGCTGCAGATGAATGTTGTAAACAAGATTGTCTTCAACATGTGGATAGGAATGCCATTGCAAATGCTAGAAGGGATATGGAATGCAAAGACAAAAATGGTATCAGGGAATTTGTATTGAATTCACTTGTTTCAAACACTATCATGTCAAAGAGCCATGGCCATGGCCTACCTCCTATTATTAGAAAAGTAAAGGACATGAGATTTGATGGTAATGTTATTTGTAAGAAAGCATGGTACAAGATACATAAGATTCCTCAAAGCACCTTCTATAGCTACCAACATAATTTTGAACAAGGACATATGGAATCCATTCATGGTAACACCAATACATGTAAAGCACGTGCACATACTGTGGCGGCCATAGAAATACTGCATAAAATTGTAATGGACAATTCAGATTTTTCGCCAAACCAAACACGTCAAGTCGAAGCAGATGGAACTTCTTCTCCTCTAAGATTGTTGCCTTCGACTTACACACAAAGCTCTTTGTTAAAAGAGATCAATGTGGGTTTGGAAAAGCTCAATTGTCCATTAATATCACAACCAACAATGAGCAAGATTTGGAACACTCATTTTCGAGACGTGGCATTCTCAAAGAACACCAACTTCAGTAAATGTGGTGAATGTATTGTGTTGAAAGCACAAATGAAGTCAGCAACTACAAAAGAGTTGGAAGAAACGGCACGCGCTAGATTGAACAAACATAACAAGATCGTTATGTGCGGAAGACATTGCTACTATGCCCACAGAATCATGTCAGAGAGGTTTCCAAAGGAGTATTTGAGTATTATCCATGATAAAATGGATAAAACAAAGACTTCAATTCCAAGGCTACGCGTCAAATCAAAATCTATTGTAGGAATAAACTTGGGTTTGTCATTGACAGGTATGCTAACACATGGGCATAAGACAGGAGGTTTTGGTCATTTCTCCCTACCATTTGTACATATGGGATCACAATTTACCATTACATCACTTGCTAAGTGCTTAAGGGACCTTGAAGACCCACATCTTGATATGTATGGTGATCTTCTTTATGAGAGTGGAAGTTCAAGAAACCCACTTTCAAATGCATTACTTGACACCTCTATTTACTCAAAATGTAGAGTGTACAAGGATGAATTTTTATCTCATGGAAGATTAGAAAATCAAGATATCGATTTTAAACCTCTTCCTCCACATTTATTGTTACAATTGGATAATGCAGCAAGTGATAATAAAAATCGTTATCTTTTCATGTTTCTATCACTTCTCACTGCACTTGGTGTCTTCATCACTATTGAGGTTGGGTTCTTGCTTGTGGGACACACCCATGAAGACATAGACGGGACCTATGGGAGAATGTCTTCCAGCTTGAAAAGTAAAGATATATATTCTCTACCTGAGATGATGGATACATATCGCAAAATTGAAGAAAAAAGAGTGTTTCCACCTAAACTGATTGATAAGGTGTATGACTTCAAAAGCTTCCTTAATGGATACATCAAGGAAGGAAAAAATGCACTAGTTGGACATCTTAATGTTCAGTACTTCCAATTTCTTGTACTCAATGATGTTCCGGTATTAAGGTATAAAGAATCCATAAGAGATGTTGAGTGGTCAGAACCAGTTGAGTTATGGAATACAGACGATGAAGGTCGATCTAAACTGCCCATAGGGAAGCCATCTTTCTTACATCCCAAAGAGAATGAAATCTATTTAAAAGAACTAAAAGAAGGAATAACATCATACATAAAAATGTGGAAAGACACAATGGGTGGTGAGGATTTGCCAATTGTTACACCAGAATGGAAAAATAAGGTAGAGTATTGGGAAAGAGTTCTTGATACTTTATATGAAGATTACAATGATCATGATTCATCTTCTGAGGATTTATGGCCCAAGACAAGGCAAACTCCAGATGTTGGTCGTAATGCGCTTCATGTAATCTCAAATATTATGGATGGGGATTTTGATACTATGACAGGTGAACCCGTGTATGTTGGACCCAAGTGCAATAAGCCAAAGACAACATTCAACCCTATTAATGATGTTGAGAAAGGAAAGATGTTGCTAGTTAGATCAGGAAACGAGGAAGAAGGGGAGATGATTTGGATGGCAAAAGCCACCTCAAATATATTTCAAGATGATGAAAGTGATACTCTTCATGTTAAAGTTGATTGGTGGAATCCCGGTTCAGGGAAATACAATGGAAAAGTATTAGAAGAATATTGGGTACCAAATCCTGATGACATAGAGCTTGGATCTATTCCAATTGATACCATAGTTTGGGCATGGATGGCTAAGAAAGAAAATTGCAAGAAGGCCAAGATAAATAAACATGGTGTACAAGCTGTCCTTGACCTACTTGAACGAATAACATGAGATTAGGTGGAGATGATTCATGGATGTAATTTTGTTCTTTGGAGGACCAATTAATACATGAAGAAACATTTTTCAATTTTTCTTGTATATTGAATATTCTCTTCAAATTTATTTGAGGAGTTTTATATTATTTGGTACAAATATGAAAATTTTGTTTAAATTGCAATGTATTCATGTGACGATACTTCATGCAAATTACATGACACCATGAAATATTAAACTTTCAATGATTTGTTTATATTAACATAACTTCTCCCATAACTTGGATAATCAAGTCCAATAATGCACTTAAAATCAATATCTTCTAGTTTTGGCCTATTAAAACTATATTGGAGTTAATTAGCATTGTTTTCAATGTAATACGTTCAAACACCAAACAATATCTAACATGGAAATTACAAATTCCAATGCTTTGTCTAGATCGACATAACTTCTCACTCCATCAAACTTGGATAATCAAGTTCAATAATACATTTAAAAGCATCATCTTCTAGATACGATCTATTAAAACGATAATGTTTGGAGTTAATTAGCATTGTTTTCAATGTAATACGTTCAAACACCAAACAATATCTAACATGGAAATTACAAATTCCAATGCTTTGTCTAGATCGACATAACTTCTCACTCCATCAAACTTGGATAATCAAGTTCAATAATACATTTAAAAGTATCATCTTCTAGATACGATCTATTAAAACGATAATGTTGGGCTAGCTAATTCGTATTCTTTTCAATATAATACATTCAAACACTTCATGAATATATATTATAATAAAATAAATTAAACTGTACTACTTTGTTTCTATTCCAATTCATAACAAAATTATTTATTTTGATCATTAAAAAACACGCCTAGACTTATAAAATATTTTCTTTTGACATCTGTAAAATGTTTCCAATAAAAATTACCAATAAAAGTTCATAATAATTTGATTTTGATTGTTAAATGACACACAAATACTTATAAAATATTTTGATTGTTAAATGCACTACCAATAAAATTTCATAATAATTTGATTTTGATTGTTAAATGCACTTTTAATAAGTTTAGTGGGTTTTCACTTTTGTATTTGTAAGAAACAAAAATGTACTTCAATGTTTCTATTCTAATTCATTGATTTCAAATGTACCACACTTCTCGATCCATCAAACTTGGTTAATGGAGTCCAGTAAAGCACTTACAAGCAACATATTATAGACTGTCTATAAAAACTTTATTATGGGAATAGCTAATTAATGTTTTTTAATGTAATATGTTCAAACATTTCAAAAATAAATACTGGACATACAACATATTATAGACTTTGTCTATAAAAACTTTACTATGGGAGTAGCTAGTTAATGTTTTTTCAATGTAATATGTTTAAACATTTCAAAAATAAATACTGGACACTTGCAATAACTAGAATGGGTTTTCCCTCTTTCTTCATGTATTTGAAAAAAAACCAATTGTACTATAAAATTTATATTCTAATTAATATTTATTTTTTTACCTTAATTGGTATACTTAGACTTTATCCAATACAATATTTTCTCTTGTCGGCTCTAAAATAGTGCCAACCACATATCATAATATATAGTATTGAATAATGAATATTTCTTTAAATGTTAGATGATTATATTTATATTATAAAAAGGAATCTAGGCTTAACCAATCAACATAATCCAAAGTAATAATTGATAGTTAACAATGTCCAAAACATGTAGAAACTTGTGGGCTCATAATAATCCCATAAAATGAAGGGAAAAAGTGAAGTGCCTAAGTACCTATTGTGCTATATACTTGACAAAAATGTCCTAAGGCATACAATAGACAATACATATAAAGGGAAGAAAATAAAATAGAGTATGACCTAATTTTCCATGTTGTTGCTCGTAGATATGCTATTGATTATTTTTCTAGTCAATATTCTAAAGATTATTAGGGGTAGTGTCATCATCCACAAGTACAATATTACAATGACTATAGGAGCTAATACGTCTTCATGGTATTAGAGGTTTCACCTAATTCCTAGACATTTCCAGTTCTCGTTGTCTCTTGAAGTTGAGCAAAACCCCCCATGTTCTAGCCACCCATTATCAAGATTGAGAATTACTAAGTTATTATGCCAATACATAAATTTGTTATAGTAACAAACACATTGAGTGTTATGTCATTAAATAGCTTTCTAGGTGACTTTAAAATGGCGACAATCTCTTACTAATATGGTAATTCAACACATGCACAATATATGTTTTATCAAATTATAAATAAAATGGTTAATACTTTCAACATACAAATAATGCCATTAGATAAATTAATAGGTAAGAAATATTAATACAAATTACAAATTATAATAATAAAATAATGTAAAGAATCTAAGTTTAAGCATAGGAAGATATGCTTCAAATTAATATAAATTTGATTTTATAAAGCTTATAATGATAATATTGTAAAAAAAATGGTGAATATATAGATTGAAATGAGTGAATTAAGTAATTTTTAGGTTTTTCATTTTTTTAAAACTCAATCTTGTTGAAGTTCTAAATTCTAGATCCGTACTCGACAATACATATAAAGGGAAGAAAATAAAATAGAGTATGACCTAGTTTTCCATGTTGTTGCTTGTGTATATGTTACTAATTGTTTTTCTAGTCAATATTCTAAATATGATTAGGGGTAGTGTCCTCATCCACAGCTTCAATATTACAGTGACTATATGAGCTAATAATTTTTCATGGTATTAGAGGTTTCAGCCAATTCCTAGGCATTTCCAGTTCTTGTTGTTTCTTGAAGTTGAGAAAAAATCTCCATGTTCTAGCCACCCATTATCAAGATTGGGAATTAATAAGTTACTATGCCAATACATAAATTTGTTACAGTAACAAACACATTGACTGCTATATCATTAAATAACTTTGTAGGTCACTCTAAAATGGAGACAATCTCTTACTAATATGGTAATTCAACACATGCACAATATATGCTTTATCAAATTATAAATAAAATGGTTAATAATTTCAACATACAAATAATGCCATTAGATAACTTAATAGGTAAGAAATTTCTTGCAACATCTATTGTTCATGAGATGAGGTAAACCTTGATCAACTCAAATATTATTACAAATTAAAAAATTATAATAATAAAATAATGTAAGGAATCTAAGTTTAATATTAGGAAGATATGCTTCAACTTTATATAAATTTGATTTTATATAGCTTATATTGATAATATTATAAAAAAATGGTGAATATAAAGATTGAAATGAGTGAATTAAGTAATTTTTTGGTTTTTCATTTTTTGAAAACTCAATCTTGTTGAAGTTCTAAATTCTAGATCCCTTGTATAATTCCAAATTTAATGAAATATGTGTTAATTGGTTTATTGGGAAAATCAATGATGAATGAAATATGGGTGGTTCTGCGATTAATCAAGATAATGAATTTTCTCTTCTTGATATAGCCAACCATGTTTAACATTAATGAGGAGAATAAATACTAGTCAAATAATTAAGGGAGATATAAGGTTCTTCACAGGGTTAGGAAGAAAAACTTCCTCAATGATGAGAGGGGATTCCTTTTGAGTTCTTCCATCAAGTTCATCATCATAAATGTCCTCAAATATGTCCACAAATAATTGATGTTCCTTACATCTATGCTCAAGAGACTATTTTTCATTACAATTGTAGCATAGAACCTTAAGTTGATGTTCCTCCATTTTGTCCTATGCCAACTTATGGACCTTGAAAGGTGTAAGAGGTTGTTGAAGAGCCACCATAGTTGGGGAAAGGAAATGAAATAAAGTTGGGGATTTTGGAATGAGCATAGGATATAACATAGGCATGACAATAAATATTATTGTCCTCCAACCAATTAGTAGGGTGGTTCACCTCTAAGTGGGATTTAATTTCCTCTTTAAGACCACTAATAAGGAATTGCTTAAAAAATAATCAATTAATTTTTATGAAAAAACAAATGAACTTTGATGACTCCTATAATGAATTTCATTAGGTAATAAAATATTACATTAAGGGAAGGTTAGTGCTTCATTTGATCGATCGAACCAACCAATCGGATCTGACCCACCAAACTTGTTTAGAATTACTTCAGAAAAATGAGGCATCATACTATTGGAAGGGTCGGAAAATGAGAAGTGATTCTTGGTTTCCATTTTGCTAACTAATTGGGTGAGAGAATCAACCATTTTTGTATGTCCTCTATAGTTTACATGTTATGAGTGTTTATCATGGGACCATTAGGTCCATCAAACAAGTTAGTGATGATTTATCCCAACACAATCAACGACCTAAGAGGATTTCCTTGTGAGGGTCCATAAGCAATGGTACTAGCGAGTCCACAAAAAAATAAGTTATTTTAGAGTGAAACCATGATGATCAAATTACTCCTTGTTGAGTATCATTACATGGTTTGTAATGCTCCATTAATGGTTAATGGTGTCAGTAATTTTTGAGTCTAGAAACCCTCCCACACCGTCAATGCATGCATCTAGTCTAACCATGCCAAATTTCAGTCCAAGCCAACACATATTTAAAAAAATTCGACGTTGGACCCATGTATCACATTATTTAATTTATAGGTATGGTTTCTGATGCTGCAATGGTGAGTGTCATTCATTCGAGTCTTGAAACCCTCCCACACCGCCAATACATGCGTCTAATATCATACTTCTGACTTCAAAAGAATCCGACGAGATCGCTAAACCACCGACGACAAACACCGTTGGTTTTTCTAGGTAATACTAGCTACGTTGGATATCATATAATGATGATGATCATGATGAAGATCATGATGATGATGACGATGATGAAGATGACGATGATGATGAAGATGATCGATGATTACGATGATGATGACGATGATGATGAAGATGATCGATGATGACAATGATGATGACGATGATGATGAAGATATTGTTGATGATGATGAGGAAGATGATGATGATGATGATGGTGAGGATGATAACAATGATGCTGATCACAATGATGATGATGATGATAGTGGCCGTGACGACGACGATAAACATGATGTTGCTGATGATTATGATGATGAGAATGATGAAGATGATGATCAAGAAGAAAAAGATGATGAAGATGATCACGATGGCGATGACGATGATGATGATGATGATGATGTTTGAGTCTTGATAATTGTGCATTTCCTTACTAAGCTTCTCTCTGTTTCAAGAATAATTTAATATTCTCTACTAAACAGGGCCAACCACGTGAAGGTGGAAGCTCTTATGGCCCCTCCGCCCCCTCACATCACTCTCAATTCCCCATAATGCGACAAAAATATCTATGTACACTAGAAACTTTAAATGTGTTTTTTGACATACTCTAAAACAAGCAATGTTTCTAATTATATCATATAGGAAAATAGAAACTCACTACGAAACAATTAATTTATTATTACTGCATACCTCATAAACTTCAATGGTCTTCATCATCTTCTTCATCTGGGTCATCATCTGTACTATCATCCGATGATCCAGATTCAACATTGTAAGGATTGGCCATATCATCCTCGTCGTCGATGTCAGTTACGATCAACATGTCCTCGTCAATATCATCTTCATGTACATTGTCTGATAGTACATCATCTTATTCAATAAGTTCTTCGACATCTTCTTCTGGACCATGATCATCTAACTCATGTTGATCATGATCCATTAGAGAGATTTTGAGGTCAAAAAAGGGCCTCCTAAGAGATGTACTACAAAAATATGAGATATATTAAAATATTATGAATTGGGGGCTTTATGGGGTAGGTATATATGACAAGTCACCTCCCACACTATTTTCTATGCACAATATAAATAACCATGGTTGAGTTACTTTTCAAAATTCACTAGAAATAAAATTAATAAAATAAGTCTACATTGATGTGACTAAGATTCATTGTAAATTCCCAAAAATATATTGTCCTTTAACATTTATTTGTCTTGAACTTGCAAATGAAATTAATTAATAAAAAACATTTTTAAGAGCTTTTTTTAAAATTTTATGTTGACTTTTTATATTTAGTACTTTTCTCATGAATTTAATAATGTAATTTAATTGAGAATTTATTTACATGTAAAATGTCAATAATATTATTATAATCCACATTGCATTATTATTATTATTATTATTATTATTTATTAAATCTATTATTATTCTTTATTAGTTTGAAATTATGTTATTAAATAGAATGGAGTGAATATATAATTTAAAATTAAAAACATAAAATTGATAATATATTATTTTATAAAAAAATGTGAAAGGACTTTCTTTATGAATTAAGAGTACTTCACTTGAAAATGACAATAATATTATTTTATGTGAAAGTGTGAAAATACATTCATTATGAGTACTTTACTTGAAAATGACAATAATATTATTTTATAAAAAGACTATCATTATGAGTACTTTACTTTATGACTTAAAAGTACTTACACCACTACCTTGGTTAACTATGTGTTTTCATTCACCATAGAAAATTTGACAAATAAGCATTCTTAACTCATGCAATGCCACCTCACCAAGGGGGATGATGTCATCTACTAGAATGTGATTGGTTGTATTTTATAGTACATTTTCTTTATTTTGAGGCCCTTTTTTGACCTCAAAATTTCTCTAATGATCTTCTGCGGCATCTTCTTCTTCGAGAACGTCTTCATTACCTTCATCAACGTTATACTTTACTAGCCTTCCCCTTGGATTGTGTCTCACAGCAAATGACCAACCCGCTCTACCTGGAACCTCAGAGTAAAATTCCTATTCACATTGGGTTGGAAGAACATAGGGCTCTGTTCCTGGCTCAAACAACCTTTTATTTACCATGGTAAAACCAATATCATGTTCAATAATTGTTCTATCGGGATCACGTTGATTCAATCGACACCTATACCATTTGACAACGAACAGAAATACCTTGAAGGAGTTAAAGTCACACTGAAGAATGTCTTCCAGATACCCATAGTATCGATTTTCAGATAGTTCTAGATGTCTGTCACTTCTAGAAGAAACATTGGTCACCTCAAAGACTGCAGATATCCCACAATCAGATGTTTTTTTTGTTTCATCCAACTTTTTGATGCGATATCTACATCCATTGCACCACATAGCCTTATGGTGTTTTACCTAGTACAACAAGCCATACAGGAAAAGATTACATAATGATCATACCATATTCATGATAAAGTAGTGCATGTTTATTATAATGCCATAAAAGGAAAATAACCAGTGTGACGTACAACAACAATATTTAAAAAAATAAATAAATAGTGTCATTGATTAATATGCTTACCTGCTTATCTTTTAAACCTCTTGCTAAATCGATTTCCCTTTGTGTTACATTGGTGTCTCCATTGCGATGTGCAGCTTTAACTAATGAAGCCACACCTTCCCATGATATTCCATGACCAGATTGTTCACATTTTTCGATCCATACCTCATCCAGTCAAGATTGTTTGCGATGTATAAATGAATCGCATCCCACTCTCGACCAACTGTTTGATGACAATAAAATTAAAATTCAATGAAAATGTATATTAGTCACTTAAAAAGGTATATAATTACAATATAAAATGATGCAAAATACTAAATAAAAAAATAGAATATATATGTATGATATATAAACATAAAAATCACCAGTTAAATGTGTTATATTACCTTTCACCTTCCTCGATCTACCTTTCCCCTTCGGGTACTCCCCTTCGAAATCGTTTCTGGAGTCTGGATCACAAATGCGACGTAAATTGAGCTTTGACACCAATATAGGAAGATATTCACTAATGTACAACATGTTTTCATATACCATATATCCCTCCATCATAGAACCCTCAACATATGCTCATTTTCTGACCAAACCCTTCATAAATTTCAAGTGCCTCTCAACCATCCACATGGACCTTGAGTGCGCAGGTCCACACAGTTCAATCTCCTCAACTTGGTGTATGAGGTAGTGTTCCTGTGCATTGAAAAATGCTGAAGGTAGATGCTTCTACATTTCACACATGAGACGAAGAATTTCTCTCCTCCAATACTCGATTTCTTCTTTATGGAATTCTTTAGATGACAACCATCTACAAGTGACATGACAACCGGCCAATCAAGAGATTAAAGAAAAAAGTCATTATATTACGTAACATGAAGTAGAGAATGAAAATCAAATTAAGAATAAGTTCTATGTTGAATTAAACAAACAATAAGCACATGGAAAAATCACCACTTACCTCATGTATTTCCCGAGACTATATATTATTTGCTTGACATTGTTGACAAAGTTGTCCGGGATAGAGAGAGGTAGAACATACTGTAACAATAATATACAAATAGTTTCAGTATATCAAAAAAGAGTACTAGAAAAAGAAAAAAAAATTATTAAATGCATACCATATTAATTATTACCTCCATGAAGACATGCCAATCGTGCGTTTTCACCCCCGCGAAATCACCTTTCTTTGTTATGATAGTCTTCATGTTCGCACAAAATCCGGTGGGAAATTTAATTTTTCGAATGACTTTTTTACAACATTACTTTGCTGGTCCGTTAACATCCATCGAAGTGAGTTTATGTCAATTTGCTCTCCATTGCTATGAAATTGAATGACGTCTTTCATTGCATGGTTGTTCTTGAATGTCTTTGCAAATTTTGACAATTTTTTCTTTGTCACTCCTTCCATCCAATATTTGCCATAATGTTTCAGTCACATTCTTTCTGATATGCATTGTATCAAATAGATGAGCAATTTGTAGGTGCTCATAATAGGGCAACCTACTAAATTGTCTAGGATAACTTTTCATTCCTCGTGGAAGCACATTAATTCCTTCATGATGATCACATGAACGACAATGATGAAATTAAATATTAAATCAATGTCAATTACACTAAACAGCACACAATATAATAAAATACAATATGATCATATACAATGATTGATTATACGTACCTTGACGATTTCTATTATATTGCAACTTCCATAGCTGAGGTGTCATTCTCTTTGGTTTTAATGCAGTCTCTTGCTTGCCATTGAAAATATGTTTTTCAGTAGTTCGATACCTGTGAATCTTGGAGAGGAAGTGCCTATACTCATCAAACACCTCCTTTCCTAAGCTTTTTGAACGACGAGATTTGATCGTAGGACCACAAACTGGACATGCAAATTTCCCCTTTGTCTGAAGACCTAAATAAAAAGATGGAATATCAATATTAATGTCTATTATAATTATATAAAAAATGACTGGATTATTTAGAAAAACATGCATGCATATTATATTAACTATTAGTTCGTAAAATTAAATGCAACTAAAGTGGAACTTATAATTACAAACCACAGAAATGGGTTAACCTTGGGTCATCATGTATTGTCCATACAAGCATTGCATGGAATTGGAATTGCCTTTGTTGTATTGGTCTAGATAAGTCATACATAGTGATGCCATTCCATAACTTCAGTAGCTCGTCAACAATATGTTCGATATATACATTGATATCTTTGATTTGGTACTTACCTATTGATTTGAACATATAAAATAAATATTATGATTATGAGACGTACCATTTAGATATATAAACCATATTTCACAGTAGAAAAACTTTAAATATATATATAACATTATGAGACAAAAAACGACAAATGAGAATATACCACTGCAATAAAAAAAAGTGCAGTGTTTGTACCTGGAATAATCATCGACAACATTATGTGCTCCCTCTTTATTGTCAACCATGGAGGAATGTTGTTGTTGATAACAAAAATAGGCCACACCGAGTAAACAGATCTCATCTTCGCAAAAAGATTGACACCGTCTGCTGCCAAAGAACCTAAGATTACGAGGTTCGTCTTTAAAGTGAGGCCATTTTTCCTCCATATATCTAAATGCAGACCCATCTGCAGGCATCCGAATAATGTCGTATTGACTTATGTTCCGTGCATGGTAATCCATAAACTGCACTATGTTTTTGCACCTGAACAGTCGTTGCAAACGGGGAATAATGGGAATATAATGTAGAACCTTGCAATGCACCTTTTTAGTTACTTGATCTGTGCGATATCTACTGATATGACATTCAGGACATTCTGTTGCAAATTCATGCTGGTTGTAATAAAGAACATGATCATCGGGGCATGCATGAATTGCTTCATACTGCATTCCAATTTCTTTCATGATGGCATATAAATCTCGATATGTGCGAGGTAAACCATTTGAAGGTGGTAACAAATATTCACCTATCATGCTACAACAAATTAAAATAAAAATATAGTTAATATAATATAGAAATAATATTAATGAAACAAATTTCATCCATAGTAATTTGACTTATATATGAATTAAGAATAAAATACATGACAATCATATATATTTTGTGATGGAATATATTACATACCTTAACATCCGTGTGACTGATATGTTTGAAAGACCATTCATAACCTTCAAGTTCATTACCAACAATATAGCGGAGAGAAGATTTGTCTTGGAGCTGTCATAAAGGGGTTCGTATGCCTTGTCAAGAAGAGGTATATCATGAATATCATCAAAATGTTCATCATTTTCATGATCATCATCATCATCCATTCCAACATTAAATGAATCATGGATCAAAGTATTTGTAACATCATCTTCAACTATGTTATCAGTATGATCATCTTCTTCAATGTGATCATTAACTTGTTCTCCATTAATATCCATAGCTCCATGTTCCTCCGGTACTTGTTTTGGAAGCACTTGCTGATCCGGACGATATGCCGTAGGATGTCTTTCCTTTATAATTACATGAAACAATCAATAGATAAAAGTTAATATAAGAAATTCAAACGTAAAATGTAAAAATTTATGTGATACATTAAAAATTGAACAAATTTTGTACTGTTGGGATGAAAAGAACAATGACCAATTGTATTGTTGGTCAAAAATAAGAAATATTATAATAACACATAAATTTACAAAAGCAATCAAAATAAAAACATATATAATGCAAAACGTACAAATGGATGGTATTCATGTCCCCCCTTTGCGTGCCCATGCTCCCTACAATTTTTTGTGGTTGTTGTGATCAAAATTATTCTCCTCTTAAAGCCTCTGCATTGATTACATGGACAATAGCATTTACCATCACCCCTTCTTTCAACTCCTTCCCACAATCTAGCAAGCAATTGTCGATTTTGTTCGTATGGATCAGGAATATTCGTAGTTGACATTTTCTCGTAAAGAGCTTAAATGAAGATTATCGATCTTAGAAAATGAAGGTCCATAGTACTTTGCTCACTTGAATAACAAAAACACCAAAAAACTGTCCGCCGAACAAAAAAAACATCCGCAAACCATCGCTGGTATGGAAAACATGTCGAAATGGTTTGATATTTATAAATTTTAAAAGTCAGAAAGTCAAACCTACGTCGGATATCCGGCGACACTAATCTAGTTACCATTGGAAAAAAATTCGTCGGATATCCGACCTCTTCGGGTTCAAAATGGAGTCGGTTATCCGATATCTAAAGCGTCAGATACTCAAACAGGCGTCGGATATTAGCAAAGCCGTTGGATAGCCTACAAGCCCCGTCGGATATTCATAAGTACGCCCGATATTCGACGGACATCTCTTGAAATTTATAAAAAAAAAACAAAAAAAAGGAATTTTCAAAGAAAAATCCGATGACACAGTCCATTTTGTCAGAGGTCGTCGGATTTGCTTGTCGGATTTTGGGTTCAAATCTACTAGTGCCCAAAAATCCTCAAATGAGATATGTTGCTACTCTTACCACTCCATGCTTCCTGGGGAACTCGATCCTTCACACTCTTAGTTGGGATTCTATTCAGAATATACACAAATGAAGTAACAACATCTCCCCAATATTCATCCAGGAGATGCTTATCCCTTAACATACTTCGAACCATGTTCATAATTGTTCGATTCTTTCTTTCTGCCACTCCATTTTGATGTGGAGTGTAACGAGCAGTAAATGGCTATCTTTTGATACCATGATGTTGAAAAAATTCCACAAAATCATTTAACATATACTCACTTCCTTTATCTGATCTAAAGACTTTAATAAATCTGCCACTCTCATTTTCAACCATGCCTTTAAAAATTTTATACACATCAAAACCTTGAGATTTTTGTTTCAGCAAATACACCCAAGTTTTTCGACTGAAATCATCAATGAAAGTCATAAAATAAACATTACCAGTCAAAGAAGTTGTTTGCATCATTCCACACAAATCCGTGTGTACCAGCTCCAATAGCACTTTTGCTCTGTATGAGACTCCAGAGTTGAATTTCTCTCTATGATGTTTTCCTAATATGCAGCTTTCACACAAGGTTGTCGGCTACTGAATACTGGGAAACCCTTTCACCATATGCTTCTTTTGTAGCAAATCTAAGCCACCAAAATGTAAATGGCCATACCTCAAATGCCACAACCATGATTGATCTAAACTCTTAGTTTATAAGCATTTAAAGAGTTAGTCAAATCATCCCTCATAATTAGTGGAAACATTCTATTCTTTGTCATCTCTACTCTAGAAATCAACTGCTTACTTGGATATTTGTCATAAATGATACATATCTTGTTCTTGAAGAAAACTTAGTACTTTTTCTCTAACAACTGTCCAACACTTAATAAATTACACATTGCACTAGGAACATAATAAACATCATGAATTGTTCTTCTTCCACCATTCTTGGAATATACAACAATTACACCTTTACCATTAACTTTTACCCTGATGTCATTACCTAACTTTATTTCAGACTGAATGCTTTCATCTAGACTTGAAAATAACTATTTATTTCCAGTCATGTGATTGTTGCATTGGATGTCCAAGAACCATATATCATTTGAACTTTCCTAGATGAAATTACAAGTCAAAAACATAGGATTCTCCTCATTTTCAGGTTGCATGGTAATATGTGTAGACAACTTACTAGTATATGCTTGCTTCTTACAACATTTGTTAGCAAAATGCCCAAATTTCTTGCCATAGAAACATTGAACTTTAGATCTATCATACCTTTGATTTCTTGGCTTCCATGTTCTATTGGTACTCCCCCTTACACTAGGAGTATTCTGTTGTAACTTCTCTTCAACTTCTGAATCATTTCTGCTGTCACTATGATCACTAGTTCGACCTCCTCTTCCTCTACTACTAGACCTTCCTCTACATCTTCCTCTAGAAACACGCACTTGATATTTAAAAGTATTTTCTAATGGAGTATCATCATACATGTCCATTCTTGATTCATGAGCAATTAAAGAACCAGTCAACTCATCAATGTGCATTTGATTGAGTTCTTTAAACTCTTCAATGGGAAAAACCACAAATTCAAACATCTTTGGCAGACATCTTAACAATTTCTCAATCACACGCTAATCTAAGAGGTCTTCACCATACTGTCTCAGTTGATTCACAATGTTCATGACTTGAGTCATGAAATTATCAACAGTCTCATTGTCCTTCATCTTCAGATTCTCAAAGTATCTTCTCAAGTTCTGTAGCTTGGCATTCTTCACCTTGGTCACACCTTGATAACAAGTTTCAAGAGTGTCCCAAGATTTCTTTGAAGACTTAGCACTTGATATATTTGGAAATATGGATTCACTTAGGTCTTGCTGAATAAGACCAAGTGATTTATTATCCTTCTTCCTGTTTTCCTTTGACAGAACATGCTCAATGACAAAGCTAATTCTATAACTTGATCAGCTGGCTCTGGGTATCCAATCGTAACAAAATCCCAAAGTTCCTAAGCATGCAGGATGGTTCTCATTTTAATAAACCATGTGTCATAATTCTTCCCAGTTAACACAGGAATTTGTGGCTACACTACACTATTGTTAGTAGCCATCACAAATCAAATTCAAAATTACTATAAATAAAATATGAGAGAAAAAGATCAACCACACTCTGGTATCACTGTTGGAAGGCAAGGGAGTGTTTCTTTTAGTCATAGAAACACATTCTAATCACTAAGACTCATAAACTATCACCTACAGGATGATTTTCAGCAAGAAAATAAAGTGTTGTAACTGTTTCAACAACTATTTCAGAAAACTATATTCTACAGGAAACTATTTTAGCAAACTGTATTCTACAGGAAACTGTTTTAGCAAGAAATTTAACTTTGTTTTGATGACCCCTGCGTTCATAAAACTTAAGTTAATGCTCTGCTTCAGCACTTAAACAAATTAAACACAATTATACTCAAAAAATTATGAAATCTAACTTGCTACACCAACAATAACTTCAAGACAAATATGAGTTTACAAACTCATAAAAAAAGAAAAGCATAACAGAAAATATAGAGTAAAAACTCTATTTTTAACTTCAACTGATGATTTTGTAGTTCACTCCATGAAATCAAGATTACATGGATGAGTATTTATAGTGTTTCAAAATAATCGGTAATTAAATGCTAATTGATCCTTCTTTACAAAATTATCTCTGTAGAAATAAATACTCTGTTATGTTAAATTCTTGAAGAGTTAAAATACAGACTATAAATGCCTCTTCGAAATTTGATAGGTTGCAATAGAGTTTGTGAATGTCCCTTCAACAATTGGTTTGGCGGTGGTGGCTTATTCAAAGATTTGAATAGTCAAAAGAATCTGAGTCAGTTCATGTCTTCATTAAATTCTGAATTTGATGATGAATTTTCAAAAAATAAAATAAACTAAATATGGGAGGTGATTCCCTTTGGAAATTTCGGCGGCCAACAATCAATTGGTGGAGTAATTAACCACTTCCAACAAAACAAGCAATAAGAGCATCTAAATTTACATTGAAAACACACCTGTCCACAAGGCATGTTTCCTTTTATTGACCACTTTGAAAGTAGGCTACCAGAGGCTGAGTATAAATGAAACATTGCATAATATAATTGATAAGAAATCATGTGTTGTTGGGTTATTTTTCAGATCTTACAACGACAAGACACGTTAGTTGAATTTGTTGATGTTGCATTTTTATTTTCTGGACAAAATGCACACCCCACGTGTGCCCACAAATTCATTTGGTTTTTGCATGAGATTTTGAAGGTAATTTGTTGCATGCACCATCCCCCACAAATTCATTTGGTTTTTGCATGAGATTTTGAAGGTAATTTGTTGCATGCACCATCCTATCATCCTACACATAGTTAAGAAGATGTCTTGATGCCCCATTGTTTATTTGTATGCCTATTGCAAAGAAGTATCATGGGGAAAGAAATTGCATTATGGTGAGAAACTAGTTGCATTGTTGGAAGCTTTTTTGCATGGACTTCACACCACAAATGGAGGTAAAGCTTGCAAACTGACATTTTTAAGTTCATTTTCACTTGCAATTGTTTCCAGTGAGTTGTTGTGATTGGGTTCATTCTCGGTTGTATCTGATACCCTGTCTTGTTTGAGTTGGATTTTTGGTTATTGAGTCTGTTTCTAAAAGGGAAGAGTTACAAGAATCCCTTATTTATTTGAGAGAGTCTTCAATTGATCAATGGCACGAATCAATGGTTTAGTAGATTTATTGAATGCTCCATTTCTCTCCTATGTCGACAACACTGTCATGGTTGACTAAACAACTCTCACTCATATTTGAAATTGTGTATAATATTCACAAGACACACTTGAGTTTCTACAACTTGAGTTGTATCTCCCACAAAAAGAAATGCATTTTGAACTTGTTCCTATTTAAAACAGTCATCTTCATGATTCATACAGCCTACACATAATGATGCCACTTCAAAAGCACATAATCAAATCAGTGGCTCCACTTTAGAAGCAAAAGAAAAAGAAGATGGTGTTTTCGATATACATGTTCAACCCATTCTTTCCAAGCCCATCATCAGACCTTGGGAGTATATTGTACACAAAAAGCACATAACCGGTCTTGGATATGATAAGGAAGTGATTGTTCACATTCTTGATTACTCCAATCCAATCGAGTTTCAGAGTGTTGGTTTCTTAAACTAAAGTTCATCTTCATCTTCTCCAGTTCATAGTTTGAAATGCCAACATTGTGATCGAGTTGGTCGTTTCAAAGATTAATGTTTTGATATTCACCCTTGTAAGCATTGTGGAAATCATACCCACTTTTTAGACAGATGCTTCATGTTGAAGAAACCCACAAGAGAAAAAATTCACCATAGGTGGATTGCTTCTTGGCAATGGTTGTCAACAACCAAGAAGATATATTGTCATACCGAAGAGTTCTTTCTCACTTAATGACACACCTTGCAGTTGAGACATCTTCTTCTTCTCACCTTGTTCCTAATAGGGGGGATTGAATGATCGTCATAAACAAGCAAGCAAGAACAAGTGAGCTTGTACCAAATCCAAATCCACCTAGCTAGAGTCAGAACTGCAACCAGAGCCAAATTCAAAGGCATGTTCCAATGAGCCCTTCCATAGGGAAACACTGATCCCTAGATCCAATTTCCATAGGGTACCGTTGAGCGAGATCTAGAGTTAGCGCCAAGTACCATAGAGAACCGTTGAGCCAGAACTAGAGTTATAACCAAGTTCCAGAGTTTGTGTTCATCTTAAACCGCTTATTTAGTAGAAGACATCAACTTCTACTAGCTTTTGATTCAAATAGCACGTTTAGCCATTTGCAACTCCAGATTCCAGATCTTTGCTTGGACTACTATACACCCCTTTGGATTAAGGGGGGATTGTTGAAACCTAATCTATTAGGGTTAGGTGAAGATGAAGAATCATATTGAAATTCCAAGAGATCCCTTGGGAATATAAACCCAAGGATCATCTCAATATATTCATATGTACATTCTTAATGAGAATTAGATGCGATTTCATACCTACTTTCATAGTCTTTATTTGGTGTCTTCTTGTCTACCCTCCTAAACATCCCAACATATTCTTAAAAATGAGATAAATAAAAATCTATTCCAATATACATCATTTCCAACATCCCACACATCCCACCCCTCTCTAAATAAAGAAAAATAAAGGAAAATCATATCCATAGAAAATAAAGAAAAATCATATCCATGAAGGTAGAATTGATAGGGTGTACTATTATCTAAAACAAAGAGTAATTGATTTCATAGGGTGGCCTTGTTTTTAGAGGATTATTTAGTGTACAATCTCCATTTGCAAGTATCAATTATAAAATCATTGCAAAGGTCTTGGCTAATAGAGGTTTAGTTGGTCTCTAGGAAAAAAAATTGAAGATTCTAAGATAACATCACCAACTTCTAACTATAATGAAGGGAGGCTTGACTATAATGAAGGGAGGCTTTTCAATGGAAAATAATTAAAAAGAGTTGTTAATGATTTTGAAGTTAGATATGGAAAAGATGTACGACATCTTAGAATGGGAATTCTAGATGACATTCTTAGAAAAGTGGACTACAAATAAGAAAACATTTAATTAACTATAAGACTTATTAATTTTTTATTGAATTTTCTTACATATGGTCTAAGTATAGTTAGGATTATGACATAACAAATTTACTACATTTACCATTAATGAATTTATATAAAAAATCATATATTCATCAACCACATTTACAATCAAGTAATTTATGTAAACAACCATACAAATACAAAAAATCATACATTCCATTAAAATACGATACTATTACATTCAATGAATTTAAATAGAAAACTTTACATTCATCGACATCAACTATGATATGATGCTACATTTACAATCAAGTAATTTATGCGAACAACCAAACAAATGCAGAAAATCATGCATTCATCAACCATATTATGATACTACATTACAGTCAAGTAATTTATGTGAACAACCATACAAATTCGTCGAATCCAAGTATGATATAAAGTGGAAAAGAATCGGTAAAAATATGTCAAGCTACATGGAAAATGAAGTGTAAGAGATAATTGAAACATGGAATAAAATAAATTTTGAAGGTAATTTGATTTATAAATAAAATTGTGAAATTGAAGATATTTTTTTAAATAGCGAATGGATGGATTTTTTATACGAAGGAATGGTTGTTGTAAAGTGTGACATGATTTTTGAACCCCTTGTTAATATGGTAATGATAATGAGGTTAGTACATTTACATTTAGATTGTCAAGACTGAGGTCTCTAAGCTTGTGAGGTATTTTTCAGGTTATTTATTTAGGTTTTTAGAATTTTTCTATAGGTTTATTCTAATATGATTATAAGAAAATTTAAATAAAAAAATATCAATTTAAAATAAACTTGTATTATGGAAAATAGAAAGCAAAGCCACATACTTGGAATAAGGAAATGAGAGTGAATTAGAATTACTAAATTATAAATCTGAAATGATTGATGATTTATTGAAACTATGGTTAACAATTTGTTGATGTCTCGGATATCGTAGCATCAATCAGAAAGGGATTCTCCCCGAGAGATGGTCCCAATTAGACTATCTTCCATTTGGTGTAGGGAATCCGTCCGGTTAGCGGTTCCAGCAACCGTGGGTTTGGAGTTTAAATCCGAATGTATCGGTTATGGCCCGATCCACCTTTCTTTTGGATATTATGTGTTTTTTAATGAGATGCAAGTGCCTAAATTATATTTGATCTAGATGCAACTAAAATAGATCTAAGTCTAGAAAGTGAAATAAATCTACCTATCCTTGCAGGGAACACGTTTTAAGGGTGAGCAAAGGTCTGTAACAGATAACATAAAGAAAGAACAGGTAGTTGTCAATTCTTACAGGTAAAGCTACAGCCAGGTAAAAAGATCTTAGAAGATAGCTTCTAGTTTAATGTAAAACGCATCTATTGCTCACGAAACAGAAAAGAAGTGAAAATATCTAATCTAAATAGCAAGAACGCAGAAACAGATCTAAATGTAAACAAACTGAATTTAAATTTAAAGATCCCTGCAAGGAGCAAATTAAAGGCATGAACAATGAGCCATATGAACTTGAAGAAAGAACAGTTAGCCGTTTAATCAACAAGAGAATTCTACAGCAATGGTAAATATATCAGCAGGTAGCTCCTGATTCATTATGAAATGCATTCATTGTTCACAGAATAGAGAAAATCGCATGCACAGGAAGGAGCAAAATCATTGATACAAAGAAATAGTTCAGATGGTAAGAATGATCTCACATTACAGAACATCAGTCATTAGAATAGTCCAACATACATCCGTCCAATATCCCATGCAAAACGTCCATCTCCCGTGGCTTCTATTAGAAAATTCAATTTTACAGAAACGATACAAGATAGCTCGTAAAGGTTTCAAAAATTTCCTTCCCTGCCAAAAGTCCTTTTTTACTCTTCCTAGCTTCTATTTATAATTACAAATCTGCCCTTTGGGCTGCCACCTAGCACCTTCCACTTGTCATCCTCAGAAAATTCTCTCCTAAAATAGACAAAAATGAGATTCCCTTTCATTTACAGAAATTATTTAAAAGAAAATAGGGACAGCTGTCCCACAGTTTATCCACTTTACACATTTGAGAGTCAAATACAAAATAACAGAAATAATGCTTTGAAATCAACGATCTCAATCCTGTGCGTGAGCTTCTGCTGGCAGAGGATCGCCCAAGTTAATTGCTGTTGATGCTGCCTGGGAAGAGACACTCGAATCTATTGCTGATGCTGCTTCTAATTGGGAAGGAGGGATTGAGCTGGCCAGACTTTCTGCCACTGCTGGGGAAGAGGGAATTGAGCCCACTGCTGTAGCCGGAATGGCTGCTGGGAGAGAAGATCCTGGGTCTGCTGATGTTCCTGCTGCTGCTACAGCTTTCCTTTCCTCCTCTGCTATGTAGCTGTACCACACACCTGTGTCCCTTATGACTATGTTTGCTGCAGCAGGGAACAAGATTTTCTGAGAAGTCACATTCTTCCCGAGCTCTGCTTTAATGCTTTGAACTTCTGCTACTGCAGCTTGATGCACTTCCTTCAGCAGATGGTTGTGGAGAGATGACGATCCAATATAATGTTGGAGGTCATCAATAGCCAGGACATCAATCCTCTTCACATACTCCGTTTGAACGCCCAATTCTTCCTTTAGTTGGGACAAACGCTGCTCCTTTTCCGGAAAGTCCTCCAGGGTCTGAGGGAAACTCAATGTGCATTTGTCATGTGCCTCTTGGAGCCTTTGGTAGAGACTGCTAATTTTATCTGTTGTTCTTTGCACACTGGCTATCAGCTTACTGGCACAATTCCTGCCAAACTCCAACAGTGCTACGTCCTCATTAAAACTGTCCACTGATTTAAATGGAAGATGCGGGGGGAAACCCCCTTTTCCTTCTCTCCATGCCATCTGACTTATGATGTTTGCCTTGACACGGGTATTCTTCGCTTTGAGCCTATGGGCTTCCGCATTGATTTCTTTTAACCTAACCACCATGGCCTTGAGCTTGCAAACCTCATCAGCGATTAGCTCCTGAGTGTCATACACTTGCTTCAGGATGCTGCGTGACAGCTCATGGAAGGGAGATATGTCCATTGTTCTGCTCTCCACTTGCTCTAACCGCTCAGCTAATGCCTGCTTGTCTGCTTCTAGCTGAGCTGCCTTTTCTTCTGCTCCATTCTTCTCCGCTTCCACAATCATTATTTGGAGTGTTAGCTGGTCCTTTTCCTCCTCCAGCTGGCTGTACTTGTTTGACAGCTCCTTATGCTCAGCGTACAAGCAATTATACTTGTTCACTACCAGATCTCTTTGGGCTTGCTCATTAGCCACAGTCTGTTGTAGCGTACGAGCTCTCTTCTTTGTCAATATATTTTCTTTAACTATAACCCCTACATTGGCAAATGATGCCTTTGCTGTTGCTACAGCTGCGGATGCCATAGCAAAGGGATCTTGATCTGTGTTTTTCATTATAGTGACCTCTCGGTGGGTAACGATGTCTTCATGGAAGGGACTTTTTATCCTCTCTTCTGATTTGAGGACCATAGCTTTCCTTTGCTTGTCGTAGACAAACTCATTCCACTTGGACACTGTACGCTTTCCCGATGGCGTGTACGGGACAATTGGTCGGTTTATGATGTCTATGTCTTCTTCAGGTGGGGTCCGGACTTCCTGAGCTGGGTCCACGCCCTTATTTTGGGTACCAGAGCCACCTGCTTGAGATGTGTCTATATCCATGTCTTGGACACCGGACCCACTGGCTTGAGCATCTTCCCTTGCTTTCAATTCTTCTTCTGCCTTCCTCTCCGCCTCAGCTTGCTCAGCTTCAGCCTCTTTCTGCTTTTGGGCTTCCTCAGCCTCTTTCCGCAGGCTTTCATTTTCAGCTTCTTGCTGCATTCTCGCCACTTCAGCTTCCTGCTGCTTTCTTGCTTCCTCAGCTTCCCGCTGTAACCTTGCTTCTTCTCTTAATCTGAGCTCTTCCTGAGCTCGGGCATCCTCAGCTTCTTTCTCCTTCTGCTGGCTGGTCTTCTGGGCCTTGGTTGAGCTAGAGCTTGCTCCAGTGCTTTGGCGACAGACCCGTAGCTCAGCCATGTTGCTGATACCTCTAAATGCCTCTTCCTCGGCATTAGGACAGTGAGAATACTCGAAGTGAGCATAAATCTCCTTACAGTGCTCGGCAACTCTTCCCTTTCTATCATTTCTGTGGAAGATTACCTTACCGAAGTGGAAGGCTTTCAGCTCTTGAACATATTCGTCGACCGAGGAAACCCCTGAAAACTTGTAAGCACCTATGCAGAAAGGTAGAGGAGGGAAGGAATCCTTATGCTGTTTATGGAGCATTGCCCCAATTCCGTCCAGGAAGATTTGTCTTACTTCCTCCTTGAGGACCACATAGTCCGTGGCATACTGCGGCAAAATGTATGGGGGCTTAGTTCCTCCAAACATTCTGAGGTAGGTGCCTTGTTCCGAAAAGTAAAAATCCCCATACTCCTTAAGGACTTCCAAAGCATTCTCTGATAGGCAGTTTGGTTCTTCTTTGAACATCTTCTCATATATGGGCATGATGAACCCCTCACAGATGAGTTTGTAGCTGGGCTTGTAATTCTGATCCCACAACATCTTGAACGCGATATAGACCGGGGAGGTGGCCTTATCCCATGTGCAGCCCAATTTGGGGAAGTCTATCTTGGCCAAAATACAATCAATCAGATATGACGACATGAAAAATTCAGCCTTCTTCAAGGCTAGTCCTTCTTTAGCAGCAACTATCATCGAGGCCAAACTATCTGACATGAGAGTGTCCCAGTCAAACACAGTTCCCTTGAATGCCACGTAGTGGATGATAGGGACCCACTGGATCTTATACACTGTGCCATCGGGCATGCCGAAGATTCTGCACAG
Organism: Larix kaempferi; assembly: GCA_027924585.1. Lineage (NCBI taxonomy): Eukaryota > Viridiplantae > Streptophyta > Pinopsida > Pinales > Pinaceae > Larix > Larix kaempferi. Next base: position 1,576,331 of record BSBM01000887.1, read on the forward strand.
CATTAAAGCGATCAATCTGAAAGGAGCTCTCAGATTCTGTACGTCATATTCATCACTTCCTTTCTTTCTCAACTGTTTGCCTGCCATTAGTAGCTTCTTGGCCATCTCGACGTTATTCATCTGGCTCAGCCATTCATCAGTCAGAGATTGCTGGATGCGGGGAAATATGTAGGCTGCTGCAAGATATGCGGGTTGAAATGAGGCAATGGCCACTTTCCCGCTGTCATTTATTACTCTCCCTTCAGCATCAGCATGCTGGAGTATCCATCCGATCACTTCAGCATAGGGGAATAGCTCAGGGCGGGTAGCGGCTCTAGTTATGCCTGAGGCTCTGATATTGAGATAAATTGGCCCTTCCTCTAGCAACATATCTGAGATCTCTTGGTCCCGGATCATTCTGTAGATGTCACCCCATCTGATTTCAAGAGGGACACCGGTGGTGCACCTAGTGTCCTGGAGTGAAGTTTCAGTTTTAAGTGGCGCAGGCTTCTTTTCTGTCATCTTAGCCTTCTTCTTACCGGTTTTCGGCATTTTGATTTATCCCTGATAACACCCATATAAAAGTCATCATGATATTGAGCAACATACTGTGAGGTTTTAACAAAGAGCACCATTGTTTTAATATGTCAAGGAGATAAAAAACAATGTGAAGCCGTATGTTTAGGAAGCAAAATACACCATTTCAACATGGAATACAAATTAAAACATTTGAATCTTTTAAAGGGATGAATTTTGGGGTGCTCCTGAGAGGGTAGGTATGTCGCGGAAACAATCCGCTCTCAGGCCGACCCTAAGAGAAATGGTGATCTTCGTTTCAACAAGAACATAATTATGAATTTTAACCATCCTAATTCTTTAAAGGGGCAGGTTCAGAATGCTCCTGTGAGGATAAGCGTGTTGCGGAAGCAACCTGCTTTCGGTTTAGCTTTGGGGGAAGAAGGTAACTTTCGTCATTGCTGCGGTTTGAAAGGCTAATGGCGGGGAAGCTTGGGTTGGAAAGACTCTGTGACGAAATAAGGAGGTGTTTCGTATTTACGACCCAGCGAGGGCTTCGAACGCTATTGTTGTTTATGGCACTTGCCGAAGTGTTCTATGGGAGGTTTTGGTTCGAGCGAGGGGGATGGCGCCGGCAAAGGCTGACGAAGACGTCTCGGGCGGCCATATCTTCTTTCGGCTCGTCTTTAGCGGAATGCAAAACCCACGGGGCCTCCGGGGCTTAAGAATGCAACAACGATATGTGACCAGTCGCCTATCGGGGACGTCTCAAAACTAGAAGGGAAAAGACAAACTGACGTTTTCCCTAATAGCACCCATATACAGTTGTTTTTATATGCTGGAGAATATGCAATTTAAGCCTAATTTGACGGGGCAAATGCGATTTAGACCGTTTGATAGGCAAAATAACCCATGACGGGCCTTTTGCCCGTCAAAATGCAACCAATTTCTATCGTCTTTTTAAAAAGAAGAACATCCAAAGGTAATCTGATGCGTGGAATGCAAATTTAGCGGTTAAAACCTCTTATCTGGCACCATGGAGATGACTGGATAAGGTGGCCGTGAATCGTGGGCGAATGAGCTAAGCTGGAGCGGTCGCGCAGCGTCCAATGTCGTTTTCCAATCGAAAATCAACGATACGTTGGCTCGTACCCCCCACCGCTTATTTAAATAGGACAGGCACGTGCGAGCATTTAGTTTGGTGGGTGGCGCAATTAGTCGCGGTTTAAGTACCGGTACGTCGGCGGTCACGTCAAAAATTTCGATACGCGTGCGACCGCCATTCGCGGGGGCCAACTTGCAAATTACACCCGTCGTTGCGGAAGGGTTCAGGGAAAGTTTCCGCCGTTTCGGGGCGCGTCGCGGAAGGGAAACTCGAAGCCTTCCACAAAAGAATCCCGCGTCGCAAACGGGTAACGCCAAGGCTTCCGTCATTTCGGGCGTTATTCGCGAAGGGTTTCTGCAAATCGAAAAAGTTTCTAAGTCTCGCGGGGTTTCGGAAGGATATGGCCAATGGCTTCCGCCGTTTCGGAACGAAAAGGTTGAAGGCTTCCGCAACCTTCTCTCGGGGAGCTTCGGAACGAAAACTCCAAGGTTTCCGCGGTTGCGGAAGGATTTGACGGATGGCTTCCGCAAGTTTCGGGTGGGGAAGCTCGAAGGATTCCGCAATTTCAAAGAAAACTTCTAAGTCTCTTGCCAAAGTTTCGGGGAAATTTGACAAGTGGCGCTCGCCGTTTCGGAAGGTTGAGACGAATGCCTCCGCAGCTGCGGAAGGTTTGAACAAAGAACTCCGCCGATTCGGGAAGGATTGCCCAATGGTTTCTGCGACACACTTAATCGAAATTTTCTAAGTCTTCTTTCGGGAGGTTCAGACGGATGGTTCCCGCCATTTCGGGAGCAAATCTTGAATTCTTCCGTAAATTTTCCCGTAATTATTTCGAAGGCCTTTTCCGAGCGTTTTATGTGATTGGCTTCCGCCGTTTCGGAAAGGTAGCCCGAGATCTTCCGCGGTTTCGGGAGCAAAGGCTGAAAGCTTCCGTGAAGCTTCCTTGGCTCATTCTGTAAAGTTCTTTCAAAATTTCTAAGTTCTTTTCGGCAAGCTTAGGCTAGTTGTTTCCGCCGTTTCGGGAGGATAGCCCGAGAGCTTCCGCGATTTTTTCAATCGAAAAAATTTCTGAAGTCTTCTTTCGGGAGTGTTTTGTAAAAGACTTCCGCCGTTGCGGGAGAGAAGACTGAAAGGTTCCGAAGAACTTCCTTCTTACGTCCCGCAACACGCTCAAAATATTCTAAGTCATTTTTTCGAGAAGCTTATGCGTTTGGCTTCCGCAAGTGCGGGGAGATAGCCCGAGAGACTCCAAAATGTTGGGAAAAAATTCTAAGTTCCCTTTTGGTTCCTTGGGGAACAGATGGAAAGGTTTATGGCAAGATGTTCAGTTGGGAAACAAGATTTTATGTTGAAAAACACAGATAACAGTTGGGATGGCTTCTTAAGGAAAACTTTCTACAAAAATGAAAGGAGGGGCCCCAATATGTACAAAATTTTGGGGGGGGTGTTGCTGCAACAACACAATTGATAACACAAAAAGGACTATCATATACATTAAATACATGAAAAACAACTAAATCTAAATAAAATGTATAAGAACACATTAAGAAAATGTACAACTTGAATGAGTCTAATGGTTAATAACATGTTAAAATCTAGAGGGTGTTAGCGTACATATACCTTCGTAGACTTGACCTTAGAAGTCAAATCGGTTTTGACCTTAAAAATAGATTATTATACATTCTCTCCTTCAGAGTGGGCCCTATCAGAGATTTTAGATCTTAACAAACCATAAGGAACATTAAAAGATTCAAGAATGGAATGACCATTGGTGGTTTATGAGCCCATGGTTTTGGGTGTTCCATGGTATTTTTCCATGATATTGCATGTGATGAAGGCTACTTAAGGGCTTGAGGAACTCCATTGTAAAGTTACTAGAGTGGCTAGTGTGCCTTGGTCAGAGTGGTCAAGGGAAATAGATCCATTTTGGTGGAATGCAAATGCCCTAGAAGCTATGGTTGCTTGCATTGAGATTGATCAGGGATATGTGAACCATGATAAATTACAACTAGAAATACATGGTAAAAATTGAGGATGAGGAGGATGAAGAGGTAGATTTATGTACATTGAAGAGGGGGGCATGTTGTATTTTTGGATACATGTTAAAACTTTAAGGGAGGTTGGTGATTACCCCAATTCAAGTTTAAAGGGGGGGGATGTTAGGTTAACCTTGACTAGTAAAAGAGTCAAAGATGGGTATATTGTTGGTGGTTTATGGGCCCACGGTATCTTCACATGGTATTGCATGTTATGAAGTCTACTTAAGGGCTCGAGGAACTCCATTGTAAAGTTCCTAGAGTATTTGGTGTTGGATTGAGAGTGGTTGGTGATGGACATATTGGCCATGCCTGGCTAGAGTGGTCAACGGAAATAGATCTATTGTTGGTGGTTTTCCCAGTTTTGGGTTTCCACGGTAAAAATATTCTTCTTCATTATGCGTGCTTGCTCATTATATGTATTTTTGCATTATTATTCCTAACAAATGGTATCAATGGGGGTTGAAGGAAAATGAAAATTTCTTTGAAGTTATGGTTGCTTGCAATGAGATTGTTCATGGGTATGTGAACCATGGTAAATTATAGCTAGAAAGGCATGGTAAAAATTGAGGATGAGCACACAAAAGATTCGAATGAAGAGGAGGGGGGCATGATTTAGGTATACTGAAGAGGAGGGGCATGTTGTATTCCCGGATATGTGGTTAAAACTTTTAGTGGGATTGGTGATTACCCCAAGTCAAGTCTAAAGGGGAGAATGTTAGGTTAAACTTGACTTGGTAAAAGTCAAAGATGAGTTTACCATTGGTGGTTTATTGTTGGATCACTAATAGACAGATCCAGATTTACTACGACACAAACCAAAAAAACCCAAGATACTGGCCCTTTCAGCATTGTATACGAGCATACAACGTCTCAGCAGAAGCACCTATGGGAGCTATAAGAACCAATCTTTTGAATCGGTGAAGGGGATCATGCTCTATTTTAACACAAGATACATTAACCAGAATTCGACACATATCTATATTCAGAAAACCATTATCATGCATGAATCAGATGCGTAGTATATCATAATAGATAACATTCACATTCCATTATAATAAACATTTGTTATTAATCAATGTTTCATAACAACACAATCAATCACATTCACATACATAGGACACCATAGATTTTAACATGGAAACCCAAACGGGAGAAAACCATGGAAATGTTTATTTAATTGTTAGATCCCATTATAGAAATAATTTCATGTTCTTATAGATCTACGCACATAGCCTGCAGATCCATCTCTCTTTTACAAAAGAATCTTCAGTCATATGAAACAATACATGGGATCCTCTACTTCTTCGTCACATTCTTTTCTCAATTCATCAACAACTTATTCTACCCAAACCATTACATATTTATACTCTTCGGCATAGCCCCATGGCCCACTAAGTGGACCCAAAATTTAACTAAATTCCTAACTTACTTAACCAATTTATTGGTTGACTCAATCAACCACTACCATTTCCACTATTTGTGGGCAGGATTTCCTTTATCCGCTTCACCATGCAACCCATGTCCACTTCAGCACAAAACCGGTTTACAAAACACAAAATATTAGGCCCACCGAGCCCCCAACACTCACATGTTGCTCGTCCTGAGTAACTCAAGCTTGCTCCGATGGTGACTTCCAAGATGCCAAAAACTCGGCATAGATTTCCTTGTCTGGTTTAACTGTCCCTTCAACTTTATTGACCTACACTTGCAGCTCTTCTACCAACTGCGCAGTGACCTCCACTTATAATCGCGCTTCAGCCATCTACGTAGCCTTCTGTATCTCTGTATACTCATGTCCAATGATTTATGTGACTCTTACAACTTCATTTTGCAATGTTTCGAGCCTTTGGATCATGCATTGCTACTCCTCCCTTATGTGGTTTACCTCTACCTGGATCCTTTTGCTGTCAGCAACCTTGGTCATTCTTTCTAGTGGCGTCAAAGTCTTGATCATATCCTTTAGCATTGCAGTCTGGACCGCGGATCTTAGAACTTTGTTGTCACACCTTGCAGCTTGTAATGTCCCCTCCCATCATACCAACATGATAGAGAGGACATGACACTAAATCCGGGCATCTAACCCCGTATCCATTAAGTAAAAACTCATTGATAAAAAGACATCTACATGTGCATGTTATAGAAACACAGCGGAATTAAAAATCATGTTTAATATCTAACATACATTCAACATTTCTGTGACAGCCATTAAATAAAGACATTGTAGAATTTATAAAAGAGAATACTTATTTGAACAAAGTAGTCCCAAGCAACTGGCTATGCAACTGCAACGTTCCACCCAACCGTAGGTAATTCTGCTTCTTAATCTCTCAACAGAACACCACCCCCGAGCTGGGCATGATTTCTACAAGGAACCAGGGAACAACAGACTCACACATAGCCAAGCATACACCAAAATGAGCCAAGCCAATCTACAACACCAAAATGATCCAAGCCAATCTACAATTGGGTTTATCAGGCTGCTAGGAAATGGAAAGGAAGAATTGCTAAGCTAGTGAGCTCAAGCACAGAGCCAGGGATACCTCTACAAGATCTATCTAGCTTAGCACCCACAATGCCTACACACCCCACCCAAGGAATTATTCCCTTCACCAATGCACAATCCCTCAGGCCATACCTTCCAATCTAGAGTGTCTAAGGTGTGCATAGAAGAGTAGCCAGCCCTCTTGATCTTCTTGAGAGGTTACTCCCTCCACTAGGTTTATCAAGCCAATTTTGTCCACTACCACTCCAAGTTTCTTGCTCACAGGTTCAAATCAAACAGGGATGCACATAACAGCAAAAGTATAAGTGTTGGGCATGAAGAAACGTTTTTACAGTGAGATGCCCAAAGATGGGGTCTCTACCAGCTCAGAAAAATGTGGGAAGACCCAAAAATGAAATGGCAATTGGGGATTCAACCCTGGAGAGAAAAAACCGTTTTCAGAAAGAAAAAAAATCCCATGGGTATTTTGGGGCAAAAACGACCTCTATAAACCCCCAAAACGTGACTCCCTTTCTCCCAGTCACTATGCAACACAAAAGCAAGCTCCCAGCTATGGAAAATGCAGGAAATTGGTAAAAAACGTGATGAGGAAAGACCCAGTAGTTCAGACTGTGTGAGAGAGGAAAGACTGTGGGTTTAGAATGGCTTTGGGCACCATTTCGTGGGTGTTTTCTTGCCCAAGGAGACAAAATACTATTTCCCAGGTTGATGGCTTGCCCATACACGAAATTGGCTTCCATACCTCTTCATTCCCAAGGCATTAACTGCCTCAACCAATTTCTGGAAGAATTAAATGATTGGGTCCATAACCCAAAATGGGTAGTTGGTGGTTTATGGGTTTTCTCATTGACACATGGATTAACACCATTGGCTCAAGGGTTTGAATAATTTCCCTCCCTATTCCTTGTAGAATCATGCCCCCATCTCTTTGTTGCATTGCATAGCTAGTTGTGGGTTTTTCATTAAAATTCGTATTTACATGATGTCTTAATTTACATTGTGCCTATCTAGCACAAGAACCATAGGCATCTATTTCTAATTGCCGATACATAAAATGCTAAATCAATGGTGGGGCCTTGGCCTTGAGCTCCTCACCATGATTAAGTAACAATATTTACATCATTTACGATTTAATGCGAAGGGGGTCAAAATGGGGACATTACACAGCTCTTCATCATCCATCAACGCATCCCACGCTTATGAACTCTGATCAAACAAATTAGCAGATTATGCCTCCAGAGCCTTAATGTTCTCTACTGGGGACCTCGTTGCTTCTTCTCTTTGCTCCAGAACTTCTAGAGGGGTATTGGGTACTAATTGTGCCTGCAACTCAATTATTTTTCCCCTAAATCCTATGATGACTTCATTGAGATCCAACATTTGGTATTCTATGCGTGCTTGCTCATCCATAGCAATGTATGGGACTGCGCTACAAGTCACAGTCATGATTCTTGTCAATGCTACATTATGTTGTATAACCTCATCCTTCTCCTTCTAAAGTGCAGTGCACTTGTCTTTGAGTTCATCCCGCTTGACTCCATTCAGTATCATTGCAACATAGTTATATTCTTCACGAGATTTTATTTCTTCTGAAATCCCTTGGTGTAGGTCATGTAGCATATCCATATGCAATTCTATCAACTTCAATTCATACTAACTCGAAGCATGCACATGACTCTGCACTTCCTCTACTGTAAAATTTAATGCCCTGTGAAGCTGCTTTACAACATGTCGTTGCACAACTGAATATGGCTACGACATTGGCCTAGTTTCCTTTTTTGCTCGATCTTGTTGCTTAGATCTAGCATGGACGAGTGCGCTCTTTACATTTGCAATGCCTTGTTGCAACTATGCCAACTGACCCTTAATTCCTTCAAAATTTTCTAAATGTTTTTCTTCTTCCTGTTGCCATATGTTCATTGTAATGTCTTTTATCCTATATGCCAAAGTGTCAATATCATCCTCAGTCAAGGAAAAGTCTGCGGTATTCTTCTGGGATTTTCTTTATGTTCTCTTTCCTTTAGGGACTTCTAAATATTTCCTCTTCTCTCTAGTAGAAGGGTCGGTTTGTGTTGCAATGGATTATTTCCCGTATTCACCTTATGCTCCAAAATCTTGGTCTACTTTCCCATCTTGTTCTTGACCAAATCCACCATTTCGATGATCTCCCGGCTACGACTTATCTTACAACAGTTCTTCATCTGGAACTGGTACTTTCCACTGTTGCAGCCATTCTTAGATAATGCTTATAATTTCCTCCTCCAATTTATAAGGCATAGGAAACCACTATTTATTGGGGTGTTAGAAAAATAGGATCACAAAGCAATAACAATAAAAAAGATGTAAATATAAATCACATAAAACACATTACAAGAGAGACACCAATATAATGCAGTTCACTCAAGATGGGCTACATCCACACAGAAATTGCCAGTGCTTATTATTATACCATCCAACAAATGAAAGGATACAACCTAGAACACATCCGTTGCAACTTCCTCTTCACTCTCTCACACAATCAGAGATCTTTACAATGCTACAATACACATCCGTATTACAATGCCTTCCTTTTAAAGAGCGATCACCATGGGAAAATACTATGGAACACCCAATACCATGGGCCCATAAATCACCCATTATTGACCCAGTCATGACTATGAAATTACAACATTTTACAAGGAATTTTTTTCAAAATTTTAGCTATGGGGGCGCTTCCCACAAACCCCCGCTAGGGGGGGGGGGCTCCCAAACTAGTCGTACCCCCCCCCGTGGACCACCCATGGTGACTATTTTGTGGGGTAAAGTGCCCCAAAACCACCTCGTCATGGAATAGGATCCAAACACAGCTGAAACACGACCTATGAATAAGGAAGATCAGGCTCCACAACCAACACAGGGTCCCTCCTAGCTTGCATGAACATGAACTGGGGTCCGTCCTTGAAACGAACAATATTCTTAAAATTATCGGCAACATTAGGCTTCATATAAGGGGTCTACATGATGATGTGTTGGATTCCTTCCTTATACACGTAAAATGAAATATTATTGTCCCTTTTTCGATATCCATTGTTACTGAACCACAAGGATGCATACCTCGTTTCTAAGAAAATCCCTACCGACACGACAAACTATGAACCTTCTAGCTCATTCCAAGCAACTAACACAATTAAAATTATAAGCTAAGAGTAATGAAAGGGATTAATTTTTCCTATGCATCGAGCCAATCAACTAAGAATTCATTCAACAAAAGCATGGCCCAGTTGAACTGGGCACCTTGGACACATTTCTCTGCCAATGCAATGACTAGTGCAGGAACCTAATTTGGTCAACATTTCCTCATGTTTTCCCGTGTTTGCTTGGTAAGCACATTAACATCAGACCCCATATCTAGAATAATGAAATCCATGTCATAGTCTCCAATCTACACACTAATTCATAGCTCTCTACATGTTCTCCTTTTTCATTGCAGATGATTAATGGATCTTTCCTCAATAGGTTCTACTACCCCTTGGTCGCATTAGTCAAGTATATGGCGAATCTCTTTTACATATTTTTCATCTTTTAACATATCTAAACATCTTTGAAAAAAATTATTTAAGGGAATTACCTTTCCCAATGTCTTGTTTGGAACCGTCTGATCATAAATCAAAGGCATGTCATATACTGGATCTATGTCGTAAATCGGTTGAATTGTTGAAGCAAATGCACCCAGGTATGTCGCAGTGAACTCCTTCCTTTCTTTGACATAAATCTCATTTTCCTTCTAAGGGTTAAATTCTAGTGGTCATTCCATGTATTTCATTACCCAATGTTCTCACTGATTTCCTGGTCCTGCCATATCACTTCCCATTCTGGTCCCACCACATGTCACTATTGTTATGGAAGGATGATCCTCCTACATTCTGCAAAAATATTCTGGACATTTCGATTCTGATTTTGATTTCCCTTAGCTTTCCATTATGCTATCAGTTGCGTACAATCTTCAATAGTATGATCTAAATCTCTACAATACGTACATGTCGAACAAGGGTTCAGACAATCCCTTGCTAAATTTCTCGGTTATCCACAAGTATATGTCCCCTTCCTATGGAAAATACTCCCCCTCCACATCCTCGGAATCTACCCCTTCCTTGATTATAACCTCCTCTTTGTCCATGGAACTGTGTATTTGTTCCATCACCTTTCTCCTCAACTTTCATTCTATATGCATCAACTATACATTCGGAAAAAATATCATATGCTCGAGGATATTTTTCATCATGGCCTATAGACTTGCAAAATATGTAGAATAGATTTCTGGGAGTTGGTACATACTTTTGCAACAAATAACATTCTTATGGTTGATGTCCTCTAGTCCTACAAAATTCACACCACATTCCAGCTCCATAATTCAAAGGACTCAGAACCCCTATTGCTAAATACTCTTTAAACCTCAAGCATTGGTCCTTATGATGGCCTTCTTCTTTACACATGATACACCATACTTCCTCATGTTCTTCCTTCCCTTTCTTAATATATTGAATCTGAATTGAAAAATTCTCCAACTATGTTTGAATCTTACCAATCCCTATACCAGTCTCCCCTACTGGGGATGCCTCTAGTTTCATTGAAATATCAAGAGCATTAGACTATGACACAACCTTCTACTGCATCAATTGCAGTCAAAAAATGCAGCAACAGTGCGGCTATAAACCACTCCTTGTGCTGAGAATCTGGAATATAAAATCTTACCCAATCTATCAAATTTTTAAATCATTGGTCGAATTCCCATACAGACTCGCTTGGAAGTTGCTTCATCTCCTTAAGCTTAGTGATACACTGTGGCTTAGATTTAGGCCTACTGACCTCAAATTGCGGCATAGTTTTAATCCTAGCCAAAGTGTTCTGTGGATCTCCTTGAGGCAAAAAAAAACTTCATAAACCAATTTAGCACATGATCCTATAAGGTCATGATCAATTGTGCTTTCTTTACATCATCATCTTGTACTTGTTTAACACTCTACACAACTTTGCAAAGAAACCAATGTTGCTTTGGATCCTCGGATCCATTCCCATGGAAAAGTGGCAACTTCATATCATCTCCTGCCATCTTCATTTTCATAGGTATGGGTGGATTCTAAACTATAGGGCCAATATTCCCACTACTTTGGTTTGTTGAACTATGACCTTTACTAGCTGAACCACTATTCTGACTACTTCGACAAGTATTAGTTTTTATTACAAGATGTGATGGGATAGAAGTACTTACCTCAATTTTAGGAGATGCACACGAGATCGTGGGTATGTCGTAGTGTCCATATTGAGATGATTTAACTAGTTCTTCCTCCAATCTAATTTTATATTCCTCCTCTTCTCCTTCTTATGTACTAACTGACTCTTCCCTGAGTTGTGGCACAACTATGTAGTCACAATATTTGGTCACACTACAAACCTCCTTTCTCACTGTCATAGTCCTTATCCTCTTATATTGTTGAAACCTTGCTCCACTTTGCAGACATCCGTACTCCTCATCCATTTCACTCTCTTCCCCCCTCCATTTTAGCTCACTCTTATCCAACATATTCTTATACCTTCCTCCGGTCGATACCCAGTTCCCAATGTGTGACTCTGCTTACTCCTCAGATTCCATTCTCATAATACACTTTTCACAAAGTAACATATCAATCCACAAATATATAGATTTCAAATACCTACCTCGAAGTCCTTTGAAAAAGTCTCTTTCAGCTGCACTATAAGAATTTAAAGTTTCTACAACAAACTCAGTGACATAAACCGAAAGTATACTATCAGGACAGTAATCAATGGCATGGGAAACCTTATTTTTAATACCTTTAAGCCTTCATATTAACCCAAGAATCCAAACTGTTAGTTCTCCTCCCTAGAAGCATCTCGTATGCTCTATTAAATTTGACAACCACTCAAATATTCACAGACATAGGACACTATAGACTTTAACATGGAAACCCAAATGGGGGAAAACCATGGAAATTCTTCTTTTAATCATAGTTTCCATTATACAAATCATTTCGTGTTCTTATAGATCTACACACATCCTGCAAATCCATCTCTCTTTTACAAACTAATATTCGGTCATACGAAAAAATACATGGGATCCTCTACTTCTTCATCACATTCTTTTCTCAATTTAGCAACAACCTATCTACCCAACTCATTACATATTTATACTCTTCAACATAGCCTCACATCCCACCGAGTGGACCCAAAATCTAACTAAATTCCTAACTTAACCAATTTATTGGTTGAATCAATCAACCACTACCCTTTACACTATTTTTGGGTGTGCTTTCCTTTATCCACTTCCCTACGCAACCCCCATTCACATCAGCACAAAAAGGGTTTACAAAACACAAAATATTTGTCCCAACATTTATAGGCCCATGGTTTTGGGTGTCCCATGGAATTTTCCCATGGTATTGCATGTGATGAATCCTACTTAAGGGCTTGAGGAAATCCATTGTAAATTTACTAGTGGTTGGTGTTGGCAACTTGTTCTGAGAGTGGGTGATGATGTTCGGATTGGCCATGCCTTGGCTGGAGTGTTCAAGGGAAATATATCTAGTATTGTTGGTGGTTTTCCCGGTTTTGGGTTTCCATGGTAAAAATATCCTTCTTCATTGTGTGTGCTTGCTTCTTATATGTATTATGTGTTTTTATCATTTTGTAACAGTTGCATGCATTTGTAATTCTATTCCTTTAATCCTTAGATTTTGATGGAGTGGATGAGTCTTAATCATAATACATTCTTCTCTAGTCGAATGAAGGGTATATGTATTCCTTAGCTGTTTGATAACCCAAATTATTGCTTGTCCTATCCCATATATCTTCTTCATCATTTTTTTCCTCAAAAGGGGTCCATGGGATAGGGAAATAATTCCATGCTGCTTCATATATTTAACATAAGTTTTTTATCTATCCAATGATATCCCAAAGAAAAAATAAGATAGTGTCTCCTTTTCGGTTTTTTAACTATGAAGGTAACATCTCCCACATGTACTTAAAATATAGGAGAGCTTCCAACCTCTTTTGTGCAATCAATCCTTCACATTTAGTAATAATAATAGTATCTTGATGAATTTTCTGGAGAACAGAAGTGGAATGAGAGTGTTTGAGCAAAAACATATGTTTAACCATGGATGGTTCAAGATGATTTCCTCTTACCCATAAATTATTGTTATGTTCCATTGAATCCAATTGAGATATTATACCATTCCAGTAAATATGGTGGGTAAAAAATGATACAAAATATTTCAATTGGATATCCCCCACAAAGTTGTTGCATTCCACTTGGTCTAATTCTCTAATAAGAAATTTTGCTGGTACAATTCATAGTGAAAATTTTGATCTATTTGGTCATAGTTGGAATACAGCATTAAAAAGTGCTCAAGTTTTGATGTCATACACTTTTCCTCTAACCAACGATTGTAGTTGGATGCATGACCATCGCTTGTATAAAATGTCTAAGTACATAAGAGAGGGGCATATGGATGAAAGGGATGTGGGGGACATTTTACACCAATGATGCTTCTCTTACTTCAATATTTCTACTTCCTCTATCAGCAGTCCTGGGAATCATCCCATTCTTCTCTTGCTTTGTTGAAACCTCTAGTCCAATACTTTTGGAATTTCTATATGGCCATGCGATGTTCTTGTAGTTAGATAAATTCCTTACTATATACATAATGCTTTCTCAACATTTCAAATTTCAGTGAGGTGAATTTAGATGGGTTTTGTAGGTTTCCCCCTTTCTTTCCATGTCCCAATATTGATAATCCCTTTTCCTAGGTTGTTGGGTTTCATTCTCTTCTGGAGCAACTGTTTCAATGGAAATTCATATTCATCTTCAAGGGATGTACATTCATGACGTATATCAATTGCTTGAAGCAAAATATTTAAATTCCATTGAGGTTCATCAGGTTTCAAATTTCCTCAACCTATGACCAATTTATGTTGCATATTCTTATTTATCCTCTTCAACTTCCTATTAAAATTCAATTATTCTCTATAGGAATATCTTGGTCAATGAATCCTGCCAATGTTCTATTTTTTTTTGTGATCAACCAACCCTCTGTAGGGTCATTTTCCATGATCTCTCTTTCTTCAGTAACATATGTACTAGAAAGAATTGGTTGACCTTATGAGGAAAAATCCTACTAGGAAACGCCCAGTACTGGTTATTCCTCCATTGTAAATTCTAGAGTTTTAACCTCTATTATCTTTGGCTCATATGTGTCCTTGATATCCTCTATATCTGAAATATATCTTTTTCATATTCTTTTAATTGGCTCCAAGAAAGGATCCATTCTCCATATTCGACATCGCCTACTTATTGATGAATCCATTGTAAGAAAAGGTCTATCAAAGATTTGGATGTGTATAGGCTCATATTTTCCTATCTAATGAGGTTCAACTTACCCCAACCCTTTTATTTTTGGATGCACTTCTCCTTGTGATAACTAAAGTGTGTTTCTAGATAAGAACATATCCCAAGGTCAATTGGTTTTTGATAGAGAATCCACAACCAATAAATTTATCAACCCATGAGGTGCCAAAATCTCAAGATTTCTAGTCTCCATAACCCTCTTAGACATCAATTATAATGATTTAAGCATAAAATATGGAATTCCGATGAGCTTATGGTGTCATAGGTAGGACAAGAGTTTGAAGTGGTACCCAAATAGAAGGTTGTGGCATCCTTCATATGTGATATACTTCTATATGAAGTAAGCTACATCTGCTAAATGTTTTCGAAGTGATCCTCATCTTAATACCTTGCTTGTACCTTCAATAGTTTCATCACCATTTTGAAAATCAATGCATATTGTAGTGTTTTGTGTCCATCACTCAAACCATTTTTTTCCTTCCCCTGGAAATCTTGTGATTCTTCTAATTTTGTATTTAGTTACCTGAATGTGCAATCCTCTAACCACAACAATTGATACTCTCAATGATGTTGCAAACTCCATTGCTACACATGTCAAACCTTTGCAGCTTCTCTAAATAGGTTATCCACCTAGCATTATGGAATATGCTCATCACCTCAGTGTTCTTCTATAGCTATTTAGTCCCCACAATCTCATGTTGAATGGTCACTTCACCCATTCTCTTTGGTATTAGTTGAAATAGAAATGGGAAGCAACAATATGAATTGGTGATAGAGAAGAAAGGTCATGTAATAAGGAAAGAAGGATTTTTCATTCCTCATTCACGTACAACCACCAAATATGATAGGAATTTTCATAATGGGTAATGATTCAAGTCATAAGTGTTGATGGATCACAAGGTAACATTCATATAAATCATACATGTAAAACCAACTTGACATCATTTGTGTGTTGTAAAGTGGTGATAATTTTGGGTTATCAAGTCATGCATACGATCCATTGGTGATTTGCATGCAAGGAAGCTCATGATATCCTTGACAGAACACATTTGTAGCATCTTTATTTATAAAAAAAATAAAATTAAAATACTATGTCTATACTTACTCGTAAGTTTAATGATGCATGGATTTGGTAGTGGAAAGATGTAATGTCCCCTCCCAAAGGCTCCATGGTCATCCTGCTACCTTATCAACCCATATAGGTTCTAGCAAAAATTAATAAGTGAGGAGTTTAACGTTTGAATGCATTAGTTGTCAAAGTTTAATTAATTGTGAAACTTAGGATAGTGTGCAATGTATTAAATGTAAATATTTTATTATTATTTAATTTTGTAATGAGTGTATATGCTTAGGTGGCCCAAGAGGGCGCATAAGAGAGCTTGTGGGCCCAATGAGTTTTCATCCCCAATCGCAACTAGAAGAAAATCATAGGAAATAAATAAAGCCACTAAAAAGATGGAAGGCGGAATAAAAGCATAAAAACTTAGAAAAGCAGAAAGCAGAAGAAAAGCAAGAAAGTCCTAAAAGAAAAAGAAAGCAGGAAAGAAGGAAAGTAGGAAAAGCAACAAAAAAGCAGTGAAGATAAGAGTTTCCTGATTTTGAGAGATAAGGCTCAAGGAAGATTAGCAAAAACAGGAAAACAAGCTAAAATCCTTAGGAAATATCCAGAGGCTAATTTTATCCAAGGAGGGAGAATTCATGAAGGCAAGTAGGTCCAAGGAAAAATAAACTTTCCAAAGAAACATCCATTGCACCTATGGTTCGAATTTCCTCAATGGCAAGTCCAAAAAGGATGACAGAAAAGTTACATGTTTAAAATTAGACAATGAGGGTGCATTGGTTTAGGTGGATGACCACATTCATTTTACCTTGAATCCAATTCATGTTATAAAAGAAGGTGGTGTTCCCCAGTGCATATATTTTGACAGTTTGTTGTTTTCTTGAGAGCTTTGAAGCTTCTCTGACTTGGGAGATGCGCCCCTTGTCACACTTGGGTGATGTTCCCCATCTTATTAACAGTCTAGTGAATGTTTATCTATGCCATGAGGAGTAAGGAATTCATCCCTGCTCATTGAGTTTATTTTCAGGTCCATTCATTCTCATATTCGAGCTACTTGGTCCAGTTTTGAAGATCTAGTCCATTGGAGCAATTCCTTCAATGTTTGTCTTGCTTATGTTTGATGGAAGATGATAGCACCCCAGGGGAATATTCTACTGCATTTTGAGATTTGTAATGTAATATGAACTCTCTAATATTCAATACATTGATATATATTTAAGTTATGTAAATCAATTCTTCTTATGGTAGTGAAATTTGGAACCTATGCTCGTTATAGTGCTAAATTCGACTAGTTTTCCAGAAATTGCAGTATAATGGTTTTTGTAATTCAAATAGCTAATCTATGAGTGTTTACAGGTTCATAAGCTTCTGATAAATCTATCTCGGGCCTTGGTTCTTAAATTCATGACCTTCTAGGTCCTAGGTAGCGCAATTATCTTCTTAGCCTCCAAAACCTTGTCAATTAGATTCTAAGCCTTGGTATTATTGTTGTAGCAGGTTGGATACAATCCATTTATCCTACCCCAGGTATGATTACTGCCAGTGGGCACTATAAGCCTTGGGTTTCCACATAAGTCCCATGGACAATTGCCTTGAAGCCTTGGGTTTAGCCCAAGGAGTCTACCTAGGCATGAAGTACCCATAAATGTGCCACTATCAAAGTATTGGCCTTGATTCCACCAAATTTTCAGCTACCAGTGTGTCTCATCCATCCTACTGAGACTAAGTTGTTAGTCTTGTGCCAAATCCATTTATGGTGAATATGAGTTTTCTGTAATTCTGAGTTAGTGTGCCCAATAGGGTGTTGGGTACATTACAGTGGTATCAGATCTATTAAGTCTTCATCTCAGATCTAATTGGTCACATACATAGGTCTGAAATCATTCCTTTTGGGCTGCACCAAACTTCATCTATCCTAGTTAATTTATCCAAACCACTGTTTTAAGAAATTTTGGTAATTAATAATCTTTGGTTGGAATTTTGGGTCCCTCTGTGGATAAATTGGAGCTAATATCTATAATATAATATTGTAGATATTACAGTGGTATCAAATCATGGTCCTCTGCACCTATGAGCAGCAAGATTAAGCTCCATTACTTAGTTGAAAGAAAAAATGCATCCATGTCATTGTTCAATGAAGAAGATTTTGATTGGGATGTGGAAGAAGATGTAATCTACAGAGATGGAGGTTTGCATATGTCATGAGAGGAGGATGACTATTCTTGTGACATGATATATAAGGATGACATAATACCCAATTCACCAAGGGAAATCCGTGAGGATGAATTAGCAAAGAGGATAGCAACAGAGAAAAATATGCTTTACCATTATCAAGAATATCTAGATTTGGGTAAGGAAATTTGTGCAGTTATTTCCTTCAAATATTATTTTTATGTCCAATATAGATTTTGGCCCCAAGGTTTGGATGAGAAAGAGGAGCAAGTTTGCTCCACTTCTTTGAGCAAAGAAGAAGAAAAAGGAATTGAATGTCAAGCTTCATCGGAGCCATTTGCTTCTAGCATGAGGAGGTTCTTTGGGTTTTATTTGGGTAGAGTCTCCAAGAATATTGATCCTAAGAGAATGTACTTGACCTTATTCCATTTGGATCCAACAACAATAGAGAGATCTATCCATCCATGGATTGGGTGAATAGATGCATCATAGAGTTGAAGATTCCAGGAGGTAAAATTTATTTTTGTGGATTTATTGATGCCTCTAACATTACCTTGTTCTATGAGCAACGGGATAGGCACACATTGCTGCAATTTGATGCCATCCACCCTCATATGGACTAGGTGGAAGACTACATGTAAAATGTGGAGTCTCCTTGCCATAATAATTATGCTCCTATTATGTGGGATGCAATTGCGCAAGCAAGCTACCAGAAGAGATTGTTGGGACATCCTTGTTGAAACAACCAACAAGAGAGGTCATGCATTCACTGATTTGGTGTATGATATTTTGGGGGAGTTGCAGTTGGTCTGCTTTCTTTCACTCCTAACACCTAGTAATGTGAAAGGAAATGATGATTGGATGGAGGGGCCCTGTATGATGATGGTTCATGAGGAGAAAGAGATACACATGTATGATTCTCAACATTATCCTAATATTTTAGTCTCACCTTTGGTCTCCATTCAATTTGGTGAGCAACAGTGGCATCTACTTGCGCCATTGGATGCTTTTCTCATGCATAGAAGAGAATGGGAGTTCCACTTGAATGATTTTGATGGAACAAGTTTCAATAGTATGAGCCATAGGACTAGAATGCAGATTGCACATGAGTAATTTCATGTCTTATTGGAGAGGCTCACAGAGATATTGATCAGCATTGGGAGTGATGAACTTCCAACATGGTGGTGGATGGATATTGGCATACCATGGAGTGACAGGTTGTCACAAGCAACAATGATGATGGATGGTATGCATCAAGGACCATGGGATCCAGGCATTTATGGTTGGTTTCAGACACCATTGATGTTTTGGAGGGTGCAGCTAAGGTAGTGGGATCTAGGCATTCCTTGGTATGATGGATTGTCTTGGATTTCATTGATGTTTTTGGAGTGCACTAGTGGTTGTCATAATCACATTGCATTCATTATATTCACTTTGGATCCTGGAATTCTTCTCAGTTGTTTCAATTGGGAGGAACATACAATTTTAGTTGCAGAGATAGTGGAGTCACTCCGTGGGGAGATAGCTATATTCAGAGTGGAACAGAGGAAGCATGATGGACCAATTGAATTCCAATTGTATGTCAATTCAACAGCAAAATATCGATGGTGAGAATTCATCAATTGGTTTCATGTTTTCTATGGATTTGATGTCCTTTCTTGACGACAATCAATTTTGGGTGGGGAGGACTGTAATGTCCCCTCCCTGAGGCTCCATGGTCATCCTGCTACCTTATCAACCCCTATAGGTTCTAACAAAAATTAATAAGTGAGGGGGTTAATTTTTGAATGCATTAATTGTCAAAGTTTAATTAATTGTGAAACTTGGGATAGTGTGCAATGTTTTAAATATAAATATTTTATTATTATTTAATTTTGTAATGAGTGGATATGCTTAGGTGTCCCAAGAGGGTGCATAAGAGATCTTGTGGACCCAATGAGTTGTCATACACAATGGAAACTAGAAGAAAAGCATAGAAAATCAATAAAGCACTAAAAAGATGGAAGGTGAAATAAAATCAGAAAAACTCAAAAAAGCAAAAGGCATAAGAAAAGCAGGAAAGTCCTAAAAGTAGAAGAAAGTTGAAAAGCGGGAAAAGCAATGAAGATAGGAGCTTCCTAATTTTGAGAGATAAGGCTCAAGGAATATTAGCAAAAAAATGAAAGCAAGCTAAAATCCTTAGGAAATATCCAAAATATAATTTTAGCCAGGGAGGGTGAATTCATGAAGGCACTTAGGTCTAAGGCAAAAGAAACTTGCCAAAGAAACATCCATTGCACCTATGGTTCGAATTTCCTCAATGGCAAGTCCAAAAAGGGTGGTAGAAAAGATATAGGTTCAAAATCAGTCAATGAGGGTGCATTGGTTGAGGTGGATTACCACATTATTTGTACCTTGAATCCAATTCATGTTATAAAATAAGGTGGTGTGCCCCATTGCATATATTTTGACATTTTGTTGTTTGCTTGAGAGCTCTGAGACTTCTCTGACTTGGGAGATGTGCCCCTTGTCACACTTGGTTGATATTCCCCATCTGATTGTCAGTCTAGTGAATGTTTATATATGCCATGAGGTGTAATGAATTAATCCCTACTCATTGAGTTTATTTGAAATTTCATTCACTCTCAGATTCGGGCTACTTGGTCCAGTGTTGAAGATCTAGTCTATTGGAACAATTCCTTCAATGTTTGTCTTGCTTATGTTTGATGCAATATGATAGCACCCTAGGGGCATATACTAATGAATTTTGATATTTTTAATGTAATACGAACTCTCTCATATTCAATACATTGATATGGATTTCAGTTCTGTAAATTAGTTCTTCTTGTGTTAGTGAAATTTGGATCTTATGCTCGTTATAGTGCTAATTTCGACTAGTTTTCCAAAAATTGCAGTATAATGGTTTTTGTAAGTCCAATTTCCAGTCTGTGATTTGTTGTAGGTTCATAAGCCTCTAATAAATCCATCCCAGTCCTTGGTTCTGAAATTCATGACCTTCTAGGGAAATTTGGAATTGTCTGGAAGTTGACTAGCTGAGTAGTCCTAGGTAGCGCACTTATATTCTTAGTCTCCAAAACCTTGTCAATTCGATTCTAAAACTCGGTATTATTTTTGTAGCAGGGTGGGGATGATCCATTTATCCTACCCCGGGTCAGATTACTTACAGTGGGCACCAAAAGCCTTGGGTTTCCACAGAAGTCCCATGGACAATTGCCTTATAGACTTGGCTTTAACCCAAGGATTCTACACGGGCATGAAGTACCCAAAAATGTGCCACTGTCGAAGTATTGTCCTTGAGTCCACCAAATTTGTAGTTTATAGTGTGTCTCATCCATCCTACTAATCCTAAGTTGTTAATCTTGTGCCAAATCCATTTATGGTGAATCCAAGTTTTATGTAATTCTGAGTTAGGGTGCTTGATAAGGGGTTGGGTACATTATAGTGGTATCAGAGCTATTAAGTATTCATATCAGATCTGATTGGTCACATACAAAGGTCTGAAATCGTACCTTTTGGGCTGAACCAAACTTCATCTGTCCTAGTTAATTTATCCAAACCAAGGTTTGAAGAAATTTTGGTAATTAATAATATTTGGTTGGAATTTTTTGTGCCTTTGTGGATAAATTGGAGCTAATATCTCTAATATCATATTGGGGATATTACAGAATATCCATAAGCTATATGGAAGGTACCAGTTGATGGATGATTTAAGAGGATCTATAGAAATTTGTGGCATCGAACACATGCATAGACAACAAAATACAAGTGTCCTCTAAGTGATGTAATTCAAACCAAGACATAAAGAAATAAGATGCAGAAGTCTCTTCATGGATCTATATCAGAAAAATTGAGTGTTGCAAAGTTGTGGTTTTGTGGCGGGTTTGTTAAGTCCATAACATAACAACTATAGGACTTGTAGAAAACTAAGAAATCTTCAAGCTGGCATAATATTCTACTAGTACAGAATAATTTTTCATATGGCATGGAAATTAGGATGGTAATCATATAGAATTGGTTCCTATAGCAAAGATGAACAAAGTGTGATGCCCCTTTCCAAGTGATTAGTTGAGGTGTTTAATTGATGTCACTTAGGCCTAAAATATTTTATTTTTAAAAGTAACATTTTAGATGGTATTGTGTGTTCCATGGTATTTCCCATGGTTTGGAGCTTCAAAGGAAGATAAGAGGAAGAGAAACGCCTCATTTGATCATCATGTATTTTGGATTTGATCTCTTGGGGAGTATTTTGGTGAACCAAGGTTTTCATTAGGGTTTGGAAAAACCCTTCCATTGTTGTTTTGGTTTTGGTGGTGAAAGATTCCACCCTAGCTAAACATCACAAAATCCATTCGGGGTTTCCAGTTGATCTTCAATTGGTGATTACTTTCCATTTCAGGGTTGGCATGCACTCGGGCGACTTTATTTGTGAAGGTCAAGTTTGTTCTTGGGAAAATTTGCTTGTTGAGGCCTAAATTGCTAGTGAAGGCCAAATCTTTGGAAAGGGGTGAGTCCAATTGCTGAGATTCGAGTTCATTCTTGAAAGGTATTCAAATTCATTGTTGAGAGGGAGTTGAGCTCACTATGGGTTTTTGGTTATGTCCTGAGTTACTTCGAAAAGGGGTTGAAACTCTAAGGAGAGTCGAGTCATTGTGGTAATCTGATTTCTCAGTTGCAAAATCATGGGCATTCAAGGAAGGTTAAATTTTCTTAGTGGGATTTGAATCCATTATGGGGACCGAGTTTTATTGGAGTAGGCCACATGCATTCAAGGTAGGTTGTATTCCCTTCGAGGGACAATTTACATTAGAGCTGGCCGAGATTATATGAGGAAGTCCCTAAGGGTCTATGGAGGAAGTGTAAATATTTGGAGGAGGCCAAACTAGTTGCAAGGTTTGTGGAGGAGGTCATGAGCCTGGGGAAAATCATGAGGATAGTCAATCCCTCATTGTACAAGACCGTGGGCTCATAGTTTTTGAGATGGCTCTATAGAAGGTCATTCTACCTATTTGTAGGACATAACCATTTGGGAAGGGGCATAATTTTGTGAGGAGGATGCAAGCTTAGAGGAGGGCCAAAATTACTTATGAGACTAACCTTAGTTGAGGAAAGATGAATTGACCAAGGGAAGGACGAATTTAGTAGTAAAAGGGAAAATTCATTAGAGGAGGGGACAAATACCCTTGAGTGGGGCCAAATATCTATTGGGAGATGAATCCACCAAGAAGTAGAAGCCAATGAATTCAAAGCAGCAAGTGTATACATTGGCATCAATTTCCAGGTTCATTGTTTATTGTGTGTCTTGGTATCTTGTAGCTACCATATGAACAAGTAGTCTTTGTGTTGTTGTCATGACATCCATTATTCATAATAAAGTGCCAATGTTACTTCTCTTATTTTGTGTACCTATGGAGTGATTGCAACATGTGTTCGATGAAATTCTTCAATGGAGTGCATGCAAATTAATTGAAAGTTATAAATCGATGAAAATTGCAAACTATTTGACGAAATCTCACACCCAAACAAAAAGAGTGTGCCTATAAATTGGGGATACTATAGTGGTATCAGAGTTGGTTTTCTTGCCATCCTGAGGGGAAAATCAGTGAGGAGTATTTTAGAATTTTCAGGGGTTATTACAATGGTGTCAAAAAATATTAAGATAAAGATAGAAATCTTGGCTAAAATTTCACCTTATTTTCAGGAATATCTAGCATTGGATAAAGGGACCCAGAGAGCCTTATCCTTTTAGGACTATTACACCATCAAGTATGGAAGCAGGCACAAGGAATTGGGCAAGGATTACTTTAAAGACATAGGGCAGAATTTGAAGAAAGATGATCATGAAGAACAAGTGAAGGAGCATGCAACAACATATGAGGACAATGATGCTAGTATAATGGATGGGTATATCTATGATCTAGTTTCCAATTCAACAAAGGATGAGGATGCAACAGATTATGATGACTATGGGGATATTGAAGAGACAAATTCTTTCCCATATGATGTTGACGATGACATGGATTCAACAAATCATCCTATTTATGACATGTATGATGATGTAAGCATGATTGTACTCGGATATGAAATAGGTTGGGAGCTATGTGTGAAGGAAGACAACGTAGGGGTTGAATTGGTGGATGAGAACTTGTATGAGGAGGAAATTCCATATGAGTCCCATCACTACACGGTATTGGCTAGTGAGTCAGTTTGTCCTTTGTATGAAAACCTACACCATGCTGGTGAGATGACATTGCATGATTTAGAGAACGACTATTGGTCACAGAGGAACAAATTGTGCAAGTGTTGATGAGAGACAATGGTGCTCATAAGTTTATTGAAGACCTTATGTGGAAGACCCAATTGGATGAGATATATAAAGGAATTATAGAAGGGGTCACTAGTACCCAATTGCGCATCATCAAAGAAGCTCTAGAATAGATGAAATTCAATTACTTGCAATTTTTCATGGGTAGGGACCTTGCTCTTAAGTTCGTGAAGACAAGACAAGGGAGGTTGAGGAGCTTGGTTACTAGCTGAGTTTGGAACACTCTTCACCATTAACAATAGCAGAGACTCCATCATCTTTGGTAGCCATGATACACGATAGCATGAGTTGCATTCACGGGTTTAGAGAGAATCCTCTCATGAATATTTTGCATGAGGAGCATACAAAGTTATAGGTGCTTGAGGAGAGTTTGGACATAGATGGTTTTTACCATGCACTTTTTTTCATTGTGGGGATCATGAGCTGCTTCTATTAGAAAGGTCACTAAAGGATCAAGGTTTAGCTATGGAGGATATAGATGAGCATAGTCCTTATCGACCAACCGTCATGGGATCATATGCATACAAAGATTGGGTGGATAGGTATATGACATATATGGAGACACACTAGGACACAAGCTCAATTGACATCAGTCGAGTGTTGGGTACAGTAGCACATACATGATACTTAATGGCACAGGATATTATAGTTGTATGCAATAGTATATAGGAAGGTACATGGACACATGGTGGTGAACAATGGAGTTTCGAAGTGTTTCCTCCAGTGAGACCTCCTGGCAAAGTCCTTGAGCATACCATTGATTTGGGGTTACGCGGGATCAATGAGTGGATGGGTGGGCCTCAATATGCAACATATCCCTCAATGATCAATCTTCATCTAAGATATCACCAGAGGAGGGATAGGGAGTAGTATACTCATAGTTCTACTTCTAGATTTCATTATGATTTCTTGGTCATTCCCTTGGGATTGACCAATGCACTAGTCACTTTCTCTGCCTGCAAATAATTATTTGATGTCCTCATGGTTGTTATAGCTTGAAATGACACCTCTCCGTCCGTGATGACACTTGCTTCCCTTGGTCGCATGACGACACTTCTTGAGATCAAGTTCAGTCACACAACAGGACATTTATGGATGGAGGAGTCATTTGGGACACTTAAAATGGTTGAAATTACCTCATTCTTGACCCATTTGATGTATATGACCCTTAGGAACATTTTTCCAGACCAAACCATCTCCTGAAAATGAGCAGAAAAGCCTGTTTTTGGCCATTTTTCAACATGAGCGCGACTCCACTGTTATAATAGTAGCGTGTGTACGCGACTTTACCTCATTCAAAGTAGCGCCCATTGCCATGTGTACACGACTTTGTCTACTATAGAGTAGAGTACACACCTGTTTTGGTCAAAAATATCGAAATTCGAGTAAGTTAAGTTGGTTGGGAAACCCCTTGAGTGGTTATAACTTCTTTTCCTCTTCCTCATTGACTATATAAGGAGGGTAGAAGGGTCATGTGAGAGGACTAAGCCCAATTACAAAGTTATGCTGGAGGAATGGAGACCCTCATCCCCCTCTCTTGTGCTTCAGTTTTGGTAAACCCTAGTACAATTGCTTAGAGGCTGGGATCCTTGGAGAACGGAAGCAGGAGATCTTGAATCTAGGTTTCGTGAAGTGCCAAGCTTGGAAGAAGGTATAACTTTATGTACTTGCTTTCATTCATCAATAAAGATCAGACGTTCTTCTCTTTCCAAATATGACCTATTGATGTGTCTTATATTTGATTACAGTTCGATTATAGTTTGATGTCTCTTTCTATTACGAATATCAGTCTTATATATGTAGTCAAATGTGTTTGAGAAAGGTATCAAGTTGTTTTGCAGGTCTGGGCATTGCGACATTGGATAAGCATTGAAGAGCGAGGGAGACTAAGCTAGGATCAACCTTCTGAATGAGGTGCCTACATCTCTAAACCCTAATCTCTTCATTTATTTGTTGTACTTGCAGAATGCTTGTAAGTCTATCTTTATCACCGTAAGTTGGTAGTTTCTCCCCTTAACTATAGGTGCATTTTCCCCACAACAGAATGGCGACTCCGCTGGGGAAATCCTAACTGCTTAGGGGTATCCAAGGTCATTTCTTCAGTCTTGTTTGATGGTCTTTGTTCATTTTCTTGATTAGGATCAGTTAGCAGGCTCTATTTGACCCTCCTAGGCTTTTTACAGACCCTTCCCAGCCCTTGCAAACCTTTGTGGACCCAGTTTGGGGGTTTTAACCCCGTTTTTTAGACTTTTTTTTCTTGTACGCTACTGTTTGTACCACACAGTAGCGCCCATACTACTATGAGCGCTAGTTTCCTTCATACACAGTAGCGCCCATACTGCTATGAGCGCTAGTTTCCTTCATACACAGTAACGCTCAAATTCTGGGTTTGAAATTTTTGAGTTTTTGGGTTGTGGACCCAAATCTGGGGGTTGTGGCTGCATTTTTTGGGGTCCCTGATGACCTTAGGTTGTGTTAAACCCCTGTAAGTGGTCTCCCATCCTTGTACTGATCCTACATTCATGATTTGAACCTCTTTTGATCATTTTGGGCTTGTTTGGAAAGTTTTGGAGCTTGTTGACCCAAGTTGGGGGGTTGTGGACCCATTTGGTGTTTTGTACCCTAATTTGAGTCTGATTGAACTTGCTTGCCCATTTTTCACTGGATTTGAAACCTCTTGAGTCTTCTTGACCCTGTTTGTATCTATTTGAGTGAAATTTCTCTTTTAGGTTGGTTTCTTATCCTCCCTTATGCTTTTAGTTTTTCTTTTGTAGTGAAAGCTCAAGTGTTTTGGCTGTTGTTCAAGACCTTGTTTGCATTGTTATGTGCAGACCTGAATTTACCAAACCATACTTCTTTGTAGGTTATTTGATTCGTTTGGGTCTAAAAGTAGTTTTTGTACTCTTTTCCCAATGTTTGGCATGCTTACATCAATAAGAATTTGAAAGTCATATTTGGTAGCTTTTACTGTTTCATAAAGAGAACTTGAAAGTTTATTTGCTTTGCTTTGACAGTAGGTTAGTTTCAGTTTTTGTTTCTTACCTTTGAAAAGCATAAAGAATTTTGATTCATCTTTTGAATAGAGTACCTTGCAAGTGGCTTAAAATATTTTAGAGTGCTTTGCATCAAAAAGAACAAGTTTTCTTTTGCATACCTAGTTGCTTGAGTAGCTGCATTCTTAGGTTTTGAGTTTATTTTTGTACATTTAGACTTTATTTTTACCTTTTTTGCATTCAAAATATTAAAAAATTGCATTTGCACATGCATTCTAGATCATAATTTTAAGACTTGCATTGAAAAGAAAAAGATTTGTTTGGTGGTAAATATTTCATTTTCAGTACTCTATCTCTACTATAACCACTCTCACACACCCACTACCTTTTTGAGTAATCAAGTAACCTTTAAAATGAACTCTAATAAAATGAACTAGCAACATTTTCTTTTCTAGGTTACACTACACCAACTAGTTTTGGTTAGGATCTTGGGTTTAAAACACCTTAAACCACCCAAGATCACACATTGCGCAAAAATCGTAGTGAGACTATCATTAGGTAAACCCACCTCACTCAAAACTTGCCTAGGATATATGCAGTAGGTCATTGCGAGATCAGTTTGTGGGAATACCCCTCCTACTTTTTGTTCGAGCATACGCCAGGATCGGATTGCGTATTGGGGACTCTTTCGAGTTTCAGACTTAGCTACCCTGCCCACGCTTTCTGATTCGACCGGTGACTGTTCCCCCAGGAGTTTTCGGTGTTGTGGTATCCTTAGTATCAAACTCTAGGTTCATACACAGGTGACAGCGGAGGGTATATCTGCTGTACCTAGGACAGACGTGGGAGGAAATACCTTGCAGGTCTTTGGGAGGGCGGTTGGGTGATTCCAGCGCTTGCACCCTTAGTCATTCTATTGTGGACCCCGGGTAACTGTCCTTCATCCTTCGTTGATTTGTTCTGGGCCCTCATCATCCCAGACTCTTCTCCGGAAGGCATCTGTTTGCCTGGTTTGATTTACTTAGGACCTTTTTTAGTGGTGTGCTCTTTGTGCTACTTGTTTTAGTTTGCCTTAGGGAACTTCTTGTTCATTTGAGCGAGAAACTATGTCTAGCATTCCGGCGAGTGCCAATCAGGGTACCCCTGTTCCGGGGGATCCTTGTGCTGTTCCATTCATTGGAAACATTGGTGCTCCCTTAATGGCTACTCTGAATCTTCCTGGATTCACTATTGGGATGCCGGTTTGGTTGTTTTCCACTCCGAATGCCTTGCATGCTCCTGATGCTTCTTTTGTGAGCACCTCAAATCAAGAGCATCAGAACCCTGGGCCTTCGTTGCCAGTAACATCTTCTCCTCCTCCTTCTACCTCATGTGGCGAAAGTAGCAATACTAGTAACCAGTAGTCTAAAAGGAATAGACGGGGGAAGAATAGGAAGAAGATGCCAAAACAAGGGGCCAGCCACCCTGCCTCTGCAAATCATGCAGGGGGCACCTACCCAGCCTCTGGAGGTCATGCTGGGAGAAAAATTTTAGTCACTGAAAATCATACTCAAAGTTTGTCTTCAACCACTGTCAGTCATGTTGAGGACACGTCATTGATCACTTCTAGTCATATTAATGACAAGTCACCAGTTCCTGTGAGTCATACTGGAGACACCAGATCAGCCACTGCAAGTCATGCTGAGGGATTTGACATTGTCGACAAACCCAACAAACAGAAGCTTAAGTTCCCTTGTAAGTTTTGCGAGGGAGACCACCTTACTTACTTGTGCCCTGTACTTCCAGAAGTGCAAAAAGTGTGGTCCTTAGTTAAAAAGTCTTCTGCTTCTGAGCAACCAGCCCCTGTGAGTCATGCTGGGGGCAAGCTTTCAGCCAATGCTAATCATGCTGAGAGTACTGACGTTGTAAAGGAGTCTAAACCTATAGGACGGAAACCAAAGTTCCCTTGTAAACTTTGTAAGGGAGATCACCTTACTCACCGATGCCCTGCCATTCCAGAGGCACGAAGAGTGTGGTCCATGTCTGAAGGAACCTCTGTTCCTGAGTTGTCCATAGATTCCCTACAGTCAGATCAACCTTTGGTTGATAAAGTGGTTGAACCAATGCAATCTTTGGTCGACCCCACTCTTCCTTCGGAGTGTGAAGTGATCGAATCGATGCAATCTTCGACCGATCCCATCAGTCCTGTAAAGATTGATGCACCTACTACTGAAGTCTTCTGCATTACCAGTTTGGATGTTCCTAAAAAAGGGGGCACTTCATCTGTGCCATGTGAACCCATACCAAGCCCTAGGATTGTTTCCTTTGATTGGAATAGTCTAGCCAAGCCTCGTCTTCCTTCTTCGACACCTTTCCAGATAAAGGTTGATATCGGGAACCATACGGTTGATCGATGCATTGTTGATGAAGGTGCTTCTGTTAGTATCTTATCCACTTATGCTTGGAGGGATTTGGGTTTCCCTAATGTTATTCCAGCTGTTAATTGGCCCTTGACCTTCGATAGAAGACCTAGTGAACCGATCGGATTCCTCCGTCAGGCACCTGTTACCTTGGGTGGAAAAACAGTCTTAGTTGATTTTATGGTTCTAAAGGACCCTGTGGACTTTGATATGATCCTTGGGCGTGATTACATTTATGCTATGCATGCTATGGTGTCTACGCTTTTTCGTGTGATGCATTTCCCTCATAACGAAAACATTGTCACCATCGACCAGCTTGCATTCGTTGATCCTCCTTATTACCCAACTGAAGACCAGTCTGATCCCTCGTCATTAGGCACTACTATGTCACATGAGCCTTATGTGGCATATTGTTCCTTGATTTCAACTGCTACTGAGAAGAAGTCTCTGAGTTCATGCTTACCTTCTCGGGACTTGGTCCCAGCTTTTGACCAAGTGATACCTCCATCTGAATGTTTAGATATGTGTTCTATCTGGGATGATATACTTCCTTCCGATGAAGTTTTCCTAGAGTCCATAGTACATTCTACCATTCATTTAGATGTTGATCCAGTCGCAGTTATGTCCAGCCCCAGTTTGACCTTAAAGTCTGATCTTCCTACTGTTGAGTCTTTGGACTCTCCTATGGATCTGCAAATCGGTGTTCCTGCTGAGTTTGATTCTGCTTCTAGAATTTTCAACTCCCGTGATGATGAATTTGTTTCTACAGATTCCATCATGTCCTTCAACTTTGATCTTCATCCTGAATTTGATCTTGTTGATTGTAAGTCCTCGGGCTTGGGTACCATAGAGTCTTCATTTGAAAACTCTGCCTTGTTTATGCCTGATGTTGATGATAGTGAAGTTGAAAGTGTTTCTACCACAGTGACTTGTATCAGGTCTTTCTTTACATATGCTTTAGATATGATCCTGGTACTAATGTTTCTTGGAGACAGGATTCTTAGCTGGATGTATACTTGCTTACTAGTCCTTTTCGACACCTTGTGCGACCATGTCAGGTATATTCAGAACCTTGCATATAGGTTTAGGCTTCCCCGTTGTTATGTTGCATTTGAACCTTTTGCCATCCGAATTCGCCATAGGGTCGAACCTGTTGGATATTGGTGTGTTAGCCATCTCTTTATGCATTGTGCACCAGTCCGACAGCAGAGCCTACCTAACATGGGTCACCCTAGTCAGCACCCTTATGCCATTCTGGTGCCCATGCTGAGTTTTTCTCATAGGCTTGGGAGCCTTTTTAGATTTACCATGACTTTGAGAAGAAGCCTCATATCTTTCTTCCTCATATATTTCTGGCCACCCCTGATAAGGCTCCCATCTTTGTGTTCAAATTGCATATGCATCTGTTATAATCCCGCTTGCGCTAATGAGCCTGAAGCCGGCTTCCACGCTTTTAGCCCGTTGTATAAGCCTCCATCTCTGATCTCATTTACGCTAAGCCCTGTATCATTTTGCCTTTTCAATTTGACACCTTTTATCTGGAGGAGACACACCCTGAGTGTACTTATCTTGCTCATGTTCCTTGCATTAGGCATAGCTTTGTTCCATGCACTTGGAGCTAGTTTCGCATGTTCCTGACACTCGTCTCCTCCCATGTCGAGCATTCTTCTGCCTTCACTTCGAGCTCGTTAAAAACAGTAAGTAGGTTACGAGCATTTCTTCCACCTTCCCTTCGAGCTCGTTAAAAACAGTAAGGAGGCTACGAGCATTTCTTCCACCTTCCCTTCGAGCTCGTTAAAAACAGTAAGGAAGTTATGAGCATTTTCCTATCTCCTTTGAGCTCGTTAAAAACAGTAAGGAGGTCATGAGTTTACTTTTCCAGACTCGTTAAACCTTTACGGAAAAGATCCCTATGGAGTTCTTTTAAGCCCTTTTCAGACTCCTTAAATAGGAAAAGTTTGCCGAGCATAGTTGTCTTTTCGGGCTCGTTAAAATAACTGAATCGACATCCACTTAGGTATAGAATTACCCCTTTTCCGGGCCTTGGTGGATATTTTACGGAAAAGGTATACTCTAGGTATACTCTTGTATGCGCTAGAAGAGTTCTCCTTTCATTGTTTTATACTTTTTCGGGGGAGGAGACTAACTGTACGAAAAAGGACCTGTTGGAGTCTTTCTTTAGGGTTTTCAGACTCTCTAAACATGAAAATACCAAGCGAGCATTCACCTACTCGGGCTCGATGTGAAATCCATGAGATGGTTGATAGAGGACTGTTTAAGTTTTTCAACTCTATAAGCAAGAAAACACCGCCGAGCACAGACCAATCCGTGCTCGATATAAAATCCACGAATAGGTGTATGGATTTTTCTTCTAGGTTTTTCAGACTCCTTAAATATGAAAATACCGTCAAGCATGCTTTAGTTCTTTGTCGAGCTCGTTAAAAAATGAAAAAGGAAAGGGAAGGGAAGAATGTTAAAATATCTTTCAATATGATGGCAGCAAGTCCACTATCTCCTTGAACAAAGCACCTGTTTTGAGTATATCAAACAAGTTGGGTTCTAGCGTTGGCCTTAGGGTAAACCTGATCTCAGAGTTCCTACTCCTCCATTTGGTTAGTCTTCCAATCATTTGGAGAATCTGCTAATGTCTCCTACATTGCAGATATGTACCGTGGTCTCTTTGTGTTCAAAGTTGCCTAAGTCACTCTTGTGTCGTGCTCACTGTTCAAGGATATAACCTGTGTCGGCCATTCTACAGTTGCCTTGACCTCATGTGTCGGCCATTCCTTGGTGTCAGTATGTTTCATCATGTGTTTAGTCCTACTCCAAATCAGCTCATACCTTTTGAGTGTCCCTCATGTTGGATGATGGAGGATGCGTTAAGGCCTCCCTTCCAACGGACTTCTTCCCATCGACTTCAGCTCATTGTGCTCTGGGAATGAAGTTTAGAGTTTTGGTTAGTACCTTGGGGATTGCAGTCATTAGTGGCAGTTTCCCTCGCTATTGGATAGATGGGAATACATCAATGTCTCCTATCCGATGGATTCTTCAAGTGTTCGACGGCAAGACCACTTATTCGCACTTGCTTGAATGTACTAGGTACCTTGGGTTCCATTTTCATTATTGGTGGACACCCTCGCGTTTGTTAACGGTATACATCAATGACCGGTAATCAAACGATACCTCCCATGTTCGACATCAACTCATTTATTCGCATGGATAGGTTTGTACCTTGGGTTGTTTTTGGATGAAGACCTTGGGATCCTCGATAGCATCACCTCATTTATGTTATCACCCAAGTTGCGCAAGACTGAGCCACACTCTTTTTGGCTCTTGATGAGACATAGATCCAGCTTGTTCTCCATGGCTATGTTCTCCAGTTTTGACATAGATCCACCTTGTATTTATGTGGCTATGTTTACAGTTATGTTCCTCATGGATCCACGCTTGTATTTTAGTGGCCATGATAGATGCATCAGTATTTGGATCATTATTGTATCCTCTTGGAGGTCATGTTCCACCATTTGAACATGGACAGTTACCCCAAGGATAAGTTTGTCTGACATTGCCTTTGCTTTCAGGTACTTCATTTGAGCCTATGATTCTTGGTTTCTCCGTTCCTCCACGATTCAACTCTTTTTTATTTATAATGTATTTCGGCCATCATTTCCCGTCCTCCCTCTGACCTCATACATTAGGGGGCATCTGTTATAGCTTGAAATGACACCTCTCCGTCCTTGATGAAACTTGCTTCCCTTGGTCGCATGACGACACTTCTTGAGATCAAGTTCAGTCACACAACAGGACATTTATGGATGGAGGAGTCATTTGGGACACTAAAAATGGTTGAAATTACCTCATTCTTGACCCATTTGATGTATATGACCCTTAGGAACATTTTTCCAGACCAAACCATCTCCTGAAAATGAGCAGAAAAGCCTGTTTTTGGCCATTTTTCAACATGAGCGCGACTCCACTGTTATAATAGTAACGTGTGTACGCGACTTTACCTCATTCAAAGTAGTGCCCATTGCCATGTGTACGCGACTTTGTCTACTATAGAGTAGAGTACACACCTGTTTTGGTCAAAAATCTCGAAATTCGAGTAAGTTAAGTTGGTTGGGAAACCCCTTGAGTGGTTATAACTTCTTTTCCTCTTCCTCATTGACTATATAAGGAGGGTAGAAGGGTCATGTGAGAGGACTAAGCCCAATTACAAAGTTATGCTGGAGGAATGGAGACCCTCATCCCCCTCTCTTGTGCTTCAGTTTTGGTAAACCCTAGTACAATTGCTTAGAGGCTGGGATCCTTGGAGAACGGAAGCAGGAGATCTTGAATCTAGGTTTCGTGAAGTGCCAAGCTTGGAAGAAGGTATAACTTTATGTACTTGCTTTCATTCATCAATAAAGATCAGACGTTCTTCTCTTTCCAAATATGACCTATTGATGTGTCTTATATTTGATTACAGTTCGATTATAGTTTGATGTCTCTTTCTATTACGAATATCAGTCTTATATATGTAGTCAAATGTGTTTGAGAAAGGTATCAAGTTGTTTTGCAGGTCTGGGCATTGCGACATTGGATAAGCATTGAAGAGCGAGGGAGGCTAAGCTAGGATCAACCTTCTGAATGAGGTGCCTACATCTCTAAACCCTAATCTCTTCATTTATTTGTTGTACTTGCAGAATGCTTGTAAGTCTATCTTTATCACCGTAAGTTGGTAGTTTCTCCCCTTAACTATAGGTGCATTTTCCCCACAACAATGGTATACATTAGGACAAGATAAGACCACTAGAGCCAGATGGATGAGACAAGAGGCATAGTGGCCATGACAGAGGTCTTTCATTTTGACCATGTGATCAGTGCAAAGAGTGCACATGAGGAGATCCAGACTTTGTTGGATCATTTCAAAGATATTTTTACAAGCATTGTGAGTGGTGGGATCCTGCCATTCATCGAAGTGATATACTGCTTTAGATGATGAGGATATTTTATAGGATCGTATCAGTGATTGGTCTGCATCGTTATGGGGATGACGTTATATAATACAAATATCACACATGTTTAGTCCCTATGGTCCTCACTTAGGGAAAGGATCATGATGGCTGGGCATGATTAAAATTTGGTAGGGAATTCTCGCTACTTGCATGAATACGAGGCACTGTAGGTGGTAGAGATATTCTCCAGGGAGGTGCTTATACCCTATGGATTACTTGAGCACATTGATAGTGTTTGGGAGAGAATATTTCTTGATGTAGTTTGGTGAGAGCTGAATAGAGTAGGAGGCTTAGAGTCGATTCTTGGAACCTAGTTTCCACCAGAGGATTACATATCAAGGACTTGGCTCATTAGGACTCTAATGATTATTAGCATGGCACAACAACAGTCAGTGGGATCCAGACATTCATATGAATGATAGATTGATTCAAATGGTAGAGATGATCAATAGGGTTGCGACGATGATCGATTCGCTATAATTTTGGGATGATAGTCAAGGAGAGGTTGAGTCTTCTTCTTTATGGAAGGTTAGGATTTATGTTTTGGTATTCAGGATCGAGGCTAATAGTGGAGCTGATACATATGAGAAGGCTATTTTTCGCTTCTCGGAGTTCACTCTTGACATACCAATGTTTGGATGCATGGAGGAGTGGTCTTCTAGGGATTTGTCCAAGTTATTGCATCTTATAGTTTCCTGTCATATAAAAGGTATCCAGGGGGTTTCTTGGGTTATCACCTTATAGATCAGTGCTAGGTGTAGAGAGTGTTTCACATTTGACAAGCTAATTTTGGATCTTGGTGCCTTTACCACTTACGGGGAGATCTGAGAGAGGTTTGCATGGAGGTAATTTGCGGACATTTTATTGGTTCATATGGGGGAATGTACGACTTTTCAGTAGTGCAGGCTGGGGCACACTCATCCAGCAGGGTTGATACAATCCTCATCCATTTCTGGGAAGGAGTGGGAGAGCATGTCGTTTGATTGCATCATAGACTTATCGAGGGTGCAAAGTGCATTGATTGACCAACTATCAAGATTCATGAACTTTCCAATGATTTCTTCGGAGTATAGGGCATCACAGGTGATAGATCTATCTCTTGAGGAGGTGTTTAGAGTTCATGAGAAGCCCAGATCAGTCATTGCTAGTGTTTGGGACATAATTCCTTTAATGATATTTGAGATCGAGTATGGCAGTGGATTTGTAGAATTTACTTGGATACCTATGCAAGCCACTATCCATGGTAATAGGTTCAATCCTTATAGATATTTCAACTTGGAGTTCCAAGGGATGTAGACCGAGCATGGAAATCAGAGGGTTATGATCAGGGTGGTGCAACGTCAACATGGTGGTCCTTTTTTGAGATTAGCTTGGGACCCGGGGATTTCCATATTAGACAATTATGCAGCTGGCACAGAGGAGAGAGACAATTTCTTCTTTCATGAGATAGATTTCATAGTTGAGTAGTTCCTTGAGGAGTTGATTGAGTTGTTGCAGCATTAGGATACTCTAATTATCAGTAGTGTTCAGGAGGATTCTTATAACAGTACTTTGTTGGATCACAGATCGAGTGGAGAATGCTTCACCTCTTCCTAGTTGGTTTGGAACCTTGTTATCATTTACAGTTTTCATCTGGTTCAATCGATGGAGCGTCAGGTTGTAGTGGCATAGCTCGAGGACAAGTAATCTTGGGAAGGGAGGACTATGATGTCCCTTTCCAGGTGATCAGTCCAGGTGGTTAATTGATGTCACTTAGGCCAAAAATATTTTTATTTTAAAAGTGACATTTTAGACAGTACTTGGTGTTCTATAGTATTTCCCATGGTATGCAACTTCATAGGAAGATAAGAGGAGGATCAACGCCTCATTTGATCATCATGTATTTTGGATTTGATCATTTGGGGAGTAGCCTAGTGAATTGAGGTTTTCATTAGGGTTTGGAAAAACCCTTCGTAAACCCTTCCATTGCTGTTTTGGTTTCGGTGGTGCAAGATTCCACCCTAGCTAAACATCGGTAAATACATTCGAGCTTTCCAATTGATCTTCAGTTGGTGATTACTTTCCATTTCGGGGTTTTCATGAGCTGGGGCAGCTTTATTTGTGAAGGTCGAGTTTGTTCTTGGGTAAATTTTCTTGTTGAGGTGGAAATTGCTAGTGAAGGATGAATCTCTAGAAGGGGCCAAGTCCAATTACTGAGATCCAAATTGATTCTTTAAAGGTATCTAAAATCCTTGTTGAGAGGGAGTCAATATCATTGTGGGTACATGGTTGTGTTTGAGCAAATTCCAAAAGAGGTCGAGAGTCTAAAGGAGAGGTGAGTCATTGTGGTAGGTTGATTTCTTAGTCATAAAATCATGGACATTGAAGGAAGGTCAAATTTTCTTAGTGGGAGCTAGATCCATTTATGGGAATGATTTTTATTGGATATTAGACCCCAGGAATTCGAGGTAGCTCGTATTCCCTTCAAGTGTCGAGTTCCATTAGAGCTGGCTGAGAGTATATGAAGAAGGTTGTAAGGGTATATGGAGGAGGCCATGAGCTTGGGGAAAATTATGAGGAGGTTCGATCCCTCATTGAACAAGACCGTGGGCTGAGATATTTTGAGATGGCTCCATAGAGGGTTGTTCTAACTATTTGCAGCAGGGCATAACCATTTGGGAAGGGGCACGATTGTGTGATGATGATGAAAGCTTAGAGGAGGGCCATAATTACTTATGAGACCAAGCTTAGTTGAGGAAAGAGGAATTCACCCAAGGGAAGGACGAATTCAACCGTAAAAGGGAAAATTCATTAGAAAAGGGGCCGAATACCCATGAGTACGTCCGAGTCTTTATTGGGGCCGAATCCACAAAGAAGCAAAATCTAGTGAAGTGAAGCAACAAGTGTATACATTGGCATCATTCTCCAGGTTCATTGTTTATTGTGTGTATTGGTATCCTGCGGCTTCCATAACAACCATTAGTATTTGTGTTGTTATCATTACATCCACTATTCATAATAAAGTGCCAATGTTACTTCTCTTATTTTGTGTGCCCGTGGAATGATTGAAACATGTGTTTGACGAAAGTATTCAATGGAATGCATGAAAAATATTTTAAAGTTATAAATGAATGAAAATTGCAAATTGTTTAATGAAATCTCACACCCAAACAAAAAAATTGTGCCTATAATTGCATTGGGATACTACACAAAGTGTTGCAATGAATAGAGGTTAGGGATCGAAACTTGGATATATGACAAACAAGGCTCTACAACAATTTGGACACTTAAATAATCTAAAGTGAAACCCTTCAAGGAAACAAATGAAAAACATGCTCATGCAATTGGATCTATTCCCTATTATGGATTTGTTGCGTGTTTTTCTCTTCTTTTCTTCTCAAAATTTATCAACTAACAAGATGGTTTTCAGATAGATTTTGTTTGACTATGATCCCAAGGAGGATTTCACCATTAGACTTTTATTTATTTATTTGTTTTTGTAGAAGAAAGATAAGAAAGTATTAGGTGGAGGAGACAAAGTATCCTTACCTATGACCTCCAGGTTTGATTGTTCAATTAATTCCTTGGTAACATCACTTTTGAAAAGTGGTTTCGTGTACATTTTAATCTATGACCATTGAAAATGAGAGGGAATCTATTCTCATCAAATATGGTACGACTCCATTCTTAAAAAAACGTGTTGATCTTAGATGGTCCAAGCCATCTTGTATGAATCTTTCCATTGAAATTTTTTAATCTTGATTCAAATAACAAGGTGTAATATCCTACCTAGAACTTCTTTTAATTAATGAATTTATCATGCCACTTGGACCTTTTATGTTGTACAACAAAGGTTTGATGAAAATCAGCTTGTTAATTTTCATCGAGCTCATTGATATTCTCCAAGTGATTTTTTTGGCATCATAAAGTTCCATTCCCACTTGCAGCATAGTCCTTAGTGTCTTGATTTCAAATTCAGTAGGAGGGACTGCATCCTTACCGTATACAAGCTCATAAGATGTGAAGTTTTTGGTAATCCTCGGTAATCCCAAAGGGATTTTGGAAGCCCTTGTGATGGATTTGCATGGTCTTGGTCAAAATGGACTCCAAACCCCAATTAGTAATTTCAACTTGTCCTTTAGCTGGTAGATTGTATGATGTAGAAATCATGTGCATGGTCTAGTATTATTTAGTGATATATTTATATGAGATTGACTATGAAATATTCCCCTTAAATTATGATGACTTTCTAAGGTACACCAAATTAGACAAAGCTTTCTTCATAGAAGAAATCAACTACAACTTGTTATGTTTCTTTCTCAAGAGATTTGGCCTCCACCCACTTGGTTACAGATTCAATGCAAACCAAAATGTATACCATTTTCTCAAAGGGTGGGTTGAAAGGCCCCACAAAATCTAGAGCGCACTTTTCAAAAGGTTCGACCATGAGCTAATAATGGTTAGAGAGGCATCTCACCTAACTATCTTGGTTGGCCCATTATTTGATAGCTATCACAACTCATCATATACTTCTTGGCATTTTTTGAAGATGGTAGGCCTTTAGTATCTCAAGTGCAAGATCTTGTAGGAAATAATTTTATTGACAAAGTGTCCTCCATATGGATCATCATGGTATGCTTTCAATATACCATAGAATTCATATTCATGCACACATTGTCAGTTAACAAGGTTTATCCTAGTGTAGAAGAGTTGACTTTGTACCCAAGAGTACATGGAACTTTTTATAAGATCTTATGTTGCTCTCTAAGTGAAATATGCTATGGGAGTTTCCCTACAGGTAGATAGTTAACAATATCTGCAAATCATGGTGTGTTAGTGGACAACGCAAAAATATATTCATAAGTAAAACTATCATCAATAGGAATGACATCACCACCATTGGTAAGCCAGGAAATAAAATCCATGATAATGTTTTCCTTTCATAGTTTATCCAAGATAGCAGTGTCAAATTCCTAAAGCAACAACAACCATCTCATCACTCTACAATTATTAATAGGTTTATTCATGAAATACTTAATGGTATAATGATTAGCATGCACAAATATAAGGTAACTAGTTATGTCATAACAAAATGTGATGATAAATTGACAACAACAACAAAAATATTTTTTCTCTCACTGTATAATTCAATTTAGACATAGGAGTAAGGTTCTTGTTAATGAAATAGATTGAATAGGATCAGTATTCTTCCTTTTATCTGAGGACTTCTTCGATAGTTGTATTTGAAGCATATGTAGAAATTTGGAAAGGTAGGGATCAATTTCCCCCCTTAACAGAGGTGCAACAAACAATTTTCCCTTCAAAGTTTCAAAATCAAATGGACAATGTTGATTAGTCCAAAAAAAATTCTCATCTTAAGAGAGTAAATTAAATAGAGGAGAATTTTTTTTACCGAAATTCTCAATAAAATGATGATAGTAACTTGCATCTCCCAAGAAAATTCAAACATATTTTTGTGTTTTTTAAATTGTAAGATTTGAAATTAACTATATCTTCACTAGGTCTAACTTGACACCAATAGGAGAAATATGGTGGCCAAGGACAATCCATTTTGCCAGCAACATGTGGCACTTTTATTTGTTAAGAGATAAGTTTTTTTCCTGGCATATTATGAGTACTTTTTAGAGATTATCCATAAACTCTTCAAAATTATTACAATGTATTGTGAAATCATCCATGCAAACCTCTACACAATCATCAATCAAATAAAAAAAGATACCAAGGAAAACCCTTTGGAAGGTGGTAGGATCATTGCAAATCCTAAAGTGTATACTTGATAGGAATAATTTCCCCATAGGTAGGTGAAAGTGGTCTTGTCCCAATCCTTGGGGGTGATTTGGACTTGGTTATATCCACTAAACCCAAAAAGGAAGGAACAATGTATCAAGAACTTGATCAATGAATGGGAGGGGAAAATTGTCTTTTAATGTGGATTTATTCAATTCTTATAGTTATTACAAATGCACCACTTACCATTTTTCTTAGGCATGATTACAAGAGGTGAGACCCATTGTCTATTGGAAATAGGGTAAATGAATTGTACATTCAACCACTTTTGCAGCTCTTCCTTCACTCTTTCTTTTAAGGCGAGGTTCCTCCACCTTTGGGGTTGTCAATAGGTTGAAAATACCCCTTTATATAGATATGCTAAGTGAAAATATCAAAATGGATTTCTTTCATGTTAGTGTATTCAAAAGAAAATGAAATGGTATGTTCTCACAACAATTTAATTAATTGATTTTTTTGTGAAGTTTCTAAGTTGGAATTAATGTTGAGAATTTTCTAGGGATTACTTTCCCAGGTGTACTAGAAGATCCCATCATGGCATAAGGAGGGAGAGGAATAGAATTGGATTATAAAGATAGAGCAACCAGCAAAAAATTCTCTTGATGATGATGATCCAAGATATCATTAAGGAAAGAAAATGTCATAAGTTGGAATGTATAGGAACTAGTAAAGAAGTTTTGTATTAATTCATCCTCAGTTTCCTCCTTAAGGTTTAGGGATTGTTCAAGCATGCATATATATT
The DNA here is from genome assembly GCA_027924585.1 of Larix kaempferi. Lineage (NCBI taxonomy): Eukaryota > Viridiplantae > Streptophyta > Pinopsida > Pinales > Pinaceae > Larix > Larix kaempferi. The sequence goes on from BSBM01000887.1 coordinate 1,617,346, forward strand.
GGGAATTCTCTTGATCATCACTATATTCATTATCTAACTACATGTGTGTTTCTTGGCTATGGAAGGTTGGGAAGGAGGGTACAAGATGATTTTCTTTATGGGGTTTATGTGAGAAGCAATCATATCACCTGATCTACATTCAATGTATACATCTGCAGTGGCTAGGCATGGTCTTCCAACAATGAGGGAGTAGTATAAAAGGTTGGATTTGTTAATTTTTGGATAATTTCATTCAATATTATCTAGGATCACTAAGAGAATAACATGTATAGGATATCAATCATAAACACAAGAGACAATAGACATAGAGTTTCCTCGGGGAAAACCAAGAAGGTGAAAAACCCCGCAACTTCCTCAGAGATAGAATAAGACACAATACAAGATCACAATGATCAAACCCAAAGATATGTCTCTAGCAGATACTCCTCCTCCTCCACTTGTGCGCAACTCTCTCTCTCAACTATGCGAGTTGGAGAAGTGAGTGAATGAATAGAATGAGAGAGGCACACCCTCTATTTATACATTGACTTGACCTGCCAATAAACTAACAGGGCCGAATTCCTAAGTCTAATAACCCAACCACATGACCTAACTAGGGCTGACCCCACACTGGTGGTCTAATAACCCATCAATACAAATGATGACACTTACAATGTAACTTGCAACACTTGCAAATACAAATGACGACACTTCCAATCAGAGGAATAATACATCTCTGTTGGATATACAATAAAGTACAAATATAATATATAAGTGAATATCTTCCGAAGTTACATATACATCAACACTCCCTTTTAAATAGGAAGGTATTCTTTCAACACAGGTCATCAATACATATCGGTGCAAGTCTTCAATTCTAGAGTTGGATCATCATCATTGGATCACGGAGTATCATCATCATCACTACTGTTGTACTCGACATCTCAATCACTGGGCTATCTCATAGTTCTTCTCGTCATAGGAAGTTCTATAGAGCCAATGCTTTTTCATGATGGTTGTAGGCCTAGCCTCCTGTAGGTCTTCATCATCTCTGGCCATACTGTGGAATCCTCAGGACTTATTACGTGCCTCAACAAAACCTCGAAAGAGCATCCTAGCTCAGACTATAGGATCTCCCAGGATCTTTTACATGTTGACTGTCACAAAACCTTAAAAGAGTGTCATGCAACCTACAAGAACTCTAAAGAGAATCCTAGCACAGACTATAGGATCTCCAAGGCTGATTACATGTGACCCCCACCACAAAACCTCAAAAGAGAATCCTAGCTCAGACTATAGGATATCCCAAGATCTTTTCTATGTGGTTGGAAAAAACCTTAAAAGAGTGTCTTGCAACCTGCAAGAACTTTAAAGAGCATCCTAGCCCAGACTATAGGATCTCCAGGGCTGATTACATGCCTCTAGTAGAAAAACCTCAAAAGAGCATCCTAGCTCAGACTATAGGATCTCCTAGGATCTTTTCTATGCTACATGCACAACCTGTCCACGGCCACGGAGTATCAACCTGATACTCATGATCATACTGATCATTATCATATAGTACATCATCTGATGCACATCATCATCGCATGATCATCCTGATCATCGTCATAGCATCGTCCTGATGCATATCATCTGGAGCATCGTCCTGATACTCATCACATATGATCATCCTGATCATCATCATAGCATCGTCCTGATGCATATCATCTGGAGCGTCATCCTGATACTCATCATCGTCACATAATCAACCTGATCATACAAAGCATCCACTTGATGCATATCATCACACATGATCCAAATGATCATGTAAAGCATCCACCAGATGCATATCATTACATATGATCATCCTAATCAACATTGTGCATAACATCATCTAGATCATCGTCTTGATGCTCATCACACAGCGCTTACATCCACAACCATGGGAAGGACCCTCCTATCACCATGCTTGGAATGGCTCCTGCAAATGTGTCCCGTCACTTCTTCCTCGAAGTATCTTCTATCTGAAGAACACCAAGCCTCTCTCTGAAGTACTCAAACTTCACTCTGGCTAGTGGTTTATTCAACATATCTGCAACCTACTCATCCGTCGCAACATACAGGAGCTTCACTGCTCCTCTCTACACCATATCCCTGATATAGTGATATTTGATCTCAATATGCTTCGACCTGTCATGGAACACCGGGTTCTCAGACAACTTCACACAACTTTGGTTGTCACAAAAAATACAGGTAGAATCCAACGGGAGATGAAATAAATCATACAGTAGCTTCCTAATCCATACTGTCTCACAACTAGTCGAACAAGCTGTGACATACTCTACTTCAGCTGTACTCAGTGCTATGCAAGACTGCTTCCTGCTAAACCAAGATATCACACCTGATCCCATACTGAAGCAGCACCCCGAAGTGCTCTTCCTATCTGCAGCACTTCCATCCCAATCTTAATCAACATAACCCTCCAGGTTAAACTTTTGATTCGCATCATACTTGAGCCCATAATCAACCGTACCCTTCAAGTACCTCAAAATATGCTTCACAGCAATCAAGTGAACATGTCTAGGATCCGTCAGGAACTGGCTCAATGTGTTCACCACAAAGCAAATATCTAGTATCGTGTTCATTAGGTACATCAAGGACCCAATCATTTACTATACACCGTGACATCAACCGGCTTAGATGAAGTATCACACAAAAGCTTCAGGTTTGATGCCATAGGTGTGGCCATGTCCTTGTATTCCATCATCCCAAACCGCTTCAGGATCTCTACTGCATACTTCCCTTGACCAAGCAATATTCCATCTGCACTCTGCCACACCTCCATGCCTAGAAAGTAATGCATCATACCCAAGTCCTTCATCTTGAACTCAGCATCAAGCTTCCTCTTTGTGTCGGCAATCAACCTATCCTCACTTGTAACAAACAGGCCATCCACATACAATAGTAATATCACTAGATTTCCTTCCTCAACCTTGTAGTAAAGGTTGGAATCCACTTTACTCTTGATAAATACCAAACTGGATAGAAAGCTGTCGATCCTACCATACCATGTCCTGGGTGCTTGCTTCAAACCATACAATGCTTTCTTCAACCTACACACATATGAATCCCTGTCATGTGTCTCAAAACTGAGTGGCTGTTCCACATATACTTCCTCTTCGACTACACCATTCAAGAAAGTTGTCTTGACATCCATCTGGTGTATCTTCCATTTCATTACTGCATCCAGAGAAAGTACTGTTCTGATGGAAGTGTATCTAGATACAGGAGAAAATTTCTCTTCATAATCTATTCCCTCTTTTTGGGAGAAGCCACGAGCTAAAAACCTCGCCTTGTATTTCTCTATGCTACCATCTACAGCATGCTTGATCTTATAGATCCACTTGGAAGTCACAATAGACTTTCCTTCTGGTCTTGGGACCACATCCCAAACATCATTCTTCATGATAGATTGGTATTCCTCGACCATGGCATCCTTCCATTCTTTCTTTTTCGCTACTTCTTCATAACTGGAAGGTTCTTTGTTCATAATGTCACAGAGCAAGGAAACATAGCTGGTGTGTGAGCTTGTCCTTTTCCTTTCTCTGTGTTCTTCTTCTGGAATTCCATACCTTTCTACATCTTGGATGAGCTCTCTAGCCGATGCAGGTTTCCTCTTGTGAGAGTTCTTCTCACGGGGTGGATCTATAGGTTCTTGTGTATCTCCAATTTCACGATCTTCTTCTGTAATTGCCTCATTCATATTGGTGTCTTGAATTCTGGTTACCCTTGGTTCTTCATTGTCTTCAACAAGTGTCTTCCTTAATTTTATGTATGCTGAGTCTTCATCAAATGTTACATCCCTGTTGATGTCAATCTTCTTGAACCTTGGAAAGTAGATTCTGTATGCCTTCAAGCTTTCACTCTAACCCACAAAGATGCCCTTCTTTCCTGAAGGATCTAGCTTTGTCCTCTTTTCCTTTGGAATGTGTGTGTATACTGGACAGCCAAATATCTTGAGATGGCTAACTTCAGGTTTCTTACCAGAGAAAACTTCTTCTGGTGTCTTGTTGTCAAGTATCTTGTGAGCTTTTCTGTTCTGCACATATACAGTTGTCCTTGTTGCTTCTTCCCATAGGTGCATAGGCAGATCCTGGTCATGAAGCATTTCCCGTGCTGCTTCCATGATAGTTCTATTCTTCCTTTCTGCAATTCCATTCTGTTGTGAATTGTAAGGAGTAGTCAACTACCTCTTAATCCATGAATCACTGCATAACTTCTTGAGGTATCCTGAAGTGAATTCTCCGCCATTGTTAGATATGAAGGTCTTGATCTTCTTATCAGTTTGATTTTCTATCAAGGCTTTGAATTCCTTGAACTTATCAAACACTTCATCTTTATTCTTCAAGAAATAAACCCAAGTCTTCCTAGAGAAATCATCAATGAAAGAAACATAATATGCATACCCACTCAGAGAACTGGATGACATTGGACCGCATACATCAGAGTGGATAATATCCAAGATTCCTTTTGCTTTTCTTTCACTGCTTGGAAATGCCTTCTTTGTGTTCTTTCCTTTTGCACATCCTTTGCAAATACCTTCATGCTTTGACTGGATTTCAGGAAGACCTTCTACTGCTTTGCTTGCAATTGGTAGTGCTCTATAGTGCACATGTGCAAGCCTTCTATGCCAAAGTTCACTTGGCTCCATGGATTCATGTACCATGGCATGTTCAAGTTGTCCCTTCAATTTGTATAATCCTCCCTCTTTCTCTCCAATCACTAATGCATCATCTATGGCCTTACCTTTAGACCACATTAGTACTTGGCCATCCACAAATGCAACTCCCATTCCCTTTGCATCCAAAGATGATATGGAGAGAAGATTCTTCTTGAGCCCAAGTACATATAGAACATCTTTCATTTTCAAAGACTTCCCAGAGTCTATTTTGTAGGAGGCTTCACCACTTCCTTTTATAGGATATTGATAGTCATCCCCAAGTTTCACCTTGTGAGGTGACTCATGTTCATATAGATCCATGAAGGATTCTTTAAACCTAGTCACGTGTTTGAAATCCCCACTATCAATAAGCCAATCATCACACCCATAAGAGATAGTACCTATGAGAGCAGAGATGAGAACATATTCTTCTTCACTTTATTCTATAGTCTTCTTCTTGTGAGGTTCATCATCCTCAATAGCATGAGCATGATATCTCTTCTTGTTTTTCTTATTTTTTTTGTTGTGGTTGTTCTTTTTGTTCTTGGGACAATCTAAAGCAAAGTGTCCTTTCTCATCACAAATGAAGCATCGAACATGAGATAGATATTTCTTCTTTTGATGGAAGTGAGAATGTTTCTTGTTGTGAGACTTCTCCCTCTTAAACTTACTTCCCTCAGTGTGTGTTGTGAGGGCTTGGTCTTCACTTCCCATCTTTTCTTCTCGGGCCACAAGCCTAGCTTCTTCTTGTGAACATTCCTCCCATAGTCTACTGAAAGAGATCAATTTCTTTCTTGCATAGATTCCTTGGATGAATGAGTCCCATGACCTAGGTAGGCCATTCAATGTGGTCATGACAATTTCTTCATTCTCTAGTACTTCATCCACAGCTTCAAGTTGTTCCTTGATTTGAGAGACCTTAGTAAAGTAGGATTGGATGGTCTCTCCATTCTAGATCTTTACCCCTTTCAATTGGTTCCACAGAGTCATCTTCCGATTTATGTTCTTTCCTTCAAACAACTTGGTCAAGGAGTCAAACATCTCTTTAGGTGTATTTAGGGAAGACACATGGGGAATGAGATGGTCCTTAATAGAATCAACAATGATTCTCTTAGATTTGACCAAGTTCTTCTTGTGTAAGGCCTTAGCCTCTTCTCCTTCTGGAACTGGAACCTGTTCACTTATGTAAGTGTCTAACTCATTCTCTTCTAGGATTAACCCAATCCTATACTTCTATAATCAAAAATTATCAGCCCCTTCAAGCTTATCCTCAAGCTTGGTGTGGTGAGACATTTTAAAGAGTACTTCAAATGGAAATAGAAATTTTTAGGTCTTACCACTTGATTTGCTGAAAACTGGATCTGGAGCTGGATTAGCGTTTGTTAGAGAAACCCTAAAAATTCAAACTTTGAATTTCAAACTTCTGAAAGGATAGAAAGATGTGCCTTGCTGAGCTGGTCAAGCTACTATACTTTGATTTTGAGATCTGCAAGATTTGACCCCTCAAAATTGCCTTTGAAATTTCTAGATCTATAGGACAGGATCCCGAATTAGGGTTTGATCAAACCCGGTCTTCTGCCCAACCAAAAAGTTCGATTGAGTGCTCTAAACTTTGATTTTCTTGAAGAGCATCCAGCCATGGATTCAAATTCCAAAAATTCCAACTTTTTCTGAAACCCTAATTTCCCACAGCAGTGACAGGCCAAAAACTGAAAATGCTCATAATTGAATTATGTCTCGAGAGAAAGATGCACCCTTGCTAGGAGAGTCAATCTAGCCTCCTTCCTTTCATGATCTATGGAGAGAAACCCAAAAATTAAGAAGCCCTAGCTTCCGTAACTGCACAGTGCCTTCTTCTTAGGTCAACTCTAATACCATGTTAATTTTTCAATAATTTCATTCAATATTATCTAGGATCACTAAGAGAATAACATGTACAACATATCAATCATAAACACAAGATACAATAGACACAGAGTTTCCTCGAGGAAAACCAAGAAGATGAAAAACCTGCAACTTCCTCAGAGATAGAATAAGTCACAATACAAGATCATAATGATCAAACCCAAAGAGATGTCTCTAGCAGATACTCCTCCTCCTCCACTTGTGCACAACTCTCTCTCTCAACTATGCAAGTTGGATAAGTGAGTGAATGAATAGAATGAGAGAGGCACACCCTCTATTTATACATTGACTTGACCTGCTAATAAATTAACAGGGCCGACTTCTTAAGGAAGTCTAATAACCCAACGACATGACCTAACTAGGGCCGACCCCACACTAGTGGTATAATAACCCATCAATACAAATGACGACACTTCCAATCAGAGGAATAATACATCTTTGTTTGATATACAATACAGTACACATATAATATACAATTGAATATCTCTCGAAATTACAAATACATCAACAGGATTTTGGTTGTAGAACCATGAAACTAGTAGGGTATTCTTAGGAGTATACAAAGAAGTTGACATCTTCTATAATCCATTATAGCTTTACCATGAAACAATCAGTTAGTTGTAGAACTATTGGAGTGGGTGTAGGTTGGGTAATTTTAATTTTTCCATGGTATCCTTATTTACTATGTTGATGGAAACCCCTAATTCGATCAATATTATTGGAATCAAAGTATTATTGATATGGACATCAACTAGAGTGATTATTGGATAGACATATTTGGTCAAAAAGACTTTTCCTAACACTAGATCAACTCACTAGAAAATGACTTGGATAGTTTGAGGGTCCCTCTTCTTCTTGCCAAGATTTTTTTAAAAAAATTCTCTAATAGTATTAGCATAAATTGGAACATAATTAATTTTTTGGAATAATGAGATCTTGACACACATATTCCTTAGTTCCCCTAGGAATTCAAACTCGAGATAAGTAGGGATATGGGCTAGAGTTAACCTCTTTTGGTAGGGAGGAATCCATACCACCCTTGAAGATTATGGATATTTTGTCATTCTTGGGGTAGTGGTCTATGGTGTCTTGGGAGAGTGATAAATAATATGTTACTTTGGTGATTCATCATTTATTGAGTCAAATACTTCTTCATCATCATGTTCTATAATAATGGGGGGGAAGTTATGTCTTCTATATTTTTTCTTGATTGAAGAGGTATATATTGATAGTTCATAGATGAAATAGAATATTGAGGGTAGCTAGATAACTCATGATTGTAAGTGACTACTATATTTGATTATTTAGGTCAAGGGTGGATTATGTAGGCAGTTGAGGAGGTTGTGGAGGAGGGTTCTTTGGTGGTAGTTGAAATAGTTGAGGTTGAACTGTTTGGGATTTTTTGTCTATTACATATTGGGTCTAAGAGGAGATCCTAACCAACCTTCTTGCTAAGGATGTGTTGGAACTATATGAGTACCCCATTGTTTCCACAACATGGATGGGTACCAGTTCTAGGAAGCATATTGTACATTTTAAGGATACTGTAGGTTCTATTGACTAGCCCAACATGCATTATAAAACTTAAAAGGATCTTTTCCCATACCTGGTGTTCATGGATACCATGGTCTCTTTTTGAAAACAAAGAATATTTGTTCCATCCATTCAGTGGTTTACTAACATACTGCCTTTATCTCTTGTAATGGGGGGAATCTGCTAGTTTCATGGATTTGTTCACATATGGCACAAGTGTACACATTATTCAATGAGTATCCCTTGAGAGGGTTCTTTTTTTTTACATTTAAATAAGAAAATGGACAAAACCAACTTTGCATCTGCCTTATTCTTATCTTACAATGTATTGACTGATAATTGAGAGAGACGATGATATATGTCTAGAACTCCTCCAATAAGTTCCAAGTTTAGTTTGATTCACTACACGTCTTCATAATATAGTTGGGAAATGTTTTCTACACCCATTAAGTTTAATAGGTCAATGCATTCATCTCAAATCCCTCTTAGAAGAATAATCCACTATGTCTACTTATCTAGTTTGTTCTATTTTGACCTCTATAGATTATATTGAAATCTCTCAACATAATGATCCAAAATTTCATCTTCATTTTAATTCATTCAAATATTTATTCCCGTATGTATTTGAATTTGTAGTAGTCTTCATACTTGCTCATGAAACCATGTTGCATCTCCTCCAATGTTTTGATGCTATTTCCTCCAAGACCCATGAATCAATGAAGGGTTACATCCTTGAGGGTGGTTAGAAACAGTTTGATCTCTGGGAATCCACATAATAGTTGTAGCTTATGCAAAGCACATGAAATTAGAAAAATTAAGTATATTGGTCTTCACTAGAAAGACCATGAAAATTCGATAGAGTGGAAGGTGGGATGTTCTTCATCTATGTGAATCCTATTGAGTCTTGAATTGGAAATTCAAAATTCATAGGGATTTGTTCATTAGAGGTTGTCCCTTCTTCTCCTTCAACCATGTTATTCCATGGATTTTTGTGCTAAGAATTCAGCCTTTTGTGTGCAATCGACCTTGATGATTCTACATAATCTTCTAATTCTTGGAGTGGACTTTATTGGAAATTTGATCCTAGTTGGTCATTGATTAGATTTTATGCTTCAAATAATCCTATATCAGAAGATATGGTTTTGTATTTGGTTGTGGAATTAGCTTCAAGGCTTGTTGTGATAGGATTGGATCCCACTTCTTCAAATATGGTTCCATACTTTGCCCTTGAACTTTCTCCTTGTGTTGGTTTACCTACCAGTGTATTGGTAGACTAGGTGGTTCTTACCACACCACAAAATCTCCTTCTAGGTTTTTTTTATCTCGATTCATGCATCCTAAATGATTAATGCAAAACACTAGTATGATATTCCACCAAAAAAGTGTCAATAATCCCCTTAGTCAATCCCCTTAACTTGTGTTGTTGTTGTAAATCAATCTATAGATAATATTTATGATCCTTTAGCACCTCCTTGGAAATGAAATAAAAAAGTACAAGATTTTTGAACCCCTTGTTAATATAGAAGTGATAATAGGGCTATCTAGATTACATGTACATTTATTTTGTCAAGACTGGGGTCTTTAAGCTTGTGAGGTATTATGCACTAATTGTGCAGGTCTCTAGAATTCTTCTATGGGATGATTCTAAGAAACTTCGATTAAATAAAATATCAATTCAAAATAAATTTGCACTCTATAGAAAGAAAATCCACACGCACACACTCAGCATAAATGAAAGAGAGAAAACTAGAAATTTGAAATGACTAATGAATTATCAAAAATATGGTTAACAACTAACAACCCAAAAAGTAATTCTATAGAAATGAAATACATGAAAAAAAACTAAATCTAATTAAAATGTATAACACCTTATCTCATTCAGAGCAAGCCCTACCCCTGTTGAGTCACAAGGTGTTGAGTAGTTCTACAACAACTAAAGTTAAGAAATCAAATTATTCATTAACATTACATGAAAGTTAAACAAAACTTCACCTAGTGAACTAGTAAAACATTGTATCTTATATTGAAGATTAGGTAACTTCAAGATATATTCTTATTATAGTATTATGTTTCTTCGGAATATATTCATATTGGAATTGATCATGTAAAAACCATAAAAGAATAAGTGAAAATAGACAAGTCGACTCCACAGAATTCAGTGGGTAAAACTGCCCCAAACAATGGGAAAAACTATCCCAGTGATGTCGTCCCTATAGTGAAAAATTCAACCAGACAAATGTATAAATAAGGGGGTAGAATTTCTCATTTGTATCATCATAAGTTCGCTCAAGCAAGTGAACAAGTGCACATGAGAGAGTAGTTGCAGCTGGAGGAAGCTTATGTTTGGGTTCTATCTTATATTGTCTTTGTATCTTCTATTCTTGGGGCATCTTTGTATGAGAGAGCATTAGCTCTTCATTGTATTGACATCGTACTTGTTGATAGAATCTATATTGAATAAGTTTTGCTAGGCTTTATTCCCCAAGTGGGTTTCCCAAGATAAAATATTATGTATGTTGTGCTTGCCTATATTTTAGTGATCTTATTCTCATGTTTATTATGATATAGTATAAATGTTTAAAGATCTAACATAACTACTATTCAAATACAAATTCTTACATGGTTTCAATGCCATACTGAAAGAAACCATTGTAAAACTAAAATTGTCAGAAATTGGAAACTAGGGTTTACTGTTCTGGGCAATTCCCTCCACAGAACAACATGAAAAGGAGGTCAAATCAATTCTCCCTAGGAGGGTGCATCTTCCTGTGGAGGCAGATATCAGATTGGAGAATTTTCAATTTTGACCCTATCACTACTGCTCGGGAAAACTAGGGCATCAAATTTTTGGTAGTCCTATCCACAGATCTGGAAGAAAAGGACACTTTCTCAACTCGCATTAGGGAGACACATATTTTCCTTGGATCAGAATTCCAAGATCTACAAGTTTGAAAATTAGGGTTTCTCTAACAAACCCTAGGTCAGCGGAATTCAGAAAGACCTGGAAGAGCCTCCCAATTGGTAAGTTCTATAATATCATCTCCATTTGAGGTTCTCATATTAAAATTATCAAGAAGTCAAGCAACAAAAAGCTTGATGAGAATCTTTGAGGAGTTGATAACTGCTGAGCATGGAAGTATAGAATGGTTCTCATTCTAGAAGAAAATGATTTGGAGAAGTATGTTAAGGAAGAAGTTGTAGAGCTAGAGGGAGAGGAAGATAAAGCAAGACATAAGAAGAATATGGTTAGGGCTAAAAGGATTATTGTTGATTCTATTAAGGATCACTTGATTCCTCATGTTTCATCCTTGAAGACTCCCAAGGAGATGTTCGATGCATTGACCAGATTATATGAAGGAAGAACATCAATCGGAAGATGACCTTGAGAACTCAACTCAAGAATGTAAAGATGCAAAATTCAAAGACAATCCAGTCTTACTTCACAATGGTATCTCAAATCAAAGAAAAATTGGAAGCCATTGGAGATACAGCTGAAGAAGTTGAAGTGGTAATGACCACATTAAATAGTCTCCCAAGGTCATGGGAATCATTTATTCAAGGAATATGTTCTAGAAGGAAGCTAACAAAGTTTAGCAGGTTATGGGAAGAATGCACTCAAGAAGAAGCTAGATTGGTAGCAAGAGAAGAAAAATGGGTGAGGATGATGACCATGCATTGGTAGCACATACGAAGAAAGAGAAGTTGAAGAAGAAGATAACTCTCACAAGAAACCCAAGAAGTATCATAAGTATCATCAAGAAGAAGGAGGCATAGCATATGGAGAATGGATCCTTTCTTGTATCCAATTAAAAGAATACGAACAAGATATAGTTTATCTATAGAGCCTATCAAGGCACATATGAGACAAAGATAATAGAGGTTAACACTCCATACTCCATAATTTATAATTGAGGAATTACCATTGGACGTTTCCTAGTAAGATTTTTCCTCACAAGGAAAACCAATTCTTTCTAGTATATATGTTATTGAAGAAAGAGAGAGCATGAAAAATTGCCCTACATAGGAGTGGTACATCACAAAAAAAACAATAGAACATTGGCAATATTTGTCGACCAAGACCTTGCTATAGAGCATTATTGAATTATAATAGAAATTTGAAGAGGATAAATAAGAAGATGTGGCAAAAATTGGTCATAGCTTGAGGAAATCTAAAACCGCATCAACCTTGGGGGAATTTGAATATTTTGGTTCAAGTAATTGATATATGTCATGAATGTCCATACCTTGAAGATGAATATGAGGTTTCATTGAAACATTTTCTCCAGAAGAGAATGAAACCCAAGATCCTAGGAAGAAAGATTATCAATGCTAAGACACTGACAAAAAGGCTAAAACCTACAAAACCCCTCTAAATTCACCTCATTGAAAGTTGAAGTGTATAGAAAACATTATGTAGATAGTAAGGAAGTTATCTCACTACAATAATATCATATGGGCATATACAAATGGAAGGAGTATTGGACTAAAGGTTACAACAAAGAAAGAGAATAATGGAATGAATCCCATTAGATTGCCAACCAGTTGACAAAGGAAGTAGAAAGATTGAAGTAAGCATCAGTTGTGTCAAATGGCCCTCACATCCATTTCATACATATTCTCCTCTCCTATCTATTTAGTCATTTTATAAGAGCGATGGGCATGCCTCCAACTAAAATTGTTGGCTAGAGTAAAAGTGTATGACATATCAACCCTAAGCACTTTTTAATGTTGTATTATAACTATTGGAAAATAGATCAAAATTTGCTCTCTGAATTGTACCAACAAAAATTCGTATTCGAGAATTAGGCCAAGTGGAATGCAACCACTTAATGGGGGATATCCAATTGAAATATTTTGTATCATTTTTGTCCCACCTAATTTAGTGGAGTGGTATAATATCTCAATTGGATTATGTGGAACATAACAATAGTTTGTGGGTAAGAGGAAAGCATCTTGAACCATCCATGGTTATGAACGTGTTTTTTTACTCGAACACTCTCATTCCAATTATGTTCTCTAGAAATTTCATGAAGATACTATTACTAAATGTGAAGGATTGATTGCACAAAAGAGGCTTGAAGCTCTCCTCTATTTTAGGTACAAGTGGGAGATGTTACCTTCAGAAGAAAAAAAAAAGGAAAAGGTGCCACTATCTTATTTGTGCTTTAGTATATCATTAGATAGATCCCAAACGTATGTTAAGTATATGAAGCAACATGTAACCAACTCAATTTACCTTTAGTTCCATTTCCCTATCCTGTGGATTCTTTTTTAGGAACAACAAGGTGAAGAAGATTTATGGGATAGGACAAGCAATAAGTTGGGTTATCAAGCAACTAAGGAATAATGATACCCTTCATTCAATTAGATAAGAATCCATTATGATTCAGCCTCATCCACTTCATTAAACTCTAAGGATTAAAGGAATATAAGTGCACATGCATGCAACAATTTTAGTTTGGGTTTGGGTGTTCCAATGAGTATGGGTAACAGTTTTTGGCAAGCGGAGGGCATGAGTATGGTAAAAAATTATCTCAATCAAGCTATTGTTAAGCCCTCGAGCGAGATTTAGAAAGTGAGGGATTAAAAAAGCGCTCGATCGATCTATTTCGAAATGCTCGATCGATGGTTTTGCTAACCCTGGATTGAGTTTCTAAGCTCGATTGAGAGTAGTTGTTCAATTGAGCTTCAAAGCTTGATCGAGTTGTTGTGTCCAATGAAAATTTTAAACCGAGAGGGCATGTGGAATTTAAGAGATGTGTAATTTAATAGATTTATCGAGCTTTTGACTTAACCACACATAAACCCTCGATCAAGGTATTAATTAAAAAATGCATGTAAAACCTCGATCAAGCTGATAGCTCGATCAAGGGCTTAAAACAAGTTTTTAGCCCCTGTTTTTGCAAATTTAATTTTATTGGCTTATTTTTTAGACCTAAACCCTATCCTGGGATGCACCGTAGGTGACAGACATCAATCGAATGGATTCATCAACGAATCATCTATCCATTGGCATATAATTTATGGGTTTCTGAGTTCATATGATAATTTTTTATTTTTTATTTTCAAACTTACACTTACAAAACAATGTCCACAACTTCGAATTAGCACAAAGAAAAATCAAGAACATAAAAAGTACAAAACTCAAAAAACTCAAAAAATAGATACACCCCAGATCAATGCATCCTCTTCAAAAGGGTATGTTTTTCTTTTTTATTTTTGTAACCAATAAAGAAAATTTGCGTGCACACAAATGTGAACGAAATGTAACTAAAATTTTCAACAATCGATTTCAAAAATTACTAAACATATAATTTTCGAACATAAATTAAAAAAATATGTGCGCCATAGTACATTTTTGTGTAAATTATGTTCATATTTGTTTTTCAAAAATTATGCATTTATCACTAAATTGTTTTACGTGCACACAAGCCACTTGTTAAATTTTCCTGAAATTTACAGGAACAAACCTATCATTAAATCCAATTTTGGCATATTAAATAATAATATTATTATTTTTTTTAAAATATAGGTGGAAAGACAACACAATTCCCTACAATTTGTTTTTCGTTGCATGTTGGAATTCATAAGGCATAAATGAGTTTTGAGGGCTTCGATTTAAAAAATGAGTAAAAAGTCGAATTTTCACCATCACTTTTGGCCAAAAGGTGTTACCTATCTTCATGGATTCACCCGGGTGAGGATGAGTCATGATTTATCCATCCTTTTTATAACCTTTTTTCCTCTTCCATGAACCCTTTTGCCTATATCTAACTCCTCCATTTAACTTGTGTATTATCTATTGGCAAATTTTGCTCAAAGGTACCTTTCACTGCATACTCCTAGCATTTCTTTTATTTCTATTATAATATTAAGGAAAGGATGTATGCTTTGTATTTATCTTTTGAGTAATAATGGGGTTGGTTGTAAGAATCACTTTCTATAGAAATCACTTGCTACAAAACTCACTACAAGTTGGCATTGGCATGAAGGAAAGGGGCGATGCCATGACGACGAAACATAATGCTAAGGATTGAATGCACAATTGTACAAATATCTTATTGTTACTATCGATCATAGAAAGTAACCACATTTTATTGTTTGATACAGATCACATGATCCTCTTTGAACAAACAATTATACAATTATAGCAAACTACTCTTATTTATACTTCATGGCCAAGACATTTGGTTGTTGTTTTGTACTAAGATTTTGAAATTTATTGAAACTATTGAATACACTCTTGTCTTTAACATGGTTGTGATTAAATGATCATCATGGTTTTTTAAGATCTAAAAACTATATAAAAGTAGGACCTCCCACCCATTGAAGGGATGCCATGATTTTTATTATATTTGTGTGAATAAAATGTGATGTTCCACTAATTCACTGAGTGCAATTTGTGTTTAGCTTTCACAGAATGTTAATGAGTAATTTGATTGCTTAATTTTCAACTATTGTAGAACTACTCAACATCTCTCACCACAAGGATAGGGCCCACTCCAGAGGAGAGAATGTGTTATAATAATAATAATAATAATATATTTTTAAGGTCACAACCTAGCTAGACACCAAATTAATGTATGATACCCCCTTGTTTGTGGGAAAAGATACCCCCTCTGCACAACAATTTGATTTCTAATGTCTATGGAGGTGTACAAACCCTACCCCCCTTTGGTTCTGAACATGTGACCTCATAGGAGGAAACACATGTTATTAACCGACTCACTCAATTTATACATTTTCTTAACATGTTCTTATACATTTTAATTAGATTTAGTTCTTTTTCATGTATTTATTCTCTGTGGAACTCCTTTTTGTGTTATCAATGGTTAATCATAGTTTCTGTGAGTCATCAATCATTTTAGATGTTTAGTTTAATAATTCTAGTTTACTCTCATTTCCTTTATGCTAAGTGTGTGCATGTGGATTTGCTTTCTATTTTCCATAGTGCAAGTTTATTTTGAATTAATGTTTTCTTTAATTAAAGTTTCTTAGAAACATATTAGAATTAGTCTATAGAGGAATTCTAGAGACCTACACAAATAATGCATAGTAGCTCACAAGCTTAGAGACCTCAGTCTTGACAATCTAAATGTACATGTACTTTGGATAACCCTATTATCATTAATATATTAACAAGGGGTTGAAAAATCATGCCATGCCCTACAATGACCATTCCTCCATATCGAAAACCTCCATCCATAAATTCCTCATCTACTCACTAGTTAAAAAAATTATTTTCAATTTCACAATTTTATTTAGAGATCAAATTACCTTAAAGAATTATTGGTGTCCATATTTCAATTATCTCTTACACTCCTTTTTCATCTCGCTTGACATATTTTCACCAATTCTTTTCCAATTTACATCATATTTTGGTTGACGAATTTGTATGTTTGTTCTCATAAATTCCTTGATAGTAAATGTAGTATCACACCGTGGTTGGTGAATGTATGATTGTCCACATAAATTCCTTGATTGTAAATGTAGTAAATTTGTCTTTTTATCATAACCCCAACTATACTTAAACATATGTAGGAAAATTCACTTGAAAATCAATAGGTCCCTTAGTTGATCTCTGTTATCTAAAGGCTTTCTTATTCATGTCGCATTTTGCTAAGAACATTATATAGAAGTCCCATTCCAAGATGTCATACATCTTTCCCATATCTAATTTCAAAATCATTTCCAACTCTCTCTAGTTATTTTCCATTGAAAAGCCTCCCCATACAATTTGGTTACATTACCTTTCTTCAATCTTTTTATGTTCCTAGAAACCAACTAAGCCTTAACTAGCCAAGACCTTTGCAATGATTTTATAATTGATGCTTGAAAATAGAGATTGTACATCATACTTTGTAAATATTCCTCTAGAATCAAGGCCACCCTATGAACTCAATTACTCTTTGTTTTAGATAGTAATCCACCCTATAAATTCTACCTTATTGGATTGATCTTTCGATGTTTGAATACTTATAGCATATGGTTTCCGACCCACTTTGTTGAATAAGATTTAATGTTGTTTTTTAGTTTGTTGGTGATCACCTTCAAATTCTCATGGGGCACTGAAATCTTCTAAAAACCACTTGGAAGCTTCTAGTAGAGGGCAACAAAAAAAAATTGGATACATGAGTATATTGTGTTTAGTCTAAACTATGACTAGAAAATCCTTCATCTAAATCATACAATTCTAACTACTAAATTAGTCTTATAATTCTTTATTCCCTAGGCACGTTTGACATAAATTTGTAATAAGTACAATTGTCATACATTGCTACCAAGTAGTAGGAAAACTTGAGTTATGCCATGGTAGAATCCTTACACAATGTGTGCACGTGGCACACCATCATCAATGTACAATACCAATATATATGTAGGGCACTTCATTCGCGTGAGAAAATATTCGGGATTCTTCATAGAGGGTTGGGTCGAAACCCATCATAGGAGGATAAATGGAAGTAATGATGCAAAGGAGGTAACTCGATTTGATCCAAATGTTCATAGAACAATTTGGTGGGGGCACTTGACTGAGGGACTTCCATAAATGGAAGATCTACTTTTATTTTTCTTTATTTAGAGAGAGGTGGGATGTGTGGGATGTTGGCAATGGTGTATATTGAGATACCTTTATTTATCTCATTTCTAAGCATAGTTGAATGCATGTTTATTTCTAGGTTTGAGATTGAGAAATCCAAATATTAGAACATTTTGTTTTATAGCTATATGTAAATGTGTATTATTGTTTTAACTAATACAAATTTCACCATCCATTGTATGCACATACATCTTTGAAGGTGTTAATCAATGAAAAGAGTAAAAACCATTTCTTCATAAAAATTTATGATACTTGACAGAATGGTTGGGCACTAGAGACAAATGTGTTTGAATTAAATCTTTCAATGGTAATTGTCCAAAAGGCAAAAATTCCTACACTACCCTAGCAAAAATTTGAGGTACACCTTCTGAATGCAATTTTGTTACGATGATAATAATTCTATATCTATGTTGAGGATTCCAAGATAACTCAAGGAGAGTGATAGATTAAATATTTGAAGTTCAACTGTTCAATCCACACTCACCAGATGTTGTAGCCTCTTTGCAACATGTTAGTGGTGGTAATGCAAAGGAGGATTTAAAGGTGACTAATAAAGTAGAAAGGATTCCCATGGAGGAGAAAGAACTTAAAGATCATGCTAGTCAAATCTAGAATAGCCCTAAAGGTGCCAAGACTTGCTCATCTTGAAAAATGAGATGCATTAAGTTGCAAGAAGATTGTGTTAATATGGTAGTTGCACTACAAGGAAAATGTCATGTAGTGGAGGTTTTTAGTGTTATAAGATTTGTCAAAATTGTCAAAAACACTTCTGCTACAACTTTCACGAATGGTATCGGATGTTTTGGCGGAGGCTTTTACGGAAATTTATTATAACTAAAAAAACTCAGCATCTAGAGGCTTTAGCGGAGGTTTTTTCATCAATGCACTTTGTTTATATAAGTGCATTGGTGCTAACAAGTACAACACGCACCGGTGCATTTAAATACAAACAAGCACCAGTGTGCAACAAAATTTTAATGGCAACGATGCTTTATGACAATATATGCACCAATGCTTTATAATAAATATAGCTTGAGTGTTTATGAACTCTTATAAATCACCAGTGCTATACAGGAAGGAAAATACACTAGTGAAGTTGATTGGAACGTTGACTTTTGTTGCATTTTTTAAATTCAACGGTGTGGTTACAATATAGTGGCACACCAATGCACTTATATGCAATGAGTAGTTTGTTGCATCCGTGCGTGTTTGTTTTAAACGCATCAGTGCTACATTTACTCAAATGCACCGAAGTGATTAAAACGATCAAAGGTTTGAGTAATCATAAATGATTTTTTGCTAACCAGTCACATCGCATTGGAATATCTATATTTTATTTTTATTTTTTTTAATTCCATTATTCATAAGAAATTGAAATATTTTTTATAATAGTATTAATATAATTTTAATTGTAATTGTTGTGATTGGATATGATGTTTGAATTAATTTGTTATATCATCAATTTTTTCATCTATTGTAATATT
The DNA here is from genome assembly GCA_027924585.1 of Larix kaempferi. Lineage (NCBI taxonomy): Eukaryota > Viridiplantae > Streptophyta > Pinopsida > Pinales > Pinaceae > Larix > Larix kaempferi. The sequence goes on from BSBM01000887.1 coordinate 1,636,547, forward strand.
TAATCATCCATATATTTAATCAGCGATGTAACATTTCACAACGACATTGGACAATGAAATAGAATAAGAAACTTTATTTTATTATATATGAATAAGGGGCCCTTTGTCATACAAAATAGGGCAACATAAAGGTCCACAATAATCAAAATGTCAACATGTAATTGTTACACTTACCGATAACCCGTTGCCTTTCAATTGGTACACTATGTCTAGTACTCTGTAGAAAATGTCTAATTTTCTCAAACGATTATTTCAAAATATACAACATCTTGCATTAACATCCAAATATATGGATTGATCATTCTTCACTAGAAGTGTTGTCAATGCTCGAGCCACTTGCATGACTTGAGTTATTTGGCCGAATGTTTTATTAATTTCCTCGATTGTTTTCTTGATCTTCATCTTCCAACCATAAACATAAAAATAAAATGTAATGAATGTATCTACATTTGTGGGAATAATGAAAATTAAAATAGATAATATACATGAATGTAAATTGAAAAGTGTATTATAGAAAGATTTGATCCATAAATTATACACATCATTTCAAAACCAAATCTCATGCCTTCTCTCAACAACTCTTATATTGGATCCACTCCATACTTTGTTTCCTGCAAGTTTTATACCCCATAACAAATCATAGCTTTAATATAAAGGATGGTATTGTTCCATTAATTATAAAACAAGAGATGGAAAACAACATAGATACCTACAAATTCCACAATTAAATTTTTGATACGCCAACATATACTCACAACACATACTTAACACAATATCAATCAATTCTTGTGATGGCTCTTCTTTGTATGTTAACACTTATTTGAAGACATCCAAGAATGATTTTAAAATAAAATAAAATATAAAGATCACAACCAATATGAAATCTTAAGTTGTTATAAGGAAATCACAACTACTCACAAGTTTTTCTATCAACCATTCTTCCCTTGTCATTCTATATTATGTGTTCAATGGGTTCCATGTTGTTTTCTTTTTTGCAACAAAACAATTGAAAATTAATATTTAATGCTAAATTAATTAATTATATGTGCATAATTGAAAAAATCAATGATTTCCTACATTAGAAGCACATTGATGTTGAGATGGCTCCTCCTACAATGCAATCATGTCTATTTCTTTGACCATCTCCCTGTACAATTTTGTGGACATCCTTACTAGCATATTTCGGGTATCATGTCGCCTATCCTTTGGGATTTTCATAATCTTCCTAAAAATTTAAAATGACTTTAAACTATTTTTATACTGATAATAGAATTAATATTAATGAAGAAATGCTTTGTAGTAGTAGATACATATTCTATAATAACATGTTTAGTAATATTTATTTTTGAATGATTTTTTTGTTGTTGTTGTAGGTTTTTGTTATTGCAAGTCTGACATGTCTCATTGACCATTACTCTAGAAAAGGCCCATGTAGTTTAGATATAACTTGATTCTTGGAATCATTGGATTGATTTATGTACTGTAAGTGGAAAGTACGTCTATATGTTCTTTCCACTATATCCATCATAGATTTATAAAAAAAATTCCCCCTTTCATTAACTTCCAGCACCACTTCAGATGAGCTAAGGACCAATTCATCATCATTTACATCTTCCATAATTTTTTTTTTCTCATGCTGGCATTCCTTTATGTTGTTGTCAGTCTTTGCAGAACATTCAACATATGTGAAATAGATTGTTTGAAACATGTTAGCAAATATTCTTAAGTACAGTACTACTAAGAATTCAAAAAAAAATCATATTGATTACTTTTTGATTCACCTATATCATCCCTCTGCAACTTTTCCATCAAGTTTTTATGCTCTTCTGCACTTAGATTGCAAATAATCTTATCAAACTTCCTCATTTTTTGGCTCTACATGACACACAGTAACCAATACATATTAATTAAACTTGAATATAATTCAAACATATCAATTTAATACAGAAATTACAAAGAACTTGCATTCTTCATTTTTTTTATGTGCTCCCATCATGCCGATTAGAATTATTGTTCATTGAACACTTTTTTTTTTAAAGAACGGTTGAGGAGCATTTATATTAAAAAGAGAGTGAAAATTACAAAAATATGCAAAGGGAGTCTATGTCAATGACATCTTGATCTTCTTTTACAAAAATGAGGTTGTCTCGAAAGATCCCTAAACTGTGATGACTATATCTTGAAACAAATTGCTCAAGTATGAGAATGCAGAAACAAAACATATCAAAAAGGAATTGTTTGGTTACCCAGAACCTAGATGTAACAGAGTATCATCTTGTTTGTGGTAATGGAGTTAAAAAATGCTCTTATTCTAGAGACTATATGATAGAGATAAACTGTCATAATTTTCAAAAAAAAAAACTAGCAGCTGAAGTAGTTGAAAAAAAAAGAAATGTTGGTTAAAAACCAGAGATTCTGAAGAGAAGTCAGATTAACGTTGATGCTGAGCAGGAGGGCCAGGAACGCTTTCCATAGATTGGTCCTTCTGAATTTCGATGCCCGAACCTTTGCTGTCACGGAGGCCAAGAAAGCAACAGCCTATGTCTTCTCTGAGTCTGTCAATTTTTCCTTCAACATCCACAATGTTTCGGTTGTTGTCCTCTATTTTGGAATCAAGATTTGAAAAAGACAAAAAGCGAGGAATCTCAGTTGTGTTCCATCGAGCTATTAATGCATGCGGAGGAAGGTTTTGGATGGATGCAAGGATGGCGCCACGTCTAGGGTGATCAAGAAGGCCCATGCGTGGGTTGAATTCAAGGTTTTCCAAGTGATTAAGAAAAGAGAGAGGGGCAATCTTACAAGGTGTCCAAGAAGAGTCAAGGGACCCAACAACATTCATGTTTGTCTTCATTGCAAACAATGTAGCCATAGTCTAGTTGAGCTCCCTTGTTCTCCATTTGATCCACGGATAGATTGTTATTTCAAAGAATATGAAGGAATTTGATAGCACTGAAGTCGCTAAGAATATTTTTGAAGATGTGATGCAGCTTGAGAGTGGGGTTTTATAATTCATGATGAGTTTTCGAGACTCTCTTATGACCAGAAGAGAATCACCGAAAACAGCCAAATATTTTATTCCAATGGTACTTTCTATCTCCTGCCCCTTGATTAAATCAATCCATTCGGCATAGTTGTTCGAATTTTTTTCCTAATCCCCAAGCATAATCTTTCTGTCTATTCCCCCCAGGGTCAAAAATGACCCCTCCCACACCTGCCAACCCAGGATTGTTCATTGAACTCTTATCACACATTTTATATCAATAAAAAGCTTAGAAAATTAAATAGGGAAACTATTAAATATATTATATAAATAAATTACATAACTTCCAGCTAAAAAATTAGTCTTCCATCTCGATGCACTTCAAGAATACAAACAACTCGGTGTGTCTACAACATGCATGCATTGGTGCATCATAGTTGAATGCGCCGTTAATAAAAATAAATTAATAATTTGGCACATGTCTTTTTTAGTGCGATATATTTAATCTAAAGCACCGGTGACCGACATTGTGCTTTTATTCTAACCGCACTGGTGCATTATACAAAAACGACCACACCGAAAACTATGAAATCGTGTTTTAGAAAAACATTGACAGGGCCAACAGAGTTTTGGATCTGAAGCAATAAGTGGTCCCATTGCACCCAACATCTTATATATAAAACCACAAACCATTAAATTAAAATGCATAAAAAGAAAACCCTTAATTGTGAAATAATAGAGGGAGTTAAACCCTAATGTGAAATTTTGCAGCCACATAAAACAAAAGGAAACAACAAGAAAGAAAGGGTTCTAGCATTGAAGGTAACTATGAAATCTTTAATTTTTTCTAAATTTATTTTAAATATTAATATGAAAATAAATAAATGATCCATTGAGATCCATAGTAATAATTTGCATACTTGAAATTTCTACTATACAGGGTTTTGTGTGATTCACCATACCTTACAAAATATGATCTTTAGAATAATACAATTGATCCAAACTCCTCCTCGATAAGTCTCTCTTGCAAAACTGTCCCCTTGAAATTTTGGCAAAACAATGAAATAGTGACTAGTTTTTTTTTAAACACTTTATGAAATTATTTTTTTGAAAAAGAAATTCCCGCTCCTTTTTTAGTTTATGGGAAAAAAAATCGTGGCTTTTTATTTTTTATTTTCTAGACATTGGTGCGCTCATATATATTGGTGCACATGTGTGATGTAACAGACAATGCACCATTCACATATACTTTCGTTTTTTTTTTTTTTTTTGGTGAAAAATCTATGCATCGGTAAGATATGCATGCACCAATGAGCTGTATGTTTTATAACGCACCCTATTGGCATTTAATAGAAATTTAATAAAAAATAAGAATTAAAGTTCACCGGTGCATATGAAAAATATGATTTCACCAGTGTGCTTATATATACTAAGTGCACCAATGTCAATAGTATTGAAAATTGTATAGTTAAATATTCGTTATCAAATATAACAAATATTTTCTTTTGCAGATGTTTCAAGGCGGTGTGAATGTGTTTTAAATGCATCGATGCGTTTAGTTACTCAGGACACACTGATGCAATTTTATTATTAAGGTGCACCAAAGTAATTAAAAATCCCTATGAATGTATGTTTGAAGTTAAAATGATATATTCATATCAAATGTTCTTTTAGGATTCAACACATCAATTACAATACTTCATAGTATACATATGTTGCTTAAACTCACCTTATTCTTAAAAAATTGTTCCAAACTATATTGGAAGTTAGATTGTGATATAGTTCTCAAAATTTATTGTATGACTGTAGACATGTATTGATTGTTGATTTGGATTAAATGCAAAGATAACAGATTATAATATCAAATGGCCAATTCTTCAAATTTCAGCTCATTCCATATTGTTCAAAGTTCATTGAATTCTCCCTTTCCTTCTCCGGTAAGTTCAGGTTTTATTTATACTTTGATTATCTAATTGGATTTATGTTATTTATCAATGTGAATCAAAATAACAATGTATTCAATTTTACAAGATCTCGATCCAAGATCAAGTTTGGATGCACAAAATATTCCACCAGTTGAAAAATGCCGCAAACTCTTACCAGGAGCAAGATACTGCAAGCAGTTGGTAGATGAAAATGGACAGTCACTTTACCCTACCAATTGTAACATGCAATCTTCCATCCACAATCCTGGGTCATCGATGGTAATTCGTCATGATTTGTATCTCCTTTATGACATCTGTTGCTTAGGTTTTCACCCAAGCATGTGCTAATGAGCACCTACTAACTTCGTAGTAGCAGTCTCAATTAAAGTAGTAAATGTTGGTTGTGGAGCCAAATCTTCCAGTCTCATAGATGAAATTGTCTTAGCTGTGCACCCCGGAGGACTGTACACCCATTCTGCATTTTTAGGGGTTTTTTTTGTCAGCTGTTTTGTGGGCCCATGGTTTTGGGTATCCCGTGGTATTTTTCCCATTGTATTTTCCCTATAAAAGAAAGACATTGTAATATGGCTAAGGTTGATGTACTAGGTTTTATGCATTGGAAATATCTCTAAGATCAGGAGAGAGACTGTGAGACAGTGAAGAGGAAGTGCAGCGGCTTTGCTGTAGGTTGTATCCCTTCACCTTGCTGGACGGTAATAATAATAAGGACTGGTAAATTCAGTGTGGACGTAACCCAAGTTGGGTTGAACCACGATATATCTATGTCTCTCTTGTAATGTATGTGTGATTATATTTGCATTTTTTATTATTGTTATTGCTCTGCGATCCTGTTTTTCTAACAATTGGTATCAGAGCCAAAGGTCTATTTGGCAGATAAACCCGTAGGAAGCTAGGGTTTCTGGTTCGAGTGGGAGCAATGGTGGAAGAAGTAAAGTTTAAGGTCGAGAAGTTTAACAACCAAAACTTCTAGTTATGGAAGATGCAAATGGAGGACTATCTGTACCAGAAAGATCTATTCCTAATGTTGGGAGGAAGAGCAAAGCATCCAGCGGCCATGAAGGACGAAGAATGGGAGGTTCTTGACATAAAGGCTCTGGGAACAATATGGTTGAGCCTAGATTCGTCGGTGGCTTTCAATATTTCAAAAGAAACGACAACGGAGGGTTTGATGAGTTCACTGGGTAAGTTGTATGAAAAACCCTCAACCTCCAACAAGGTATTTCTAATGAAGCATTTATTTAATATGAAGATGTCTGAAGGTGGATCTATTATTGATCATTTAAATGAGTTTAATACAGTTACAAATCAGCTAAGTTCTGTAAGTGTGAACTTTGATAATGAGGTTAGGGATTTTCTAATCTTGTGTTCATTGCCAGAAACCTGGAATACCTTGGTCATGGCTGTAAGTAACTCTGTCTCTGGTTGAAACACCTTGAAATTTGATGATATTATTGGTGTTATTCTTAGCGATGAAATGCGAAGAAAAAGCACAGATGAGTCATCAGGTAATGCGTTGACCATGGATAGCAAGGGAAGACAAAAGGAGAGAGGAAAGAGCCAAGGTAATCGTGGCAAGTCTAAAATGGGCAGATCCAAGTCCAGACTGGGAAAAATAGAGTGTTGGAACTGTGGAAAGAAAGGACATCTGAAGAAAGAGTGCAGATCTCTAAAGAAAAAAGGAGATGCACAGAAGGAAACTACCTAGGAAGCAAATGTAGCAGGTGATGTGTTACAAGATGCTTTGATTCTTGCATTAGATAATACTAGTGATTATTGGGTAGTAGATTCAGGAGCTTCATGTCATGCTACACCCCATAGGAAATACTTTCATGAGTATGTTCTTGGCGATTTTGGACATGTTTTATTGGGTGATGATGAGCCATGTAAAATTGTCGGAATGGGTAAGGTATGGATAAAAGTTAAGAATGGAACTGAATGGTTGTTGAAAGATGTTAGGCATATTCCTGCTATGAAAAGAAACATGATCTCAACAGGGAAATTGGGAGATGGCAGCTGTCTATCGACATTTGGAGAAAAGTGGTGGAAGATCACTAAAGGATCAATGGTGATAGAAAAAGGAGACAGGATAGGTATGGTGTATTTATGTCCTCATAATACTGACCATTCTATCTCTTTAGCTTCCACAAGAACAGATACAACATTGCGGCATCATAGGCTTGGCCACATAAGTGAGAAGGGGATGCAGATTCTCCACTCAAGGAAGTTGCTGCCAGATTTGAAGCAGGTAAGTTTGGAATTCTGTGAAAACTGTGTTTATGGAAAACATAAGAGAGTCATATTTCTTAGGGTTGGGAAACAGAAGAAGAATGAAAAGTTAGAGCTAGTGCATATAGATGTGTGGGGACCGACTCATGTACAATCTCTTGGTGGCTCTCATTATTATGTTACATTTATTGATGATGCAACTAGGAAAACTTGGGTTTATTGCATTAGATAGAAATCTGATGTGTTTGCTACTTTTAAGAAGTGGAAAGCTTTGGTTGAGAATGAGATAGGGAAAAGGTTGAAGTGTCTCAGATCTGATAATGGAGGTGAGTATTGCGACAAGGAGTTTGATAGTTACTATTCATACCATGGGATTCGTAGAGAGAAGACAGTCCCAGGAACACCACAAGAAAATGGTGTGTTGGAAATGATGAACAAAACGATCATGGAGTGTGCAAGGTGTATGAGACTGCATGCAGGGCTGCCCTTATAGTTTTGGGCGGATGCTGTAAATACTGTTGTTTATTTAATAAACAAAGGACCTTCAAGTGCTTTGGATGGTGGTATTCCAGAGGAGGAATGGACAAATAAAAAGGTAAACTACTCATTTCTGAGAACGTTTGGTTGTGAAGCATTTGTCCATATTGATAAAGAAAATAGAACAAAGCTTGAAGCTAAATCCAAGAAATGTACGTTTATTGGATATGGGGTTGATGAATTTGGCTATCGCTTATGGGATTATGAAAATAACAAAATCATCAGGAGTAGAGATGTGATATTCAATGAAAAGGTCATGTATAAAGATCAGTTGCAGGGAAAGAAACAGGAAAAGGAAACCACAGAGTACACAGTACTTGATGAAATTCAAGAAAATGAAGTTTCAAAGGTGCCAGAAAATCAAGAACAACAGCAAGTACCTAAAACTCCTGCAACTACAAGAAGATCTACTAGGTTAAGTAGACTCCCTGAACGATACTCTCCTTCAATGTATTATTTGTTGATGACTGATGTTGGTGAACCAGAATGTTATGAAGAAGCAATGCAGGTGGAAACTAGAAAGAAGTGGGAGCAAGGCATGAATGAGGAGATGGACTCATTGGTAGGAAACTAGACTTGGGATCTGGTTCAGTTGTTTGTTGGTAAAAGAGCATTGTAGCATAAATGGATTTACAGGTTGAAGGAAGGAGAAGGAGGTAAGAAGCGGTACAAGGCTAGACTTGTTGTAAAGGGGTTTGCACAGAAGAAAGGTATTGATTTTGATGAAATATTTTCTCATGTTGTTAAGATGACTTCAATTAGGACTATCTTAAGTCTAGTGGTAGTAGAAGATTTGCATCTTGAACAGTTAGATGTAAAAACAACATTTATCCATGGGGATTTGGAGGAAGAGATATATATGCAGCAGCCACAAGGGTATGAGGTCAAAGGTAAGGAGAACTTGGTATGCAGGTTGAAAAAGAGTTTGTATGTTTTGAAGCAAGCTCCAAGGCAGTGGTATTTAAAATTTGACAGGTTTATGACAGAACAAGGTTATAGTAGATGTCATGTTCTGACCACTATGTTTATTTCAAGAAGCTAGAAAATAAAATAAATATTATCTTGTTATTGTATGTGGATGACATGCTTATTGCAGGGTCTAACATGCAGGATATAAATGTACTCAAAAGGAAGCTAGCTAATTCATTTGCGATGAAGGATTTGGGTGTTGCAAAGCAAATCCTTGGTATGAGAATAACAAGAGACAGGAAAAATCGCAAATTGACATTGTCTTAGGGTGAGTACATACAAAAGGTGTTGGAGAGGTTCAAAATCCAGAATGCAAAACCAATTAGTACACCTTTGGCCAGCCATTTCAGTCTAAGTAAGGAAATGTGTCCCAAGACACAAGAAGAGACAGATTACATGTCCAAGATTCCCTATCAATCAGCAGTTGGCAGCTTGATGTATGCCATGGTGTGCACAAGACCAGATATTGCACATGTAATGGGAGTTGTGAGCAGATATATGAACAATCCAGGTAAAGAACATTGGAGGGCAGTACAATGGATTCTCAGGTATTTGAGAGGTACCACCACTCAGGCATTATGTTTTGGAGGTTCAGACATTGTTCTACAGGGATATGTTGATGTAGATATGGAAGGTGATAAAGATAGCAAGAGGAGCACCACAGGGTATGTGTTTACTGTAGGTGGAACAACAGTAAGCTGGATTTCGAAACTGCAGAAGGTTGTTGCACTTTCAACAATGGAAGCAGAGTATGTTGCTATTACAGAGGCTAGTAAAGAGATGATTTGGTTGCAGAGGTTTATGGAGGAAGTGGGTAAGAAGCAGAAGGATAGCAGGTTGTATAGTGACAGCCAGAGTGCCATTCATCTTGCAAAGAACTCAACATTCTATTACAGGACTAAACATATACAGCTCAAGTACCATTTCATATGCTCTGTTTTGGAAGCTGAATTGTTGAAGCTAGAAAAGATACATACTAGCCAAAATCCTGCAGACATGTTCACAAAGGTAGTGACCAGAGAGAAACTGAGTTCTTGCTCGGTTTCAATTGGCCTTCTAGCATGAAGGTGAAGAAGAGAAATTTTCCAAGTCCAAGTCCAGCAAGTCCAGCAGCAGTGGAGTTGTTGTGATCAATCTCTAAGTGGGAGATTGTTGGTTGTGGAGCTAGATCTTCCAGTCTCATAGATGATATTGTCTTAGTCGTGCACCCCAGAGGACTGTACACCCATTCTACATTTTTAGGGGTTCGAGGCAACGCCCTGAAAAAGGGGTTTGGGGGAAACGCCCCCAAGTCACGGGGGTGCGGGGACGGAGCCCCCCATGAATGGGGGTTTGAAGGCAATGCCCCCGAGAAAATTTTTTGGGGTTGTTTTCGCCAGCTGTTTTGCGGGCCCATGGTTTTGGGTATCTCGTGGTATTTTTCCCATTGTATTTTCCCTATAAAAGAAAGACATTGTAATACGGCTAGGGTTGATGTATTAGGTTTTATGCATTGTAAAGATCTCTAAGATCAACAGAGAGACTATGAGACAGTGAAGAGGAAGTGCAGCGGCTGTGCTGCAGGTTATATCCCTTCACCTTGCTGGACGGTAATAATAACAAGGACTGGCAAATTCAGTGTGGACGTAGCCCAAGTTGGGGTGAACCACGATATATCTGTGTCTCTCTTGTAATGTGTTTGTGATTATATTTGCATTTTTTTTATTGTTATTTCTCTGCGATCCTATTTTTCTAACAGTTAAAACTAATGGAAAAAAGTAAATATTAAACTAACATATGCAAGAAATTAAATCTAGATTAAGAACGGTAAAAAAACTAGATCCATGAGAGAAACAATAAAAAAACTTTGATATTTTATATTAATAAGCAAACAATGGTTTGCAATGGGTTACCTCAAGGGTGAGGTAGCTGGAATTCTTGCAGCAGTATAGGAGTAGTGGTCCAAAGCTCCAATAGTCTCTCTCTTCTCCAAGATGCTTCAATGGTTGGGCAAAGCTCAAAAAGGATGGACAAAGCTCAAGAGAGATTTTGGCAGCATGAGGATAGGATGAATGTGGATGAATAGTGAGGAGCCTCTATCACCTTTTTATACCTTTTGGGTGATGGAGAATACAACTATGGTTTAAGGAAACCAATGGTATTGGTAAAAATGGTTTAGGTTTCTTTTTCCTCTTTTCCCTCTTTTTTTCTTTTTTGAATATATTTTTGAATTTTATTCCCTTTTAATTGATTTTTGAGAACTTTGGACCCTTTTTTAGGGTTTTTTGTATTTTTTGAGGAAAATTAAATATTTTGAGGAGAAAAAGATGGATTTTGGTCTTTTTGGTGACCTTTTGAAGGTTTTAGAGGCTAAAATGGTAGGAAAAGTGGACAAATGGGTCATGTGAATAGGGAAATGAGCTAGTGAGCACTTTTTGGGTGTTAACAGATTGCCCCCTGATGTGTGAGGGCAGGATCTCATCGTATGGCCGATAGACATCATAGTTATTTTGTCTTTTTCTTGGGGTTTGGAGGAGAGAAGAGACCAATCGGAGATTGGGACAACGGTCCCATACAAACTGCAAAAACTGAAAATACATGGCCTCAAAATGAATGAGGAATAATCTCTGATAATGGATGAGGAGGGCATACCCATGCTTGTATCAAGACATATAAATAACAATGAGGCCCAAACAAAAAGGGGACCTGAACAATACATATAAACTTGTTGTGTACATCATAATGGTCCAGAGGGGACACAATGCTGGGACATACTCATGGTCATAGTATGACTGATATGAAGAACTGATACACTGGAAAAGAGCAACAACTGTTCTGAATGATGTGTCAGAAGGGCTGATGAACTACTGGATTTGGAGGTATCCAACAACTGGATGGATCCAGTAACTGTGAGTCAGGGTCTCAAGGGTACACTGAATTATATCTGAATGTGTACTAGAAGAAGTATACAACTGGTGTACTTTTGAATATTGTCGCCAAGCGCAGCCCGGATATCCACAGGAATATATAAATGTTTGTTCTTAACATAGAATCAACAATGTTCTAGAGTGTAATGTCCCTTGTTAGGAATTTTATTAAAATGGAAATTTTTCCCCTTTTTCCCTAGTTAGACCTTTGACTAGTTTTGAGCTCTAGGTCCCCAAATTGCTCCAATTGCTCCCAAATATTCTGAGAAGGTATACGGATGATGTTAGAACATAAATATGTGTTTCAGGGATGCTTTTGGACCTTTAAAATACTTCTGCAAATCCTCTTTCAATTCTGGCCAATGTAGAGAACTTTACTAGTAATTTCCCTTTGACTAGTATTGGTCTCTAGGTCTCAAATTGACTCCAAATGCCTTCAAATATTCAAGGAAGGTGTATGAATGATATTAAAACTTGAATATGATGCTCAGGGACGATATATGGCCACCAAAATACCTCTTCAAACTCTCTTAATATTCTGGACCAAGTATGCAATTTTACTAGTAATTTGGGGTTCAAATCCCCCTGGGGTAAGTACTAAAAATGACTTCCCAAATGCCTCCAAACCCACTCAAATTTATGAAAAGAGGTAGGATATGTCTCAAGGATTTTATTAATGTCCCAAATGCACCATTCATTAGTTATTAAGTATGTTCCAAACATCTCCCAAACAATAGAAAAAATCACTAGTTCGACCCTTGGGGAAATGGCACCAAATCTTCTCCAAATGTAAATAAACTGAGTAAAATGACTTCAAATGCTTGAGCACTGAACATGAAACTTTTAAATATATCAATAACTTTCCATTCATCAATAAACCACTAGTATTTTACTTATCCATTTGAATCCATCAACATTAAATTGGTTCACAACAAGGTAGTGGGGAAATAGCACTGTTCTTTCATTAAAAATTATATTTATACATTTCTACTTGGAATTTAGACCTGAAACTTTATGGAGATGAAGAACAGAGTATTTAATTCATATTACAAAATAAATGGGTCATTCGAAGCTCCCCCGAAGAGTACAAAATCTCACCAAAAACGCCCTCCCTCAAGGATTAAGAATATGCCACCAAAACTGGAAATGGTTGAAGGAGTGAGCTGCAATAGAAGAAACCATGAGCTGCCCTGTATCTTACACCTGAAAATAAAGACTCCATTAAAGCTCCAAATGAAAGGTCTGAATGGCCTTTCCAATTACCAACTTGGATGGGAATCTTTCACCCTCGAAATTGGCTAAGGCACGAAACTAGTCATCCACTGGCTCTCCCTCTTCACAAATGCAATTGAAAATTCTACAAATGATCTGATATTCTTCTTTGTTCATGACTTTTATAAACTTTTAATGTCCTCCATGGGTCGAATTCCTTCCAAGACACTCATGCCAACTCAAATTGGGAAGAGATTCCAAAGAATGCCACTTGTACAACAATTCTTAGTTTCCCACTTCCACCAAATCACATGTGGAAGCATCTTAGTTTCCCTAACTCCCTTGAGCGCCCTCTTGGAGGATATTTTTAGCCTTGACATGTCATATATGTCATATGTCAGCGTTCAGGTCTGATTTCTATCATAGGTGTCATAGCATCTTCATCATTGATGTCATAGAGCTAGGGAATCTAGCCCAAGTGTCCCACTAGCTCCAAATTGCCTCTTCCTCTTCCATGGGAGTTAATATTCCTCTATATTTCGACCTTGGATGAGTCATGACATGAATAATACCTTTTGAACTCCCCCAAGTATGTTACCATTCACCTTGAATTCGAATTGGTGAGAGAACGATGCCAAGTGTAGTGGGGAAATCAAGCCATATGTGGGTCCCACTTCCTCCATGTGTCTTCATGATCAAATGCCACTTTAATTTTCACTTGTATATATTTATTTATCTCCTTTATTAAAAATTTATGCCATTATAATTTTCAAACATCATTTATTATCCCCCTTATTCCAAATCCCAAAGCTTCCACCCCAAACCTAGGAAACTAGTAATTTTCCTCCTTGGCAATTATTTGACCCTTAACATCAATTTGACAAACTCTAATGAATATGGCCAATGTGATTAGGCCATTGTGACGCAATTCCAAATTTAGGACATGAAATAGAGTCGGGTGACATCCGGGGTCTTCAATTAATAACTGAAAGGACCGATACCCTATACGAATGTCAATGATGCGATCAAGGTGTTGACGTCGAGCAAGTGAAAAACAATCATTTGGAGAGGCACTAAGGACTCCTTTCAAAATGATCCATAGGAACTCACCACTAATGGAGATGAGTCCAAGGAACAGGGACCTATGGGTCTATCCTTTGGAATAGATTGGTTGGTGTCGACAGAGGGAGACCTTACAACTACCAAGGCAATGATGTTTCCTTGATAGGAGCGCGAGGTGTACAATTGAGAGGGGATAGTACTGATAGTGGGACTGACATACTGTGGGGATGGGGAATAACTGGGGTCATAGAGTGGGGGACTCTAAAATTCCTTTGTTCAAAGAATGATGACATGGTTGACCTGACAGCATATGAAACTAACTTTAGCTACGGGGACCATAGCTTAAGGGATCAGGGGTATGTAATGCAATGGGAGAGACTCGGGAGAGCGAACTAGTATATGGTATCGGGAAAGTCTGAAGGTGACACATTGCACAATACTCTGAACAAAGGAGACTATAATGGGGAAGCTGCCATGATAGTGTGACTAGACACAATCTATTGTGGCACCGAGAGGCACCGTTGGGGCCTTCTTCATTGTTTTAAGGAGCTCCAAGAAGGGATAAAAGTGTGCTCAAAATGGTACTGTCATGTGGATTTGTACTAGCCCAGGATAGTTCGTTCTTGTGGCTACTTTCGATTTTAGAGAGTCTGAAAGCAGTAAGTAGACTCCAAGGGGGTTCTTTTTAATGTGTTAGTCTCCAAGGCCCGAAAAAGCATAAAATGATGCAATGAAGAACTCTTCTAGCCGATGTGACTAGAGTATTTCTTTTTTGTAATTAGTCTACAAGGTCCGAAAAAGGGGTAAACTTATACTAGGTAGATGCCCTTTCAAATACATTTAACGAGCATGAAAGGAAGAAATATTGCTCGGCGATCTTTTCATTTTTTTAGGAGTCAGAAAAGAGCTTAATAGAAACTCCCTAAGTGCCTTTTTTGTAAAGGAATTAATCGGCCCGAAAAAGGGATAGAATCATACCGAACAAAAGTAATGGTGAGGCAAGGAGGAAGTGTTCAATGAATAGACAAGTATGGGGATCAAGCACAATGATAGGGGGGGAACACTGATGGGGCCTCCTTGCGGGTTGATGAATGATAGCAAAATAATTCCATAATTGCAGTATGTATGGAGCGAAGGGCTCGTGTATAAGATGTGATGTATGAACTTTTAAAATTCAATAGCGGTCTGATGTGGCACACAAAACGAGGTAGAAGGATGTGTGGACAAATGCCCAAAAAATCTGGTGGTGAGAGGGAGAAATAATCTCAAGCATCATTATGAGAGCGGAAAACTGAATCTGGTGATATAAAATTTGTCAGAAACGGAGAGCGGCTGATGTGGCATGTAAACCGAGGCGACAAGGGTCATGTAAAAAGTGCCCCTCTGGTGAAATCGAGAAATGAACTTGACCACCGCAAAGTTCTCGCTGCGCTGAATCCAATGGTATCAACGGTTTGAAAAATGAACGTCGTATGAATCTGGAATGGTTGACTGAAAATGGCTCAAATGTATATAAATAGCAAGTGGACCCATAGTGACATGTGTCATTTTCACTGTTGAGTTTGACAGGAGATTTGAGTTGGCCAGCTCTATTTCATCATTTGCAGGAGAACTGACCGTTATAGTTTTATTCTGTGAGTTCTAGGTAAGCCTATTAGCCCTAAGCTTTTATTTTATTCACTTTCAGGGGGGAATTGGGTCTCGGGGGTGGTGCATTGGTCACGTTGGGTGACCAATGGGGTTTATCGTGACTCTCGAGCCTTTTTGTGTGATCTGGATCGTGGGTTTGGCCATCACAACCACGATGTGGATTGCAACTGTGGTCTCAACAGTCGCGATCCACATCACGGTTGTAGTCTTCACAGTTGTGACTGTGGTTTCCATAGCAGCAACGTGGATTGCAACTGTGGTCTCCACAGCCGTGATTTGGATCGTGGCTATGTCTTCCACAGTCACGATTTGGATCACAACTATGTCTTCCACAGTCGCGATCCGGATTGTGGCTGTGGGCCCCACAGCTGCGATCTAGATCGTTTGCTGGGGGAAATTTTATGGCATGTTTCTAATTTAAAATTTTCTTGTTTACTTGGCAGGATGCTCAGGCTGCCGAGGGCATCGTGGAGGGAGAGAGAGATTCAGGATGCTCTGATGCAGATCATCTGTGAGAACCATCATGCACAAGATGCTTTGGCTTTGGGCGGACTCCTAAAGTTTTCCCAGATTCCCCTTATGCCTTCAGGGTGTAGAAACGGCCAAGGGCTAGGGAAGCAAGTTATAGGCTTAGTGGTAAGCCAGATCTACAATAATAAAGCTAAATAACAACAAAAATAAGAAGAATTCTAAATCTAACCAAAGATTCAAAGATTCAAAGCCCAGCGGAGTCGCCAAAAACTATTGCTTGGGTTTTCACCCAAGCATGTGCTAATGAGAACCTACTAACTTCGTAGTAGCAGTCTCGATTAAAGCAGTAAAAAGTAATGGAAAAAGTAAATATTAAACTAACATATGCAAGAAAGTAAATCTAGATTAAGAACAGTAAAAAACTAGATCCATGAGAGAAACAATAAAAAACTTTGATATTTGATATTAATAAGCAAACAATGGTTTGCAATGGGTTACCTTAAGGGTGAGGTAGCTGGAATTCTTGCAGCAGTACAGGAGTAGTGCTCCAAAGCTCCAATAGTCTCTCTCTTCTCCAAGATGCTTCAATGGTTGGGCAAAGCTCAAAAAGGATGGGCAAAGCTCAAGAGGGATTTTGGCAGTATGAGGATAGGATGAATGTGGATGAATAGTGAGGAGCCTCTATCACCTTTTTATAGCTTTTGGGTGATGGAGAATACAACTATGGTTTAAGGAAACCAATGGTATTGGTAAAAATGGTTTAGGTTTCTTTTTCCTCTTTTTCCCTCTTTTTTCCTTTTTTGAATATATTTTTATTTTTATTCTTTTTTAAATGATTTTTGGGAATTTTGGACCCTTTTTTAGGGTTTTTTGTATTTTTTGAGGAAAATTAAATATTTTGAGGAGAAAAAGATGGATTTTGGTCATTTTGGTGACCTTTTGAAGGTTTTAGAGGCTAAAATGGTAGGAAAAGTGGACAAATGGATCATGTGAATAGGGAAATGAGCTAGTGAGCACTTGTTGGGTGTTAACAACATCCCAATAGTATGTGGTTGTTCAAAATGCCAAGGGTTGAAGGAGAACCCTTGAGGTGTCACACTCACCCATTATACTAATGATCGAATACCCAATTTTGGTTGTCTAATACCTCCTACTACAATAAAAAATGCATCACGGATATCTTATCATCTATAATAAATTGCAATCCATCACAACAAACTTTGAAACTTGAAGTTTGATAATCACCATTATGTTCCCCCTGTCAACTGAAAGGTGAGAATTCTGGGACCAGTAAATCGATCCTCAAATCATCAAGTATAGCCCCCCCTCAAATTAGAAAGGGGTAATCACATTGTCTTTGAATGAATTCTACAGACTCGGTCTTTAACTCAAAAGACAAACTCAAATGGGCCCTGATCTTACATTAAAATCAACAAATCCAAAAAATTGAGATCCATCCACTATAGAAATTGATCCTTGTAACCATGGTTGAATCTGTGTATGAGTCCTTCGATAAGATCTTAATAATAAATTGGATTCCAAACCCCAATGCCAAGTCCCTAACCATTCAAAATGTAGTTGTTTCCTTTGAGCCTTCTTTCTCTTTTGGCACCTTTTGGAGAGTTTATTTGTCTTCCCACAAATATTGCTTGGGTGAAGATCGAAACTATTTGACTCATGATGACCAACACAACGACAATGTCATCATTATATGGGTTCCTTTTCCAACTAAGTATCATCAATTGCATTTGAATTATCATCATCTTTCTAATCATTGTTAACTACATCATCAACATGTACCTATTTCTGACCATTAGCCTCAGGTTCTATTTTTTTACCGCCATTAGTCATAAATCCTCCACTCACAAATCTATCGAGTTTGCTATAATCAGGAATATGAAAAAGGTTATCATGATCCTTTTCATATCCTAAGCCATATCGATTTCTTTTCAAGTACAACTCTTCCCAAGGTATAGCAATGTTAGGTGCATCCTCAAGCTTATCTTTACCTTCCTTGATGTCTTTATATGTCTTGTCTTTTGTCTTCAAAATTTCCTTATTTTCCAGCTTAGGGTATTTATCTGACACTGTTTGATTCAAAATTGTATGATCTTATTTGTCCTCTTGTTCAATTCCAATGTGTCTATGTTAAAGTAGACCTAATTCATTAGATAATAGTTTGTTTTGAATTTTGAATTATTCAACCCTTTTGTACACAACTTGTAGATAAGTTGTCACACTACTTTTATTGATTTGAATAGATGTTCCATGTGTAGTGTTGATTAAAGTGTGTAGCAGATGAAATATTTCTTCAATTCTATCCATTCGAAAAAGATCGACTCAATGTCAAAACAATGTGCCAAATTTAACAAAATATCCAAGTGTCACAATGCAAAACACTGACCAATCAACAACATCGTACACACATGAACTCCAATCATTTTATGCTTGTGCTTAGTTTTTTTATATTGTATTCCTGTGCTTAAGCCAATTTTTCATCAACTTCTTTATCGCTTTGATTACTCTCATGTGCTTGTCTTCTTTATATTATGATTGTGCATGTGCTTGATTCATAAAGATAAAACAATAGCAATACCATCATGCATCGATAGTGTTAATTTTCGAGCATCAATTCAATATGATCTAGGATCTTAACTGAGAGAATAACATGTACAGCATATCAATCACAAGAAGCAAACACAAGAGACAATAGACACACAGAGTTTCCTTGGGGAAAACCATAAAGGTAAAAAACCCCAATAACTTCCTCAGAGATAGATAGAGGACTTATACAAAACCCAAGCACAAGAGATAGTCTCCTAGCAGCAGCTTCTCCTCCTCCACTAGTGCGCCACTCTCCACTGAGTGTATATGTGAGAAAGTGAATGATCAAATAGAGTGCCTCCTGCACTCTATTTATACATGACTTGACTTTCCTAATAACCTTACTAGGTCGGCCTCAACTTAATCACATAACATAATGTTGATAGGGCCGACCCCCAATAGGGTGGTCTAATAACCCTTTAACCCACATGACATATACAGGGTCGACCCCATCAAGGTGGTCTAATAACCCATCAAGTATAAGTTACGACACTTCCGTATAGAGGAAAAATAACATCTCTATAGGAATACAATATACATATGTGAAATACATTCCGAAGTTACAAATACATGAACACTCCCTCTTAACTAGGAAGGTATTTCTCGACACAGATCTGCTAGCACAAGTCTTCTTCTTTGGATCATCATCACTGGATCATCATCATCGGATCATCATCATCGTCACTGCTGCTACTATCTCAATCAATCTCAAATCTACTTTTCATAGGAAGTTCTACAGAGCCAACCCTTTTTCATGCTGGATGTAGGCCTACCACCTGCAGGTCTTCATCATCTACAAAGCCAGCCCTTTTTCATGTTGGATGTATCACATCTACAAAGACATCCCTTTTTCATGCTGGATGTATCACATGTACAGAGCCATCCCTTTTTCGTGCTGGATGTAGGCCTAGCCTCCATGTAAGTCTTCATCATCTCTGTGAGCAAGCCATCAAGTAAGTACACCTCAGGACTGATTACACTGCCTCTGCAAAACCTGCAAGATTTCCCAGGACCGATTACACTGCCTCTGCAAAACCTGCAAGAGCATATCAGGACCAATTATATGCCCCTGCAAAATCTGTGTACCATACTGTCACCTCATCGTCTTCAGATCACCTCACAGTCCACGGAGCACAACCCAGATGCACATCACACAACACTTACATTCACCGGCATGGGAAGACACACTTCAACCATCCGTGAAAGGCTAAGCACTTATATCTACGCCATGGGAAGACACACTTCAACCATGCGAGAATGGCATCGCACGTATATCCATAGCCATGGGAAGACACACTTCAACCATGCTAAGAATGGCACAGCACTTATATCGCAGCCATGGGAAGACACACTTCAACCATGCTCAAATGGCACAGCACTTATATCGCAACCATGGGAAGACACACTTCAACCATGCTCGAATGGAACAAATCTTACATCAACGACCATGGGAAGACACACTTCAACCATGTCAGAATGGCCCTAGCCCTTATATCTCAGCCATGGGAAGACACACTTCAACCATGCTAGAATGGCTCATGTGTTAATTTTTCAGAATTTACTTCAACCTGATCTAGGATATTAACTGAGAGAACAACATGTACAGCATATCTACAGCATATCAATCATGGATACAATAATGCAAGCACACAAGAGACACAAAGTTTACTTGGGGAAAATCATAAAGGTGAAAAACCTCAATAACTTCCTCAGAGATAGATAGAGCAATGATACAAACCAAGCATAAGAGATAGACATCTTCTAGCAGCATCTTGTCCTCCTCGACAAGTGCGCCACTCTCCCAAGAGTGTGAGAGAGAATAGAATGATGCAATAGAGTGCCTCCTGCACTCTATTTATACTTGACTTGACTTGCCTAATAACCTTTACTAGGTCAGCCTTAACTTAACCACATAACATAATGCTGACTGGGCCGACACCCAATAGGGTGGTCTAATAACCCTTTGACCCACATGGCCGACCCCCAATAGGGTGTTCTAATAACCTTTCGACCCACATGACTTATACAGGGCCGACCCCAACAAGGTGGTCTAATAACCCATCAAGTACAAGTTACGACATTTACAATACAAATGATGACACTTCCGTATAGAGGAATAATAACATCTCTATAGGAATACAAACACTTCCGTATAGAGGAATAATACCATCTCTATAGGAGTACAATATACATATATGAAATACATTTTGAAGTTACATATACATCAACACTCCCTCTTAACTAGGAAGGTATTTCTCGACATAGGTCTTCTAGCACAAGTCTTCTTCTCTGAATCATCATCAGCGAATCATCGTCATCATCACTGCTGCTGCTATCTCGATCAATCTCTAAACCTACTTGTCATAGGAAGTTCTACAGAGCCAATCCTTTTTCATACTGGATGTAGGCCCACCACCTGCAAGTCTTCATCATCACTGGCCATACTGTGGAATCCTCGGGACTTATTACGTGAGTCAACAAAACCTCGAAAGAGAATCCCAGGACTTATTACGAGCACACAGCTCAACCTATCGGATCTCCTAGGTCCTTTTACATGCTACTGCACAACCTATCCACGGCCACAGAGTATCATCCTAATACTCATGATCATCGTTCACGAAGCACAGTCCAGATGCACACAACACAGCACTTACACTCACCGACATGGAAGGAATTTCCTTTGACCATCCGAGAAAGGCTCAACACTCACATCAACACACATGGGAGAACACATCTACCACCATGTCGGAAAGGCTCTAGACTTACATCAATGCACATGGGAGAACACATCTACCACTATGTCGGAAAGGCTCTGCACTTACATCAACGCACATGGGAGAACACATCTACCACCATGTCGGAAAGGCTCTGCACTTACATCAACACACATGGGAGAACACATCTACCACCATGTCGGAAAATCTCTGCACTTACATCAACGCACATGGGAGAACACATCTACCACCATGTCGGAAAGGCTCTGTGCATCTGTGTCTTCGAAACTCATCACACATAATCCAACTGATTATGTAATGTATCCACCTGATACATATGATCATCTTGATCATCATCATAGCATCATCCTGATGCATATCATCTAGAGTATCATCTTGATACTCATCACTGCATCGTCCTGATGCATATCAACATACATGATATACCTAATCATACAATGTATTCACCTGATACATCTATAGATACATATACATGATCCAATTGATCATATCTAGCATCCATCATGATGCGTACATACATATACATATAAATGATCCAGCTGATCATATCTAGCATCCAACATGATGCGTACATACATATACATATAAATGATCCAACTGATCATATCCAACATCCACCTAATGCATATACATAGCAGTAACTGGAGCATCGTCCTGATGCTCATCATCCAGCGATTACATTCATAGCCATGTGAAGGATCCTCCTTCCAACATGCTTGGAATGGCTTCGGCAAATGTGTCCATCACTTCTTCCTCGAAGTGTCGTCAATCTGAAGAACACCAAGCCTCTCTCTGAAGTACTCAAACTTCACTCTGGCTAGTGGCTTCGTCAGTACATCTGCAATCTGCTCATCTGTCGCAACATACAGGAGCTTCACTGCTCCTCTCTGTACCATATCCCTGATATAGTGGTATTTGATCTCTATGTGTTTCAACCTGTCGTGGAACACCGGGTTCTCAGACAGCTTCACACAACTCTGGTTCTCACAAAAGATACTAGTAGCCTCCAGCGGGAGATCAAATAACTCTGACAGTAGCTTCCGCAGCCATACTACCTCACAACTAGCCGTACAGGCTGCAACATACTCTTCCTCGGCTATACTCAGTGCTACGCAGGACTACTTCCTACTAAACCAAGAGATCACACCTGATCCCATACTGAAGCAGCACCCAGAAGTGCTCTTCTTATCTACAGCACTGCCTGCCCAATCTGAATCAACATAACCCTGTAGGTTAAAATTTTGATTCGCATCATACTTGATCCCATAATGAACTGTACCCTTCAGGTACCTCAGAATATGCTTTACAACAACCAGGTGAACACTCCTCGGATCTGTTAGGAACTAACTCAATGTGTTCACCACAAAGCAAATATCTGGTCTCGTGTTCGTCAGGTACATCAAGGACCCAATCATCTAACGATACATAGTAATATCAACCGGCTCAGATGAAGCATCACACAGAAGCTTCAGGTTATATGCCATAGGTTTGGCCATGGCCTTGTAGTCCATCATTCCGAACCTCTCCAGGATATCTACTACATACTTCCCTTTTCCAAGGAAGATTCCATCTGCAATCTGCCACACCTCCATGCCTAGAAAATAGTGCATCATCCACAAGTTCTTTATCTCAAACTCAGCATCAAGCTTCTGCTGCGTGTCGGCAATCAATCTATCTTCACCTATAATAAATAGGTCATCCATATACAAAATTATTATCATTGGATTGCCTTCCTCAACCTTGTAGTAAAGGTTGGAATCCACTTTACTCTTGGTAAAGCCCAACCTGGATAGAAAGTTGTCTATCCTACCATACCAAGTTCTACACATATATGACTCCCTGTCATGTGTCTCAGAACCAAGTGGCTGCTCCACATACACTTATTCTTCAACTACACCATTCAAGAAAGATGTCTTGAAATCCATCTGGTGTATCTTCCATTTCATCACTGCAGCCAGAGCAAGTACGGATCTATTCAAAGTGCATCTGGCTACAGGAGCAAAAGTCTCTATGCTACCAACTGCAGCATGCTTGATCTTGTAGATCCTCTTGGAAGTCACTACAGACTCCCCTTCAAGTCTTGGGACTGTATCCCAAACATCTTCATGATCGACTGGTACTCCTCGATCATGGCATTCTTCCCAGATCCTGGGAACTTCAATATCTTCAATATTTTCAATAGATAACTTTGTTGCTGAACAAATGTGGTAGTCCTTCTTTTGTAGGTGATGGTATACGATCTTTCCTACACAGCAAGTTAAATTGCATGATTAGAAAACATCTCATTGTTTTCAGAACAAATTCTTACACATAAAGAAATATGCTATTAAAAAAAAATATGCTCATTAAAGGCATGCACTCTCATTGGGAGATTCCTGAAGGGTAAAGATAGGGCTAACTTGACCTAATATATATTTTCAAGACTTCAAAAGAGTGCACCCACAATCAAACCAGTATGCATTCTAATTGCGGGCCTTAAGAGTTAATATCCTTATCTAAATTTCTTGTTGTTTACATAATCAATAAACTTGATTAATAAGTTCCCATTAAGTGGCTCTATTAACAACAAAACTCTAAAACCTCTCAACTATATTTGAACAACAATATACAGGCATTAATCTCAAATAATAGTTGTGTTTTATTCAGTGAACTCAATGAAAAGGAAAGAGAAACAAAAATCAGAACCTGATTTATGATAAGGATCAATATCAATTTAGATGACAAAATTATTTCATCAATAAAACTGACAGACCTAAGAGTCTGGATTACGAAAATATCAAATTTAATTACTCCTCCAAACCCTTCATTAGATATGAGTTGAAACTGGTAAGTAGGTAGACACAAATTTATTGGTGTCGGGATCTAATAAAGAAAACCAAAAATGCAAAGAAAACAGGATTCTCAAACCAAAAATAAAATAAAATAGCATTCCAAACTAAACCAAACTATGCACAACATATGTGCAGTAATGATATCCAACTAGGAAATCACGCAAAGTAATGCTTAAGGGTTTGTCCATTCACCGGATGGATCTCTGGTTCTCCTTCAAGTGAACTTAAGCGAAAGGTGCTTGGACCAATCTTTTCTGTAATAATGAAAGTCACAAGCCAAAGCATTTAAATTTTGTGTGCTTTCCTTTGTCTTCATGTTCCCTATCCCACTTCAATACTAAATCCCCTACTTCGAAGTTCCTATATGAGGAGGACTTATGGTCAAACTAATTCTTGACGATGTGTTGGTGTTGATCAAACCTATGTTTAGCCTTAGATATTTCTTCTTCGAGATTCAACAGAGTATTGATTATATTTTATAAGGTAGAAGATTCAGTGTCTTGGAGAGACTGGGATATTTGTAACGAAGCAAGCGGGATATTAGGTTGCAGGATGGCCTCTTTCCTATAAACGATAAAGAAGGGATAATTCCTTATAGCATCTTCCGGGGTCACTCTGTCATCCCACGGGGCATTGGATAATGCAGCATGCCAATTCCTATGATTTTCTGCGACTATTCTTTTAAGGATGTTAATTAGATTTTTATTGGTAGAATCAGCCAAACCATTTCACTAAGGGTAATAGTTAGTTGATTATTTAATTTTTATCCTTTTATCCAGAGCATAGGCAGTTAATTCTGTAAAAGAAAAATAAGAAGCGTTATCAAAAATTAAAGAATCAAGCACACCAAAACGAGCTATGATAATATTTTTAAGGAAAGATATCACCTTGTTCGAGTTGACAACCCATAATGGAACTGCCTCCACCCATCGAGAAAAATATTCGGTCGTAGTTAAAATATATTTGTGCTGAAGGGAGGATGAAAGATTGATGGGCCCAATGATGTCATGGCCATATTGCTGAAAAGGGGCATCTATTGATACATCTTGAAGTGGAAAGGCAGCCTTTTTCATTCTTCCAACAGCCATTTGGAAAATCTGACATTTGTGAGCTAATGCATGAGCATCCTTGAATAAAGTTGGCCAATAATAGCCATCTCTCAACACTTTATGCATTGTAGTATCACCTCCATATAAATGGCCTTCGGCAGGGCCATAATGCAACTCCACAAGAACTTTATTTACATCATCCAATTCAAGACAGTGTAACAGTACTCCATCAAAAAAAATTCTCAATAGTAGATTATTTACAAGATAAAAGGGTGTGGAATTTAGCCATAGTGCTCTCCTTTTCCTTACATCCAGATGTCATGGAGCAATTCCATGCAACATAAAAAACTTGAGGTCAACATACCATGAAGTTGAATCATTAGAAGAACATGAAATTACATTGGAAAATAAAGACTCATCATTTTCTGGAAATAAGTCAACGCTATGTGAAAAATAAAAATCAACCACTAACTTACAGAGCCCTTGACCTTTAACAATTTGTGCAGGATTAATTTCCAGATCGTATTCTTGGAGCACTGTCATCCAATGTGCACATTTTTCTCCTAACTCTTTATGAACCAAAAAATTACGAACTGCCGAATAGGGTACAATTACTTTTGCTTTTTTATTTTAACAAGTAAGGTCTATAATGTTTTACTACTTTAAAAACAACAAAGGCATGTTTTTCAACACTTGAATATTTTAAATATCCACCCTTGAAGTAAGAAATCGTGAAGGAAATGGGTATTTCAGCATTTAAACCATTCTTTTGTGTTAAAACTACAACATAAGAGACATCAAATGCAAAAGTATACACTATAAAATCTTTTTGAAATTTTGGACGCATGAGGGAGGGGGTTTGTGCTATTGCTTGTTTTATGCCTTTGAAAGCCTCTCTTTCTTGATGGTCCCACTTAAAAGCAACATATTTTTTAACCAAATTCTGCAAGGGTCTGACAATCTCAGTGTAGCTAGGGACGAATCTCAGGACAAAATTTATTTTGACAAGAAAATACTGCATGGTCTTTTTAGTAGTAGTAGGAGGAGTCAAATTTAAGATTGCTTCAATTCTTTCTAGTTCTATGTTGATTCCTTCTTTTGACACTTCAAAACCAAACAGTTTTTCTTTGGTCATGACAAAAATGAACTTTTTCGGATTGAATGAAATACCATGTTTTCTACAGCGGTCAAACACATTTTTCATATGGGAACGATGGTCTAACCTGCAAGCAGAATACACAATAATATCATCTAAATAGATAACAACAAATTGATTAATTAAGCTATGTCCATGGATCGTTGGAATGTAGCTCCAGCATTAATCAATTCGAAGGGAATTTTTCTGTACGGAAACATACCCATGGGGTTCTAAAAGCAGTCTTGAGTTGATCTTCATGTGAAACCAAAAACTGGTTATAACCTGAGAATTTATCTAAGAAAGACATCATCTCAAAACCTGATAACTTTTGCAGTATTTGTTCCATGGTGGGTATAGGATAATTGTCCTTGTCAGATGTGTAATTCAAATTACAAAAAAATACACACACAAATGGATCTCCCCACTTTTATTTCTAACCGGAACTAGGTTGGCTACCCAAAGGGTATTCCACACTAGAAAAACGTTCCGAGCAGCCAGTAATTTATTCAACTCTTTCTTGATAGCAAGCTCTAAGTTTGGATGCATTTTCCTAAGCTTCTGCTGAAAAGGTTTAGCCTGCGATTTTAAAGGAATTATGCATTGCATGATGTTTGGTTCAAAGGTCTTTAGATCATCATACGTCCAAGCAAATACGTATGTGTATTGCTTGAACAATGTGATGAAGGGCCGCTCTCTCTTCTTTGGTGTAGTCTGTACCCAAATTGACAGTTTGGGGATTGTTGTCGGTTCGTAAATTAATGGTTTTGTATTGCATAGTTGAGCTATTATTTTTTCAATTAACAGTCCCCTTGAATTTATCATGCAAATCGTAAAAATCTTCTAATCTCACTACAAACTTAGGAGTCATATTTAACTGATTAAAAGTTTCTTGAACTGGCCATTTTTTGGGAATGTTTAAAAAATCGGAGAGATTTTCATCATGGGTTATTTCGTCAATAATGGCGTCTTGAAAAAAAATCTCCATGTGCATGAATTCAATGATCTGTTGATCATGGTCAAAAAAACGCCAGTTAACTATATTATCAGGTATGGTAGGCCTGAATATAAGCTCAATAGAAAAAGTACTTGGATCAAAACCATCAGCAGGTATTAAATGAGAATCCATATTTGAAAGTAAATCAACATCTTGATTCCATGATCGAGGTACATAAGTAATGTTAAAAGCCAAAAATTTAGAAAGTAAACGCCATACGTCTGATTGGTAACACCTAATATGTAGAGTTACACAAAGAATTGTATTTTTTACCTGCTTAACAATGATTTCATAGTCTCCAAAAACCATTAACTGCCGCACATTTAGATCCAAAGCCTTTTTTAGCCCTTGAATTAAGGCCTCGTACTCAGCAATATTGTTAGTGCATTCAAACTCAAGCCTACAAGCTATGAACATTTTATTTCCCTTAGGATCGATAAGAAGAAAACCTGCACCAGCACCATCCTTAGATTTTGAACCATCAAAATAAAAAGACCAGCACTTATTATCTTCTTTATTTTGTACAAAATTTACGTCTACTATTGTAGATTGCGGTGTGACCATTTTGGTGGTGTTAGATAACTAAGATTGTTGTTCTGAATCATAAATTTCAGCAAATAAATTACCAAAACAAGGGTCAAGACTACAGCTAGTAGCTACAGAGTCTATATACAAGATGGGTTCATTAGGGTCATTGAGTTCAGTGACTGTGTGCTTCATATAACGTTCCCTTTCGACCCTGATCTTATGTGGCCTACCATTTTGGGGAAACCAAAGGTGATACTAGTCTGTTGAAAAATATCCATTCAAATTCCGAGACCATTCTCTACTCAAAAACAACCCATAGGCTTCCGATATGTCTGCTACCACGATATCAATTATCTGGTGGACTCTTGGATCAAAAGTTGACCTAGTGCAAACATCTTTCAATTCCTCTACAATTTTAACATTTGATCTATCAAGTTGTACAACCTTAGATTTGGAGGGTTTCATATCTCCATTAATTTTCCTACAAACTACTAATGGCGTGAAGTTGGAAGATGCTCTGTTGTCTACCATACAATTGCGTACATTTTTATTATAAATTTTGAATGTCAATAAAAATGGAGGAACACCTAATTGTTTACCTTGCGCAAACGATTCTGTTGAAGTTTGATTTGCTTGCGCATAATCCACAATAGAAGAAAATGTGTTGGAACTGTTTGCTATATTTTCAGCAACAATGCTTTTTCCTTGATTATTAGCAAAATCTTGAAAAAATTATGCTAAATAAATGGAATCTTAAGTAGTTCATAGAAAGAGATATTTGGTTTTGAATTTTTTTAGGTCCTCTATAGGATCATAATCAAAATCTGAAACATAAAACATTTTAGACACTTGATCCAACTGATTAAGATTAAGATTTTTATTTTCAACGGGGGAAGCGGGATTTTGAGTATTAATTTGAGCTTTGATACAAGTGTTATAAGCATGTTGATCCATGAATACAGCTTGTATTAATTCCACAACTTATTTGGACAAGTCAAAAAAATTCCCCATAGTTAGCGGGGGTAGATCCTCCTCTTCATATGAGTTCTCCCCTTATTCAAATTGTGACTACTCAGGGATTTCATGTTGCTTATTAGCATTAGATTCAATTCCAGTTATTATGGTTTGAAAAATATTTGTGAGACCATCGATGTTTAGATCTTCAGGTGGTGGGTTGGATTTGTTAAGTAAATTTTGGGGTATTTTACGAGCGGGAAATTTAAAGTAACCACAATTAGTATTTCCTTCACCCGATTTTATCTTCATGTCAATGAACTCATTAGATAATTTCTGCATACTTTCCAAGTCCATAGCATCTTTATATTTTTTCATGTTTAGGAAGTTTGACTATAGGTTCTGGTTTCTTCCAGGAAGAGGAAGGTTGATCAGAATTAGGAACTGAATTACCTTTGAGGTTGAACATGTCTTTTTCAATTGATATGGCCTCATCGGAAAGTTATTTTAAGGTGGCCTTGTCGAATCGCTTAACCCACATAGCGATAGTGAGAGGTAATGCTTTTGCATAATATGCAACAATCGGCCTTTCAGCTGGCATGGAAGCAGTGGGAATCCTATTTTTTAAAGTAAGAAACCTCTTATTGAAGTCTTTAATCCTTTCGTTTTGGTCCATTCTCATCTTGGACAGTTCCATGACCAGAACTTCAAGGGTTTTATCGTCCCCGAATTTTTCTAAGAATAGCCTTTCAAACTGATCCCAAGCATAAATGCTTCCTGCAGGTTGAGTGAAATACCAAGTAGAAGCTTCTCCCTCAAAGGTATCTGGGAAAAGTATGCGAATTGCGTCCTCATTAACAACATCCCTAATACAGATAGCCAACATAGATCGCTTGATGTGATCTTTAGCTTGTTGTTTATTAGATAGATCAAACTTGGGAATCCATTTTTTCAGGTTCTTAGGGAGATTATGCTGAGGACCAAGGATGGCCATAGCGTCTTAGCTCAGCCAGGGAGCATTTTTATTGTTATTCTAATTGGAAACCATATGAGGTTGGTTTGGAGGTAGATTTCCATGATCTCCCTCTTGATTGTGTTCCTGATTATTGTCTTGGTTGTAGTCCTCCCCCGAAGAGGAACTTTCAGACGAAGGCTCAAAAGGGGTTTTAGGAGATGAGGGTGGCTAACCACCTCCTCCAGATACCAAAATCGGATGGGGATTAGTAGTTTGGTTGATAGGTATATCAGATGGATCAAAGAGATTATGGAATTCAATATCAAGGTTAGATCCAGTCTTAGTTAAATGATCGTCAAACAATGGACGATTAGGAAAGTGCTCAGATGTAGAAACATTGGGAGGATCCTTGTCAGGTTGTGAGGTATCTCTTGGGAATAGTCAAAAGCGACTGACTAATCATTTATGGATCTCCCGACTCGCAACTAATATGAACTAAGTCCTAGCCAAAAGTTCACGAGAAGCATCAATCCTCTCTTGAACTTCAAGATTTTTAAAAATTGGAGTGGATAGTACGGAACTGTCGGAAGGTTGTGGACTAGTGGGAAGCGGTGTGTGTATGGTCTCGGGTTGGGATGAAGTTGGAATATCGGATGCGACTGAAATACCAGAGCAGCTTCGAGTGACGATCGATGACCACACAGTTGGAGGATTCTTTTGATGTCGCCTGGCCATGAATCAGATTATGGCCCTCCTTCTAGTGCCATTTTTGTTGACTAGAATATATGTCCTAGGTCAACAAAAGGGGTTACCATCCCGATCTAAGGGTGTTTAGAAACCCTCAGTCATTTAAATAGCTGGACCCAATGGGTTTAACAGCTCCGTTAACCTATCTATAGCTAATCCTAATCTAAAAGGAGAAATTAAATGGAATTAATTATAAGTAATTACAGTTTATACAAATCTATAAGGTATTTCTCGGCAAGTCCCAAGGAAGACTGTTGTTTTTATAGAAATTACTAAAAAAAATTAAACAAAAGATATGAACTTATAATAAATTATATATTCTAATACATAATAAATTATCTATTCTAACACACTTTAACACTAAAGGAATACAAAAACGAACTAACTATTAAGCACACTACTTTTCGACCGAGGATATATATATATATCTATATATGAGATGATAACCTGCAAAATATAAAGATATCTCATCGCCTGTCAAATTTCATTCAAATACATTTACTGAAAAATAAGATCAAGCAGATAAGTGGAAACAAAAGTCAGATTTCACTACAGATGAGTAGAGCCTCAGTCAAAACTCGACCTAGAAGTAAATCTTAATTTTCTTTTAATGTACAAGTTATATTTTTCTTTTAAATGTAAACTCTGCACAAAATAATATGCAACAATATTTTAATTAACATAGTATGATCTAATTAACTAAAAGAAAATCACAAGGACTGTGATAGAGAAAAACTCATGCACATTTCCAATAGATGACAATCACATAAGAAAATGTATAAGTTTCTCTACAATATGCAGAATACAAATCTAATTAAAGATATTGAATTGATGCAAATATATCATTTAAATATGTCCTCCAAATCTAAATGACAATCCAAATAGAAAGCGACATTTAGATTCCATGACCAACAGGAAACTTAGTTACATTACTAGTTACAAAATCGGAAAAGATAATTAACATTAATAACCATCACTATATTCTAGATTCACTTGCATATGAAGACATTCTAATATATTAGAACCCAAAAATATAAGTGCAAAGGCAAATTCGTGTTAATATTTCTCCACAAAGTAGTTGACACCAAGTTCAAGAAGGAAGAATAAGGTCATTTTTCAAACTGTCATCCTAGTATATAAACAAAATGTTTTTCCCTAACGCATCATTAACAAGACCCCAGCTATCAGGATCCAAAATATCACTTTAGGAGATTTGTTCAAGATTACTCCTAAATTATTTTTTACAATTAAAACTAATTTAATCTTTCCTTCATGAGCCCCTGTAGTTTCAGAAAAAATCATTCCAAAAGATATGCTTGATTCCCAAAGGGCTTACTCATTGAGCCACGCATGCTCCATAGCTTCCAGCTGGATGATCTCAATATAGCTTTAACCATAATATACTCAATGGTCCCAACACCTGTTATACAACAAAGAAAAATAAATAAACAAATAATCATAA
The DNA here is from genome assembly GCA_027924585.1 of Larix kaempferi. NCBI lineage: Eukaryota > Viridiplantae > Streptophyta > Pinopsida > Pinales > Pinaceae > Larix > Larix kaempferi. The sequence goes on from BSBM01000887.1 coordinate 1,668,503, forward strand.
AATAAATATAATGGAAATGGCTGAAGAATCTTGGATTCTGCTGCTACTTCTTATTAAAATTACACAAAATAATAAAATTTGAGGAAATTTGAGGTCTAACATGGGCCTTATAAGAAAACGAGCCATCATATAAGAAAACGAGTCAACCATAATTTCTTGATTTGTTGGAATTCAAGAACCAATAGAATTTCAATAAAATGTGTCAACCATAATGGTTGACTTGAGATATTTGTCATAAAAAAACTACTTTTTTTGTTCGTATTTTCAACATATCTCCATGTGTTTTTACTCAAATTTTGAGCGAGAGCACTCGTTGGATGCGGAATTTAACTCTGCATCCAACAAGTACCCACACTTCATACTTTTGATGGACCCCCGCTGCCCCAAAAACAAGAAATACCTGGAAAAAAAAAAATGCCAGGTATTTCTTGTTTTTGGGGGTAGCGTGGTCCGTCAAAAGTATGTAGTGCGAATACTCGTTGGATGCAGAGTTAAATTCCGCATCCAACGAGTGCTCCCACTCAAAATTTGAGTAAAAATACAGGGAGATATGTTGAAAATACGAACAAAAAAATAGTTGTTTTCTTTCTTCTTCCAAAATTAATAAATATTATTTTATTATTTTAACTATTATTTCATTATTTCAACTATTATTTTATTATTTTCCTTAGGAGGCCCATTTTTTACCTCAAATTTCCTCTAATACGGTAAGCAAATAAGTAAATAAACAAAATTTACCTATGATCAAGATAAACCAAGAGATAAAGTAAATAATATATACATCGGGAAAATATCAAACACTCATTTTCAAAAACTCTGAATTCTTAGAAATATCAGGGGTAATATAAACATTTATCCCTGGAACATGGATCACTTGAGGAGTATCTGATATTCTCAGTCTTTTTCGCAGCTCACAAACTTCATCCTGATGTAGCTTATTCAACCTTGTACGTTGTTTCTTTAATTTTGTAATTAATTCCTCCAAAGCATCCACCTTCCTTTGTAGAAACTCATTCTTAATCCAAAAATTTCTGAGCAAGCGCAAACAATGTGGAAAACAAGGTTTTGTATGACTTAGTAAATGTATTTTATCTAGATCAACCTTAGCCATTTTATCACTGATGGCTCTGATTTTATCAAGATATGACCCAAATCAGTAAGCCTCGAGTCTATTTTCTGAAAAAAAGGTAAGTGATTTATGAAAACATAATTTTTCTCCTCACTTAACTTTGCATCCTGTAGCATAGGGATATTCTCAGGTTTAGTTTCTATTGTCTCATCAACTTGAATAGGAGTTTCAAGGGTTGCATTAGTCACATTCTTTCATGAGTTTATTTTAATCTGGGAGATCATTCGAGACATAGTCTTTTCTTCAACATTGGTATTAGTATGCTTTTCATGCTCCCATGTGTTAGGATATTCCTATACTCCATCCTAGTCCCACCAGTATTTTGATCATTTACATTTTCAGTCATGCATGCACTTTTAGGGTTTGCATGCATCATTTAGGGTTTGCATGCATTCCAGTCATCAGTCCAGCACCTAGCCCTCAGTTAGTCAGCCCCCAAGAGATTCTCTCAGATCAATTTTAGCCCTCCTAGAGCTTAGTGTGCCCTTCCTCCTTGATTTAAGGAAGCCACTCATCCTTTCTCATCTACCAGTCCAGTTTACTTCAATTATCCACCAGTCTTTCCTTGATTTGAGGCCAGACTGACTCCTCACTGTTGTTATCACTCCGATTGACCTCCGATGAGACATGACTACCTGTTCTGACTCCAATTAGCTCCTCATGCACCCTTCACTGAGCCTACTTCATTCAGCTAGTGTCTCCATGTGCCAGTTACATTCAGTTACACCTACCACACTCAGTTAGACTCAGTTTGACTGACGGTTGACAGTTACTTGTGCATTGATGACTCCATTGTTGATGAGATAGACTACTAGTTGTGCTCCGATGACACTCCAGTGATCCTTTGATCACTCCATGAAGGCTAATTCGAATTGCCACCTTGGCATTCGAATCCTCATGCATTGTACTACTTATTGTCCATATTGTGATTAATTAATCAGTGTGTGTGAAGTATTTCTGCTTCTATCCGAGTTCTACTGTATTATTATTCTATTGCTCATTATACTGCATTGATCACTCTTCTTCTATTTTCCTGCTTAATCATAATTATTCTCCTATGAGGTATACATCATCTCTTAGATCCAAGGAAAAAAAAAAAAAAAACATCATCTCTTAGATCTGCTATGAGGATTTTCACACCATGGTCGTTTAAGACATTTTAATTCCTTGGGTTGAAAATCGCAAGCATCAGGGAGATTTTCACAATAAGATAAATTACCACCATCTTTAATTGAAAAGCGCACATTCCCATCCTACTCCTGTATAATTTTATCTTAAATTTCTGGAGAAGGATGAATCATATCATCTTTGCACATGCCTTCATCTTGAATTACTTGTGGGGAAACTATAACAGATTCTACCCTGCTATCAACACTGTATTGTTTATCATTCTTAACGTTAAGAGGAGACAGTTGAGTCTACATACCACAAATTGCATGATTAATTGTTTGTGAACAGGGGAAGATTAAATTTCCATCTATTCGATCATGTTGGTCAATGTTACAGGTATCAATTGAGATAAGAAAATTGTGAACATCTGGATTTCGGTATATGCATTTCTCAACCGGAATAGACTCCGTACTACGACCTAGTTTATGAAGCATGCGAGTTATTCATGTTCTGTCAAGATCCTAATTGTGAATATATTCCAATGATTCATGGTATTCAAGCGACGAATCGATTTCAGAGTCACCCAAAATATGGGAATTTGTCATAGTAGGTAAGTTATGATCAACAACCTTATTTGGATAAGTAATCGACTGAGCTAGGGACATTTTCTGTGGGGTAACACCATCTTCAATGGAAGAAAGCCTATCTACCCTGGCTTTTTTCAAACCCTCAATACTAACTTTTTCTTTAAATTGGAAATGCTGAGATTGAGGATTGTAATCCCGAAAAATATCCTAAAGAGGATCAGTGGCACTTGGGGTTTCATCAAATTGATTATTTTTACAAAACTCTTTCCAGGAATCCCCCAATTGTGTGAGCCTGAATTCTTCTAGAATACGAATAAGACGGTAATGGCACAGGACATTGTCTGAATTCTTAAAAAAAAATGGTACCAAGAAGACATGACCGTTAAACTCATCAAGAAAAAATATGGTAGGTTGAGACGAACTCCTAACAGAGCTGCAAATATCCTCACATGATACCTAAAGACCAAGCTATACCTACCCTCGCAAGTTATAAAATCTGCTACAGGTATTAACATATTTTTCCATTCAGGTTTAAAAATCTTGAGGCATACCTTTTTGGAATTTTCCCACTTGTACAGGCTTGGAAAGCAGCTTCTTCCATGGCATGTTTTTAAGTGAGGAGTGCTTAAACCACTTCTCATCATGAAGAGGAAGTCCAATGGCTTCAACAATAAACTCTTCATTCACCACTAACTCGAGGTCTCCCACAGTTACCTTTTTACCATCGAAGTACTTTGCAAAAGCAACAATTAATTCCTTGCTATGGCCATGAAACTTGGTAATAAACTCCATCCACCCAGTGTCACGGAAACGCTTGCAGAGTTTATGATCTAACTCAAGGATTTTAGATGTTTATGGTTCTATCATTTTAATTAAACCCATGATACAGTCTGAAGTGTATGAAGGTCAAGGTAATAAAGCAAGCTATCGGTGAATGCATGAGAATGCCCAGGCGACAGACTCACCTCTAGATGAACCCTCAGCATGAATGTAAATTGAAAAAAGGTTAGGGTAAACCCATAGCGAGGCTTCCTTTTTTTTAGACCGAGAAAAATGAAAAGACCAGAACAATGAGTTCCTGACAAAGAGAAAGAGTGATATGAATAAATTTATTTGAGACGTACTGAAAGGTAGAGTGTCTGAAAGGAGGAGCCTAAAATTGTAAGAATGACAATTCATCAGGCCACATGCCAGATTCGTGGCGAGTCACGTCAACCGTTTGAATGGATGGAATGGAAAAAGGTTGAGTTGGAAGAGATACTAGGCACTAGATTTAACGTAAACATTGCAATTCATTCACTATCATAATTCAACCATGATGAAAACGCCTCTGGTACATACCCTAAACCTCGATCAATAGAAAGTTCATATCACATCACATTTGACCCAGAATTCGAAATTGGGTGGAGGACATAATTATCATGATGACGAGTAACTGAATTGTAATGACTCAATGAGCAATTTAAAACAAACCTTCTTGAGTATGGATGACTAAGAGGTGATAGTTCAAAGTTTTACGCTTAGGCTCTGCACTAGAGACTAGAAAATAACATGATATCACACTCTCCTTATGCTTACCAAGGTATAATTTAGAATTTAATGTGTTTTAATGAACTTGGATAGGTTAACACCCTAGGTAAGGTTTACAAAGAAAACATAAAATGCTTTAAATAGTACCAAGGTAATCACAAAATAAAATTAGGAGAGTGATAGTACTTGACTAATCCTTAATGCATTTCATGAGATGGAAATGGATGAAATGTAGCCAAACCTTTGCATGATATTGCATGTTAATTTAAAAAATAAAAATTTGCCAAGGGATTAAAGACCAACAAAAGGGTTGTTCAAAAGTTCAACTTGAAGAGGTGAGTGAGCAAATGAGAATTATATCAAAACTATGACCTATAATCCTTTCCAAATTGAAATAACACAGATGTTGTCTTACCCTCCATTCATACAAAGAAAGACCAAATCATTCTCACAGGATGCAGAATTAATAATTATTGGGATGCAGAGTTAACCCTAGTTAGAAAGTTTATGAGATATTCTTACTTTTTAGATTCCATGCTTTCATTCATGGAATCCACAGATAAAACAATTACAAATGATGTCAATGGATGTCCATAACTGAAAACAGTGTAACTCTGCATTTTTCACATTCCCACTGAAAAAAAGTGAATGACCAAGATGGTAGAAATTAAGTGAATGAAAGATCAAATAAAAACCAAACATCAAACAACCATGCATGTAAATATTACCTAGGGACATTTTCATTGATAATAAATCTGTTGAAAAGGCCTTAAAATGGGGGGACCCATTCATTTTTACCAAAATGAATGGGTTGTTGTTGACAGAGGCCAAAAGGACTGTATGGTTTGATGCCACAATTACAATTCTTTGAATAAAGATAAGCATGATATACCTTTCGTTAATATGATATACATATAAATACAATGAGATATGACCCTTGGTTTCATCTTCCAAGAGGTCTTTTGGACTCCACTATGACTCTTCATGTGAATAGTAATAATAATCCAATATAATTTACCATAACCTTAAGGTTTAGGTTTCCAACAATACCCCTAGTTTTAAATATTTTAATTTTATATTTACAAGTTTAGTGAATTGGTGAGAGAAGAAATAAAGATTTATATAGAACAATGATATGTTATCAACTATTTTATTATAGTTTTATGGTTTCAGTTTTCAATAATTTTAAGAGGTTTTAGTTATTTTACTATGAGTATATAATAGTTGAAGGGGGGGAATACTTGGAGAGTGGCAAATAGAAAAATGGTTAGAGGCTAGGGTTTCGAAAAGGTTGTGACAGGGATCATATCTAGGTTTGGTGGGTTGGTAGGCAACTAGGATCATCCTTGTCAGCAATTTATTGGCATGGAGTCAAAGGTCCAACTATTGGACTACTCCAAAGACATGTTGTCAGAGGTTGACATTTTTGTGGTTAATGTAGAGGCTAGATCACATAGTAGTATTGATGTAGTTGACGCCACCTTCTCTACGGGTAGTGTGTGTAGTCGCTCACAGGTATGTCAGGAGGTATGGTCCTCATGGTTTTAGCATGCATTTAATGGCTCTTTAGGGATTAATGGTGTTAGCTCTGGAAATGACCTAGAGGTGGCTCTCAAGTGTGTGTCATTGGGATGGCCTGTTAGATCTGTGTGAACTATGGGGAATGGATCTGCAAACGAAAACCCTTAAGAAGTGGTTACTCAAAGTAGGAGGGAGAAGATTTTTAATAATGTTGGTGTATTTATTGAGGATTTCATTGGTAGTTGCATTGAGTTGTCAGAACTGTGTGGCTTCAAAGCCCAAGCTAACGAGTCTCCACCTCACAAGAAAAAACAAAGGCTATACGGTCCAGAGGGGGTGTGTTGGGTATATGTTATATTCTTTGCATGTGTGTGGGGGGGTTTTCATCTGTACGATCCCTCTACCATCTAGTGCTCTACTGTGTGCATCGGGCATTGAGCATAACGCTGGCTCAAGGGGGGTAAAATATGGGGGATGCACCAGCACCCTCCCCCTTTCGCAAAGAAAATAGTCAACACTAGGCGTTAATCCAGTGCCAACACAAGTCGAAGGCAAGTCACGAGCGAAGTGAGTCCAAAAATTTTGGGCTATTTTGGGGTTTTTTCTAAAAATATGTAATTTAAACTCAATTAAGGGATTGGGATTTATTTCTAATGTGGGTTAACGGATTAGGGTTTTGGATGTTGCAGAATACCTACATATTATATTGTGAGTGGTTAATAATCATAATGAGAAAGTGAGGTGTGGCTCTAAGTTTTCTTGGTTTCCAGGGTAAATCTTTGTGTATTATGTGTGAATGCTATGGTGTAATCTCTACTTAGATTAAAAGAATCGGTGTGCTTTACTTCTCTACACATGTTTAAAACTTATAGGGTGGTCTTACCTTAGTTGTAGGTAAGGATATCTCAGTTATGGAGATACCCAACCTAGAGGGTTGCACCTTAGTAGGGAAGTTCTACAGGTGAAGAGTTGAGTTGAAGCAACTGGAAGTGTGGATTCTAGAGTATTGGAAGCCAATCATCAGGTATTTATGGATAAATCTCTTAGCTTGTGGTTGGTTGGGTTTTAGCTTGAAGGTAGAGGAGGATGCATAGAATATTTTGCACACATGTTGGATTGTTGAGCATAATATGTTGGTCTTAAAAAGATGGCGTCCCCTCTTTGACCCTCGCAAGGAATTCATGGCATCCACTCTAGTTTGGATCAAGTTGCCTTGCTTGCCCTTGGATTTTTGGATGTCAAAGGGCCTCAAATAAATTGGCAATTCAATGGGAAAGTTTCTGGTCGTCGATGAAAGTGTTTTTCTTCCACAATCGTGAGCATCTGCCCGAATTCTGGTGGAGGTTGATTTAAGGTTATGTTTATATGAGTAAATGGATCTAGTGATTGGGGACAGATCATTTACATAAACCCTCAACTATCTCAAAGTTTCGTTGAAATGTGTGAGGTGCTATCTTTATGGCCGTGTACTTGTAGACTGTAACAATCAGTTCAAGAGACAGATTTGGTAAAAGGAGTCAACAAGGGTTCAATTTATGAGCCATAACTAGTGAGAAGGGATATGTCAATTTATTTTCCTTCAGAGCCTTTGTCGTCAAGAGAAGTTAATATATGTCAAAAGGTCAAAAATGGGAAAGAGGATTCTAGGAAGGAAGTGGTGGTTGGTGATATTAAAATTCCCCTGGAATTGGAGTAGAAGTGGGATGGGAAGCATTAAGAATTAGCTCAATATTTTTTATGGGAATTGGACCTGTCCCTAAGCCAATTCAATCAAATGGAGAGACTATGGAGGCAAGGCCAGCCAGAATATTATATTTTAGCTAAGTCTACATATTTTGAGTTTGACGAGTTTGAATTGTCTTCATGTAATTCAAAAAACTTGAATTCAAACTCAAACTCAGAAAACTCAAATTCTAATTCTAAAACTTGAATTCTAATTCTAATTATAAAATTGATGAGCTTGAATTCTAATTCTAAAAAATCAAACTCGGAAAACTTCCCTATTGTCAAAAGGCCCATAGTGGACAATAGGCAAGTTTTCTAAGTTTGAATTGTCTTCACATAAATAATTTGGTCGTGGGTAGAGAGCTCAATCTGAGCATTGAGTAGTAACAAGGTATGGGGCCGTTCCACCAGAGAGGATCCACTTGCTCATTTCTTCTTCAAAAAATTTGAGTTCGAATGGATAGATGTCGAACCAACTTTGATCTCCTCGACATTGTGGAACAACAGAGATGGCTCAGATGGAATCTCAAAAAGGTTAGACTATTTTCTAGTCTCAAAACACTTAATGGAGACTTCAAGGAATTTAGGATCTTGGGTTGGTTGCAGGAGTTATTCAGATCATTATCTAATCTATTTGGAGATTGGGGAAGTGGAAGCAAAGTTAGGGGCACCTTTTAAATACAATTCCAGTTGGTCGACAGAAGTTGGCATTCAAAGGCTTGTAAGGGAGACATGGATACATGTCAAGGAGGTAGAAGAGAGGAGTTTGAGTGAGAAATTCGTGAATTCACTGCATTGACTTAAGGAAAAGGTAGCAGCGTGGGGAAGAGATTGTCACCTTAAAAGGGATGAGCATATTGTAGCAGTGGAAGATCAACTATCTCAAGTTTATTCTGCTCATCAAGATGGGTTTCTCACACCAAAGAAAAGGCAAAGTCGTGGACTTGGAACAACAAAAGAACAAAATGTAAGGGACCAAGAAATTGAATGGCGTTTGAAAAGTAGGGCTTTGTGGTTGAAGGCTAGTGATCAAAATATCAAGTTTTTCCAAAATTTTGCTAAGCATCATAAGAATCTAAACACGATTTGGGAACTAAAGGATGAGGCGGGGTGATCGGTAAGAGGTTTCCATAATTTAGCAGGGTTGGGAATTCGTCATTTCAAATCCCTTTTCCAAGAGCTAGAGCATGCTAATATTTGGGATATGTTGAAGGTGATAGGTAAATTCCCTCTTACAACCGAGGATGAAGAGAACTAGGAGCTCTTCCAATCGAACTCCAAGGAGAAACTATTAGAGATTCATGGCCTATTTGAAAAAGACAAGAATCTCGATAAATGGTTGGCTAGATGAATTCTTCATTGATTTTTTTGAATTGTTGTATGAGGATCTATTACAGGCCATGGAGGAGTTTCGTGTATTAGGGAACCGACATTATTGGTGCTTATTCTAAGGAATGATTATCCATCTACCTTTGAGGAATACCGTCTTATTTCACTCTGTAATAGCATATATAAAATTATATAAAGGTAATTGAGATCAAGATAAAGCCATTATTGTCCAAGGTGACATCTCCATAATATTTTGGATTCTTGAAAAGGAAATCAATACATGAGGCAATCAAATTAGCGTAGGAAGGCATACATTTGATTAAGATGGAGAAATTTCCAGCAACAATTAATAAGATTGATATGTCTAAGGCATACTATAAAGTTACGTGGTTGTTTCTGAGGTTTGTGCTCCACATCAGGTTTAGTTTTGAGCTAGTAAGTTTGATTATGGGATGTGTAGTTTCTTCTTCCGTTTTTGTTTTGATTAATGATAATGGCTCTACTTTTTTAAAATCGTCGCAAGAGTTAAGAAAAGGATGTATGTTGTCCTCGTACCTGTTTATATTGATTGTTGAAGGGTTAAGCTAGGTCATTAATGAGGAAAGACGTAGACATAAGATTCAAGGCATTTCTTTTGCAAATAGAGAGAAGTTAACGAATGCATCTTGTCTTTATGGATGACATAATCCTATTTTGTATGCAGTCAGTGGGGGAATGTGAATAGTCTAAAGAAGTTTTAGACCTACTTTATTCAACCACGGGTATAGAAATTAATGTCAGGAAGTCATCATTGTACGGTCATCATGAGATTGGAGCTCAAAGAAATTTTTAGGCTAGTTTCTTCCCCTTTGAGATGCATAATTTGGAAGATGAAGTGAATTATTTGGGGTTTATGTTGAAAACCAACAAGTATGGTAAGACGGATTAGGAGTGGTTGGTCAACAAAGTGGAGAAAAGGATCGGTTGTTGGCGCAATTGATGGATCTCCCGTGAAGGGGGGTTAGTGCATATTAAATCAGTATTGGACGCCATGCCTATTTATTAGCATTTGATGGCACATCCCTAAGGGTATTTTGGACAAGATTCGACAACTATGTTTCATTATTTATGGAAAGGTTTTGGGGAATACTTAGGAAACTACCTAGCCAATTGGAAATTTATTGCAACACCCAAAGGATGTGGAGGATGAGGTCTAAAAAACATTTTCACCTTTAACCAAATTTTAGCTGCAAAATCCCTTTGGAATTTTCTCTCCAAGACAATTTATGGTTAATGGAAAAATATGTCGCCCCGAACGTAGTCATTGATTGGATCCAAGCAACAAAATGAATTCATATGGTATCCAATCACTGGAAAGCAATGACTTAGGCTTTTCCAATAGCCAATCGACATTTGGCATGGAGGAATGGATTGGGTTCTAAGGTACGTGTTGGGTTGGATACAAACATGGGTTGCAAGGTGGATATGGAACTTCCCCTGGAGATGATTGTGCATTTACAAACTCAAGGGAGATGCACACTTAACAAAATGGAAAATCCTCAAACATTAGACTTATGGTCACGAGGTTGGTTGCAAACTAAAGATTTGAGATTGAATGGTATATGGAAATACCATTGGGATCAATATGCACCTACTATTCAATGGGCTCATATTCAAACCAAACAAGAAGTGGATGAATTGGTGTGGAATTACGATTCAATAGAGGGGAGGGTTGGATTGGGTTTTGAGGTACGTGTTGGGTTGGATACAAACATGGGTTGCAAGGTGGATATGGGACTTCCCCTAGAGATGATTGTGCATTTACAAACTCAAGGGAGACGCACACTTGACAAAATTGCAAATCCTCAAACATCATACTTATGGTCACAAGGCCGATTGCAAGCTAAAGATTTGGGTTTGAATGGTATATGGAAATACCATTGGGATTGGTATGTACATGCTATTCAATGGGCTCATATTTGAACCAAACAAGAAGTGGATGAATTGGTGTGGAATTATAATTCAATAGGGAGTTAGGTTATTGGTATTGGCAAAAGGTGAGGGATGGGAGCCTCAATGGTGGTGGGGAAAACTGTGGAAGGTGGTGCCCCCCATCTTACAAGTACACTTTTTCTAACTTATTCTGAAGAAAAAAGTTATAAATTGGGACTGTTTGCAGAGGCATAATAAACATGGTCCTAGAATCTATATGATGTGCGAAGAAGAAGAGGAAATGAATGTTCATGTATTCGTAAAATGTTGCTTCACTCAACAATTATGGAAAGAGATTGAGTCTCAAGTAAGGATTCTACATCTTTAGTCATGTGAGTCCATAAAGGATTGTGCTTGGCAGAATTTTTACTCTCGAAGCTTCAAACCTTTCAAGGTGCTTCCTTATTGAGTAAACCAAGCACTTTTTGAAGGATGATTGCCACTTTTTTTTCCAGATTTATGTCCAAGTGATGTCTTTGTTTCAATATTATAGGCAGTTTGGGTATAAGACAAAGGAGAGAATTGTATTGCCTAAGCATATCCACAAGGGGAAGCCTTGGCCTTTTTTTTAATGGGGCTTTTCAAGGAGAGAATCACCTTTATGGTTTTGTTATCGAAGGAACATTATTTTCTTGGAAAATGAGTTTTGGGACAAGAAACGTATAACTGGGTTGAACTTTTTACATTGTTTCATATGTTTAGAATAGCTACAAATTTGGGTTTGATGTAGCTACAATTGTTTGGAGATTCATCTTTCACCATCAATTGGATGAGGGTCAACTCAGCTTAACGATATTAGTTGAGCATGTATACAAAGACACAATACAATTGTTGCTCAACTTTCCAAACAAGCGCTGGAAATGAACTTGGGGTCATGTTATATAGAGGAATTCAATAGGGGTAGCCTGACCTCCTCTATGGTTGTTTCATTGTAAGTTCCAACTTTATGTCCTATCTATAGTTCATGATCAATGAAGAATGAAGTATGGTTATATTGACAAATAAACTAGTATGTAGTAGTGAAGTTTTAAATAAACATGTCCATTGGATGTAGCCTGGGTGGTGGTTGGGAGAAATGATTGTTACCCTCCCCACCCAAGTTGAATTCTTGTAAGTAACATGATGCTCTTGTTGAGCCCCTATGTAATGATTGAGTGGATTATGTAATCTGGCCATACCTTGATTCTCCGAAATAACAGGTGTTGGCATATTTCAGTGTGAAAAAAAGTTATAGATAAACAATAATCTTTCCTAAGACTTATGAGTTGGAAAGCTGAGTTTTTATCTTGAAGAATGTATTTTCTTATCAATGAATAGAAAATGTGTTTTTTTCTTAATAAATAGATAATAGTTGAAGGGGGTTAACTTATCTAGTTGTCACCAATGCTATTGGGCATTTGACTAATTCAATGCCAATTTCCCTTGCATATTCTCACTAATAAAATTTGAAAAAATATTGTGTATAATAATGAATATATTATTTATATAAATATCTTTCAAAATGGAGGTATAGGAATGTGAATATAATTATACATTTCATAACAATAAACTAAGCCTTTTTTCTACTATATTCTTAATTATTTTCAATTACAAATTATTCTTAATCATTTTTATAACCTTTAAAAGAACACAGATCCTTATAGTGATAAGTATTTGTAAATACAGGCAGCATAATTTCAAGCATGGAAAATTTTAAGTTTTTCCATGGAATTTGAGCGAATCAATTTAAAAAAAAAATGGAAATTGACAAATCTCTTTTTGGAAAAACATTGTCAAAAATTAACCCGTAAACTAAATTCCGCCCCTAAAATTTTCCCTAATCTCAAGCGCAGCATAATTTCAAGCATGGAAAATTTTAAGTTTTTCCATGGAATTTGAGCAAATCAATTTTAAAAAAAATTGGAAATTGACAAATCTTTTTTTGGAAAAAAATTGTCAAAAATTAACCCATAAACTAAATTCCGCCCCTAAGCTTTTCCCTAATCTCAAGTACCTCATATTCTAAGCTTTTTTTCTACTATATTCTTAATTATTTAAACTAACCTTTTTTTCTACTATATTCTTAATTATTTTCAATTACAAATTATTCTTAATCATTTTTATAACCTTTAAAAGAACACAGATCCTTATAGTGATAAGTATTTGTAAATACACGCAGCACGATTTCAAGCATGGAAAATTTTAAGTTTTTCCATGGAATTTGAGCGAATCAATTTTAAAAATTTGGGAATTGACAAATCTTTTTTTGGAAAATCAGTTCACCATATGCAGAAGCAGCATAAAACACCATTACTACAATGGTTAGTGCTGTATGCAATTTGATTTGAATTTGCTTGCCATATATTCCATGAATTCTTAGTTTTCCCAAGGAGGCATGTCCATGGTACACAATTGAACATAATGCCTGAAAACAAAGCCTCGGAACTTCATGGGTCAAACTGTGAAGACCCCACTACATGTTCTACACCAAGGAATGACTATGACAAGTAGAACACTGAAAACAAAGCCTGAGAAATCCATGGGTCAAACTGTGAAGACCCCACTACATGTTCTACACCAAGGAATGACTATGACAAGTAGAACACTGAAAACAAAGCCTGAGAAATCCATGGATCAAACTGTGAAGACCCCCCATTTACACCTAGGCCTGATTATGACAATAAGAACACTGAATAGATCTTCATTTGTATTAGTAGGGCTCATAGCCGGCCCTACGGCCGGACCTCCTGATCTAACCATGCTAATATGCTAAATTGCTGTTGGTTCCGACTCCCACCTGTCCCCATTTTCTCATTTATCGGTATGCTCCTGCGTCCAATCATGCAATAAATCATAACATCAATACAATGGTACGCTCCTGCATCAAATTATTCAATAAATTATAATACCAATCCACTGATACCAAAATATAAAAGTAAAAACTGATCAGGTGTCGTCAGTGATATCAACCTGGCTGAGGGTTGCTTCAACTCTTTGTGTGCGCATGCCTGCTTACATGGTGTTAGTCCACAACCACATCTGGATGGTCTCACTTTGTAAAAGGGCTTTCCAGCCGATATTTGTATACAAGATGAACCATCAGACTACATTTTGTTTCTATTCACAAAAAAGAGGAACTTAGATATTCAATCGGACTTCAAATAAGAAAAAACCCAAAATCAGAAATAGATAAAATAATTATGCATGTTATATCTGAGATGGAAATCAAAAGAATATATTTCTTATTCCTTTACACATTTGTTTCTGTTCTTTTGTTTATATTCGTGGCACAGGTAAGAGGATGGAAACTCACAGGTATTGGCTGTAAAAAGAATGTGTTTCTTACTCTCTGTAAAAAGAATGTATTTCTTATTCCTCTATTGCCCTTTGTTTTCTCTAGGTATGATTCACATTTTGTTTCTATTATTTTGCTTTTATTGGCTGTAGTCCCTTAACCAATCTGATCATTACTGATTCAAGCGTCTACAAATTTATAGCCACTAAAGAATTATAAGATCAATACATAGAAATTCACCTAGAAATTAGATTATCAATTTCATGTACAGTAAAAATACACAATAGAGATCAAGATCTTTACAGACCTGACAATTTTTGTCAATGTTTCTCATCCAACTCCACCATCTGTTCTCATCAGTGTTCTAAACACCCTCAATTGTTCAAAATCATCAGTGAATGCCATAAATAGAATGGAAAAATAGACTAATTGTGGCTTCAATTTCTTTTTGAGCTATGTAATCCTCCATTAAAGTCGACTTTTATCATTGCAGATCTGTCATACTGCTAAGACTTAAAAGTTAAACTAAAAAAGTGCGCTAATTACAAATAGAATCACAGGACTGTATGCACGAACAACGCAATTATTTAGATACAACTGTCAATTCCCAAGTTATTCATAAACTGTACAACAAATAAGATTTAAACATTAACAAGAAATATCATTGAAAAGAATTTGTTGATGTTCAAATTTGCTTCTGAAAATATTAACCTGATCAATCATCTAGAGGCTTTCAAAGAAGCTATATTTTTAAGGGGTAAGGAATAAAGCGATTATAGTTGAGTTCAAATGTCAATGACATAAAAGATATGAATGCACTTCCAGATGATCACCCCCACCATGATTGGCTGCTCATAAGACATTTGATATATCACAAACCAAATAAATTTCAATGTTCAATGTTTAAATTTGCTTAATAGATCTAATACGCAGGGTCTACTACCTAAAGGCTTTCAAGAAGCTAGACTTTTAAGGGATAAAGAATTCAGAGATTGTAGTTGAGTTCAATGTCAAAGAAGAACTCATTGTTATTAATGACCTAATCTAACACTCACCATGACTGCTCGCTAATAAGGCTACTATATCACCAACCAAACAAATTTCTTAATAATTAGTGTTCAAGCCCATGGAAACATTAAATTGATCTAATATGGGGTCTCAGATCTAGAGGCTTTCAAGAAGCTAGATTTTGAAGGGGTATAGAATTCAGAGATTATAGTTGAGTTATTAATGCACCTGATTGAACATATAAGATATGAATGCACTTCCAGATAATCACCCCCCATCAACCAAATAATATGGCTGCAAAATATGCAAGAAAAACTCAAACAGCGCCTGAAGGATTGAACATTGCTTCAATTACCGTAAGATGATGCTCATTGCAACTACTTACAACATGAAGAAAGATTGTGGATTTACTTCTTACTTCTTAAGTTCTTAGTGATGTGTTAAAAGTGTCAAACAGGAAACAGGGCATATTTATATAATAACAAACTTGGAAATATATATCATTACACTTTGCTGTGCATAATTTACCTCATGCTATTATCTATCTTAAAAAAATTTAAAACATGACCCTCTAAATAAAACCTAAGCCTAGAGGTGGAGGATAACCCCCCATGAAGTCCTCCCTCTCCCCTTAAAAGCCCATTTTCCTTATTCTTTATCTGCATGGAAGAGCTTGCCAAACATGCAGATAAATCCCATTTTAAAATTAAGTATGCACCTAATGATAACTCTCTCTCTCTCTCTCATTTGCAAATTGGGGCAGTACATCCAACATACCCTCCCTGACGGGGAAGAGAGAAGCGCTGCTGATCTGGACGAAGGTGAGTTGTCAGAACCTGTAACACGTTACCAAAAACCAAACAGGAATGGAGAGAGGTCTCCGAGAAGAAAAAAAGAAATCGGCCCCAGCAAACGATGACCAGAAACTGGCATAGGAACTTATTTTAGATATGCTTCTGCATTCAGTTGTGTTCCCGGTTTATCTGAATCTAATCTTGTTTCTAAATCCAGTTTTGAAAGAAACTCTGGCAGAAAATGAAGAATCATAGATTGGCAGTCCAGTAGCCTTGGTAGCACTGGGAAATTTCCTCAGTTTGATTACTCTATAACATCTCTAAGTAATCTGCACCATAAGGGTAAAGCTGCAGTTTTTTACTTAATACAATATAACCATTGCAATTAAAAAGAAAAACTGTAAACAAAATATGTCATAGCAGAGCCAAAGTTTGGAAGGTGGAATGATTAAAGTAACATAGGTTTGCCCCAATTGGAGATGACATTTGAACTTTGAACATGAGTTTCTAAGAGCAGAGAAAAATGGTGAAATTCAATATCAAATTTAGTGAGGAGCAGAGAATAGCAGAGCCAAAATTTGGAAGGTGAAATGATTAAAGTAACATAGGTTTGTCCCAATTGGAGATGGCATTTGAGCATAGGTTTCTCATAGCAGAGAAAATGGTGAAATTCAATATCAAATTTAGTGAGGAGCAGAGAATTGCAAGAGAGGTTCTTATCAGATAATTTATGTTTTGCAACTTGGATCTGGTATTGCATTTATTTAATTCATCTCATGAGAAACTTTCATGGTTGTTAAATTCGTCTTGGTAAGCTCAGTTTCTAACTTTCTGGTATTCAGCCTGTGGTGAGAAATGGTACTGAATGAACAGTTTAGTAGAAAAATTGGTTTCCAAGGAGTACACTCGGCAAAAGATAAAGCACGCCCAGATAAGCAAATTCAGTGAAAATAATTAGCTTTTTAAGGGAAATAATGATTTAATTTCAGAAGTAATTTACATGCCATTGTAAACTATCTCTACCCCTGTAACTTCAATGTCTATCTGTTTTTCAAAGAGAAGTATATCCTTTATCCAAAATGGCTCTGAAATTTTCAGTCTTGCTGGAATCTGCTCAAGGAAATAATCCAAATCTAGCATAGTTGCAGGTGGTTTATGGAATTTTGAAGGTTCTGGGTCGATTCAGAGACCCTCAAAAACCTTAGGGAAATGGAAAAACTATGTCCCTGGCACTTTGATCCATGAGACTATGTAGCACTTAAATCTCTGCGAAATTTGTAACCTGAAATTTCACCAGAAAAAAAGACAAATCCAAACCATTTTGGGCAGTTTGATTTCTGATATACATACTGATTCTATATCTAAGGCCTAAAAGCACTTCTAAATGTCTCCACAACATACTCAACATACTCACAGTCCAAAGTCAACCAGGTTCGAACTCGTACATTAAAGCTGTCCATCGCATGACATTCCCCTGAGCTATTCTCCTAATTATTAATCAATCCGGTAAATGACATCTCTATCTGCAGAACTTCCTATTTATTTATTTTTCTTGAATCTTAACCTTGGTCGAATGTATTCTCAAAGACTTCCTACCTAGATTTTTGCTTTCTGGTGCACTTAGACACAACCTACTTCCAAAAGTATTCTAGACCCTAGGTAATCTGACCAGCCTTTGTATTCTATTGTACACTCACATTCTTACTAATAAGAAGAGCAACATAAAACAGAACCGGCACACTGACTTTCTTCCTAATAAAGACAAGGGGATGTACCCCGACCAAACACAGAACCGGCACAGCCCCTTTTAAAAAAAATTAAAAATACCAAGTAT
The DNA here is from genome assembly GCA_027924585.1 of Larix kaempferi. Lineage (NCBI taxonomy): Eukaryota > Viridiplantae > Streptophyta > Pinopsida > Pinales > Pinaceae > Larix > Larix kaempferi. Next base: position 1,686,315 of record BSBM01000887.1, read on the forward strand.
GGGGTAAGAACTTAGATTTAATGCTTATAAAAAGCAGGGACTGCTGCTCAATCTGGTCCGAAACGAAGTTATTCAGTCATGTCCTCTGTTTCTGTGGTCTCCGCTCTATAATTCATTACAAAAGCAAAGATAAGCCATCGAAATCCCTCACATGCAAATGGGGAATGGCACTGCCCTATTTCATATTACCTTTAAAAGAAATGAAGAAAAGAAATCCCAAGTATAGGGTAAGAACATACCAGAGCGAGTGAATTTAATGCTTATCAAAAGCAGAACCGCTGCTCAATCAGATTCGAAGCGAAGATATTCAGTTGTGTCCTCTGTTTCTGTGGTCTCCGCCCTGTAATTCAATAGAAAAGCAGATATCAGCCATCGAATTCCCTCGGATGCAAACGGGGAGTTCGCATTATCTGTCCCCGAAAGCCCGAGGACGCATTACCGCCTTATTTGGGATATCCCACGCAATTCAAGCAATGATTTGGCTGCCATGAACTCTTAGTTATTGGAGCATTGTAAGATATGGCTAGCTAGAGGCAATGAACTTGCATGAGCAGAGGATGAGGCTTGAGGTGATAGTCAAGGTAAAGGGAAGGAAGAACTGAGAGCACCATCTGAGAGGGCTGAATTTGGTCTCCACACTGAAGCTCTTCATCTTCTTGGTAATCCGAGGCGCTTTGGACAGATCAAAGCTTACACCCTTCATTCTGAGCTCCTGAACACATCTACTCAGAGCCCTGGAATCGCTTCTATCCGTCTGAAGCATCTCCGTAACTTTTCCTTGGAGAATGAGCTTGTACTGGATGGCACAAATGAGAACCAGAGACATAATGAGAGACAAGGTAGAAGGAATCCAACATCTAGTACAAGTGTGTGCATTCTCCTGAGTAGCGGCAGTGAAGAGCAGGGTGAGAACGATCCCATGGAAGGCAAAATACAAACAAGCAAGGTGAAAGATCTCTTTCTTGATGCTGTCGATTCTCGATTCCTTTACTTTAATGCCACGGGCAATAACTTCCTCGTCCCTCTGCCACAGCTTCAACAGCAGCAGATGACCTCTGCTATCTGTGATTTCTTCTAATGGATGCTGAGGAGGCTTCACAGCAGAAGGCGGTGTGGAAATATCAGAGGGGCTCTCATCCAGAACATCCACAGGGATCTCCACAGTGTGAGAATCGGAAGGCAAATTGGCATTTGGTTCAGAAACATCAATCATATCTGTGCAGTTATCAGCAGAATTATCAGCCATTTTTTAAGCAAAATGAAATTCAATATTGGCTTCAAAATCAAAACTCAAAATCCCAGAACGTTTTCTACAACAGAGACTGTAGAATGAATATAAGGGCTTCAAACAACGACTTGAAATCAATCACAGAGTAGGGTATTTAATGGAGATAGGAGGTTAAAGAACAGTCGGGGCGGTGCAACGGCTAGTTTTTTTTTAAAAGGGGTTACATTTTAGGTTTTCAAGTTGTAGAGAATTGCAAGAGAGGTTCTTATCAGATAATTTATGTTTTGCAAATTGGATCTGGTATTGAATTTATTTAATTCATCTCATAAGAAACTTTCATGGTGGCTAAATTTGTCTTCGTAAGCTTAGTTTTTAACTTTCTGGTATTCAGCCTGTGGTGAGAAATGGTACTGAATGAACAGTTTAGTACAAAAAATGGTTTCCAAGGAGTACACTAAGCAAAAGATAAAGCACACCCAGATAAGTAAATTCAGTGAAAATAATTAGCTTCTTTAGGGAAATGATGATTTAATTTCAGAAGTAATTTACATGCCATTGTAAACAATCTCTACTCCTGTAACTTGCATGTTTATCTGTTTTTCAAAGAGAAGTATATCCTTTATCCAAAATGGCTCTGAAATTTTCAGTCTTGCCGGAATCTGGTCAAGTAAATAATCCAAATCTAGCATAGTTGCAGGTGGTTTATGGAAATTTGAAGGTTCTGGGTCCATTCAGAGACCCTCAAAATCTTTGGGGATATGGAAAAACTATGCCCCTAGCACTTTGATCCATGAGACTATGTAGCACTTAAATCTCTGCGAAATTTGTTACCTGAAATTCCACCAGAAAAAAAGACAAATCCAAACCATTTTGGGCAGTTTGATTTCTTACATACATACTGATTCTATATACAAGGCCTAAAACCATTATGGAAATTTGAAGGTTCTGGGTCAATTCAGAGGCCCTCAAAACCTTTGGGGATATGGAAAACCTATGTCTCTAGCACTCTGATCCATGAGACTATGTAGCACTTAAATCTCTGCGGAATTTGTTATCTGAAATTCCACCAGAAAAAAAGACAAATCCAAACCATTTTGGGCAGTTTGATTTCTCACATACATACTGATTCTATATATGAGGCCTAAAAGCACTTCTAAATGTCTCCACAACATACTCGCAGTCCAGACTCCAAAGTCAACCAGGTTTGAACTCGTGCATTAAAGCTGCCCATCGCATGACATTCCCCTAACCTATTCTATTCTAGCCTACCCAGTGTATACTACCACTTGAATTATCTATTCTAAATTATCTTACATTCTATACTACCACTTGAATTATCTTACAGTCTATACTACCAATTGAATTATCTAATCTAATGACCAGAAGCTGACATAGGAACTTATTTTAGATATGCTTCTGCATTCAGTTGTGTTCCCGGTTTATCTGAATCTACTCTTGTAAATCCAGTTTTGAAAGAAACTCTGGCAGAAAATGAAGAATCATAGATTGGGAGTCCAGTAGCCTTGGTAGCACTGGGAGATTTCCTCAGTTTGATTACTCTATAACATCTCTATGTAATCTACACCACAAGGGTAAAAAGCTGCACTTTTTTACTCAATACAATATAACCATTCCAATTGAAAAAAATTGTAAACAAAATATGTCATAGCAGAGCCAAAATTTGGAAGGTGAAATGATTAAAGTAACATAGGTTTGCCCCAATTGGAGATGGCATTTGAACTTTGAACATGGGTTTCTAAGAGCAGAGAAAATGGTGAAATTCAATATCAAATTTAGTGAGGAGTAGAGAATAGCAGAGCCAAAATATGGAAGGTGAAATGATTAAAGTAACATAGGTTTGTCCCAATTGGAGATGACATTTGAGCATAGGTTACTAATAGCAGAGAAAATGGTGAAATTCAATATCAAATTTAGTGAGGAGCAGAGAATTGCAAGAGAGGTTCTTATCAGATAATTTATGTTTTGCAAATTGGATCTGGTATTGGATTTATTTAATTCATCTCATGAGAAACTTTCATAGTGGTTAAATTTGTCTTGGTAAGCTTAGTTTCTAACTTTCTGGTATTCACAGCCTGTGGTGAGAAATGGTTCTGAATGAACAGTTTTGTACAAAAAATGGTTTCCAAACAGTACACTCGGCAAAAGATAAAGCACACCCAGATAAGTAAATTCAGTGAAAATAATTAGCTTATTTAGGGAAATGATGATTTAATTTCAGAAGTAATTTACATGCCATTGTAAAATATCTCTACTCCTGTAACTTCCATGTTTATCTGTTTTTCAAAGAGAAGTATATCCTTTATCCAAAATGGCTCTGAAATTTTCAGTCTTGACGGAATCTTGTCAAGTAAATAATCCAAGTCTGGCATAGTTGCAGGTGGTTTATGGAATTTTGAAGGTTCTGGTCGATTCAGAGACCCTCACAACCTTTGGAGATATGGAAAAACTATATCCATAGCGCTTTGATCCATAAGACTATGTAGCACTTAAATCTCTGCGAAATTTACCTGAAATTTCACCACAAAAAAAGACAAATCCAAACCATTTTGGGCAGTTTGATTTCTCACATACATACTGATTCTATATATGAGGCCTAAAAGCACTTCTAAATGTCTCCACAACATACTCGCAGTCCAAAGTCAACAAGGTTTGAACTCGTGCATTAAAGCTATCCATCGCATGACATTCCTCCCCTAACCTATTCTATTCCAGCCTACCCCGAGTACACTACCACTTGAATTATCTATTCTAAATTACCTTACAGTCTATACTACCACTTGAATTATCTTACAAATTATCTTGCAGTCTATACTACCACTTGAATTATCTATTCTAATGACCAGAAACTGACGTAGGAACTTATTTTAGATATGCTTCTGCTTTCAGTTGTGTTCCCGGTTTATCTGAATCTACTCTTGTAAATCCAGTTTCGAAAGAAACTCTGTCAGAAAATGAAGAATCATATATTGGGAGTCCAGTAGCCTTGGTAGCGGAGTCCGTAGCCTCAGTTTGATTACTCTATAACATCTCTATGTAATCTGCACCATAAGGGTAAAGCTGCAGTTTTTGACTCTACAATATAACCATTGCAATTAAAAAAAATCTGTAAACAAAATATGTCATAGCAGAGCCAAAATTTGGAAGGTGAAATGATTAAAGTAACATAGGTTTGCCCCAATTGGTGATGACATTTGAACTTTGAACATGGGTTTCTAAGAGCAGAGAAAAATGGTGAAATTCAATATCAAATTTAGTGAGGAGCAGAGAATAGCAGAGCCAAAATTTGGAAGGTGAAATGATTAAAGTAACATAGGTTTGTCCCAATTGGAGATGACATTTGAGCATAGGTTTCTAATAGCAGAGAAAATGGTGAAATTCAATATCAAATTTAGTGAGGAGCAGAGAATTGCAAGAGAGGTTCTGATCAGATAATTTATGTTTTGCAACTTGGATCTGGTATTGCATTTATTTAATTCATCTCATGAGAAACTTTCATGGTTGTTAAATTCGTCTTGGTAAGCTTAGTTTCTAACTTTCTGGTATTCAGCCTGTGGTGAGAAATGGTACTGAATGAACAGTTTAGTAGAAAAATTGGTTTCCAAGGAGTACACTCGGCAAAAGATAAAGCACGCCCAGATAAGCAAATTCAGTGAAAATAATTAGCTTCTTGAGGGAAATAATGATTTAATTTCAGAAGTAATTTACATGCCATTGTAAACAATCTCTACTCCTGTAACTTCCATGTTTATCTGTTTTTCAAAGAGAAGTATATCCTTTATCCAAAATGGCTCTGAAATTTTCAGTCTTTCTGGAATCTGCTCAAGGAAATAATCCAAATCTAGCATAGTTGCAGGTGGTTTATGGAATTTTGAAGGTTCTGGGTCGATTCAGAGACCGTCAAAACCTTTGGGAAATGGAAAAACTATGTCCCTGGCACTTTGATCCATGGAACTATGTAGCACTTAAATCTCTGCGAAATTTGTTACCTGAAATTTCACCAGAAAAATAGACAAATCCAAACCATTTTGGGCAGTTTGATTTCTGACATACATACTGATTCTATATATAAGGCCTAAAAGCACTTCTAAATGTCTCCACAACATACTCGCAGTCCAAAGTAAATCAGGTTCGAACTCGTGCATCAAAGCTGTCCAGCGCATGACATTCCCCTGACATATTCTCCTAATTATTAATCAATCCGGTAAATGACATCTCTATCTGCAGAACTTCCTATTTATTTATTTTTCTTGAATCTTAACCTTGGTCGAATGTATTCTCAAAGACTTCCTATCTAGATTTTTGCTTTCTAGTGCACTTAGACACAACCGACTTCCAAAAGTATGCTAGACCTAGGTAATCTGACCAGCTTTTAGACCAGGTAATCTATTATACTTTTTAATATAAAGTATGTCTTTTTTTATGGAAAAAAAAAATCTGACCAGCTTTTATATTCTATTGTACACTCACATTCTTACTAATAAGAAGAGCGACATAAAACAGAACCGGCATACTGACTTTCTTCCTAATAAAGACAAGGGGATGTGCCCCCACCAAACACAGAACCGGCACAGCCCCTTTTAATAAAATTTAAAAATACCAAGTATGGGGTAAGAACTTACCAGAGTGTTTGGATTTAATGCTTATAAAAAGCAGGGACTGCTGCTCAATCTGGTCCGAAACGAAGTTATTCAGTCATGTCCTCTGTTTCTGTGGTCTCCGCTCTATAATTCATTACAAAAGCAAAGATAAGCCATCGAATTCCCTCACATGCAAATGGGGAATGGCACTGCCCTATTTCATATTACCTTTAAAAGAAATGAAGAAAAGAAATCCCAAGTATAGGGTAAGAACATACCAGAGCGAGTGAATTTAATGCTTATCAAAAGCAGAACTGCTGCTCAATCAGATCCGAAGCGAAGATATTCAGTCGTGTCCTCTGTTTCTGTGGTCTCCGCCCTGTAATTCAATAGAAAAGCAGATATCAGCCATCGGATTCCCTCGGATGCAATTGGGGAGTTCACATTACCTGTCCCCGAAAGCCCGAGGATGCATTACCGCCTTATTTGGGATATCCCACGCAATTCAAGCAATGATTTGGCTGCCATGAACTCTTAGTTATTGGAGCATTGTAAGATATGGCTAGCTACAGGCAATGAACTTGCATGAGCAGAGGATGAGGCCTGAGGTGATAGTCAAGGTAAAGGGAAGGAAGAACTGAGAGCACCATCTGAGAGGGCTGAATTTGGTCTCCACACTGGAGCTCTTCATCTTCTTGGTAATCTGAGGCTCTTTGGACAGATCAAAGCTTACACCCTTCATTCTGAGCTCCTGAACACATCTACTCAGAGCCCTGGAATCGCTTCTATCCGTCTGAAGCATCTTCGTAACTCTTCTTTGGAGAATGAGCTTGTACTGGATGGCACAGATGAGAACCAGAGACGTAATGAGAGACAAGGTAGAAGGAATCCACCATCTAGTACAAGTGTGTGCATTCTCCTGAGTAGCGGCAGTGAAGAGCAGGGTGAGAACGATCCCATGGAAGGCAAAATACAAGCAAGCAAGGTGAAAGATCTCTTTCTTGATGCTGTCGATTCTCGATTCCTTTACTTCAATGCCACGGGCAATAACTTCCTCGTCCCTCTGCCACAGCTTCAACAGCAGCAGATGACCGCTGCTATCTGCGATTTCTTCTAATGGATGCTGAGGAGGCTTCACAGCAGAAGGCGGTGTGGAAATATCAGAGGGGCTCTCATCCAGAGCATCCACAGGGATCTCCACAATGTGAGAATCGGAAGGCAAATTGGCATTTGGTTCAGAAACAACAATCATATCTGTGCAGTTATCAGCAGAATTATCAGCCATTTTTTAAGCAAAATGAAATCCAGTATTGGCTTCAAAATCAAAACACAAAATCCCAGAACGTTTTCTACAACAGAGACTGTAGAATGAATATAAGAGCTTCAAACGACTTGAAATCAATCACAGAGAGCTCGAAACAGGAAACAGGTTAACAAATGGTAGGGTATTTAATGGAGATACGTTAGGTTGAAGAACAGTCGGGGCGGTGGAACGGCTAGTTTTTTTTTTGTTTTTTTTGAAAAAGGGATTTTTTTTGTTTTTTTGTTTTTTGAAAAAGGGATTTGTTTTTTGTTTTTTGGTTTTCAAGTTGTAGAGTAATCGCCAAATCTGCCTTCCATTGTCAATATCCACATCGCATTTAATATAATTAATATTGATCGGTGGGTATGTCTTAGTTGTACAACAATTTATTTGCGAAGTTTGGGGTAAAATTATTTTACAATGTATTTAATTTTTTTATTATTATTTCAATTTTATTAAAAATTTAGCATATAATTTATTCAATTAAATTAATTAATAAGAATTTTGACTTATTTTAAAAATAAAAGTTTTTTTTTTTCCAGCAGAAAAAAGTATATTATTGATATTCAAAGTGAATCAAATAGTCTCCACAGTGGGTGTTGAATGTGGGTCGTCCCACGGAAATGACAACTAGAGACGGGACACACGCCCGCTAGTGCCAGCCATGAGGCTGGGCATGTGCCCGCCCAGGCCTTCCACGCATCCTAAGCCTAGCGCTGAGGATTTTATTCAATGTGACGGGCTCCCAGGCTCGCATAATTTATCGGTCATGGCATCCGGTTGTCTGTTGGCTCCTTCGTGCATTCAATCTTGTCTATGTACTCGAGATTGATTCCGAGTTAATGCCATTACTCCAATGGAACCCTATGAGTGGGAAGGTACACCCGCGCTCAAGGTTAATGTTCGCATCAAAAGGAAACGGGTTCATGGTTTGTAGGGTAGCAGGAAACGTAGCAGAAGTTTAGAAGCCGCTTGGCTCACAGCCCTACAACTCACCCTCTACAACATGGTCACAGTTTGGGGAGGTTCATCCTTCGGTTTGATTGCTGCAGTTGCAACGATGCCGCCCAAAAAGAGAGCTTACATTCGATGCAAATCTAAATCGGCAAGCCCCTCTCCTGGCCCACCGGTGCGATTTTTGCAAGGCGTTGTGGGAAAATCTCGCCGGTTTTAAAATGAAATCCCGCAGAAGGTTCAAGTGGAAATTCAAGATGCGAAGGACGATGCCTAAGTGTCTCGAGGTTGTCTCTCAGACACAGAAATCAGAAGCGGATTTGAATCTTTGGTTCTGGACCCAGGGAATACCAAAGACCGAACCACTCTGTATCGGAGGACCCTAGACTACCACTGGTCGCAGAAAGCAATTCTCGGAAAGACTTTGGCACAGAGAGGTGAAGCGCATGCGGAGATTCTCCTGCAACTAGATGAAATAGTTCTCCTCGTCACGCAGATTATCCAGAACCAGAAGCAGATAACAACAACGTCTCGGCATCAAACTCGCTAGGGAGCTCGGTTCTCAAGCTGACTCAACTGGTTTGAACATGTAGTTTGGTTCTAGATAGACTCCGTCTTTTTTTGGCTTATCGTTAGCATTACTGTTACGAATATAAATTAAAATACAATTAATAATAATTAATATTCATTAATAGGTATAATATTGAAAAGACATGACCTTTCACGCTAATGCTTAAGAAGTTGTATATAAGAGGCGGTAATCATTTCTAATAATCATCGCTCATATATTATTCATTTTTTATTTTCCAATATGGATTATTCTTATTTATCCTTCGGGTAATTGTTGTGAAGCAGATACATTCACACCATTTGATATCAAAGCCTCATTGGCTGATCGGCCTTTGGCCATTTTTGGGTTTTCCTAAAATCTAGGACATTGTCCAAAAATCAAGCCCTTGGCCCAAAAACGTAAAAAACTAAAAAAAAAAGAAGGTAAAATAAAAAAAAAACCATAAAAAAGGGGAAACACAACATAGGTTTTATTTAACCAACCCTTGGTTTTATAAAACCACTCATACCTTAATTAGGTTGAGTTTAGTCTTTAATTCTCTTTAATTGTAACCCAAAATAATACTTGCTTGTCGACACAAAAGTAAATAACATTGAAGCAATAATTAAGACACAATACCAAGGAAATATACGAAAGAGACGCACAAGTATAACCACAATTACCCAAAGAGATATAAACAGAGAAATACATACCATGAGAACATTTCCACGTGGTTCACCGGTGTCTTGGGCTACGTCCACCAAAGGTTGTGTTTTTATTAAAATTCGAGTGAAGGGATTACATTCTACTGCGACAACAATGTCGAAAGGCTTATTTTCTTCAAGCCTTCCTTACATGAAACATTTTCCAAACTAACATATCCTTCATTGGAAAGATGAGGTTCTTCATAAATCTGCACAAAGTTGATAAAAACCTTTCTACAATTTCTAAAGAATAAACCTCTTTTATTCTATAACTTGTCTGTCTAATTGTAATTATCTTATACTTACTATATGTTACATGTCATAATGTAAAAATACCAAAATGTAATCCAAATATATAGTGCTCTGGTTTTTACAGCAGAGCACTAAGTAAAATTTCTTAGTTAATTTTCTATGTATTAAACTTTAATCAGGTGTATGGGAGTAAATTTCTGAAAATTACTATGCTTCTAAATGATATTTAGTGTACTGTCTTGTCTTTATCAACCATACATTCGTATTTTAAAACAAACTAACATATCAAAATTTTCTTTTCAACAATTTGTTCCAGCATAAGAATATGTTTCACAGTAATAAATTAGTAAATTGAAAGTTATATGCATGTTTAGAGTACGTTTTAGCATAATAATCAAATAACGTAAATAACAAGGAAATTACCTGATGTTGATGCTAGTAGACCGTAGGATGTAGCAGGTTTTATATTCTCTTAGTCAGCCAAGATGATGTATCCACCCTGCCGACCAGCTATTATCTTGCTGGCCCTTGGAAATCAAAGGATTTCCAAGCCCTCGAGCTCACAATCTGATAATCCCGAGAGCAGTCTTCACTTAGGTTCTCCAAACTTTTCTGTTCTCAAACCTTCTTTCTCTTCAAAAAAACCTCCCCTTTACTCCAAGCTCTCCCCCTCTATATACTTTCCCTTCCTCGAGAAGACCTTGGGCTTACTCCACCGCCCCAAACTCCCCCTCTCGAGCCCCTCAAACATTTACTCCTTTCACTAGTTCATTCATACACGTTTCTTTATAAAAATGTATTTTTCACACTCAATGTACCGAATAATTAATTACTCTCATGGAAAATTTATTTGATTTTGATTGATGGTCGTAAGTATTTATTACGGTGGGAATTATCACCCAAAGGTTATCCATTCGGGAGAGGGTTTATTAATTACAAGTCTATTCATCAACTTTGTATTTAATGTTATTAATGTAATTAATAAAATATTATATAAATGGTTGACCCCCTTTTCAACTTGGACATGGTGTGTCTTAATGGTCTACCTCATCCGTCGAGATCACTTATCTTGAGATTTAAATTTCAAGATTCGTATTGAATAATTAAATAAACCATTTTCCATCACATCACGTTCATTCCAAAATTGTTATCCTATTATGTCTAACTTAGAAATGTAAAATAATTACACTCTAATCATTCATTAATCAATATTTAAATTTTACCTATTTTGCAATTGTTATGACATGGGTAGTAATATTATTAAAATAAAATTAATTAAGTAATAATATTAATTAAATCACCACAAAGTAATAATAAATGGTGAATTTAATAAAAATGTCTTTTAAATCATTTGTTTATCACATGAGTACCCTAACATCTACATAGTATCGCCGTTCTTCTAAACAAAGCACCCTTAAGTGCTTAAACAATCTTACTAATTAATTAGACAGTACCATTACCTTATTTACAACAATTCTCAGATAACAATGTGAATTGACGACACTTGTCTCAATTGTTTATCACAATGTTTACCAACAAGTAATACATAGCTTAATTGACTTGTTTTACACATCTTAAATAACTTTATATTCATTATCTAAATTCAATCAATGCATGATGAACATAATTACTTATGACGACTTATACATTTATTCAATATGTTAAGTGTTCGTATATCGATATTAGTGTACATGTGCAAGGTGTGCATGCGTGGCCAGCGTATGCACAGATCATAAATGTACTATAGACAAACCCCATCCTGCCTATGCATACCTGCTAACTAATAGTAGTATTTACCCCCATGTAGAAGAACAAGCATAATATATATAGTACAATTACTTCAACATTCTCAGTTATTTAATAGTTAATTCTTTACGATTTCACATCATTATCTTTATCTTTACATTAGTTTAATCAACCATGTACAAGGAAGGGTACCTACTACCACTAACTCGTAATCAAGGAATGCTCAACCCTCAACAGTACTAACTAACACATCCTCCCATCATAACCTACATCCAGCATCCTCCCTACCCTTCCTCTGCTAGTACAAAAGTGGATGTCGGACTCACCGATCTGACCACATAGAACTTGAGAGCGATAGCGTCGGTTGAACAACGGACCTATCCTCCCTTAGCAGGCATCCGACCATCGTCATCACAACAACATGGGGAGCATGTCTTAGCACGGCCCTCCCACGACCTCGGGTCTCATGGAAACATAGGGTGGGAAACACATCCATCCCTCTCAACATACTGGGCCTACGCCCTTATCGACTCATACTTTGCCGCTATCGGGATTATCAGTTTGTGTTATCGTATCATCATTTTGGCTGCAAAGGTTTACTGTACGAACAAGTTTTCTTTGTGTCCCATATATCAGATCAAGTAACTGGCTATCCCATAGCCCTTGTGTCCTGTAGGTTAGTATTTCGCAAAGTACAAATTTATAGAAGCATTTCCCATTGATCGCCAATTGATCCATGTTATCAAAATCATTTTATTCCATGTAACCTCTTTAGTTCATCATAGATGCGTATGACATATAACACTTCAATAATTCATATAAGAAGATGGTATCCATGTACCGAATCATATATTTCACATCTTATTAATGAAAACATAAAAACATATACTGTAATCGTAAAATAAAGAAATCATATGATAATCATGACATCGTAACCGCATAACATAGTAACATCGTAATCATGGTGAAATCATTAAAACAAAGTAACATCCTATAATGAGGTCCATCATATCGTAATATAGTTTACTCAGTCGAGCTGAGTTCAACAGAATATATAAGAAAATAAAGTATGGTGTGTCTAACTGATAAGTATGCCTAATCAAAATATGGGCGTTACAAAATATATTATAACATTAATAACATAAACCAAAATACTTTTTTTTGTTCAATTTCTAAAGTCACATATTTATCTATTATCCATAAGTCATTCTACTATTATCCAATTTATATTGATCTCTAAATTCTTCATCAATAAATATTTAGGTGAATTCCTTATTAGGTATTTAACTCTACATTAAGGGATATCAAGTATTTAACTCTACATTAAGGGATACATGAGTAAGATTTCTTAAGCACCAAAGATATAAATATTAGTATTATTACTACATTCAAATAAAACTGTCCTTTGAAATCCTTCATCCCAAAGCATATAATTATTTATATCAATATTTGACCCTTAACTTCCTCCTTACAAGATGTATGAACTAAGGTTGCTTAAATGTAATGACATTTGCTTATTAAAATTGAGTTTAAACTAAAGGTGATAGTATAATAATGAATTAGCAAAACTCTTCTAATTTGAATAAAGTGATGGATAAATAATCCTAAGGGAACTCCTTCACACATAATTCTTAATTATGTTCTACACCTTTATATACTTTATAAAAGTATCTAATATAAATATCCTACATCATATAAGCTCGTATATGTTATGACCAAAACTCTATTTTAAATACGATATAATTTTTGCAAAGATGATAATATATATGTGTGTAATATTTATCATACAGGGAAGAATCGGCATTTGATGCTCATACTCACCGAACTATATAAACATATATATAAAAAGAAAGGCAACCCTAACAAGTACCTATTCCAGTTTCAATAAACTATTCAGCACTTTCAGCAAACTATTCAGCACAATAATTCTTACACGGATCTTAACATGAAGTTGAGTTTCTCCAATCGTAGGTATATATATATATATGCAGCGTGTTCGATGGAAGCCTTAATATAAGAACGAATCAGGCATATAAAAAGATTACTCCAATAGTAAATAAACGATTCATCAGCCTATGGAATACCAACATCAACAAGCACATCGATTCCAACGATGTTACGATTGCACAAAAGAGTTTACATCAAGCTAGGTTATCCATGCATCATATAAATTTTAACAAGGTAAACGCAATTATACCATTCATGCTGCAAGTCGAAATTCAATGGTTAATCGTTAACGTTAAGAATTAATCCATGCAGCATGCAAAAATTCAATATAATTAAAGACGAATCCGTTGAACTAATAGGCAAGACAAAAAGCAATACTATGCATGGTAAACTAAACAATTTCGTCTGCCTCTAAAATAACAAGTTCAACAGGCACATCGAATCCAACAAAGTCACGCTTTCGCCGAGAGCTTACAACAAGGAAAAAGAATGGGTTATTCATGCGGCATGCCAAAATTCAACAAGGTCGGTCACTAATATATAACCCATGTAGCAATAAAAACTTCAACACAAGCATAGAGTTCTTCTGAAGCTTGATATAATAAGAAAACTATCTATCACACATCATACGCTAGGTTTGAACGCAGTCTTCCAAACAGATCGCATACTCATGACTATTTCCTTAGTAACTAAAAGTCCACCCGAGTTCCTTCTAGGCACTCGACTCCATATCATTTTCGATGAAAAGTTCTGTATTTTGATATAATTCCTTCCAGACATTCATAATTCTTTCTAGACATTCAGGATTACACCACCATTATTACAACGATCCATCACAGCCCCTTCCAGGTATTTAAAACGAATTTTTGCAGAGATAGATAAGTCACCAGCAAGCATACAAAGATGAAAACATTTCGGCGTTTTCTTTCATCAAGAGACCCCAGGCATTCAAGGTTATACCACCAAGATGATTGCGATCTACCTCAGGAGAATGATTCAAGAATTTAACGTCTCAAAACCAATACGTTTTCAACAAGCGAATAACATACCAGAAATACAACCAACAGCAAGCCAAGAAAATAACCCCAAATGGAAATACGATTTTAACCGCAGCAAAAACAAACTCTTCCAAATGGGAATATGATTCAACTAACATCAAATGCAAACTATTTCAAATGGGAATACGATTTCAACTAACAGCAAATGCAAACTCTTTCAAATGGGAATACGATTTCAACTAATAGCAAATGCAAACTATTTCAAATGGGAATACGATTTCAACTAACAACAAATGCAAACTATTTCAAATGGGAATACGATTTCAACCAACGTTTACTTAACCCAATATGGGAAGGGATCAATACTCATTGAGGATATATCTCCCAAACTGGGTTATCTATACAGCCAATAAAAATATAGCAATTGTATATAGTATACAGACTCATCCAATAGGGATCTGCTCTAAGTAACCCTGGATCAATTCGCAGGAGCAATTGTTGAATTCGTGAATAGTGAAGATACAGAGATCTATCATACAGTGCAACAATCGATAAAAGAGTAGACATCTACCTACAGGAGGCAAATACACGCCTTGGTGGCAGCATACAAGAGATCTTATTCTTCCCCGGCAGCATAATTAGAAAACACGAAGAGATCATACGAGGGTTAATCAGGGATCAATCTCATTGGGGAGCTGTCTCTTTCCAAGTTGCTGTGCGGAATATATATATATATACAGAGCGTTCATTAAGAAATAACACATACCTGGTGCATAGACCCCAAACAAGAAATACTGCCAATTCACCTACTAGGCGTCTTTAGGAGAGTACAAAATAACCATTCAACAACAGAAACCTCAATTCCGAGCTACGCCCCCCCCCCAAAAACTCTGTTTTTTTTACCCATATATAAACACAAAGGAACCGTATTATAGAGTAACTTAGGATTCTTCACAAGGGTAGTGGAAATGCATCCGTTAAGTGATGCCATTTGGCGAAGTCAGTGCTCCACTAAGGAGACAAGCCTGCATGCATTGATCCCCATCATTATTAAGAATCGGTTACACTTCTATCGTGCAAATATGATAAGTGGTAGTTTCCACTAACTAACACCTCTACGGAGGGAAAATGGGATTCTAAAAAAAGTTTGCCACTCCGTCTATTTTCCATCAAGTAAATAAATCCTTTCTTCAATTAGTAGGGTTATAATATTAATAATACTATTAAAATTACACTCTTTCTTAGTTTTAGGAAAAGTAGTGTGTTCACACATACTAAATATATAGCAAACCTAAAAATTTTTAATTAATTATATACATATATATATATATATATACCATTCAAAATATTGTTCTATCTTTACGAGTCCATTTCCCTAGTGGTTGAGAAAAGCCTTATTAAAATTAACCAAACTTCAACAAGGATCCTTTTATAATATGACAATAAAATGCCAAGTGGCTCATGGGAATAGCTCCCCAAAAACGTAGTGGGAGTGCAATACCTATTTTATTCCACTACGAGTCCCTTTACTTATTCCCAAAACATCCATGATATATCAACCTTAGTTTGGAAAAGGTTAATTACTCTTGGTTATGGTGTTTTTTAGATGGTTAGAGTCTTATTTAAACGATCCCTACATGGTGAGGAATATTATAATTACTTCCCCTTTATTCATATATATATATATATATATCTATAATGTCCACCATTTTACACATTAGTTATTACTACTATTTATTGATCTCTTCACCATAATTATATATATATATTATCTATAATAAGCTAAATTCTATTTAGCTAATCTAAAGGATTCTCTAGCATTTTCTCTCGGAAATGCTTATAATCACAAAAATGACCATTTTGAGATACTTTAATATGAAGTAAGATAATTTTCCTTATCATAAGACTTGTTACTTAGATCTTTGTCGCAAGTCACCCAACTGTTTTAATCTATTTATAACAGTCGTTAGATTTTTCCCTTTAGGATGGTAGGTTAAATGCGTGGAATTAGGTCGAAGCTGCAAAAGTTTACTATTTAAATATAGTAGTTTAGGTCCTCTACTTAGGGATAAACTCTATTCGGATGGCGCCCTAATTATTTAAGTCATTTTAAGGAAAAACATATTATCATCTTCATGTACCCTAGTCATTAGAAAACTTGATTCTCATGGCTTCTCTACCAACTCATCTTTTCTTTTGGATGGGTTTGGTCGTTTATCGTTTAGTCGCATTTACTATTCTTAATTTTGTAGTCTTAACTAAGACTTATAATCATGACACTAACTCGAGGTCCACTGGTGGGGCCTTGGCCTTGAGCTCCTCACCATGGCCTATTTACACAATTACATTTACAAAATAATAACAATAGAGGTGAAATTGAGGGATGTTACACACTCCACCCCTTAAAGATAACACCGTCCTCAGTGTTCAATTGTTTGTCTTTTGCACCCTTCCCCATCTTTTGCTTGCTTTATTTTTATGCTTTGGTTGTCTTCTCATTTTCGCGATTTCTGCAAGCTCTTATCACTTATATCCTGCACATTACATAGACCGTACAAGATCTTCCAACGTTCTTTAGTACTATATGAGTATACAAAATTTCAAAACAGTAAATGTTTGTCATTCTTCCTCATCCTTGAGGGGATATTTGCTTATTCTAGCATTCATAATATCCATACATAAATACATCTCATAATCTAGTTACAAGACAATCATTATCATAAAACAATTCTTTCAACAGAACTTTGAAATCATCAAACCTTTTTGTACTTTAGCAATCATGGAGACTTGCATACAAAGCTCTTATGTATTTCCAGCAATCATGAAGACTTGCCATACATATATTGCTCATGTACTTCAGCAATCATGTAGACTTGTGTACCTAGCACTCTTTTGTATTTCAGCAATCATGGAGACTTGCATACAAAAACACGAGTCCTCTGCCAAAACTTGGCAAGAATACCATCTGCATACAACAGAAATATGACAGTCTTACTCTGCAACTCATAACATAGCTTCCCCTCATCGAATCTCTCAGTCATCACCTGATGCACATGAGAAAATATTTCTACAGAAATATTGTAGAAGAGCTACCTGCTCAATTCGATATATATAAAGTTTGCCTAGGTCTTTTGGGTCAGTATAACATTCAACGAGCTACCTGCTCTGTTCCACTTCCATGGGGAACATGACCACAATAAAGGTAAGTTGTCCCATACCAACAAGCTATTTACTGATTTCATGATGCTGTCGGCTCTACCCGAGCCTGGAGATAATTTCCCTTCCTCTCAAACCTTCTTGTTTGAGTCCAAGAAACACCTCTTTATGACAACCATTTATTAATTCCTGTATGCCACAAAATAGCAACCAAAATTAGATTCGCCCATCATATTCTTTGCATTTTGATGATTACACATCATCAATCACAAACCTCATCACTAATCGTGATAAAATAAAAAGTAAATCATTACTTACTTTTGAGCGATTTAGCTCAACTTATCTGTACAAGTGCTTTTATACTAAACGTTCTTCTTGGTCATGTCATAAGTTGAAGTTAAGATCACTTCCTGAAATGTTAGTATAAAGAAAATTTTATTTGCTTCAGTTGCTCAACAATTGAACACATTAGTTCCATAGCATTATACGCATGCTTGTTCACTTAGCTTATGCATCCCCTTCAATTCATCCTGATATAAACTCCTCATCACCCTTAGTGTGAGTTTGAGGCCAAATCTGCTATTAAAAAAACATGTTAGCATCATAGTTTCAACATTTAGTTGCATATAGATTTATTTCAAATTGATACTCATCATCCAAATATTCTAGTAAACTTTTCAAATGCTAAAGATTCCGTGTTCAATCAATCTCAACAATGTTAGGACTCTTCTTTCCTAAAAAACCAAACTCCTACTAGAAGATAAATCCTATCGATAGTCTATAAAAAAATAATGAAATTCGTATGCATTCTCAAATAAGTTTACTTTAAACTCCTAGAAAATATTGCTATGCAATAATACATTTTTAGCCTTATCCTTATCATTCTAATAACCGTAAAAATTTCTGAAATGAAACACAAATATTTGTTAAGTAATAAAATCTTAACCTTTAACAAATTAATGATTTTTTTATAAGGGTAATATTCAAACACATTAGTCACATGAATTGATGTATAATTTTGTGGCCTAGTATGTCAAATTCATTTTGGATATCAGCATTTAACGGGACAATTACTTAGGCGACTCTATACATAAGAGAATGAAAATAGTTGATATAAATTTTGCAACTATCAAACTTAAGTAAAACCATGTTCAAAATGCACCTAACAATATGTGGTTATATTCTATTATATCTACAAGGAATTATTTCCTGAAGTAGCATTATATGAATTTGTCGTAATTACCTTGCAATACTAACTAAGATATAGTTACTGTAATTGAAGATGCTTAAGTAACCTAGCCTAATTGAATAACCTCTCTTCTTTTGGAGTTTATTAATACGATATTTTTAACCAAATGAAGTTCATAGGTTCTGCACCTAGTGATAAAATTTCAATGACTAAAATACGAAATTAAATGATACTTCTATTCTCCTTAACACGGTCAATCATTCATAATGCATGAATCTTTACACTTTAAATGAAATAATTTCAACTAGATATCACATTCCATGATAATACTATTCAATGAAGCGAAAACTTATGACAAAGATAACATACCTTCTCATGATTTCGTAAATAAAAACAAATGTTGAAAAATACATATCCTTACTCCCTTTTGGAGACCTTGAAGTTGAACTCTGACGACATTAACTCCTCGTCCATCCCAATCCATGCATCCAAAATGAAACAAAACAAAACAACTTGATTTGATTAGTTATCAACTTTCATGCTTTACTCATTCCATGTTGAGCCCAATAGGCCCGAGTGTTTTAACCTAGTGCTCTGATACCACTTGTCACATACCCATAATTTCCAGAATTTTTTTTTTTTTTTAGGCGACTAATCGTCATTAAAAACTATGCGGAAGATAAAATGTATGTGCAACATCCATATTTACTATTTTAATAGAAGCATTAATACAACATCTCACAACTTTTGATATTAATTATTTTTAATTGTAACCCAAAATAATACTTGCTTGTCGACACAAAAGTAAATAACACTGAAGTAATAATTAAGACACAATACCAAGGAAATATACGAAAGAGATGCACAAGTATAACCACAATTACCCAAAGAGATATACACAGAGAAATACATACCATGAGAACATTTCCACGTGGTTCACCCGTGTCTTGGGCTACGTCCACCAAAGGTTGTGTTTTTAATAAAATTCGAGTGAAGGGATTACATTCTACTGCGACACGAATGTCGCAAGGCCTACTTTCTTCAAGCCTTCCTTACATGAAACATTTTCCAAACTAACATATCCTTCATTGAAAAGATGAGGTTCTTCATAAATCTGCACAAGGTTGATAAAAACCTTTCTACAATTTCTAAAGAATAAACCTCTTTTATTTTATAACTTGTCTGTCTAATTGTAATTATCTTATACTTACCATATGTTACATCATAATGTTAAAATACCAAAATGTAGTCCAAATATATTATCCAATTTATATTAATCTCTAAATTCTTCATCAATAAATATTTGGGTGAATTCCTTATCAGGTATTTAACTCTACATTAAGAAACACATGAGTAAGATTTCTTAAGCACCAAAGATATAAATATTAGTATTATTACTACATTCAAATAAAACTGTCCTTTGAAATCCTTCATCCCAAGGCATATAATTATTTATATCAATATTTGACCCTTAACTTCCTCCTTACAAGATGTATGAACTAAGGTTGCTTAAATGTAATGATATTTGCTTATTAAAATTGAGTTTAAACTAAAGATAATAATATAATAATGAATTAGCAAAACTCTTCTAATTTGAATAAAGTGATGGATAAATAATCCTAAGGGAACTCCTTCACACATAATTCTTAATTATGTTCTACACCTTTATATACTTTATAAAAGTATCTAATATAAATATCCTACATCATATAAGCTCGTATATGTTATGACCAAAACTCTATTTTAAATACGATATAATTTTTGCAAAGATGATAATATATATATGTGTAATATTTATCATACAGGGAAGAATCGGCATTTGATGCTCATACTCACCGAACTATATAAACATATATATAAAAAGAAAGGCAACCCTAACAAGTACCTATTCCAGTTTCAATAAACTATTCAGCACAATAATTCTTACACGGATCTTAACATGAAGTTGAGTTTCTCCAATCGTTGGTATATATATATATATATATATATGTAGCGTGTCCAATGGAAGCCTTAATATAAGAACGAATCAGGCATATAAAAAGATTACTCCAATAGTAAATAAACGATTCATCAGCCTATGGAATACCAACATCAACAAGCACATCGATTCCAACGATGTTACGATTGCACAAAAGATTTTACATCAAGAACCTGGGTTATCCATGAATCATATAAATTTTAACAAGGTAAACACAATTATACCATTCATGCAGCAAGTCGAAATTCAATGGTCAATCGTTAATAATTAATCCATGCAGCATGAAAAATTCAATCTAATTAATTATTAACGATTGACCATTGAATTTCGACTTGCTGCATGAATGGTATAATTGCGTTTACCTTGTTAAAATTTATATGATGCATGGATAACCCAGGTTCTTGATGTAAAATCTTTTGTGCAATCGTAACATCGTTGGAATCGATGTGCTTGTTGATGTTGGTATTCCATAGGCTGATGAATCGTTTATTTACTATTGGAGTAATCTTTTTATATGCCTTATTCGTTCTTATATTAAGGCTTCCATTGGACACGCTACATAATTAAAGACGAATCCGTTGAAGTAATAGGCAAGACAAAAGGAATACTATGCATGGTAAACTAAACAATTTCGTCTGCCTCTAAAATAACAAGTTCAACAGGCACATCGAATCCAACAAAGTCACGCTTTCACCGAGAGCTTACAACAAGAAAAAAAGAATGGGTTATTCATGCGGCATGCCAAAATTCAACAAGGTCGGTCACTAATATATAACCCATGCAACAATAAAAACTTCAACACAGGCATATAGTTCTTCTGAAGCTTGATATAATAAGAAAACTATCTATCACACACCATACGCTAGGTTTGAACGCAGTATTCCAAACAGACCGCATACTCATGACTATTTCCTTAGTAACTAAAAGTCCACCCGAGTTCCTTCTAGGCACTCGACTCCATATCATTTTCGATGAAAAGTTCTGTATTTTTGATATAATTCCTTCCAGACATTCATAATTCTTTCACGACATTCAGGATTACACCACCATTATTACAACGATCCATCACAGTCCCTTCCAGGTATTTAAAACGAATTTTTGCAGAGATAGATAAGTCAACAGCAAGCATACAAAGATGAAAACATTTCGGCGTTTTCTTTCATCAAGAGACTCCAGGCATTCAAGGTTATACCACCGAGATGATTGCGATCTACCTCAGGAGAATGATTCCAGAATTTAATGTCTCAAAACCAATACGTTTTCAATAAGCGAATAACGTACCAGAAGTACAACCAACGGCAAGCCAGGAAAATAACCCCAAATGGAAATACGATTTTAACCGCAGCAAAAACAAACTCTTCCAAATGGGAGTACGATTCAACTAACAGCAAATACAAACTATTTCAAATGGGAATACGATTTCAACTAACAGCAAATGCAAACTATTTCAAATGGGAATACAATTTCAACTAACAGCAAATGCAAACTATTTCAAATGGGAATACGATTTCAACTAACAGCAAATGAAAACTATTTCAAATGGGAATACGATTTCAACCAAGGTTTACTTAACCCAAAACGGGAAGGGATCGATACTCATTGAGGATATACCTCCCAAACCGGGTTATCTATACAGCCAATAAAAATATAGCAATTGTATATAGTATACAGACTCATCCAACAGGGATCTGCGCTAAGTAACCCTGGATCAAATCGCAGGAGCAATTGTTGAATTTGTGAATAGTGAAGATACAGAGATCTATCATACAGAGCAACAATCGATAAAAGAGCAAACATCTACCTATAGGAGACAAATACACACCTTGGTGGCAGCATACAAGAGATCTTATTCTTCCCCGGCAACATAATTAGAAAACACGAAGAGATCATACGAGGGTTAATCAGGGATCAATCTCATTGGGGAGCTATCTCTTTCCAAGTTGCTGTGCGGAATATATACATATATATATACAGAGCGTTCATTGATAAATAACACATACCATAGACCCCAAACAAGAAATACTTCCAATTCACCTACCAGGCATCTTTAGGAGAGTACAAAATAACCATTCAACAGCAGAAACCTCAATTCCGAGCTACGCCCCCCCCCAAAACTCTGTTTTTTTTACCCATATATAAACACAAAGGAACCGTATTATAGAGTAACTCAGGATTCTTCACAAGAAATCCAGTGACAGAAGGGTAGTGGAAATGCATCCCTCAAGTGATGCCATTTGGCGAAGTCAGTGCTCCACTATGGAGACAAGCCTGCATGCATTGCTCCCCATCTTTATTAAGAATCGGTTACACTTCTATCGTGCAAATATGATAAGTGGTAGTTTCGACTAACTAACACCTCTACGGAGGGAAAATGGGGTTCTAAAAAAAGTTTGCCACTCCGTCTATTTTCCATCAAGTAAATAAATCCTTTCTTCAATTAGTAGGGTTAGAATATTAATAATACTATTAAAATTACACTATTTCTTAGTTTTAGGAAAAGTAGTGTGTTCACACATACTAAATATATAGCAAACCTAAAACATTTTAATTAATTAATTATATATATATATATATACCTATATATACCATTCAGAATATGGTTCTATCTTTACGAGTCCATTTCCGTAGTGGTTGAGAAAAGCCTTATTAAAATTTACCAAACTTCAACAAGGATCCTTTTATAATATGACAATAAAATGTCAAGTGGCTCTCCAATTAATATTTTAACCAAGAGATGGGAATAGCTCCCCAAAAACGTAGTCGGAGTGCAACACCTATTTTATTCCACTACGAGTCCCTTTACTTATTCCCAAAACATCCATGATATATCAACCTTAGTTTGGAAAAGGTTAATTACTCTTGGTTATGGTGTTTTTTAGATGGTTAGAGTCTTATTTAAACGATCCTTGACATGGTGAGGAATATTATAATTACTTCCCCTTTATTCATATATATATATATATATACCTATAATGTCCACCATTTTACACATTAGTTATTACTACTATTTATTGATCTCTTCACCATATATATATATATAATAAGCTAAATTCTTTTTAGCAAATCTAAAGGATTTTCTAGCATTTTATCTCAGAAATGCTTATAATCGCAAAAATTACCATTTTGAGATACTTTAATATGAAGTAAGATAATTTTCCTTATCATAAGACTTGTTACTTAGATCTTTGTCGCAATTCACACAACTGTTTTAATCTATTTATAACAGCCGTTAGATTTTGCCCTTTAGGATGGTAGGTTAAATGCATGGAATTAGGTCGAAGCCGCAAAAGTTTGCTATTTAAATATAGTAGTTTAGGTCCTCTACTTAGGGCTAAACTCTATTCGGATGGCGCCCTAATTATTTAAGTCATTTTAAGGAAAAACATATTATCATCTTCATGTACCCTAGTCATTAGAAAACTTGATTCTCATGGATTCTCTGCTAACTCATCTTTTCTTTTGGATGGGTTTGGTCGTTTATCGTTTAGTTGCATTTACTATTCTTAATTTTGTAGTCTTAACTAAGACTTATAATCATGACACTAACTCAAGGTCCACTGGTGGGGCCTTGGCCTTGAGCTCCTCACCATGGCCTATTTACACAATTACATTTACAAAATAATAACAATAGGGGTGAAATTGAGGGATGTTATATGAGGGTAACAATCATTCTTCCCAACCACCTAATCTACACAATCCACAAAGAAATTAATCTAAAGCAAAAGGTTAACCAAAGTGGAGATGCAAGTGCCTTTTGAGCACAACTTTCTCTATGTGAGCCTGCATTGTATGCAGAGAAAGAAAAATACTATTGTGTCTAGTTAGAGACGAAGGTAGCAGTGTGTATAGTAATAATATTAATATATTATTATAATTAATATTAGTCCATAGTTGTAAAATATTACAATTATTCGAAAAATATATAATATTATTATTACATTTCAATAATAATAATTATTATTAGGGAAGAGCAATCATTGTCGAAGAAGTTGAAGATCAATTATCATCAAAGAAATCAAGTGGAAGGAAATTAGCTATCATCGAAGAAGTCTTGAATTATGGCGAATTCAAAATCATAAATGAAGTCGCAGTTACAAGCAGTATTGGAAGAATTAGAGCAATAAAAAGCGACCAATAAAAATCTTCAATTTGAGATTAGGAAGCAAAAATTGTTTTCTCATTTAGAAGAACGAGAGAATTAACGCTTGAAAGATACAAATTATGGGTTAGAAAAAGCTAATAAAGAATTCAAGAAAATGTTATCAGATAAAGATGAGAAAATATCACATTTAGAAACTCATAATCAAAAGCTTGAAGACCAAATCAGAAAGTTAAAAAATGACCAAGAATCACCATATACAAGCAATAACGATTTCAGAGAAGAAATAAAGCATCTAAACAAGATCATCATGGACAAAGATGTTGAATTGGCACAAGTCCAGAGAAAGTTAGAAAGTTAAGGAGTCGAGAATCACCGCATTCAACAACGGATTAGTGAACTCCAATAGAAAGATAACGACACTAAAATGACTCACAAATTGGAGATTACAGCTATCAAAAGCACAGTATCAAATAACACTGAAGAAATTTTCAGATTAAAGAACCATAACAAGGCGTTAGTCACAAAAATTAAGAAGTTGAAAAATAGTTGGAAGGCACAACACTCTACTGAAGACATTGAAGGAAAAATTTTAGACAGGCAGGAAGAAAATAACAGCATCAGAAATCATAACAAAGATCTTAAGGATAAACTTAAGAATTCCAAAGATGACAGAAAATCGCAAGTAGAATTGATTAAAAAGTTTAGAAATGATAACATACAATTAGAAAACAAGTTGTAAAAGACATAGCACGAAACATTAAAAACTCAAGGAATGAAAATATAACGTCCAACAAAGATCAATGCTCAAAAGACAACGTTCGTAAAATAAAATAGCATTGTGAAAATTCCCTATCGATGCCCCAACCACATAAACTGGTATCCTAAAAAGTGGGAATTGTCGAAATATAATGGTACTAATGTGATGAAAGCTCTTGACGACAGATCGGTAGGGAATCCCAACAGTCAACAACAAATCAATTTGGGATGGATTGATCTGTAAACATATCGGAAGTTATATGCCTTTCAAGCCAATGCCTAAGTTGTGTATAAGAGGCGGCAATCATTTGTAATAATCATCTCTCATATATTGTTCATTTTATATTTTCCAATATGGATTATTCTTATTTATCCTTCGGGTAATTGTTGTGAAACGGATACGTTCACACCAATTACAGACTATGTTGTTGTTAGTGTTTGGTTTCTTGATAGACTGATAGTAACTCTTAAAACTCGTAGTGCAGTCTTAATTTTTTATTTGGGTCTGTTTCTCTGTTATGGGAGGGCCCTGTAAACTTCTTAATTTTGGTTCTGGATGTTTTCTCACTCATGAGAAGGCCCTGTAAACTTATGTTTATTTTGATAAAAGAAATATAAGGATATATACTAACTTACAAAAAAAAGAAATGAATCAAATAGTACATAATTGTTCAAGTATTTAAAAGACTTATCCACAAAATAACTTATAACATTTCTTCCTTCACAAAACCAGCTTCCACATAAAGCATCTTCCCAACCTGAAAGTATCAAAAACAAAAAACAAAAAATTCTCGAAGCATATCATCAATAAAAATCCTCATTGATCCCATATCCCAAATATGTTGACCCTGGAATTCTTACCACACAATAACTCCTTCCTTGCCTTCCAAAGCTATTTTTATCATCTTATCCGCCAGAGAGTTATGTTGTCAATAGATGTGCTCGAAGGATATATTATTGTATAGCTGAATTTATGCCTTGATTCTATAGCACCAATGAAGAAGAGAGGTGACTTTTAGGGTGTATTCACCACAAGCCCATTTTATGGTCACCCGAGAGTCCTCGAAAACTTTGAGGTCACCAAAACCAAAAGTGTTAGCCACTTTCAGAACACACCAAAGAGCAAGAAGCCTGTCCCTGCACTTCTAAGTAAAAATGATAGTTACAATGTTATGCTTTCTAAGCAAAAATGATAATGAGTTATAACCACAATACTGCAAACAACTACAATATGAATCCTGCTCCTTAGAAATTCTACTCTACATGGTTGGAGGATGAAGACTATTCTAAGATGGTCAAGATGGTCAAGGTTCTTGGGTTCCCTTTGTGGTTAACAGTAGGGAGTCAACAAATATTCAATTCTTAAGCAATTTGAAGAAAGTTAAAATCAAAACCTTGGCTTGGGTCATGGAGAAAAAGCTTTCTATGCAACAAGAGTTGTGTGACATTGAAAATTATGTTAGAAAAACAGGATCGCAAAGCAATAATAATAAGCATAAATGCAAATATAATCACACACACATTACAAGAGAGACACAGATATATCGTGGTTCACCCCAACTTGGGCTACGTCCACACTGAATTTGCTAGTCCTTATTATTATTACCGTCCAACAAGGTGAAGGGATACAACCTGCAGCACAACCGCTGCACTTCCTCTTCACTATCTCACAGTCTCTCTCTTAATCTTAGAGATATTTACAATGCATAAAACCTAATACATCAACCCTAGCCGTATTACAATGTCTTTCTTTTATAGGGAAAATACAATGGGAAAAATATCACAGGATACCCAAAACCATGGGCCTGCAAAACAGCTGGCGAAAACAGCCCCAAATTTTTTTCTTCTCACCCCTAAAAATGCAAAATGGGTGTACAGTCCTCCGGGGTGCACGACTAAGACAATATCATCTATGAGACTGGAAGATCTGGCTCCACAACCAACAAATTAGTTGGCAACTTTTCATTCTCAACATCTAGAAGGGTATGGTTCCATTGACAAGAAGAAGTACATTGTGGACTTGGAAACCAAAAAGCAAAAAATATTATTGGAGAAAGAAGCACAATGGAGACTTAAAAGTAGAGCCATCTTGTTGAAAAGTGGTGATGAGAACTCCAAGTTATTTCACAGTTATGTTAACCACGGGAAAAACAACAATTCTATGTGGCACTTGCATAATGAGAATGGTGAAGTGGTTTATGGACATAGGAACTTATCAGTTTTGGGGGTTGACCATTTTAAGCAATGTTTTCAGGAAGATGGTGAAGCCTCAGTGGCACAAATGTTGAGTGTATCCGCCATGTACCCTTCCTTTGTGAATGATGATCAGAACCAGTCTCTTTAGAGGATTTAAAGGTTGTTATTTCAGCTTTGCAAAAAGAGAAGAGCCCAGGGCCAAATGGTTGGCCATCTAAGTTCTTCTTTGCTTTCAAGGATGTTTTTGAAGAGGATATCTTAAAGGTTATCAAGGAATCTAGAGTTAATGGCAGAATCTTAGCTGCCCATAATGCTACTTATATCACTCTTATTCCTAAAATATACAAGCCTTATAATATGGAGAAATACTGACCTTTATCATTATGCAATTGTTTATATAAGTTGATCGCTAAAATCATTGCCTCCAAGATCTAGGGTATCATATCTAATTTTGTATCTCAGGAATAATTTGCTTCCTTGACAAGAAGACAAATAGATGATACAACCGGCATTTCACATTGAGGTATTACATACTTTCAAGACTAAGCATGCTCTAGCTTTGATTGTCAAGGCATATCTCTCTAAGGCATATGACAATGTCAACTGGCTATATCTCAAATTAGTGTTGTTTTAGGTTGGATTTGATTTGCAATTTGTGAATTGGATAATGTCACGTGTTACCTTAGTTTCTTTCGTTGTTTTAATCAATTGATCTACCACCTCTTTCTTCAGAACTAGGAGGGGCCTTAGACAAGGGTGTCCATTGGAACCTCTCCTTTTCCTCTTAGTAGTTGAGGAACTTAGCAAACTAATCTTAAATGCTAAGTATAAAGGATATCTAAAAGGCATATGAACTGGCAGCAATATGTTTGTCACTCATATGTTCTTCGTGGATGACATTCTTTTGTTTACCAATGGCTCTAGAAGAGAAGTGATACTACTTCAGGCACTGCTGAAACTATTCAGAGAAGCATCATGTATGGAGTATAGCATTAGAAAATCGACTTTATCTCATTTGAATATTTCTCAGAATGATTTAGTCTAGATATACACTCATTTGAATTTACCTTTAGAGAATATAAACAATGGGATTAAATATTTGGGTTTTATTTTAAAACCCGATGATTACCAGAGATAAGATTGGGTTTGGCTCATAGTTAAGGTTGAAAAATTCATGGTTCCATAAGTGGTTAAGCAGAGGTGGAATATTGGTTCTCATTAAATCAGTTCTTGAAGCATTTCCTGTGTACCAAATGGCATTCTTTACCAAATAAGAAAGTTTTGTTATAATTTATTGTGGCAAGGTAATGGGGATGGACACTCTCTCCATTGGGTTGCTTGGAAGAATCTGGATAGACCTAAGAAGATGGGGTATGGGGTATCAAGAACCCACATTGTTTTGCTAGGGTACTCGCTACAAAAGTTGTATGGAGAATCCTCCGTGGTGAAGGGATGTGGGTGAAAGTTGTTTATTATAAGTATATATCTCCTCTCACTACGGAAGAGTGGTTCAGGTCCTAGGATAATCCCATTAGGAATATATCCAATATGTGGAGAGCTCTTTTAAAGTCCTTTGGGGTCATTGGTGACTGGTTAAATTGGCATATTGGTGATGGTTAGAAGGTCAGAATTGGACTTGATCCTTGTTCTGGTAGCCAGGGTGATCATAGATTTCCTATACATCTAGTAGAGGGTTTATGCAATCCAAGTTATATGTTTTTGGCTCGAGCTAGTGATCTTCCTAATACTATTGTTCTTTCTCAGAGATGGCTTAGTGCTGCAGCAGTTGGCATTGAGGATGTTGGGGATATTCTGGCTTGGCAGAGATACATAAACGCTCTTAAAGATAGCCATATCATACTAATGGATAAGGAGGGCACTTTAGTATGGTCCAAGAATCTCTCTGGGGGTACTTACCTTCCTAGTATTGGATATGAGGTCATTAGAGAAGAGGAGGATTTTCCTGATTACCTCTAGTGGCACGAATCTATCTAGCTATATAGGTGCCACCTTAAATGTAAATTATTTATGTGGCTTGATTTATTTAAAAAATACCAATTTGTGACTACTTGAAGAAAAATATATGGATCGGCCCTGGTAGATGTCCATTGTGTAGAGATGAAAATGAATGCATTGATCACTTATTTATTACTTGCTCCTATATTATCGGAACATGGGATTGTGCCTCATCCATCTGTGGGGTACCTTTTAACTAGACTAGTAATTCTCTAGAGGAGGCTTTAGGCATGTGGTCGAACAATGGGGTTTACAAGGACTATCTAGCACTTCCTATGATTTTCATATGGGGGTGTATGGCTTGCTAGAAACTTGGCTATATTTGAGGAGACTTTCATTCCCCCTGCTATATATGCTAAGAAGGTTGAGCTATACTGCATTTATTTCCTCAAGAGATCAAGACTGTCACAGCTGGGAATATCTTGGTTGAAGTTATTCACAAAGCTCATCCATGGTTTTTTTTTACGGTGTTGCAAAGGGGAACCCCCAATAGGGGGGTGCAGGTGGAATTCTCTACATTGATGATAATACCTACCATAAATTTGTTGCGGGTATCAGTTATAGCATTAACAACAAAGTTGAATTAATGGCTCTCAAGCTATCTCTAATCATGGCTATACAAAAGGTTGTCCAGCACTTACAGATCATGGTGACTCCAAGTTGGTTATTAAATGGATGAAGGGCAATAGCCCCCCCAAAAATATTACTCTAATTCTTATTTATGAGGAGATTCAAAGGTTAAAGACTCAATTTGAGAGTGTGGTATTTGCACATATCTACCGGGAAAGAAATTCCAAGGCATACAGTCTCTCAAAGTATGGATCACAACTGGAGGAAGGATGTTAGACGAGATAGGATAAAGGCAATCATGGTGAAGTGATTTTTTATCCTGATTTATATCTTGCCTAGCACTGTTATTAGGCATAATTTTATGTGGACATCGGGTCCACAATGGGCACAATCTCTAGACTGTTATAGCACAATTTTGTTTACTTTATGGCCTGATCTATTGCATGTATTTTCTGCATCAAGATATTTTTTTGTTAAAGCTTTTTGTCGCATTTATGCCACGAGAATATTATATGTAAGGGATGATCATTTATATGGTGATTGTCTAATCATTTTTTAGAACCATCTGATGGAATCAATCCATATGTATCTTATCTTGGTAAGATTATCATATCTCTATAAAATATAATTTATTTTATAAATATATTGTGGTTTTATTTTCCATGGAAAAAAATGCAAACAACTACAAATTAAAAAAGATTGTGCAGTAGACAATAAATGAACAATTTTAAAAAACCTAGAAATTCAAGAAATTAGAGAAACAAAGTATGTTTATGGGCATTTTATGTTTGGGTTCTATATTTATTTGAATTAAGGGCATATGGAACATATATAATTATTTGCTTGTGTTATGTCCCCGCATGGGACCATATAGTATTCACACAACACCATTAATTCATTATATACAAATAAAAAATATTTTTTTCTCCATAGTTATACATTGCAAAAAAAATCTAATTTAACATTATTTTTTATAAAATCTATTTATCTGCTATGTGATTGGGGTTGCAAGATGATGTTGACCTAGTTTTGTGTTTCCCACCATGCAGCGGCCGGTTGACGTCTACCTCCTTTTTATGCCGTGGGAAGGTGTCTATTGGTGTGCAACGAGGGTTTGAGTGTTGAACCAGATGGCATCTCCACATTTAATATGATATACATGAAGCACACTGTAATGGAAAACAGTTAGACTTGAAGTCCCATGCGGCCATGATAAATGACAATTTCATACCACAACAAACAAAAGTTTTTATGATACAAATTTGAATTCAGGGATTGCAATTGAGGAACATTCCCATGGTTTTGAGCCGAGAGGATCCATGTCGTATCCGAACAATCTCACAGAATGAAATGTGTTAGATAAACAACTTCAACTATATAAAATCGACGCGACGCGTTATACACTACGTGTCATGCTGCATGCTATTTACACTATCTAAGACAATTAAATGAGAGGGATATCAAACATATTCCAAAGTGCAACAAGAACCTATTAGTAACCCAGTCAATGGGCCAATTCATGTTGCATATTATTTATAATTAAGTGTATCCATAACCATCCTTTCCGAAACGCCACTATGAAACCTCGGTGTCACGCCTGAAAGAAAGCATATAGTGCGTATGGCATTAGATCCGAGGGAGATTGTATGGGAGGGGAACGGATCACGGGTCTTGTTGTTGCATATTTGTAGCTTCTGATTTCCTGGGAAAAGATCGTTGCCAGAAGCTTTTGATGATTGCATTGTTGTAGAGACAGTGCAGAGAAGTGAATTATTGGGCATAAATGGCTTGTGCGTGAATAGGTTTGCGGAATAGAGAAGGTGCATACTGGCCTTAAATCCCCAGGGACTATATGACTTCTCTCTCTGCCTCTATTATATTGTTATGCTTTCTTTCTTCTCCTCTTATATTCACTTTTTTTTTTCTCCCATTTAAATCATTGTTAATAATCACAGTTTCTAGGGACGCAAACTACAAATATATATCTATGTATAAGTAGTTTGGTCGTATCGAGCTTGATGTGTTGATAAGGTTTCTTTAATGAATTTGATGGTAGATTTTGCTTCTAATATAACAAACAAATCTCCTCTCGACACGTTCATTTTATGATAATCCCAGTAGCCTTTCCATGTCCCCACCCACATCCATAGGTATATGGTCTTGTAATGCCCTCTGTCACTTATTGCATTAGTTCTAGGGGGCATGATGGGGTTATAGTGAAGGCATGGTTCATGTTACCGGATGAACTAGTAGGGCTAGTATCCGATGAAAAAATATATGGAGAATGTGACCAATGTCACCTTAGTCACTCCTCCAACTACTTTGGAGAGTCGAAACCTCCAAGGGGAGAGCCCTTCAATAATCTACAAGACACGTATCACAAATAAAACTATGCCTCCTATATGCCCTAGTTAGTTACCAATGCCTTCAATTCAGTAATTCTAAGAATGAAGACGACATACTAAGTTTAATCATGTACTTGTAGATGCCAAATATAAATGTATCAAGTCAATGTATTCCACCCAAAGTTAGAGAACATTCAATGGCACTTTAGTATATAAGAAGTATCATTCATCAAACGATTAGCATTAAGAATGTAGCATAGATTATCCAATGGCAAAGAATATAATCACCAATAACACATGTAAGGACTTATATAATATAATTTCATGGTCAATACAGTATAGCAGTATGATGACAGTCTGAAACACTTGTAGATAGCAGTAGGGTAAGTGCACACGTGTGTAATGAAGGTGTTCAAATATCCAATGTAAATTCAACACTTAACCACTTTTATGACAAGTGAATGTGAGTAGGTTTCAGAGTATGTATGAGAGTATTAAAATCAGTATAATAGTAACTTTAGTATCAATTTGTAACAACCGAGATATACGAAAGATGCAAACAATATTAGTTCCAAATTTCAACCACTTTATGCATTTAACGCTAACTTTCAGACTGTATTTAAAGTAAATTCAGACCTCATTTATCACAATTGTGGCAGACTTTTAACACAGTAGCAAGGTGTAGTTAACCACTTAATCTTTGTTGGTTTTGTGTGTAGGCAAGAACACAAGGTTGTTGACTGTCAAAGTGTACAGTCTACAATTTTGTTGCAGACCTAGGACAACAGGACTGAAGGGTTTTCTTTTGGTCGTTATAGCCATAGAAAAGCCCCTAAAGGATGGACCAGGCCCTCTATGACTGGGACGAGGCCTAGGGGAACCTTGGGGAATAGAACTGATGGCATTTAAGGCAGGGTCAAGCCTCTTTTTGGTTGGTCGAGGGTAGCTTAGGGGAGGTTGATCCCCTTAAGGGAGGCCAAATGGTACAGGAAGAAGGTCTTGGGAGAGGAAAAGAGGAAGCAGAAAAGAAGAGGACCGAGGAGGAGAAAAAGGGGAGTGAAGGTGTTAGGGGGATAAGGAAAGGAGGGCAAGCTCAAACATGGTTAGAGAGAACCCTAGATAAGAGAAATGAAGAAGTTGTTAGGGCTGTTAGGGCAGTCTTTGGGCTGTCTAGGGTTTTAACAAGTCTGAAATTTGTTTGGTTTTAGGGTTTAAATTATATACAAAAACATAAATAAAAACCTAAATACAAAAGAAATGCATAAATTTAACCTAAAAAAAATACTTACAAGTGTACAAACTAGGGTTTTAGGTAGAAAAGATGGACAAACTTAGGGTTTTAATGGATGTTACCTCAAACCCTAGCCTTAGAGCAAGGTGACCAACCTTCCTCTTGGAGGTATTTCTCCTTGTCAACTAGGTTAGGGCTTCTTGAAACAACCTTTAGGGTTCGTTTCAAGAGCCTAAACTAAGGCAAAGTTGGAGATCCAAAGCCAAACTTCGTAAAAACCTCCTCTTGGGAGTGTTTTTACTATGTTATGAGGATAGAAAGGAAAATAAAATCCCTATTCAAATAGAATGCAGTCCTAGGGCCACCATTCAATCATTCAAGATGCAAAATTTACCTACCATTCACCAAGCAAGACTAAAAATGTAAAAGACTTACTTAAGCATGAGTTATTCCGACCATTCCAACATCCAAAAAGCATTAGCAAAGCAAAGATATCATCCAACTTCATCAAAATATCAATAAGACTTCCCTCTAAAGAGGTGCATCACTTCATAAAACCTTTCTAGGGTAAAAAAATAACATAAGTGTTTTTTTCCCATAAGTTATGTTTGAAAATGAAGTGAGGAGATGTTATTTATATGCTCTCACGCTCACTTTAAAAATAAAACCAATCTGACATGCCTTTAAAATGTCAATTTGAAATTATAACATGTCAACTTAAAATTATAACATAAAATAATATAAAATAATCAAATATGTAGGTAACTTGGAGCATTTTCCCCAAAGTTTGCCCAAAAGTGACTAAAATAGCTAAAAATTAGCAAAATAATCCAAACTGAAGGATGGAGTAGGAAGGGTGGGTGTCATGCCCCATCTAACTCCAACAATACTGATAATCCCTCAATGCCCCCCCCAAAAAACCAACAATATTCCCTAGTGGATATGATGATGTCATCACTGGAACAAGGCCAAGGAGAGAGGGTGCTAGGATAAGAAAGGACCGGGAGGGTGCCTGAGGTGACCTAGAGGAGAGGCAAAAGCCTCATAGCTGAAAGAGATGCTACCAGAGTAATGAAACAAGTGGGGGGGTCATGTGACCCAGTGACTCACCCCTAGGAGCCCCGAACACCAACCTCAGGGCTACAAGCCCGATAATGAGGCAATCAACAATACCACCAAGCCATAATACTCCTAAGAGAAGGACCAAAGGTTCTATCCATGACCTCCACTTAGAAAATGCTGGATAACACCACTCATGGTCCGAAAAAATGACCCTCTCTCTCTGGGAACATATTTGAAGGTGCGTTGGTATTGGTACCACGTAACACCTCCACAATAGTATTAGTCTATGTAGATTATATTAATAATATTACAAAAGTAAGGGATTCATAAGAATAAAGATATATAACTTGACAAGATTAAACATAATAAATCATGTTTTGGGTTAAATAAGGGGTTAAAAAGAAAAATAATAAAATATATAATTATATCCTATTTATCTATTTTATGATATTTGCATGGAAAAATATTACATGTGGAAATGTGTCCACCCTTGGGGGAGCTTGGAAAATCTTAAATATGAGGAAGGAGAAGGGGAAGGGGTATTTTCCTTCCAAAGGGAGGAGATGGGAGATGGAGTTTGTGAGTATTCTTATGGCGTGGTTGTTGTTGGCTGGTTTGGTATTGCCGAGTGAGGGCTCGAGGACTCTCAGTCTACAATTGAGGGGTTGGTTGGGAGGAGAGAAATTTCCCCACATGGAGTTTTCATAAGATTTGTTGCTGATGGAAATTCGGGTGGCTTCAAAAATGCCATTGTAAGTTCAATCTTCAATTTAGGTATGCATTCTCTTGTCCTTTCCTTTATCCAATTTTTGGAGTACATGTATTTTTGTGTCAAAAAATGTGGGTATCGTGTAATCTAACTTTCCGTTGTGTTTTATTATACTTTCTGTCATTTGAGCACTACAGGTCCTTCCTTGGGTGTTCCTAGTTGTATGTTTTTTTCCTTATTAATTCAATTGAAGTATATACTTCTAGATGAGATGGGGAACACTTCGTAGATTGGTTCATGCCATGGTAATTCTCGCCACCTCTACTCGCAATCTATATTATTATTTATTTTGTTTGGTTGGCAGCTGGCACTACTTTTCACATTGTGTTCGTTATGGTGATTACAATGAAGCATTGTTTTGTATTATATTTGGAATAGTGGTATAGTGATTATAGTGAAACAATATTTTTTATTTCATTTGGAACAGTGGGTAAAAAGTAGCTCGTTTGGATTTCATTCGATGATACTTGGTAAGTCAGATTATTGAAATATTTATGTGTGTATATCATGCAGTTTGGTTGTGGAAATATTGGTGGTCTAGGTGGGACATGTAATTGTTTTCCCCTCCGTGCTTTTTTTTTCCTGAAATTCCTTGAATTGTTCACTTTCAGAAACTCATCTTAATCCTGTGTTTGGTATTCGTCTCCGTGGTTGTGAAGTTCGAGGAGGCTTGTACTCGAGATGTGCAACCTAACCTCAAGTTCCATAACCTTGAGGTTTATATCAAACTCGGGTTTATAGATGGTCTGTGAAAATATCCATATTCAAAACACAAAATGCACCATTTAGATTCAATGCAACTTTAAACAGGTGTGTGCACACATAGATTCGATGAGTCAGCTCTGTTTGTGCTGCAGAATGCAATATGCACCTCACTTTTCTTTAATGTAATACCAAGGATGACGAATGTATACATTTGCACTGCTTTATCTATATTGTTGCTATTAATAATATTAATATTTAATATTACAACGAGGGCCTTGGAGGTTCTGTGTTATGTTGGATGTGTTTTAATAGTTTTGATGTTCAAAATCCTAATAGAGGCAAGATTTTGAATTCATGTATCTTATTTATTAATCAAATGAAAATCAAGGTATTTTTATGAGCTCATTTGTCATTTGCTATCTGTGAAATTAATACGTTGTCAAGATCTGGGGAGAGGCATGATAATCCAGGTGATAAGGTTAGAATTTTTGTATCAGATTGCTAAAGTGCATCGTGAACCTATTCTCAAAACATGTGTGTCTCTCGTTATATATATATATATATATATATATATATATATATATATATATAGATATAGATATATATGCTTTAAAATGAGTTCGGATCAGAGTCCCATGTCAGAAGAAGCCCAAATGAGGCTCAAAAGGGGAGCCATGAAAGGAGGGTTGAGCAACAAGGAAGGTACCCATGAGCCAATGAAAAAAGAAGTGGGTGAGGTTCGATCCAACCCAACAATGGTAGTTTTCCAACTTAAATTCATTACTTAAAATAGGCATATCACCACATCTATGGAAAACACAATTCTTTATTGAGCCACATTTTCAAAAAAGGTTACAACCGTAAAGATACAAAGGTTAGCTCTAAATCAATGGTTAAATCCTTGCAAAGTTCACCTCTAGGATTGTAATATGAGAAGCGTCGAAACATTTATTTGTCTCATTACCTTATCTTTTACCCAACAATGTCTTGGTTTGTCTAACCTTTGCATTTTCAGCATTTTAGCTTTAATACCTGAAAGTTTTAATGTATCCTTCAAATAATTTCAAATATGTTTTGTTCAAGCCATGTAAAAAATTCTTTGACTTCACATTTATTTTTTTATTTTTTCATATAATTATTACATCATTACAATTTTCAATTTGTCCTCCAAACAAAGCATCTCAAAATAAATAGTTGCAGTAAACCTACAACAGTTTTATGCATTGTTATGTTAGTGACCACACCTTTATAAATACATAGGATTACTTGGTAACAATCACTTGACCATGCCGCAAATATATAACTACCAAGGATGATTTGGTAACAATCACCTGTTGGTTATAGCAAAAATTGTATAATGCAAACAAAATAAGCTAGTCATGCTTATCAATTCTTATAAATCCATATCCACGGGTACTTTTTCAAGGATGAAACTAGTAGCCCATACAAATATCTACATTCTCATTTCCAAACATATGTCACTGGAAGTTGTCTTCATCTTATAGCAAAAGGTCCCTGGTTCATATTAGAATACATAACTCATCTCCACAAGCATAAGTGATATTCACTAATTGCTGGTTTCATACCCTTTATGTTTATGTTTTAAAATAGTTGGCATGAGGGTTTGCAAGAATTGGTGAACTAACCAAACTTGAATGAAGTTTGTAAACTTTCTCTTTAAACATTAAATGTTCTGACAGACATTCAAAGATAGAGGCCGACAATTTTATGTAAACAATGCTAGTATTGTATTCAAGTTCTTTACATATTGTTTAGTACATATCATGTGACAAATACCTCTGTCTTCCTAAAGATTGTATTCAAGCAAGGGGATCTTGTTCCATTCCCTAGAACACACACTTACTCAGTCTATAACTCGCTCTTGTTCCATTCCCTAGAACACACACTTACTCAGTCTATAACTCCCTTGTTTCTTTATTTACTTCATGAAAATAAAATAATTATAATATAAAATGAAATTATAGCACTTTCAATCTTTCAGGAATGGATGGCATATGCAAAAGAAATGAAAAAGAATATTTTGATTTCATTAGAATATGATTCTTTTCGTAAATTGCATGACATGATGTTGTCATAAATGAAGGTCTTTTGAAAAAAATACCAATATTGGGTGATCGATTGTGCACTACACACCGGAATCATTGGGACTCCTCATTGGTTGCACATTTTTCACCTTCAAAGCTGCCTATTTTTTTATAAATAGGGGCTCACTTTGCTTTATAGATTTGCTTAAGATCTAGAGCTAGAATTATTTGCAGAGGTTAGATATCTTGTTTAGGTTAAAAATGTTGTTTAAGTGCCAAAATCCATCTGTGTGGATATTGCAAAAACTTGATAATATAAGGAAAATAATTGTGTTGAGAGATTTTTACCTATAATACATAGATTAAACATTTAATTGGATCAATTAAGACGCAATATTTTCAATAACAAACATGTAAACATACATTGATTTTATAAAACCCCAAAATGGGTGATAACGTTTCTAGAATTGATATATATATATATATATATATAATGGAACCGAATGCTACACATATACAAGATTATGTATATACATCTGATATATAGGCATAACCAGAAGATTATATAGACATTAGATATGTAGACATAAATAGATTCAGAGTTTCATATTTGTTGCTTAAGCGTCTTGGCAACCTCGGAGAGTTTAGACTTGGTTTTCTATTTGGACGATACTTTTGTCCATAAAAAAATCAATATTTTTTCAAATCCCAAAAACACAAACATACATTTTGGTTAAAGCATAAAATAATTGGTTAACACAAAAAAGACTTGAAAACATCTAACTAGAGTGGAAATCTACAGTGGGTAGGAGAAAGGTAATAATAAAGATATTGATAATATGGTCTTCTTTTAACTCAGTCCATAAGGTGGGAAAATAAAAAGTTTGTCAAAATCGCTGATACTTTTATCCACTTCATATTTTTCCAAATCCCACAAACACAAACATTCTTGACAACTCTCTTGAGTTGCTAACGGAACTCATTGATATCACTAATTCTCAATCCATGATGTGCCTTCACGGGTCTCTCAAACATATCCCCTCATATTTAGTTGTGAGTTCATTACTTGAGAAATACGAATCCATTTGTAAATATTCCTCTCAATTCCCAGCTATTATTCTTTCAAGATATTTTAGTCTCTGCTAATTTTCAACAACAATAATTCTTCTTTCGTTACTATGCGTTGGATGTATAATGGCGGACAACTTGCCTACAAGAAATTCAAATTCTTCATAATATTATTAATAGTGTTGGTGTGACGTAAACAATAAATCCTGGTTTCAAATATAGTTAGTCATATTAATTTTAATATATAGATCGAATTGAATATAGACACACACCACAGAGCACAAAAGCAAACTGCCTTCAATATAGACACACACCTAAGCTCACATTATTCTACCTTCTCTATATTTGATATTGTAACAACTCAAACACAGAGGAAGCTAAGGAGCAAAATCCAGTCAAGGTTTCCTTGGATGCCTAATAACAACAATTAGTGTAGGGTTGTGTCTACTCTATATAGCTATCTTACTAAGAAATGGTGAGTTTCTATGTTAGCAAATGAAAAGATTATTACAAGCTTCTGAAGATCTATACTCATTCATAAAAAGCTCATTAAGATCTAAAGCCATTTTAAACATCTAAATCATGCAAGATAAGCAACATTCAAACATTTAAATGGAACAAACTTGAATCATTTCATATTAAAACAATGAAGAGATACATCCCTACCATGGATCTTGGTGTGAATCCCTCCTCCATTGCCATGAGCTTTCCTTTCTCCACCCTTGCTTTTGAAGAATTTGAGCTCTTCTTCCTCCTTCAGAATCTTTTCAGCATGCCTTTGCTCTTCCTTTGTGTACTTTACAATTCCTCCCATGCCTTTCTTATATAGCATTGAGAAATGAGCCTTAATATTTTCTTCTAAATGTGGGATTACTCATTTTCCTCATTCTAGATTATTTTAACGTGAAAACCCACTTTTCCATAGTTTGTAGGCTTTTTGCACAACTTTAAGCACAATTAATGCATTTCTCTTCACTTTTTGATTGTTGTAGCTTAAGTTTGTACCTTTAATGAACAGTTCGATGACCGAACTCGGTCTCCTTAGGTTCTTACTGTCTTCACCTAATCCTTCCATTTATGGGAGAAGTGATTAGATCAGAGAGGACTTGTCTCTGAATGTACTTGTGTTCTGTCTTTATGTTGTGGGCGCATAGTAAAAATGTGTTTTTTTTGTCACATGACTAGGGGTGTTAATTTGATTATTAACAGATGCCCCCCAATGTGTGAGGTCCGAAGCAGAGCTAAGGGCCGAAATACATTACTGAAATTTATACTCTGTATACTGATACTCTTTATATTGATACTCTTTATCGTTCAAAGCAAGGATGAGGAAAGGAAAACTCACGGGCGCAAGATTGAGGATCACACCTGCAAAGCATAGCAATTTCTCAAATATGTAATATCTTCCTGAGGCGGGCATACCCATGCTCAGTAGTAAACACGCATGGCCACGAACAATACACAATGGATCCATGTCAAAAGTAAGCTTTTCAAAAGTGTAAACATGCACTTTGATGAGTGCGAGAACAAAGTCTTTATTGAACTTCTGACATGGCAGTCTAATCTTGCGCAGCTCGGGCAATGCATCGATGAGTGATACAACTTTTTTTCCCAAGGTGTTCAATACAAACTGACGATAGTACAAGTTTATATCATGCGAATAAGTGATATGATGTCGAGCATAATAAAACATCATCTGATTACCGGTCATTGATGTATACCGTTAACAGATGCGAACAGACCCAACAATAATGATGATGGACTCTAAGGCACTGAGTACAAACTAGCAAGTGTGAATAGATGTTCTGAAGTTGAACACTTGTAGAATCAAACAATTAGAGGTCATTGGTGTATACCCACTGTCATTTGTGAGGAAACCTGCCACTAATGACTACAAGATCCAAGGTACTCTTGGGTTTCTAGATCCATGTCCTAGATGATGATTTGATGTCGATAGAAATAGATCCATTAGAAGGAGGGCATTAATGCATCCCACATCAACCGATACGAAACGAAGATCAATAGTTTGATATAATTTGGTAGAACTGCAAGATCCAACACTGTATACTGACACAAGGAAGGCCGACATGATTGGTCAAGAATATTTGAGGAATGGCCGACTCGGTTTGAACTTCCCTTGAACACATAACACGACGCAGAATGGACACTTGGCAACATAGGACTTTGAGTAACCGACCTTAATGAAATCTGCTAATGCCAGATGCATTAACGAAAGCTCCATTGGTGACGGGAAGGATAACCCATCGGTGGAGATCTGTTCAAAATACTGGTACAATTTCCTAAGGAAAATGTAGATGGTGTACGGATAGCGGATACAATAGTATGTGCCGTGTTGAAGGGTGGCAAGAACTGATTGTTGCCTTGTTCTTCGAAGTTTATAATATGAAGTGATTCAAGTCTCTCCCTTTTTGGATTTTTGTGTTTTTTTAATTTTTATGCTTTTTCATTTTAAAAAAAAGAATAAAGAATTTTATGATACATAGGAGGGAACGAGTGTTGCATGGGCATACACCTATTTTTCAAGGGCATGGGTTAGGCCAAGGAAAAGATCCATATTGCAAACAAGGGCTAAGCTAGTTGTGCACACTCTTACAACTGTTCCCCCCCAGGGTAGGCTATCTGAAGCAGGATTATATGTTGACGTACGGTGAAGTAATACCATGTGATTGAAGTTATCCAATTTGGGGAAATGGCCAAGTAGGAATGGTTCAGTGAAGTTTACTTCAGC
Organism: Larix kaempferi; assembly: GCA_027924585.1. Classification (NCBI taxonomy): domain Eukaryota; kingdom Viridiplantae; phylum Streptophyta; class Pinopsida; order Pinales; family Pinaceae; genus Larix; species Larix kaempferi. The sequence continues at coordinate 1,728,532 of BSBM01000887.1, forward strand.
TTGACTCTTGTGAAAAATGCCAAAATCATCGATCATCATGAATCATGGTCTGTCTCAACTACCTAAGTCAAATAGTTCAAACTGTCAAAGTCTTCAAGTCTTGAAATCAAAACCATTTTACTACCCAACAGTTCAATTAGAAACTGGTTCAAATGTGCATTTAATATCTAAAAAGATAGCTAAAGTTGAGGAATTATGCATCTTTCTATCATTCAAAAGGATACGGTATGTGTGAATAAAAGATAAGTAATAAGTACTCATGATTTACCATATCCGTTTGTAGTGTAGCCGATGTATGAGAGGAGGCATCCCCTTTCAACTTGAATTTCTAGAAGCTGTGAACGTTTAGTCTTTAATCTTCCAGTTGTAGGTTAGTTTTGATGTCGAACTAGAAAATTTTGAAACAGTTTCCCATGTTTTCGAATTTTTCCAAATTTTTTCATTTTTTTTATGAAATTTTTTTGGGTGTTATCTGTAAGAAAAGAATCAAAAAGAGAAAAGTATTTACACTATTCTTTTTGTGTGTGAAAAATTTACACACTTTTTGGGTTATGATGTAAGCTAGGTTATTTTGGTTTTCCTTATGTCCTTAAATGATGTGTTCAATTAAATTAGCCATGAAATAATGTACATGCTTGTTTTTTGGTATGATGTTAATGACTTAGATGCCAATCAAGTACATAGTTGGCCAAAGAATTAGCCAAATTATTCAGACTTATAGGAACGTGTATATATTCAATTAAATCGAACTGACGCTCTAAAAGACGTACTCATAGAAACTTTCTAAACAGTGTAGGATGTCAAACCTGATACTGACATTTAACTGGGATACAACTAATTATGAGTCCAGTTTGACGATTATTTGTCGGATGCCAAGGGTGATAGCCTCGACAAGAAGCTCAATGACTGCGCTATATTTTGCAACATTGTTGGTTGCATATCCGAGAAAAATGCCTCCTGAAGTAAGAACTTCGTTATTAGGTGTGAAAACGACCCATGCGGTGGAAGGAACATTCTGAGAACTACGGTTGGCGTCGTCGGCAAATCCCAAATATGTAAAAGATTCTTGTGCCATCTACCAGGGTGACAATGCCAAGCAAGATAACTGTGTGCCCAAAATAACTAATGTACAAAATTTTATACAAAGAATACAACATAATACAACAAATGGTGCAAGGCATCAGTTCCTACATGAAATATTTGTTCAGATAGAGACCATTTCTGATCTCTGGCATGGGTTCCCCATCAAAATTGACCAATTCATAAGCTTCCTTTTTTAACACAGTTTTGACAACAAGTGGGCCAAACCATTTAGCTACAAATTTCCCTTCTCCTATTTTATCTTGGTTTTGGTCATAAACTAAAACCAGATCGCCTTCCAAGAAGACTCGGGGACGGGTAGACTTGTCATATTGTGTTTTAACCCTCTTCTTGTGTGCTTCTACATTTAGAGAGGCTTCTCTTCTAGTTTCATCAAGAGAATGGAGATGGGGAAGCCTTTCCTCTTTTGCAGAAGTGTTAGGTAGGAGTTCGATAGCTATATTTAATGATGGGATTTCACATTCATTCGGCAACACAACTTCCTCTCCATAAAACAGTTGGAAGGGAGTGAATCCGGTTGCGGTTTTAGCGGTCGTTCGGTAGGCCCAAAGAGAAGTAAACAACATCAAGTGCCAGTTATTCTTGTTTTTATTAATCGTCCTCTGTAACATAGTTTTCAAAACCTTGTTGATGGCTTCTACTTGTCCATTAGCTTGAGGGTAATATGGCGAGGAAAAGTCATGCCACAATCCTAACCAATTGGTAAGTTCATCCATACAAGAATTCCTAAAATGACTTCCGTTATCGGTAGTGATCTCTTTGGGTACACCAAACCTTGTTATTACATGAATGATTAGAAAGTATGTTGTAGTTTTACCTGTGCAATTGAATGTAGGCATCACCTCAGCCCACTTGGTGAAGTAGTCCACTGCTACGATGATGTAGTGGTGGCCATCGGCTGAAGGTGGGTTGACCGTCATAAAATCAATGGCCCATTTTGAAAATGGACCCACGGTTACTATAGGGTGTAAAGGAGCAAGATGTGCATGCATTTTTCTTGTGTAATTTTGGCAAGGATGACACTTTTTGACAGCATTCATGCAATCTTTGAAAATTGTAGGCCAAAAGTATCCTGCACGCAAGATTTTTTGGGTAGTTGCCAACCCAGAAAGATGATCGCCACATGCCCCAGCATGGCAATCATTCAATACTTGTTCAGCTTCCTTGTGTACTAAACAACGTCTTAATATCATGTCTATTCCTCGACGGTACAAAATATCCCCGATGATGAGGTATCTTCGAGCTCGGTGTCGAATGCGACGTCGTTCAATACTAGAAAACAGAGGATCGATCCTTTGGGTTTGGAGATATATGATGAATGTTCCATAGCAAGGATCAAAATTTGCAATGAGGAATACATGTTCATCTGCCCAAGATTCAACAGATACAATACCCTCCTTCTCAATGGGTAACTCAAGCATTAACTCAGAAAATGCTAACAATTTCTTGGCTTTGGCATTCTTGAATTCGAGGTCGAATTCTTGTAAAATTACTATCCATTTTGAGTATTTTCCACCAATGATATGGCGAGACAAAATGTGTCTCATGGGGTTCATTTCAGCCACTATGGTTGTTTTCCTTGGAAGTATGTAATGTCTAAGTCGTTGGACAACATGGACTGCTGCCAAGGCTAACTTCTCGACCTGGGAATATCTCAATTTGGGACCTACAAGGCCCTTACTAATATAGTAAATAACAAGTTCTTGAGATGAGTCGTCCTCTTGTGCTAAGACCATTCCAATGGTGGAAGGAGATGCATCCAAATATAACAGAAAGTCTCTATTGTAGTTCGATGGACTAAGCACCAGGGCGGAGACCAAAGCTTTCTTTATTTCATCAAATGAACGCTGAGCTTGGTCATCCCATATGAATATTGCATCTTGTTTTAAGAGACGCATAAAACCTTTAGCTTTTTCAGCAAAATTCTTGACAAATCTCCTCAAGTAGTTAGCTTTCCCTTGAAGGCTTTGAAGTTGAGTGATTCTTTTCAGGGAAGGCAACTGAAGTATTGCCTCAACCTTGATGGGATCAACCATGATCCCCTTTTGGGACACTACGAACCCAAGTAACCTCCCAGAGTCCACACAAAACATGCATTTATGTGGATTTAACCTAATGTTGTACTTGCAGAAACGCTCGAAGATGGATTGTAAATGTGTGCCATGTTCAACTCTCTTTTTAGATTTAGTTGCCAAATCATCATGGTAAACCTCAACGATTTTCTTAATATTGTGAAATGCGTATGATTGAAAAGTAGCTCTGACGTTTTTAACGCCGAATGGCATTTTTCGATATGCAAAATTCCCCCAAGGGCATATAAAAGTTGTTTTATGTTGGTCTTCCTTTTTTATCTGGATTTGGTTGTAACCAGAGAAGTCGTCCATAAATGAAAAGATTTCATTCCTGACACATTCATCGATGATCTGATCAATGAAGGGTGTGGGATAGTTATCCTTAGGACAAGCCAAGTTTAGATCTCTAAAATCGGTACAAACCCGGATAGTTCCTTGTTTTTTGTTAACTGGAATGGGATTGGATATCCAATCAGTCAAAGGAATAGGATAAATGAATCCAGCTTTTAAAAGCCTTTCGACTTTTGCTTTAATGACAGCTGATTTCTTAGGGTTAATTGGATGTAGTTTTTGCCGCACAAGTTTAACATTGGGATAGGTTTTGATCTCATGTTATACGATATTGGGATCGATGCCTGGCATTTTTTCATAAGACCATGCCAACACATCACGAAAATTTTTAAATAAAGTAGTGTAAAATGTTATTTCCCCAGTATGGTTGCCAATCTGATAACAACAATTAGTGTAGGGTTGTGTCTACTCTATATAGCTATCTTACTAATAAATGGTGAATTTCTATGTTAGCAAATGAAAAAATTATTACAAGCTTCTTAAGATCTATACTCATTCATCAAAAACTCATTAATATCTAAAGCCATTTTAAACATCTAAATCATGCAATATAAGAAACATTCAAACATTTAAATGGAACAAACTTGAATCATTTCATATTAAAACAATGAAGAGATACATCCCTACCATGGATCTTGGTGTGAATTCCTCCTCCATTACCATGAGCTTTCCTTTCTCCACCCTTGCTTTTGAAGAATTTGAGCTCTTCTTCCTCCTTCGGAATCTTTCCAGCATGTCTTTGCTCTTCCTTTGTGTACTTTACAATGCCTCCCATTCCTTTCTTATATAGCATTGGGAAATGAGCCTTAAGCTTTTCTTCTAAATGTGGGATTACTCATTTTCCTCATTTTAGATTATTTTAACATAAAAACCCACTTTTCCATAGTTTTTAGGCTTTTTGCACAACTTTAAGCACAATTAATGCATTTTAATGCATTTCTCTTCACATTTTGATTGGTGTAGCTTAAGTTTGGACCTTTGATGAGCGGTTCGATGACCGAACTTGGTCTCCTTAGGTTCTTACTGTCTTCACCTATTCCTTCCATTTATGGGAGAAGTGATTAGATCAGAGAGGACTTGTCTCTGAATGTACTTGTGTTATGTCTTCATGTTGCGGGCGCATAGTAAAAATGTGCTTTTTATGTCACATGACTAGGGGTGTTAATTTGATTGTTAACACTGCCTCCTTACCAAAAACCCCCATCCTCGAAAGCCCACCTTTCTTACCCATCTCTTGATATCCTTCCTTCCCTATCTGAGTAGCCCTTGTGCTCCCTCCTTTCTTTGCTCCCTCTATCAACCACTCATGCACAACAAATAGATTCAAATTGCTTTCTTAAAATATAGATTGAAAAACATAAAATACAGGTAGTAATTGAAGGACTGTGAACATAAATAAATAAAGAAATAAAAGCTTAGTTACCTAGGATTTTTTGGACATGGGTCTGTTTTGTGAATTTGGTTGAGTGGTCACATATGCTATACGCTTCTCCAAGTCCATGTGGATGTATGCATATTAAAGATGTAACAAATGGTCTTTGATCATGAAGAAGGATGCTTAGCACAAGTTTTGCATCTTTTCCAATTATCTTTGTTTCGAAAAAACATTAAGAAATTGATTCGATGGTTATGTAATTAAAAAAAAAAAAAATTTCCTTTTCTATTACAATTTTATGACAAAAGTATCACATTATAGCAATAGTTATTATCAATTTCCCAAATAAAATGTGGGGACATTGCCATTTCGCGGCTCTTGTTTTAAGGAATGCAATTACCAACTCCTTTAATTTTCAAGAATTCCCAAAAACAAACTAGTTTCAGTTGCCACCATTGAAGGAAATAATAATCAACATTTAAAAATTGATCAAAAAGATTCATTGATTTCCACACCTGTTGTTTATTATATGAAAATAATTCTAGAATTAAATGTCTTCTACCTTCCACATTTGAGCAACTAGATGCTCATCCAATTTATGCAAATGGTAATTAATATTAATATTACCTTAAAAGTACTTTCACCATTACTTAAGTCCCCATAAATAACATGATACAAAAGTTTAAACATCTACAACAACGAATGTAGACCTTCATTATAAATATATCTTCAAGTTTATCTATGGATGGAGCTGTGAGATTTTGAACCAATGGAGCTAGAAGCTAAATACATTTGTAATACGATTAGCATTATATTGAATAAGAGACATGAGAGTCATGGTAAAATAATCTTCATTAACTATCAGATAATATAGTTACAATGTTCATCAAAGATGAGAGTCACAATGCAATGTGCATTTGAATGCAAGAAAGATTGCTCTACTTGAGAAAATGCCCCTAATCTAAAGCTTAACTTAGGAAATGCTTCAGTGGATGCGCCCTGCATGCATGACATAGAGAGGGTGCACCCCTACATGGCCATGCGGCCCTCATGAATGGATTTAACTAAGCCTTGAATAACCAATGATGTCAACCAACTCACAACTATCGAGTGAGACTATTTAACTTGGCTTCGGCAAGTCAAGAGGTCTCAACTAGCTCATAACTATTGAGTGAGGTTAGTCAATGACTGAGCTTAGATAATTGCTCCATAACATGCAAGAGAGGTGCACTTAACTAGTCAACGGGAGTCATCATGCATTAAAAAGTGCACTAATCCCTAAAAAAGTGGAGGAGGTCCCCTTTCTTCCCTAAAATGGTGGAAGAGGGTGCATGAGGTCCTAAAAAGAAGGAAAAGAGACTCATGTAAGCCCCAATTAGTGCTTGTACACCAACATCCCCTCTTAATCCTAACTTAGGTGAGTATGATGTAGAAAACAATGAGTCTTGGCAATTGTAGCCATGTTAGGTACCCAAGTACACAAAAAAATCTTTAAAAAATGAGGAAAGAGGGAAAACCTTGTGGGAAAAAACCCCCACCCACCCAAGAAGAGAATGTTGAATGAGTAGCCTAGGTACCCTGCTTTGAATATGCCTTCACTCCCAAGTAAGCTTGCAACTCTATGAACTTGTTCTTCATGAAGGACTTGGTGAAGACTCCCAACCAACTGCATATACCATGTGATGTCCACCAAAGGTGTAGTACTTCCATATTCAAGCTTGAATACTGAAAGGAAGGGTGATGGGGTTAATTTGCAATCAATCATCTAGAATCCGCTAAGCAAATCTTGTGCATACTTAGACTGTGCCACCATGACTTCTAAATTAGATTGGGTGATTTTGAGGCCAAGAAAATAATGTAACAATCCTAAATCGGTCATGGAAAATTTGACATGTAAAGCATATTTAAACCAAGAAATAGATGAAGAGGAAATCCATGTGATTAGTTATTGTTATAGCCAAGTTTGGTTATTGTTATAGCCAAGTTTGGTCACCCATAAACCCTGGAGTTGAATCGAGTCACGCTCATACTTAGAGTAGTTTGGAAATCTAGTAGCCAATTTTAAAGTCTCTTTCCTTGTGCGTGTACCCTATAGAAGTGCATCTTGGGCATAGTGTTTAAGTTTCTAGCTAGCAACTCATGTGTGCACTGAAAATGGCCCAAAAAAAAAATAATAAATGTGAATTGTATAGGCTTCGATTGGAGAACATGAAGGTTGTACACCGATATAGGATTTGAGTCGAGTTTTTAAAATACATTGTAACATTGGAATTCTTAATAGAATATATAGAGGATCAACTTTCTTAATATTATTATCCACCCTTTCACAAAGTTCATCAAGTTGGCTTACTGATGTAGTTATCTTTTAAGGACTTCTAACAAAATGATTGTGACATTTTCTCTTCCTACTTTGGTTGAGATATCTTTCTATATTCAATTCTATACCTTTTTTTAACATTGTAACATTGTAATTCTTGAGATCAAGCCTCATTGTATGTTTTTTAAATACATTTTAAAAACTTATCAATGTTACAATGTTCTCAATTTTACTAGAGATAGCTTCTAGCTCTAATGGTCAGGTTATCTTTACCAGTAAGGTAATCCTTTTTCTCGTGCTTAAATTTTTTTCCCGGTAAGGATCTTCCATATTTAATCCAGGTATTTCAGGATCAATTTCTCTTAGCTTCCCCTCTAAAATACCTTTTACCTAAGGAAATCCTATATACGATCCATCAATGCATCTCATGACATTAAATAGCAAAATCAAAATAGCACAAATCATAGACATAACTCCACTATCTTACGGAAGGAAAAACGTTGGACCAACCCATAATTGATCCCAAAAACCTAGTCTACATCGATCCGACCAAAAAGAGATTTTGAAGCCTATAAATCTATATAAAAATAGCCTATTCCCCAAAACAAACAAACCTAAACAAATAGGTCTACATCCATTCACCGATATAGCCCAGAGGTCCTAGCTTAGTCTTATTTTCAAATCAGGCATAAACTACTTGATAACAAGAGGTACTTGCTTGGTCTCCATCAACGTAGACCTAGAGTTGTTAATGCTTGATAAACTATATATCCAAGTTAGCAGATATCACTATAAATTTTAATTTTAATATAAATTTATATTACTTTTTTATTATATACACAACTAATGTAAATTATTCTAACATGGATCCATATGAAGTTTCAATGATTTTTTTTTATTTCATTTAAACAAAAGAGTATGGGACACGCTTGATAAAACAATCAAGTAAATTTAATTTAAGTTTATTAAAGTTCTCTTCAAAAGTGTCTCGTCCGTTGATATGAATTTGAACCTCTTAGTTCAATTAAGAAAATCACAATGTATTATCATTACAATTTTACATTAAAAACAACAAAATCACATTAAAATACCTGTGTGACTCAAATACAATATAACGTGTGCAGATTACTCAAACACAATATACTAAGTTAGGTTTTTTCAACTTCATATTTTTTATTTATTTATTTCCATCCTTTTTCAAATTTGTTAGTCTTCACCATTTAGAACTTCAAGAAGATTTAAATGACAAAAACTTATTTGTTTTCACCACAAGACTATGCAAAATTTATATAAATTAGTATATATCATCTTCTTCATCTTAATAAAAAATAATTATAATTTTTTTTATATTCAATGTTTTTGGAATAGTTATCAAAATATACATAGAAATTATCCAGCATGGATTCAAATAAACATATAAACTATCCAATATGGATTCAAATCTTACTCAACATTAAATACAATCTAGCATAATGTTTCGAGGCATAAAATATGATACACTCATCCCATTGTGAATAACAAAGGAAACCTATCTATATTATTTAAAACTTGAAGGAAGCCTAGCTTCTATGAGATTTGAAGGATCTCATCAAATTTTTACATACAATTTAAGCGTCGAGAGAGATCAAATCCCTTGATATGCAAACCTTTCCTCAAGTTTAAGACTCTATAAGGGGTTTGCACCTCAAGGGATTTGATCCCTCTCGACGCTAGATAAAACCAGAGTTAAAATGAATCTATGCTGGTTTAACTATTTTCAATTTATACAAAATACACTTCTATAAAATATGTACACAAAAATAATTGCTTTAAAACTTGAACACAAAAATACGCAAACTATTCACTCAAAATATGAATTTCACTCAATTCAACTCAAAAGTCAATGGATTACCAAACATGGCTATAACAATTATGCTTCGACCTAGTTCAAGATTCTCACAAAAATGGAAATCAAGAAATTTTTACCACATCCCCTTAAGTGCTTGAATCGATACCTCAAACCAACCATGATGTATAATTCAAAAACCATTAAAAAATCATGACCACATAAATCACTCACGAGAATGGCTAGATAAATAGAATGTTATTGCAATATTGTCGGTGTAATGATTTAGAGATAAGGAACTGCGTTTCAAATACTTACGAGCTGCCCAGCACTGTCTCAGTTAAATGGTCACAGCACAAATTTCTTACCCAACCCTTGTTAATAAATAATCTGTGGATTATTAGTTGATGTTTTGACATGTGTGCGGGGATAGCTCAGTTGGGAGAGCGTCAGACTGAAGATCTGAAGGTCGCGTGTTCGATCCACGCTCACCGCATTTGTCGAGCTTTTTACGGTTTTTGAATTTTCCGGTTATGTTCAATTTTCTACAAACTGTTCTGTTTTTGGTCAAATTTTATCGAAATTCTTTTTACGGTTTTTGAATTTTCCGGTTATGTTCAATTTTCTACAAACTGTTCTGTTTTTGGTCAAATTTTATCGAAATTCTTTTTATTCTGGTTTGTTCAAATTTTCGACAAACTGGTGAGATTTTACTTATTCTATCCACTTAAAATTTTGAGCTATTCGGCCAAGCAAATAAGGGACAAGTATATCCTTAACCAGGATTGAACATACAAGTGAAATTAATTTATGAGTTGAGACATTTTGGAGGATGGTGTGGATCCTTTTTGCCAAATAACAAGAGCCACGAGGTGGCAATGTTCTTGATATTGCCATAGCTCAAAAGTGATGCTTGTGCATGTCTTTGTCTATTTAATTTTTTTTATGTTTTCAATCTCAGTTTTGTCTTCCATTTGTTGGCATTTTTGAATGTTTACTGTGAGCTTTATTTGTTCTCTTTCTTGTTCTTCTCAATCATCGGCACACTTTGGTTTGCTAATTTTATCTTTGTAATTACATTACAATTGAAATTCAAGGGAAATTTAAAGCTCTTCTTAAATCTTGATATAAATCTATATTTTAATACATTTAGATTCTGAGCCTAAGGTTATAATTGTAATTTTCATAGTCGATTTGAAGGTGAGGTGGTCATTGAATATATTGAGAATGAATGAATGATTCCAAGACCTGCATCGTAAAATATATAAATAGAGAGGGAAGTAGAGGAAGCAGACTAAGAACACTACCCAAGCGGCTGTGAGCGCAACAGGAAACTCCTTCCAGAGGCATGGCATGTTCGAGAGCGTGTCAGAACCACTTGCTTGCACTCACCCCATCATCAACTTGACATCAGGCAGCAGCACTAGCGTGATACGAACCGTTACACCAAAACCTCAAGATGTTAGTGAAGGCCGCCCACTAGGATCTTAACATCCCACCACGCTCTGCAGTCCAGACTCTGGGCTGGATGTGCGCCCGTACGGTGGTGTCCCCTTTGCGCCGTACGAGCCTCAGGCGAACACTGCAATGCTGGCGTTGCCACCCGCTCTGTGACTTGAACCTGGGTGGAGGCTCTGATACCAGATGATACGAACCGTTACACCAAAACCTCGAGATGTTAGTGAAGGCCGCCCATTAGGATCTTAACACAGCGTTTCCATGACGTTGGGCGTGGGGGAAACATCACTAAGGGGCCGAGGCCTAGGAAGGTCCGCACCATAGTGCATGAAGTTAAGGAGGCTGGAGACATCATGGATGGCGAAGGTGTCATCATAGAAGATGTCGGGATTCATCACTAGGACATTGTCGATGGTGTAGTTGAATTTCCTGTTGCTCACCACCATGATGGTCTGGTTGGCTAGCAACGTGGGCAGCCACATCCCGATGTCGAAACGGTGGAGGTCGTAAGACGAGAGCTATTGCGGGACAATGTGGTACTGTAGGATCGACGATGGGAATGGGTCTTGCATCGTTAGCCTCTATAGGGAATCCAACTTGTTTCTTTTTTGTATGGTGATATGAATCCGCACTTGAAAATGACATAATGGAGTTGAAAACACAAGTTGGAAAAATTATCTTGTTGGCCCTATAGTTAAGAAGCCTTGGGTATCCTTAGATAGGCCCTCCTTCGCTGGATGATTAGTCCATTTCATCCCAGCCCCGATTAATATTGTTGCGCGAAAAAATAATGTCAAGGACGTAATAAGTTATGGCCTCCCCAAGAACAAGAACCATGGGTGTGATTGAGAGTTGTGTAGCACCACACAAAAAAAATTGTGGTTGAAGTGTTTGAATAATTTGTTTTATTTTTTATATATGATTTTTTTACATAAAAACGAAACATTTATATAAATCGTATTTATATAGCTAAAAAAGTTTGATTACAATTTTTTTAATGATAAAGTTTGTTTACAATTTTTGTAATGGTAATCTAAAAAGTTTGTTTACAATTTTTGTAATGGTAATCTATTACCAAAGGGCATGGACAATGTTGTTGTGCTTATTTCAATCGAGATAAGAATGGCTAGTTATGTGAAGTCATAATATGTAAGTTAGATTTAATAGAGGAAAACAACTTGTCATATATTTGAAAAGGTTATATATAATATTTTTTAAAATAAAAAGTGGTTTGTAAAAATTAATTTTGATATTTCAAAGATGACAAATATGTGATTAAAGATGACAAATATGTGGTTAATGAGGAGTTGATACATCTTGATTTTTTGGAATATTAAATATAGACATTTTTTAATGGATATAATCACTCATAATTAAAAACCACATTAAAAAAATATTTACAACATCATAATCTTAAAAAAATATTTATATTTCTTTTTAATTAGCAATGCAGATATAAAAACACAACTTCAAATAATTAACCTAAATAAAATTACAAATATAAAAAAACAACTTCAAATAGTCAACCTACATAAAATTACAACTTCCAAAAACTGATAACTATACATTTTTAACATCTCAAAAACTATTTGAAGAAAATACCAATACCGTGAAAATTACATCACAATATTGACAACACATTGTTTCACAATATTGACAACACATTGTTTGACAAGCTATATATAAATGTGATGTAACTTTCTATCTATATATTCTTCACGATAAAAATGTTATTTTGAATGGTGAAGTCACAAACTTCATATGCATGTACTCTTTGAAAATAACACATTGTAATGAGTGATGCAATATTTTGATTTTCTTTTACTTTGATTGATTTTTAAATTTTAATTAATTTTATGAAGATGGTATCTAAAATTTTAACTCGGTATGAAATTGATTAATCTATATGTTTTTATATAATCGATGAAGGGAGATGTAAATTGTAACAGGTCATCATTATGTGTTGTGAATATTAACTTCAATGGATGTGGTGCTGAAAAGGCCTGGCAGCACTATATTGCTTCATATGAAATGGCCTTTTTGTCTTTATATATATATGTATATTCTATGAATATATTTGGAGTAAAAGTGCAGAAAAGTTTCCACCGTATACCCACCTTGTCCCTTCTTTCTCAATCTTGATAAGAGATAGTGATGGTAAAAGTTTCCACCGCTGCCCCCAAACAAACCTATTCCCAACCACATCAAGTCCATAGCTGGAGACCACATGCTCTCAAAGAGTTGTTGGGCATATAGCAGATTTGCAGATATACATTGTAAACAAATACGAAAATGAAATCAATGGAGCAGTCGTCAAGGTCATATAACCACTGTAACGATGAACAAACAGAACCTGCATTTATATTATTTTACTCAGTATAACATCTAAAAAATGAAAAATGTGTAACAAAAATGATAAAATGATCCTCTTTAGCAAATCAAAGGCGGAAATGATTAACAATTGATTCTCTAATTTCTATGGACGTGTATAAAAAATGCATAAGGACGGCAAAGGCATCAAATATTGGGCAACACATGGTTGTCACATAGAATCAAAGTTTGGAAATTGCATGGCATTTGCCACAATACATTGAAATAAATCCTCAATTGGAAAATCATAAATTCTAAAACAAAAACCATTAGATAAAGAAAAAGCAGAGTGACTAGATGACCGAAACTACAAAGTTGGTCGATATTATATAACAATAATTATATAGCATTTGACACGACTCTAACAATCCTATAAACACAAAGAGATATAAACAAAAAAAACAGTCTAGCAATATTTCAATGGAGGTTGTTTCAACTGCACGAAATCTATATGTAAAAAGCCTAAAAGCATGCAAATTTTACAAAATGAACAATGGCTAAAAAGTAAATATCCACCCGAGCAAACAATCTTTTAACAAATGTTGATGCAAACTCAATTGCAATGTATTTTTTTTTATACTATGGAAGAGTTCGCTGGTCGCTGCATCCAAATCAGTCTATTTTGCTTTAAACAGGGTCACCCTAAGAGCTTTTCCAGAACTATATTTGAAAGGCACAAAGTTGAGTCAAGGGCAGAAGCCTTCACAGGGCTCCAAGAAAGCTTCAACAATTGTCGAAGACTGAATGCATATTTAAATTAAACAGGACAAGGAATTATCCATATTGCCATGAGAACGACAATAGACTATCAAGCTGCCATAGATTGCAAGAATACGTCAAAGAGTGAATGCATATTTAAATTAAACAGGACAAGGAATTATCCATATTCCCATGAGAATGACAATAGACTATCAAGCTACCATAGATTGCAAGAATATGTTGTGTCTTGTTCTAGACACATTCTTCAACATTGAAAACAACTTGATGTTTGAATGCACTAACAATATACTCTCAACTTTAGACCATCACACTTAGAAGTTTGTAATACATTATTCAAAATCCAGGCACAAGTTATTCCACATGCATTATCCACGATTCAAAACATATGCATCATCTAAATGCTTTGACATTATACTTTCAACACCAGACCATTAAGCTTACAAAGCTGCAATGGAAGAAGCAAAAGGAAACCAAAGAAGGAATCCGATAACAATCGCAGTTCAAGCACACAAGATAAAACAATACAAATGAAAGAAGAGGAAGCAAAGCCAATATAAGCCAAGTATCTGCAAACAATTGGGCTGATAGGAACAACAATCAAGCACTAGAAAGCCGACAATGAGGGGAATGACACGGAACAGTAGTAACCAACAAGGAACTAAGTCCAAGTTGTCTTGAGCACTGGACAACGAAACTGTCACAACAATATAGAGAAAAATGAAAATCAAACTATGTAGATTGTTAAGGAGCTCTTTCTCGGAAAGCAAAGCTTGCCTATAAACATGCCATGGGGAAAAAAATAATTGAGGAAGAACATCATACTTTAATACTTGAAAAATCTCTCTAAATCGACAGCACAACATTAAAATCTTGCTACAAAGGACCTATGAAGACAACAGAAATAGAAAACAGGAACATGAAAATTCCAACCGCCGACCACAACCTATATGAAACTATAGATGGAAATTTCCAAATCCATAGCACAACATTAAAATCTCGCTACAAAGGACCTATGAAGACAACATAAATAGAAAATAGGGACATGAAAATTCCAACCGGCGACCACAACCTATATGAAACTTTACATGGAAATTTCTAAATCCAAAGCACAACATTAAAATCTTGTTACAAAGGACCTATGAAGACAACAGAAATAGAAAACAGGGACATGAAAATTCCAACCGGCGACCACAACCTATATGAAACTATACATGGAAATTTTTGTTGTGAACGCTACATTTTCTGGAAAAGGAACAAAATTGGTGTCGACTAAAGTTAGCCAAAGACCCTATGTTTTTCTTATAATTATTGTTGCAACGGGCATCTTGAAATTCTTACAATCCATTGAGGCTATCAATATCTATAGCGACACCAGACCAAAGAGGAGAAGCCAAGAACAAACTCCTTTTTTTATAGAAAATAACACTGCGAACACCATTTTTTAATTTGCAAACGACTACATCATGGAAGAACTCAACATCTAAATAATTCATTACATGATCTTCAATGAACATTTGTGAACAGGACGAACAACCATTGCACAAAGACAATGTTTGACGCATTGTCAATGAATGAACACTGAGAACAACAAAAGGCATGCCAGGATGGTATGTTCAAACGCCCACCTATGTCTAAACCATCAACAACACACAATCCAGAGCAGACAATTCATATGTTTGAGTTCGAAGCAAAGAGTAAGGGGCACTTCCATCAAGCCCTAATTTTCCACCAGAAACCCTGGAACACAGAGAAGACAACAATCGAAAGTGAAAAAAACTGGGGGGAACCTACAAACTGCAACCCCGATAGGTCTCAAAACAGAGGACCATGAGCAGAGAATTCAATCACAAAGAAAACAAAAAACCCTGCTTCCAGCCATTTGCACTCTTTCTAGAATTAATGGTGGAATAAATTTCATTTCCTCGATTATGTAGAGTAGGAACAATGACGAGATTCTTAAGGATGGGGCATAGCATATGACCATCCCATTCCTGCTTGATATTCTATTTTCTTCTCTTTCCTGAGAAAACTTCGAGTATTCGAGGTTTTGAGTCCTTTGGCCTCTGAGTATCCTATTTGCAAACTACCCCACAAAGTCATAATCTCTGTAATTTTCAAATATATCGAGGGAGGATTTTGAAAGAGAACTTGATGCAGAAGCTGCGCCATGGCGATGATCGAAGTGCATGCATGAGTTACAGAGTATTTTGTTGTCGAAGACCCTATTTAGCTGTGTAAAATGAATATGCAATCTTATCTACAACCATTCCCTCCACCCACTTGTGACAAGCTCCATGCTTTGATACTACGGGGAAGACCTTCCCAGGCCTCGGCCCCTTAGAACGTGTAAGGCTCATTAAATGTCAACTGGTTCTTATCTCTGTCTCATCATAATTTCTCCAAGCATGTTTCTGCAATCATTTTCTTTCTTCAGAGAAGTTCCACGCTTGAGATCGGGATGAGCCTGTAGCTCTTTCCACATCTCAACAGCCCTGCAATCGAAAAATCAAGAAAATGTCGTACGTCATCTCTTATGTCAGTTTACATACAGCTATTAATTCCATGAACAGTTGCAATCCCACAAGATTTAATTCAACTACCAAAAGCAGAGAAAGAAATTCAAGGAAGGAGGAAGACATACATAAGATCACTAACCTTCCTGTTTCAGCATCAACATCACTTCCGAGGTGAAGCTATGCAGAATATGTAAGGGATTCGAGGATTGTTACTTGTGGTGAGTGAATGTCGTTATGTTCACAGTACCTTGAGATCTGGGCAAAGTTTCAACGAGATTCGGCATAGAGATTAAACCATACTGAACGCACAGAGATGAAACATACTGCAGACCTAAACGACCAACTGCTGACCTGCACGACCAAATCCAAGAAGAAGATATGCTGAGGTAAGTGTGCCGCCGGCCCCTGGGGCGCTAATAACGAGGCATACGTCATGTGTCCGAATCCAATCAGATGGCGGAAAAAAGTCCATTTAATAAAAAAAAATTAATAATAAAAACATTCCACTAATGTCTCGGCCATAGTCTCTGCCAAACATTTCATCCCCACACCGAATTAATCCTACCTCATGAAAACAACATGCCAAGGACATAATCAGGGACCAATATATCTTAGCTAAGAATGAATATAAAACTGGAAGGATTAAATTCCTTATTTTTATTACTTGAAGTATAGTTTTTGAAAAAACTATTAAAATATATGACTAAATCAATAAAGGATATCTTTAATATAACTAGATTAAAACATTTTGAATGAGGAGACATTTCTCCACACAAATTGGAGATTGGAGACATGATAGACATTCACATATTGATTTAAAAAAAGTCTTGTGCACAAAGCCAACGGAAGGGATATAGAGATTTCTTTACATTCATATACTAATTGGATACTTACAATAGTATATAATCAATATGGGTTTGTCTATAGTTTAGTTGGTAATTTAGGTTTTTAAAATCTTCATACTTTAGAAGTTTGCAAGTTCAAATCTACCAATGGCAACAACAGTACTTTATGTGTTGTTAGGGGGTGTATGGTTTGAATTCAAGCTAGTTGTGACAAATATCTAGTTGGATGAAAGGTACAAAGGTAATGGCCCCCAAGATGCAAATGATAAGTCATGTATGGTTGTCTAGCCAAAGCAAGTGTGGAGGTTGATTCCCTACGAGGAGAAAAGGAAAAGAAAAAAAGAAATATACAATAAACATTCTCTTGGAGAAGCATATGCTTCTTCTAGTTATATAAAGTGAATTAGGGTAGGTGACAAATTTCTTTCAAGGGATTTAAATGAAAATATAGGCATTTTCAACAATTTCATGTAAGAGTGATCAATCATTAATTAACGAAGGGAGGAGCTTAGGAACTATACTAGTGTAGATTAATCTTAACCCTATAAAAGATAAGTGATTGTATTAAAAATGCCGCACCAAACTATATAGTAGAGTAATACAAAAATATAGAATATTAGTGTCAAAATTGATTGAGTAACCAAAACACCAAAAGCTATCAAAAAAGGAATGCTAGCTTCCTCCAAAAAGTCCTTTAAACTATTGCAGACCTATAAAAGACTCCTAAAGCACAAACAATTTTGCATGATATTGCATAAAATTAGCAAAAATAGTGTTGATTGTGGAATTCTCTTGGATTTCCTGTAGCTTGGTGCATTATCGAGTGCTTGAGTTGCATATCTTCAAACAATTGAGAGACTGTGTCTCCTTCCTTGTTGTTTTCTGAGGTGGTACCTGAAGATGGCCAAGGATTTGAAGTTGTTGAGTGGGTCCCTTTGTTGATGTTGTTGATAGAAGCTTGAACATCCAAACATTTTGCCTCTAATGCATGAATTTGTCTTCTTTGTTGTAGAAACATGTCCATGACTTTTGAGTTTTGAGAGATGGAAAGATTTTCATTGCCATGGACTGTATTGGAGAGAGAGAGAATAAAAGTTATGTTCTCATTGATGTATTCTTCATGTCTCCAAAGAATCCTCGAGATATCATGGATGGCCCTTTGACATTTCCCATGACAACCTAGACAGTCCATAGCTTTCAAGAATGCCTAAGTTTGTGCAGTTAAAACTAGAATGGTGCTCAATAAACTAATTGCACAAACACTAAAAGAACAATTCCAACCAATTTTTAAAGCCATGTAGACCCCAATGACTATTTTCCTAGAGCTACTTATAGTTGAGAGAAAACATTGTAGATACCCAAAACCATGAATCTCCAACCTGACACACAAACCTTCCACAATTCCCCGAAAATCAACGGCCTCAACAAGATGGTTAGAAAGATATATCTCATCTTCTCAACATAGAAACACATCATAAAGCCAACAATCAACTCTTAATTAACACCAAATTCCCAACATACCTAACGAACAACCTTCAAACAAACTGTTCCTCCAATACAAAACAAACGAGAAACAAATGGGACTTACCATATTGACATTCTTGCCAACATCAAGCTCAATTTCATCCTCACATTCCAAGAGAGAATGAAATGTCACATCCATTATCCCACCTATTCCCACATATCTAAAGCAAGGACATTCAAACCGATGAGACGAAAATAGGGAAGGCATGTGTGCCTTACCAATTCCATCTCGACCTTTAATTTCCCTTTAATGGTTTACTTCACGTGAGTTTCTATGTGTCCCTTGGCCTGTAATGAGGTTTAAATGCCAAAGTCTAGTTGATCTCATGAAATCTAACTTAGGGGATTGGGAGGTATACCACCCACCCATTTTTTACATTCTCCCTCCTTTAAATGAATTGTTATATTAGCTTGGGTATCCACTTCTCCATTCAAGCCTCGAAGAACATAAAAGTACTCGATGTTTTTTAAACAAGAGGCTTCTAGCTTGATTTGAGAGATTATACGAGCTAGTGAATTTCACGGGGGGTTCACTAGTGAGGCAATATCATATCACGTCCATTCATATTGGGGGGTTGAATACTCTTAACAAGCTAAAAAATATATTGCCTTGTATTAAGGGGTCAAGGGGGGTTTTTAATTTCACATAGTAATATAAATATTGGGAGTTATTTTATTTAGGTGTGCTAAGGAATAACCTCCAAATCATGGGATGAATTCATACCTCCAAATCACAAGCTCAATTCATACCTACCTAAAACTTAAGTACCTTCCATTTTTATCTGATATTGATTATGATCCTAAGTTTTTCATAAATATGATAATAGTGTACCAATGATAATATCGATAGAAGTCTCTTTGGATTATTGGCCTTGAGCAATCCTCATTTAATAGATTATTTAGGCTTGGTTTGAATTGATGTTATATTGCTTTTCATCTTTAAGTTAAGAGATGTAGTTAATCGAGAGTTCCAGACTTGAACAATTGTATTGTATTTTTGTAGGCATTCAAGTAAAAGATTTAACTCTTCATTTTTTACGTTAGGGTTTAGGTGGGCACTGATATTCAATTAAACCTCGCTCCACGACAACCAAGAAAATGAGATCAATTTTTCTTGGCTCACTAGAACCAAGAAAAGTTAGATCAATGTTTCTTGACTAATTATTTCTTTCAACTTTTTGTATTCTTCTTTAATATTTTCACATTGCTAGTTAGGAATACTTGTTAGATTGAGTTATATTTGGCACAGTCGTAATTGTAATTTCAATTCTTATATGCAAGGCATCTATCTTAATATTGCATTGGAATTAACATGATAACCATAGGTGAAAATCTAAATCCTTATTTACATACCCTATGTGTTATCATTACCATGAAATGTTATCATATAAGTTTCACCATCTATGTATATTTATAACAATTGCATGGTTGAAACCTAACAATGGAGATATTTCCCTATCCTTTAAAGATTAAAAAAACTAGGTACAACCCAAGAAAAAGTAACTAATTTTGTTAATTCGCTTGATTGCAAGAATAAATGTAGAGGAAGTGGAGGCAATTCATTGGATCTTGTGAATGACCCAAATCCAAGCTTTGCACATGATCATATGGTGTTATTGAAAAGTAAAAGGAATTTTTCTATGTTCATTTGGGTTCAAACATCAATGATGTTTGTTTTTATAGGAAGGTAGGGGCGTCCATCACAAAAGGGTGTCAATTTTGAATTTTTATGGAGTTTAATTTATTAAGCTTATAGAAAACGTGAGTTCTCTATGGCTATATTCATATTTACATGATATAAAATTGGTATATTGGTAGGTTGTGGTGTGAAACATCTGCAATTCTCATATTTTCTAAGCATTGCACTAACAATTGGACTCTAAATATTTTACATTCTTTGTTATGTTGATCTCTTTACTAGGTTGCGTTTTATGCATTTTGGCTTCCCTAGTACTATTTCTTTGGGTGTTCCACTATCCAATGCTACAAATTGATCAGCCAACCTCGCAATCCTAGTGGGATCATTATTAGCATTATACTATTATTGTATGTAGCATCTTGTTTGCTTATACTAAGATGTGTTAGGGCTCCTTTTTGTTGCAACTTGATAATATGATATAAAGGGGGTGTTAAAAATGGGTTGATAAAAATAGATACCTACAATATCTGGTGAAACTAGGGGTTTTCTTGATTGGAAAGGAATATTGGGAGGGGGGTTCAACAATACAATTTTAGGATGAATTTTCCAATATTTAGTTAAATTAGGGGTATTCTTAAATATCATGTGAACGATCGTGCTATGTAACAAGTTCACTGAGTGAACCCCCCGTGGTGAATTTGTTGTTGATATGTGGTGTTTATGGGGAATCAATGAGGATTCCTCCCAACCCCCATCGTGTCTGCCACCCCTAATTTCATTTGATTTATTTGTGATGCTATTATAATTATTTTGATAATCAACATATAATGTAATTATCGCAATCCTTTTGATAATTCTTTTATAATTCTAATTTTTATATTCTAACATTTATTTTTATAATTCTTTTTTTTAATTGACATACAATGCTATTATCGCAATCATTTATCGCAATCATTTATGACAATCTTCTCCATATAAAATTTCTCTCTCTCTCTTAAATTATAATGCTTAAAATGTTTGGCAACTTCCAAAAAAAAACCTATGATAACAAAAATCTCCTAACTATACATATGGTTAGCACCAAGCTATGTAAAAAATTGAAAGTGATTACCACACAACACTCTAAATCAACGTGATTTCTAAATCAAATGATGTTTTGTCTACTTAGAGCCTTATCAAACAAGCATGATTTTCTTCAAAAGACCCTTACCCTTTCTAATAAATATCATATTACACATGATCACTACTAAAGGAAGGTACTATTCACTTGATTGTACTACTAAAGGAGCAACAATGCAACTCAATCCCGATGCCAATAATACAATCTTATGTTACATTCAATGATTTTCCATATATTTGTTTTTTTTTTAAGTAAAGCAAATATAAAAGGTAAAGAGCATGAAACTGCAATGCTTGGTATATTTAACAAGAGCTATGAGTTGGCAATGTCCTAGATATTGTCAATAGTTCTTATGGGATTGCTAAACTGAGATGCAAAGTGATAGTTTGGGAAAAAACTAATACCTAAGATCAAACTCTAGCAATTTCGTTCATAGCTAAATAATGCCAAGACTCGACAATCTTTACAAGACGATATGTATTAGTTATACCCTCGACAAGAATCTATGGGAATGAACTCTTGACAAAATTAATATACATTACATCAAGAAAAATCAACATTGAGTATTACTCACTCTTAACTTCACGAAGGGAAAATATCATGAACGAAATTAATAGTCTCTTTTCTTGGGTGGTTGTTATTCTGCAGAGGATGGAGATTTTAAATCATCAATGTAACCACAACGGAAAAAAACCACTGAAGGTGTTGCTTGCCCATTTCCTTTTACGATGAGAAGTAAGTAGAATTCATATAGTTGGCAACCGTGAACCTCAAAGATTAGGTTCCATTCTTACACTTCCCTTGCAAGAAACATCAATATAAAACATGAGTCATGAATGTAACTAAGATACACATGTTATTTCAAAGGTGGTGTAGTTTTTTTTGAATAATGGTGATCGAGTAAACTAACATTTACAGATAACAACCACTTATGACTATCTTCATGACCAATTTAACAACCTAATTATAATAAATTTTACCAACCTAGTTATAAATAAGATTTTTTATATTAAAAAATAATATTCATTAAAAATGATTTTATAATTAATTAACCAAATCTTCAAAGTACAAATCTTTGTCTCGAGTTTTGAAAATCAGTTAATATGAACACTAATTATATAATTAATTAAACCAAATCATGAAAGGACAAACATTCCATTCCAGTTTTGGAAATTAGTTAATCATGAAAACTAATTAAAGTAGTGTTTTTTTTAAATTAGGAAATCATGTTAAGTGATTAAATTAATGTTTTCAATAAAATATAAACGGGGCCATTGTAGTGATAAGACTATTACTTGGAAAAGCATTTTCATCTTCATAATAGTTGCTCTTTAGAACATTGAACAACAGTCAAATTGAAATTGAATATTCTTCCTCAAGGAATATGCCATTTTTGCATTGAAGGGTTACATGCAAATCACAGGAAAAATATAACAATGCCACAATAGCAATCGGGCAGGTCATGCCAAAATTGTTAACTTCTTCTAACTAAGAATTTGTTTGTCCAGGCGACCAAACTACCAACTTGTTATTTTGAAGATAAACCTAAAGAAAAATTCAATGAATAGTCACTTGGTTTTGTTCCATAAGTGTTAATCAAAGTTGTGCAGTGGCTGAATGCAAAATATTCTTTGTTTGCATTCATTGAAACAAGAAATGAAGCCCCTTTTCTGCAGCCATTCAGAAGAAGGATGAGTTGTTGAAGAATATATTTGGGGTGAGAATCCTGATGATGTTGTAGTTTTAATCATTGTAGAGGAGCAGCTGGCCTATTTGTAGGCAGTTGCCAAACCCATTCTGGTGGTGGTGGTTGTTGATATCTGTGCAAAGAGGGTACTTCACATGACAAGCTTTTGGCGCTTTGATTTAATCCACTCAAAAGGTTTGAAACCTGAAACCAACGCAACATAACACATCATCAATTCCTGTCTAAATTATGCCTGGTCCACCCGTCAAACATTTATAGTCTTAAAAAAAAGCTTAATACAATGCTATCAATTAAAAAAGTTGACAATGAATGAATTTTAGACAGATAGATTTTCTAACACAGGGTCCAGAATATATACAAATTTATATTAGGTAACTTTTGCACTCCATGAACTTTTTTTATTGAAAGAAAATAGAGTAATAGGATATGATTGGAGGATGGAAATAAAATAGAATAGCAAAACGAATAACAAACAGAACGCACACGATTTGATTGATTATTAAGAAATGCGGTTACAATATATAGCTCCGAGAGCTGTTAACTAACTCCTAGAAAAGAGGATCTCGAACTGCATGATTACTAACAGTTTAATAATATTCTAAAAATAGTATTTCGACATTATTATTTCAACACTCCCCCTTAATGCAGAAATGGATTCTCTACCACACCTAACTGTTTCCTACATACTTCAAAACTCATCTTTCCAAGAGGCTTGGTAAAGATGTCAGCCACATTCTCAGTGGTATTACAGTAGGTCAAGTCAATTTCCTTCTCTGGTATCTTTTCTCTTACAAAATGATGTTGAATTTCAATATGCTTGGTTTTGGCATGATACATTGGATTGTATGCCAATTTAATAGAGCTTTGATTGTCACTTTTGAGAACAGTTGGCTTCATTTGCTTGTTGCCAATATCTTCAAGAATTCTCCTTAACCAAATAGCTTCACAAGCAGCATGGCATAGCGCTTTGTATTCAGCTTCTGTTGATGATAAAGAAACAATTGGCTGTTTCTTACTGCTCCATGATACGACCCCAATGCCTATGTTGAATGCATATCTTGAGGTTGATTTCCTGTCATCTGAATTTCTAGCCCAATTTGAATCAGAGTAACCTGTCAACTCAACATCACAATTATTAGTATACAAAATACCAAAATTAACAGTTCCT
Source organism: Larix kaempferi (assembly GCA_027924585.1). Lineage (NCBI taxonomy): Eukaryota > Viridiplantae > Streptophyta > Pinopsida > Pinales > Pinaceae > Larix > Larix kaempferi. Next base: position 1,752,641 of record BSBM01000887.1, read on the forward strand.
TTCAGATATCGAAGGACTTTCTTTGCAGCTATCCAGTGGATTTCCAGTGGTTTAGCCATGAACTGACTTAGGATGCTGACAGAATATGCTAAGTCTAGTATGGTAGTGGTAAGATAGTTTAAACTTCCCACCAACAGGCGATACAGAACACCATTTGCCTCTTTAGTTTCATCAAGACTAGATAACTTAACATTCTGTTCCAAAGGTGTTGATACTACCTTGCTATCACTCATATTGAATCTTTCTATAATTTCCCTTGAGTATTTTCTTTTAGTAACAATTGTTTTACTGCCTTCTCTCCATATTTCCAGACCTAAACAATAATGTATTTCACCAAGATCCTTCATTTCAAATATCCGAGCTAACTGAATCTTAATGTCTTCAATCAAATGAGAAGCACTACCAGTGATAATCAAATCATCAACATATAAGGATATTAAAGCAACATTTCCATTTTCATCCTTTTTAACATATAGATTTGGATCATTTTTGCTTTTCACAAAACCTTTTTGGGCAAAGAACGAATCTATCTTAATATACCAAGATCTAGGTGCTTGTTTTAAACCATATAATGCTTTCTTGAGTTTACAGACAAGATCTTCTTCCCCTTTCTTTATAAATCCTTCAGGCTGAACCAAATAAACTTCTTCTTTCAAATCACCATTCAGAAATGCAGACTTAACATCTAACTGATGAACTTTCCAATTGTATTGTGTAGCTAATGCAATCATGACTCGAATTGTATTTAACTTAGCTACAGGTGCAAAAGTGTCTTCATAATCAATTCCTTCCTTTTGTGAATACCCTTTTGCAACTAATCTGGCCTTATATTTGTCAACACTTCCATCTGCATTAAACTTGGTTTTATACAGCCATTTACATCCTATAGGAACTTTGTTTTTAGGAAACTCAGTTAATTCCCAAGTGTCATTCTTCATTATTGAGTCATATTCTTCATTCATTGCATTATTCCAGTCCTTATGAGTTTTGGCTTGTTCATAAGAAGTAGGTTCTAGAACATTCATTACTTGAGTCATCAAAGCATAGTCTTTATACCTGGAGGGTATCTGAATTGTTCTTGTAGACTTTCTCAATGGTCCACCACTTTCTGCACTTTCATCTCTTCTTTTCTGAGGCGTAGGAGTTGTTGGAGTCACTACGCTGCTCTCACCTTGTTGTTGTACCTCTTCCTTTTCCTGTTCTTGTTCATTATCTCTATCAATTTTCACTTGAACATCAACATCATTGTCATAAGGAGTATGCCAAACATCATACTTACTTACTTCTTCATTTGTAGTCTCATGAAAAATCACATCTTTGCTTGCTATGAGCTTATGTGAATTAAGATCAAACAATTTGTATGCTTTATGTTCATCATAGTAACCAAAAAAAGTACACTTAACAGATTTTGCATCCAGTTTTCTTCTCGCATCTTTGGGAATATGAGAAAATGCCTTTGAACCAAATATTTTTAAATGACCAACTTCAGGTTTATAGCCATAAAGAACTTCAAAAGGTGTTTTTGAATCTAGAATCTTAGTTGGACTTCTATTCTTTAAGTAAACAGTAGTGTTAATGGCTTCTGCCCAAAAACCATTAGAGATATGCTTACCTTTTAACATGCTGCGAGCACATTCCACTAATGTCCCGTTCTTCCTTTCAGCTACACCATTTTGCTGTGGTGTAGAAGGCACTGTGAATTGCTGAATAATCCCATTGTTCTTGCAGTAGCTTTCAAAAGCTCCTGAGGTGTATTCTCCACCTTGATCAGATCTGAGTATCTTGATGCATTTACATGTCTGCTTTTCTACCATAGTTTTGAATTCTTTAAAGTATTCAAATACATCACTCTTTTTCCTTATAAAATATATCCAAGTAAATCTTGATTTGTCATCAACAAATATGAGAAAGTACCTCGTACCACCAAGTGATAAGGTTTGCATGGGACCACATACATCAGTATGTATTAATTCAAGTAATTCTTTCTGTTTCTTCTCTTTATGCACTGGAAATTCTTCCCTATGTTGTTTACCTAGTGCACAAGCTTCACATTCTAGATGCTGATGTTTCAAAACAGGAAGCCCTTCAACCATTAATTTCTTATGAAGTAGTACTAAGTCATTTTGATTAAGATGACCATACCTGCGATGCCATAGCTCTTCAGTTGTCATTGTAGTAGTTGTCAATGCTTGATGAGTGGGATTTGTGACATCAAGCTTATACAGTCCTCCAATTCTGGTCCCTGTGGCTATGACATTATAACGATCCTTCACAAGACAGTGAGACTGCATACACTCTACATTCAGATTTTGATCAGTTATAGTGGAAACAGAAATCAAATTCTTTTTGATACCTGGAACATACAACACATCATGAATCTATTTGTTTTGGCCATTAGGCAATTTTACACTTATCACTCCATCACCCTGAATCTTATGAGATCTATTATATCCTAGATATATGTGTGTCTCATCTGTTTTGTCATGATATTCACCAAACCATTCTTTGACACAAGACATATGGGCTGAGGCACCTGAATCTATGAACCATGCATTTTCATCATCAGTTTCTGCAGACAATGCAGCTTCTGAAATTAACAACTTTAAATTCTTAAAACCTTCATTGGATGTGTCATTTGTCACATAATTTCCATTATGTTTTCTAAATTTCTGTTTGGATTCATTAGCTTTCCTTTTATAACAGTCTTTAGCATGATGACCAGGTTTCCCACAGTAAAAACAACCATCATTTTTCTTATCATGAGAATCAGATTTTGAGTGAGCCATACCTCTGTTTCTTGGCTGAAACTTGCTTGTCTTGTTTATGTCCCATGTCTTGCCCCTGTAGGGCTGTTTCCCTTTCGCCATTAATGCCACTTCTGAAGATTGAGAGTCCATCTCGAATACTTTCATCCTTTCTTCTTCTTGGAGAAGAATCCTTGTTAACTCATTAAATGTTGGTGGTGTTGCTCTACCTCCCATACTTGAAATAAAAACATGATAATCTCTAATTAAACCCTTTAATGTAATCGTTACCATGTCAGTATTTGAAACAGTATCACCAATTGCTTTTAACTGATCACTTAAATCCTTAATCCGGGAAACATAGCTGGTGATATTCTCATTTGCAGCCATTTTTATAGACAATAACTTAGTTTTCAGAAACAACAATCTATTGGAGTTTGTAGTTTCATACAAACATTTCAGGATGTCCCATGTCTCCTTGGAAGTTGTGTAGCACCTGTGGGCTTTGCTTCATCTCCTTTGACTATAGTCCAGACATTTAGGGCTTCAAGTATAGTTAATATCTTGAACTTCTAGTCAAGATAATTGTCCCTGTCAAGCTTAGAAGCTTCATTCGGGTAATTTTCGGGACAAGAATTTGACATAGCTACTAAAAGACGAATTCAATAAATTGTTTGAAAAATACCTCTTTTCTCCGGTGAGGGACAAGAATTTGACATAGCTACTAAAAGACGAATTCAATAAATTGTTTGAAAAATACCTCTTTTCTCTGGTAGCAAGATCAGTAAAATAGTAGCAAATGGTGGATGCATCGGCAATTAAGAAATGTGCCCACCAAAAACAAATGCGCCCAGCAATGGACGATGGCTAGCAAATAACAAATGTCCCAGCAAAAACAAATTATCGCGCCTCCTTATAGAGCAGAACCGCAACAATCTGAGCGACGGAAAGTTTCTTGAGTGTACTAATAAACTACCGTGCCCTGACATAGTGAGGACCCGCGGTACTCCAGTATTACCGCGCCTGCCTTCCTTACACTCTTCAACGGCTGCACAAAACAATAAGAAATAGAACATCGGCTGGGTAAACACCACGATGCTAGGCTTAGCAATTCACACCGGCGGCTCTTCCTCCAGCGATTCGGCTCCAACGTGAATCTTCTCCAGCCAGCTCTCAGCGCCATTTACAGTCAACGCAATAGTAGCTCTCAACTGGCTCTCCAGTACAGGCAACAATTTTAGGTGGGCGACTCTTCAAAACGAATCTGCAGCAATTAGTGATTACTGACAGTGATCCAAGCAACAACGCTCTCTCTGCACTCGTAGCCTCCAGGCACATCAATTCTCAGCCCAAGACAGCTCACTCTGAGCTCTGATACCAAAATAAAATAGAATAGCAAAACGAATAACAAACAGAACGCACACGACTTGATTGATTATTAAGAAATGCGGTTACAATATATAGCTCTGAGAGCTGTTAACTAACTCCTAGAAAAGAGGATCTCGAACTGCATGATTACTAACAGTTTAATAATATTTTAAAAATAGTATTTCGACATTATTATTTCAACAGATGGTAAATATGATATCCATAATTCTTTGTGCAATTCGTTTCATAACCTTGCCTGCCCACAGATTCATTTCAGTTGTGATATTTCAACCAATACTAGATGCAGTTTAGTCATTTGTTGCTCTATGAAGACTAAACTTGTTACAATTCATTGTATTTGAGTACATCAGGGGTTCCAAGTGCCTAGTTGAATTAGAAATAACTTGATCTTGACATAGGCTAAATGGCATATTTTATTTTTCCAAAACGTCTCTCTGTAAAGTTTGGTCTTTGGCAGGAAAAAATGTTCGTTTCCTCTATGGCAGAAGGTATGCTAGGTTACTTGGCTAGAGTAAATACAAACAACGATTTTTCAGGCCACTGTGTTGAATTTGTAAAAAGAAACTACACTAACTAAGATATGATAGGCTGACTACTTGAAACAAGGGTTATAGACTAATAAAAGTAATCTAATATTCAATGTATTAAACTATAAAATATCTAACATGCCAAGATTAAAGGTTTCCCATGCTAATTACCTTAGGCTTAATCAGGTCGGATGTCTTCCATTCAGCTTCGGACAAAGTGCATAAATCAGACTCCGATCTCATTGGGCCATCGTTATTGTCCTTCGATACCAAAGAGCCATCTTTTGCAACTGAATTACCGAGACTAAGATCCAGATCTGGAACTGTGCATACAAATATCAATCTCAAAGACCATAAACTGTAGTAATCTTATGGCATAAGTGCAAAATAGGTTTTCAAAACCCTAAACTAAATCAACGTAAAACTGTAGTAATCTTATGGCCGCATTGATATTGTTGAATTTGAATTTCATGTCAAAATGGATGCAATATACTTTTTTATATCTTGCTGACTCGAAACCCCTCAACCTTCATTGCTTTTAATGATATTGTATTATATACTTTGCCCATTGCCATCTAAGCCCAGGTCTGATGTGCAACTTTATATATAGTATCAGGTAGTTCGCAGGTTCAATTTAGCTTCTATTTTGACCTTAGCCATACGTTGAAAGGACCCTGCTTCAGTAAGCAACTATTCCAGGGATACAGTAGGATATAGTAAAGGACCAAAAGTTAATTAATAATTGCCCTGGAACATTACAATTGCTTATTGTAAATTATCATAGATATGGAGATATTACGATCCTATTCACCGTATCAGGCTGCAGCCATATTTGCCAAATACTTAAATACCCATGCAATTGCCAATTGCCACACAATCTTCTGGACAAAGATGGGGAGGTACAAAAAAGGAGTAACACTCAAGGGAGGCCATTTGCAGAGGTACAAAGCCCAAGTAGGATTCCCAGGAGGAAACCCGAACAGAGCACATCTTTAAAATATGCAAAATTTTGTAAACATGTTACCAAATAAAAAATAATTGAATCTGAAAATAATGAAATGCAGCCTTTTAGATGGCTTGGCCTTGATAATACTTTCCCATCATAAACTTTTCCATGAAATGCACACCGCTTCCATCCCTCTTGTTTATGATAAAGCCAGACGGAAAATTTCTACATTAAAATATCTTCTACATGCCAGTGATGTTAGGTGGCTCGAGTTACGAGTCCTATTTGATCTTAGCCATTCAATTTGAAAGTTTTTAATATTTTCTCCATCCAGGAGTACTTATCCTGCAACGATAAACCAAGCCTGATGTGAAGATCCCCCCATGGTTCAGTATGCATAAAATTCCGAACTACAAAATTCCTTGGCAACGAAACATTTTAATTGAAAAAATGCAGCATTTCCAGATAACTGATAGACAATACAAGGAGACCCACCTAATGTAGGATCATAGAAGCGCCCATTTCTATGATGCTACTTTTTCCAGACCCATTTCTTCCAACAAGTGCAACAATTTTTTTGGCAGGTACAGTCAAGTAAAACCCACTTAAGATAGGTATGTCTGGACAAGAAAGGTAGCTGAAATAGACATTCCTAAATCCAATATTCAGCTGAACACCAACTAAAATATTTCCCTCTTGATTAATGCTTTCAGGAGAACGACTTATCATCTCATACAGCCTATAAGCAGCAATCCTACCTTGCTCAAATAAATAGAAGTTTGTGGCACCACTGGGGAAAAACACAAAGAATTTCAAATCAGAACAGCTTTTCAAATGATACTGCACGGCAAGAAAACGTTTTACTTAAAGATTAAGTAGTTAACAAAAGGGCAAAAGCAAAACAGTAAAAATAAATCAAATATATATTTAAATCTAGAAACACTCAGAATTATAGCAAAAAGTGCGGTGATGACCTCACCACCTTTGGCTTTTCCATGTGAAATCAAGAACCTACCATATCAAGTTCAAGTCTTTGCACAAGACTTATTTGTATACCATATCTCAGTGTAGCCTGAAGTGATGTCCCATATGAATACTTTGCCAATGTCTCATTTGTGAATGCATACAAAGTCCTGCATAAGCAATGGCCTCTAAAAATAAACTATGGATATAAAAAATCAATGTTGTCTCAGGTTATAAAAATCAAGGCATTGGTAACAATTATGATTAAAAAATGAAAATATCAGAAAAAATATGCAGGCCACATTGTCATTTCTGCAATATTATCAATCAACAATGCATAGATATAAAACAAAGGCCATGAAATATCGCGCAACTTAAGTCATTGTTTGATTTATAGCCAATACTCATTATTCTAATTTGTATGTCTTATGTGAGATTCATTATTGCCCTGGAATACAAAGTGCAAAGTTCTAAGTTCTAATGGGTCTCAGCTTGAAAAATGCCAGAATTTTGGGTACGACAAAAATGATTTTTTAAAAATAAGTTCACATTTTTGTGTCCAATAAAATTAGCACAGCTACTTAACTTGTAGTAGTTGAACACAGATGGGTTATTTGTCACTACCTGTTATCTATGCATGAGCTACAAGTTATTCATGCATTAACTACCAGTGATTTTTTATATATTTTTTTTATAATTGTCTATTTAAAATTTTGAACGAAGACCATAAAATCAATCCGAACACTACACTTGTCCCATACTCCTTCAATCTAGGAAAAACATAGATGGTAGTCTACCCCAAATTCTAAGATATAAACACCTATCGGTATAAATATAAAACATAAATACTCCTCAAAACATAATTATATGTGACAGATTTTTGGTTTAGTGCAATAAAAGTTCTTTTATTCCCATACTTCATCATAATCCCTAACTTAAGTACTAAAAATGTTTACTTATATTGCATATTATGTTAAAAAAGATCTCAGGGTTGATCCCTCAAGCTGTTTGCCTCTGTTTTGTGCTTAATTCAATGTCCTTAATTGATCAAGTGCAGTGAGTTTACACTGGGTTTCATCCATGAAATGTGGGAAAGTAAATATATTCCTTGGAAAAAAAAATATTATAATTCAGAATAATCACTCATTATTGCAAATGTCACCTTTTGGTTAGCTATAATAACATCTAGTATCATACTAAGGGGAAGATAAATGTAACAATTTATAAAATATTCTGATTTGATTAAAAGAACACAATTTGCACCATGTTAAAAAGATTATAGATACTAATTTTATAAGTTTACTCTCAAAGAAACAGTAAATTATACAGGGTGATACTGATGATAACAAACCAAGAAACAATGTTGATTTCTGATTTACAAAGAAACACTTCCTTGATCTACAAACTAGACACCACATAGTAGAGAACCACATAGTAGAGAGAGCCGAGGCATAGCAGCTTGTTGTACATGAAAACACTAAAAGAATGGAATCAAATTAAATAGCTAAGCCCAATAGCTTATGAGACCAAACCTAAACCTACAACAATAGATATCATCTTCTGGACAGTTTACACAGCCCTGTACCAATGATATTCAATGCGTGATAGTGCATCAAATATCGAGAAAATATAGCTTATACAAGATCTAACAATGCGAATACAGAAAACATTTGGCGCTGAGGCGCTTCAATATAAGAAAGAACACATCCGACGTCAATTTAACGCTGCCACAGTCCAAATCAACGTTACGTTTGGAGATGGGCATTTTGTCACTGATTTCCAAACCCTGCACAGCCATTAAAAAGATTCTCACCTTTAATGCAATGGAGGTGAGTTGTGTCGTACATTCCCCACTCCTTCTTGGAAAGGGAAAAAACGAAGACAATATCTATCTGCATCAATCAAAATTTAAGCAAATAATTTTTTAATAATTTTAATTAATATAATACATTACTAAACAATAAACAAAATTTTTTTTTTATAAAGATTAAAACAAAACTTGGACAAAAGAATAGAGATTGAACTATATATATATCCCCTGTAGAAACATAAAAAAACATAAAAATAAGTAATAAGTAGAACGTGTTTTATTTTTAAAAATTAATCATGATTTATTAAAATAAGATGTTGATTAAGTTTACACCTTGGACCCATTATTTCTTTCGCTCTTTCTCAAATTCATTGCAATTGGAAATGTAACAATTAACCAAACTCTAAAATGTAAATAGTTTCAATTAATAACTTCCCAAGGGTGTTAAAGTGTTCACATGATCTTGATATCTCGGATTTGAAAAAGGCATTAGTCTCAGTGATTAAATGCAATATAGTTGAATAAATTGTTTTATAATAACTTTTACCAAACGTGCATCAATCCACATAGTGAAGGGACGTCCAAAAGAAAAAGGAGAAGAAAAATTAGAATATAAACATTTTGAGATTCTCAACAAGGAGATGTTACTTCCATGAGCATATATATATATCAGCTATCTCTCATTAAGTCTGATTTTAACACCGATTGATCAAATTTGTAATTATTATTTTTATTATTTAATATTCAAACTTTATGTATTCCCGTAGTGATCATGTGACTTAATTAATATTGTTTTTTTATTAAAAAAAATTATCATATAATTATGGATTTTTATTTTAAAAACAAATTAATATTAATAATTTTTAATAAATTCTTTTAATAAAATAAGTTTAGAAATTTTGTTAGGTAAGAAAAAAAATTGTGGAATCTCTCTTTTTCTCAAAATATTTAGATGGAGAGTGGTTCAACCACCAATCACAAGGTTTATAAATTTTGTTATAAAGTGTTTGTGCAATTAAATTTTTGTGAGATCTATTTGGAGCTGACTTATTTATTTGTAAAAATATTTGGTTTAACCACCAATTACAATAGGTGGTGGACAATCCCAAGGGACTTAAACGAGTCTACCTCTCTGAAGAAAACATAATAATTTACAATGTTAATCTAAACATAAACAAATCCCTACAATTCATAACAAGATTTTTTAAATATTCATAAAAGCTAATATACCTAACCCAACCATATGCTTTTCATAAATCACCAGCGAAAAGACTCAATGAAATTTAATCCTAAAACATATGTCAAACCCATATATATATATATGTAATTAATTTTGAGAATTTAATCTTATATTTTCTTAAAAAGTTTTAATTATTTTATTATTAGAATGATTAGGTATTGCATTCCATAAAAATATGTACACATTTAAAAAAATAAAATTGGAAATTTAAATATTTTGGAGATTGTTTAAATTTTATTAATTTGCTTTTTAAATTAGTGAAAGGATTTAGTCAAAGAGGGTTGGCTAGCTTCTCAAAGAAGTTGGTTTTGAAAAAGTTGGTAAATATTCCCTAGCTTGATATTTTGTTATTACATTGAGTTATGTGCAAGGGAGAGAAGGTAGTTGGGGATTTGGGGGTACTTTTAGGAGGGTGGGAGTTTGGGTTTTTAGATGTTAAGGGTAGGTTTAGAGGTATAATTACAAGGTGGAGAAACATGTTTATGAATTGAATCAATTGTTGGTCAGTTGTGTCAAGTCTAGGCACAAAATTCTACTCTTAAGAGTTGGAAAGAGAGTTGTTGGTAATAAGCATGTATGGACCTTATAATGGCAAGTTAGTCTTTTGGAAAAGTATCCTAAAAAAGATTTTTCTAAGAAGAGAAAACATTATAGTGGGAGGGGATATGAATTTTTCTATAGGTTGTTCGAAGGCCTAGGATCCCAATGCTCAAGTTGATGGGTTGTCTAATTTTTGAATTAAAATTTTGGAGGAACCTCAGTTATTTGATGTTGAATCAACTATTAAATTAAATGCTACTTGGAAGAAGATGAGAGTGGGTGTGGATAGGGTGGCAAAGAGGTTGGATAGATTTTTAGTTTCAAACAATCTTTTAGATTATTCCTTAAGGTTGAAGCAGTGGGTTAGTTTAGGGGGGGAATCTAATCACTCCTCGGTGGTGTTAGAGGTGGCAGAAATTGGTAAGAGGCCCAAGATCCCTTTTAAATTTATTCCAAGTTGGTTAGTTGAGGACGATTTTGTTTAGTTAGTTAAGGGGATTTGGTCTCCTTTCAATGGTTCCCTTCAATAATCAACTTACTTGAAATTTGTCTCAAAATAATCTTAAGAAAGTTAAAGAGACAACTATAGGGTGGGATCAATGGGAAAAAATTAAAAGACAGCAAGGCTCTATTAGAATTTGAAGAAAATTTGGGTACACTCTATGAGATTGGGGATTTAGGGTACCTTACTAATGATACAAAGGAATAGCTAGAAGAATTGGAATTAAAAAAGAGATAGTTGTTAAAGAGAAAGAAGCTACATGGAGAATTAAAAGCAAAGCACTTTGGCTCTCTAAAGGTGATGAAAAAAAATCATCATTATGCAATTTCAGGATGAACAAAAATACAATATGGAAAATTACAATGCCAAATTGGTAGGAGGTAAATACATTTGAGGGTATTTCAAGAGCTAGAGAGGAACACTTCAATACTTTGTTCATAGTAGAAGAGAGGGTTTCTATATAAGTGGGGATTATTAGGATGACACAATTATTTCCTTGTTTTGTTTCAGTGGAGGAGGACAATTCATTAATGGAGGAAGTGACATAAGGCGAATGATAGGCTTTGCTCCTTAGTTTTCAAAAGGTAAAATTCCTAGCCCTGATGGTTGGATAGTGGAATTCTTCTTGGGATTTTATGAAATGTTGGAAGGTGACCTACTAAGGGTGGTAGATGAGTCAATAACATGAGGAAAGATGTTATCAACCTTCAATACTACTTTCATACCTTTGATTCTAAAGAGTGATTTAATCCATTGCACTTTGATGAATTTAGACCGATTTCACTTTATGATTGGGTCTATGAAATTGTGGCTAAGATAATTGTAATAAGGGAAAAATATCTATTGTCAAAACTCAGTCTCTAATGAGTAGTTTAGGTTTTTAGAGGGTAGGCAAATTGGCTATAGGGGTATCCCAAGAAGGACTACACTTTATCATACCAGGAACTTGAAAGAAATGGTGGTCAAAATTGATCTTTCAAAATCATATGATAGGGTCAGTTGGTTGTACTTGAGACTGATGTTAACTCATTTGGGTTTGTGTGTTCCTTTCATTACTTGGATGATCAACTGCATCACATTTGTCTCATTTTCTATTCTCATAAATGGAGTTGCTTCTAATTTCTTTAGGCCCAATAGAAGTTTAAGGGAGGGGTGCGTTTTTTCCTCATCTTGTTTCTTATTGTAGCAGAAGGGTTGAGTAGATCTATTCTTGAGGCTAAGAGAATTTGGATCTTCGAAGATGTGAAACTAGGAGGGTCTTTTACCTATCACATTTATTGTTTGTGGATGATAGCATAATTATTTTGTGATAGAACTAGGAGGGATGTGGTTAATTTGAAAGATATTATGGACTTATATTGTGTTACAACAAGAATGGTAGTAAATACTAAAAAAAATTCCTTTTCAATAAAGGGGTGGAGGCACTTGAGATGGAGTTATTTCTAAATTTGTTACCTTTCAAGCAAATAAGACTCAAGGATGGATTGAAATATGTGGGATTTTATTTAAAACCTAATGCTTATTTGAAAATGGATAGAATTGGATAATAGCTAAGTCGGAAAAGAGAATCTCCACTTGGTTTTTCCATAGGAAAAGCAAGGAAAGGCTTTGAGGCAAATAATGAATGAATAGGTGAATAGGGAAGTTTCCTAGGCTCTTTTTGATAGGGATTCATATGGAACACCTCATACTTATGGAGTGGGTGGTGTGATATATATCAAAGAAGGATACTATTTAAGGTTCCAAGTAGGACTAGGCCCAGGTACTAACAGTTATGAAAAGCTCTTGGCCCTTAAGTTATTCTTGTTGCTAGCTATTGAAAAAGGGATCAAACACTTGCAAGTTTGCGAAGATTCTATGGCTGTTGTAAAGTGTATAAGGGGGGAGTAGATGTGCAATTATTTATGTTTTCTACCATTGTTAGAAGAAGCCCGAAGGGCTGGTTTGAGTTTTAATGGCCTCTCCATCAATCACATCTATAAGGAAAGGAACTCAGATGCTGATGGTTTATCTAAAGATGGAGTGCTCATGGAATTTGGGAGCTGGCACATCATGGAAGATAGAGAGGATCAATTTTTTGAATATTATCATCCCCCCTTTCACCATGTTCATCAAGTTAAAGCTTACTGATGCAACTATCTTTCAAGGAATTCGAACAAAATGATTGTGTCATTTTCTCTTGCTAATTTGGTTAAGATATATTTTTATATTCAATTCTAAACTTTTTTACTAGCTTATACACCTTAAATAGAAATTTTATGAACGTTGATGACATATTATATATGTAAGAAGAAGTATAATGCTATAAGTAGTTGGATTGAGTAATACCTCATCTTTTGTGATCTTTATGTTATGTACATGCTTTTGAAGCATCTGAAAAATGTAATTTTGGTCTGAAGAAATTAATTACCGTTTTTTTGGGGGGGGGAATAGGATTGGTGAAAGGATATGTGGATGAGACATAATTATGTGTTTTATCCCCTTGAATTGTCATGAAAAAAATACATTAAAAAAAATTATAAATTATAAATTTGTAAACATTCATGTAACCATTTTGGCATTGAATGGGTGATTGAGAAGACTATGGCTTTCACAACTAATATGTTCACACATGCATATTAAAATCATGCCATGAATGAGCTCTTAGCCCACTCTCTTGTAATGATGATGGATTTACGACAAACTTGGGTGCTTGGTTGTGATCATCGTGCAAGCAAGGCTCCTCGACAACGTTGTATTGTAACCTTACAATGATATATGAGAGCATTGCACTATGATTTGACAAATTCCTATTCACTCTTTTTAGTCAAATTCATTTAAATAAAGACATTGTATTCCTCCTCCTCATAATAATAATAATAATAATAAAACTAAGGGGTGTAACCTAGATAAGGGAACAAAACTTTAGATTATAAAATAGATTGGTTCATTAAAATGATTGCACAAAATTCTTGAACATAAAATAAATATTTTTCTTTACACCATTTAGCTTTTCATTGAAGAATTACCTCCCTCATCGGGCCCTAATTCAATTGTTGTTCCACTACCATCTCCAAGTGGAACACTCTTCCAAAATACTGTAAAAACAACATAGTCTTCTCGATTATCTTCTTCAACAATTCAAAAACCTTATTGTGTTGTTGTGTTCCATTAAATCTCTCCCTTCCCCATGCCTATGGTTAGTGGTGCACAAAAGGCACTAAAATTTGGAAAGAAACTTTCCAATCCATGAAAGCTCATTACCTCAAATGCGCTCTTAGAAGCTGGTCACTTAATGACAATTCTCACATTTTCTTGTTCCATCTTAAATCCATCATGAATCCCAAGTACACAATTTCTTCCTTCATGAAAGAAAACTTCTACAAGTTTACCAACAATTGCTAATGCTTCAACCGCTCCAACACTTGCTTCAAATGCGAAATGTGCTCTTCTTTTGTCTTGTTGATCACTAGTATAACATTAAGATATACAACCATGAATTTACCCAAGTATGGTTTTGACACTTCATCCATCAACCTTGTAAAAATGTTGGGTGCATTTCTCAACCCAAATCACATGAGCATCCATTCTTATAACCCTTCTATCATCTTGAAGTCTATCTTCCACTCATCACTACTTGAATTCTAATTTGATGATACCCATTTTCACATCGATCTTAGTGAAGTTCTTCTCTCTATTCAAGCAAACCATCAAGTCACCCATTCTTGGCAATGTCAACTATTACATGATGGTTATGTCACTTGCATCAATGCAAATCCTCCATTCTCATCCTTTTTTCGATTCCAGTAGAATAGCCATTGCACAATGAATCAAACTTTCCTTGATTAGTCCTCAATCCAATAACTCTTGGACTTGCCCATTGATCTCCTCACTGTTTGGAGTCAAATGTACTTGATAGGAAATAACCCTCACAAGTGGAATCCCCTTGGAGATTCATCAAAAATAACTTCTCCAAAATATATTAATGAATCCTTAACCTTTGTTAGTATATAACTCTTGTTCAATTCAAATTTGGCATCTCTAGGTGTAAGTGTGAAACAATATCTTGACTTCTTTTCCTCCTTCAAAAACACCTTTGTTGAACAAAGCATTGCTATGCTATTGTTGTTGTCACTTTTTCATCCTTCATGGGAAGCAATCTCAATTTTATTCCACCCTTATCCAACAAAAAGGTGTTCTTTAGTCCATCGTAAACAACTTTCCTATAGAATTTCCATGCCCTTCCCAACAAAAAATGAAAGGCATCCATTGGCACAACATCACATAGAAATTAGTCTTGATAATCTCTTATGTGGAAATTTATCAACCACCATTATGATATAATGACATGATGAACCTTTTAGAATGAAGATACTCTATATGCAATTGGGTGCAAGGTGCACTTTAAATTCAACTTTTGAATCACCTCAATTGAAACAAGGTTTTTAGTACTACCCCCATCAACAATAAGTGAACACCACTAACTTCAAATTTTACATTTGGTTTTTAAGATATTATTCCACTATGGCTCCTCCTCTTCAAATTGTCTATCCAACTTCAACAAAACTCTCTAGAACTCGAGATTCTATATTTCACATTCTTGTTGAACTTTGTCTACATTGTCCCCTACAACATAACTATTGCACTTTCATCTCCAATGGGTTTTTCCTTCTTGTCTTTGGTTGGTATTTAAAACTCTCCAAACACTCATAAGATTGATTCCCGTGCACTCCACACTTAAGCAAGTTCAGTTGAATCGTCATCCTCTTCCTCTAGGATATCCTCAACCTCTTAGTAGGGGCTTCAACTTTTCCTTTGAAGCTTTGATTTGCAACACTTTTGTTGGTCACTTTTCCTTTGCTTCCACTTGTTTCCTCTGCTAGAAAATTAAATCTGGCTTTTCCTTTGCTTCCACTTATTTTCTATGCCTATTTGTAGATAATCCCACCATAATGGTGCATGACCCTTCAACTTGCTCAAATTCAAAAAAATTATTTATTTACCTAATCCAATATTTGTGTTCTTTTGGATTCAAGCTCCTTGAGTAGGTAGGGGTTTCCATCTTGGGTCTACCTCTCAGATCTATCAAGGAACTTATCATTCTTTCTTCTAGAGTTTGGGTTTCTCTTGGAACTACTTGTTCTTATTCATCATCACTCACATCATGTAGATCTATTCAAGTTCCTCTTCTTTAGGCTACTTCCACGACATCCATCCTAGCATGCTTCCATTTCACCCATCTAGTAGACATTAAATCAATAGCTCAATAGTTTCATTACAATGCCTCTTCACTATCCTCGACCCCCACTGAAATTGCTCTATGTACCATAGTGTTGTTTGATTGTGTAATCTTCCTTCTCACAATTTTACTTGCCAATTCTCCTTCTTGTTGGAACTAATTTTCACCCTTATTGATTTTACGTAGTAAACTCTCTTTATTGGATTTTTTCTCACACATGTAGGTATCAAACTAGTATAATACCAAACCAATGCAAACACCTCCTTCACACGGTTGCAAATTACTCAAAACACATAACACATATACAAAGGAAGCACCACACACACATGCAATGGACAAAAACAAAAACACTATGCATGTATTTAACCTTCAAATTTAAACATTACATCCGTTGGTATCAATGGGACTTTTTGTTTTAAAAAAATATGGGACTATGCCCTTCTCAAAGATTAACGTTACCAATCAATGTCTATCTCGACCAAGCTTAAATTGAGATGCATATGATTTTCCTTTCTCAACTTGACATTCTTCTTATTTTGGGATGCATGAGATTTTCCTTTCCTTGATTCGTCCTTCTTTTGCTATGATATATCTTCTTTTTCTCCTATCGTCGTGTTGATGAACAATGAGAGAATAAATCATGCAATCCTTTATGCTTACATCCCTTTCCCCCCTTTTCTTTCAAACCATTTACTTTACCAATCTATCCACCAACCAAATTAAAGTTTAATGAATATGTCACGTACTTAACATTTTCTCAAACCCTTGTTTTCTCCACCACACGTCACTCATGAATTGGGAAGTGGATCCCTCACCTCCATGTTGTTTATGCACCAACCAACTCTTCTAAACTTCTACATGCTGCATTTCCTTCTCTTAGTGGTCGATTGGTGAATGAGTCTAACCGCACGCACACACCCCCATTACACTCCCTAGGCAACCTCCTATGAGGTGCCTATGAGGTGGACTAGAAAGTCATTGGGTTCAATACATTTAACAATTGATAGGGAGGGTGCATGATCACAAATCACATTTCCCAGTTGTTATATAGCCATAATTATCACAATGCATGTCATACGCCTAGGGCGCTATATATTAGTTGTTTCAAACCTTTTTTATTTATGTTATGCTTTTATGTTCAAATATGAAGAGGTTAATGTGTACCAACTTATGTATTTTGCATGCATGCTTCTAGTAGAGGCATACACAAACCATATTACTAGATCATTATTGACAAGAGACCAATTAATACCAACTTGTGTGATTGCATTTTAGGGGCTCGGTTTGAAACTAAAACAAGCACACACTAGTAAATGCCATTCTAACGAGATGCATGAATGATATATCGTCACAAAACAAATCCCATCACATCATATTATAAATCATTTATAAAGTTGTTAAGGATTCTTAGACTTGTAGATCGATAACTAGAGATCCATGTTCATAAACAAGATTCCCACAAATAAATAAACTATATTACTATAAAAGAAGTCTTTATGAAAACGACATTTTAGGTAATTTTACAAAGATGTTTTGAAATCAACGAACTTTGACTTTATATAGCTCTATATCTCAAAAAATACCATTCAATTTGGATGGAAAAAGGGCATATTGATGCAAGAGTGCCACGTCTCCTTAGTTGTTAATGAATGCACATAGTGGGAGGAAGTTGCGTTTTTTATTTGCACTCCTAATTTGATGGCTCTAATTATTGAGAAGGGTGGAAAGAAATTTAGGTTGCTTCTTATGAAGGATGAGAAAGAATACAGTAATAACAACAATAATTACTAACTACGAGAGTGTGGTTTAGCAAAATCAATGAGGCTTGTAGGCTTGTATTAACACAAAGATCTAGATTAAAAACCCTTAGAATGGGTATGAAGAAGGCCAAGTGCATGTGCTGAGTGACTTTGATAGCATAGATACACCCCTTATAGTGCATCAACTTAGCTAAAGAGATTATGTATGGCATATTGCTTAAAAAAAAAACCGTTACAACCATAATAGTGGAGTGATGCTATGCTAATAAAAGAGTTCTTGAAAGAGGAAAAGAGGACAAAATGATGCTTTTCTATTTTGTCGATGAATTTAAGTTCCAAATTGAAAAGAAGTGACACAACAATTGCGGTTAGTGAGTTGTTAATAGAGTTTAAGGAGGTTATTTTTTATGAACTAATAAAGGGATTGCAACTTTTGAGGAGCATTTCCCAATGGATTGATTTTATTGTAGGTTCAAGTTTACCTAACAAAACTCCAAAC
This sequence comes from Larix kaempferi, assembly GCA_027924585.1. Lineage (NCBI taxonomy): Eukaryota > Viridiplantae > Streptophyta > Pinopsida > Pinales > Pinaceae > Larix > Larix kaempferi. The sequence goes on from BSBM01000887.1 coordinate 1,770,779, forward strand.
AAATTGATTCCAGAAAAAAGTGAGGAGATCAATAGGCAATTTTAGGATTTATTGGACTGAACACTGATAAAAGAGATCTTGATGCAATGTGTAGTTTTTGTTTTATTGGCACCACAAAAGGAGGAGAATGAAAAATGTGCATTGATTCAAGGGTCGACAATACAGTTACCATCGAGTATCAATTTTCATTACCAAGAATATATAATTTAATGCATTGTTTGAGTGGAGCATGGTACTTCACACAGATTGATCTAAAAAACAAATATCACCAAGTCTGAATCTGTGAAGGAGATGAATGGAAGACAACCTTCAAGACAAAGGAAGTATTGTATGAATTGTTGGCAAAGCCATTTGGGTAAGCAAATGTGGCAAATAATTTTATGAGGCTAATGAATGAAGTGTTGAAACCTTATTTGGGTAAATTTGGAGTTGTTTATTTATATGACATTAAGTTTCAACCAGACAAAAGAGGAGCACATGAGTCATTTGAGGTAAGTACTAGATTGGTTGAAGCATGAGAAGTTGCTCATAAATATGCATAAATGTTCTTTTTAAAAGGAAGAATTAGTCTATTCGAAATATCTCAAGATGGATTCGAAGAAAGTAAGAGCCATTATGGAGTCAACGAGTATGAGAAGTACATTTGAGATCATAAGATTTCATGGTTTAGCGAGGTTCTATTGAAATTTTATTAGGAATTTTAGTGGTGATGTGTACCATTAACAACATGCGTGAGAAAATGAGAATTCCAATGGAATACAACAACGCAAAAGGATTTTGATTGTTGAGTCAAGAAGGTCATTGAGAGGCCAATGCTGGATTTTTTTTGAATTTGGGAAAGCAATCCAAGTATATTGTGATGCCATTGGGACTACAATTGGAGCAGTGCTTAACCAAGAGGGCAAGACAATTTCTTTTTTCCGTGACACATTGAATGATGCTAAGAAGTACTTTGTATATGATTAGAAATTATATGCCATCATTTTTAGGGATTAAATAACTGGAGACATTACTTACTACCCAAGAAATTGGTCCTTTACACTGATTATCAAGCACTTCGATATATAGACAACCAGTGGGAAGTATGATAGGCACACTTCCTAAGGATGATGGCACGCATCTTAAGGACAAGGGTGCACCTCTTCATGTTGAAAAATTGGGTGCTACCACAGGGGCGCACCTCATATCCCAAGTAGTGCACCTCCTCCCAAAAAGCAACGCACCTCCCAAAGGAACCTAGGTGGGGTGCACCTCTTCCTAGGATGATGGGCACGCTTATCAATGACCAGGAGTTGCTCAAATGAGTTGGCAGTTAGGGTTTTGGACCTTTCTAGCTATCGATTAGTTAGAATTTGTTCACTTTGACGAGAACCATAGTATGATCAACCTATTCTATATAAAGGATGCTTATTCTACTAAATAAACTAATGGTTCATTTTTCTCTTCGTATTCTTGTGTTATTTCTATCTGTTTCATGCATATATCTGGTTAATCTCTGCAATGTTGTAGATCAAATGGTATCATAGCACCAATCTAGGGTGCTTCTTCTCAGATAATCAGTGAGTTAGTGCTAGATCTAGGAAAATCCAACCTCCTCTCCTAGGATGCGCTAGGGTTTGTCCCCTTTTTCTCTTTTTTGCAATGAGGGATGTGCTAGGGTTTCTATCACTGTCCTCTCTCCCTCCTCTCTACAGATGGCACTAGGGAAACCCCCTCCCATCTCAACTATGCAAGATTCAAGAGGAGCGCTCAGTCCACCCCTCCTCCTCTCAGTAAGATTCCAGAGGGCGCTAGGGAAAGCCCCTCCCCCCCTTAGTAGTCAGCAAATCCAAAGGGCGCTAGGGTCACTCCCTCCCCTCTCAGCAGTTTAGTCTTCCGAGAATATAGGGTTTTGGCTTCTCCTACTCTCTGGAAGCCCTACTCTCAAGGGGGCACTACAGTGGTCTTCTCCAAGGGGTGCTAGTATTCAAATCTTTTGTGTAGAATGGTTTTCCACAGTGTGCTTAGCCTTGTACCATCATTGTCTCCTCAGATCTCCCATTTTTCGTGGAGTGCTAGGGTGTTTCCCCTCCTCACTAATACACAATGGATTTTCCTTCAGATCAGGGTAGCCTAAGTACTTTTATATGAAAATCATGCCTCCCCGCCAAGAGCATTCAGAGGAGGATGCTTCTTCTGTCAACTTAGTTGTTGATGTATTTGTAACTTCGGAATGTATTTCATATATGTATATTGTATTCCTATAGAGATGTTATTATTCCTCTATACGAAAGTGTTTGTATTCCTATAGAGATGTTATTATTCCTCTATACGGAAGTGTTTGTATTCCAATAGAGATGTTATTATTCCTCTATATGGAAGTGTCGTCATTTATATTGTAAGTGTCGTAACTTATACTTGATGGGTTATTAGACCACCTTGATGGGGTCGGCCTTGTATAAGTCATGTGGGTTAAAGGGTTATTAGACCACTCTATTGGGGGTCGGCCCTGTCATCATTATGTTATGTGGTTAAGTTGAGGCTGACCTAGTAAAGGTTATTAGGCAAGTCAAGTCATGTATAAATAGAGTGCGAGAGGCACTCTATTTTACCATTCACTTTCTCAATCATACTCTCATTGGAGAGTGGCGCACGTGTGGAGGAGGAGAAGCTGATACTAGGAGGACTATCTCTTGTACTTGGTTTGTATCATTTCTCTATCTATCTCTGAGGAAGTTGCAGGGTTTTTCACCTTCTTGGTTTTCCCCGGTGAAACTCTGTGTCTCTTGTGTGCTTGCATTATTGTGTCCATGTTTGATATGCTGTAGATATGCTGTACATGTTATTCTCTCAGTTAAGATCCTAGATCATATTGAAATTTTGAAAAACTAACATGGTATCAGAGCTAGCCTGAAAGAAGATGTGGTATGGCATTTATGACACGTGTTGCATTTGCGAAGCTAGGGCTTGATATAGCAAAAACCAGTCATCGTAGAACTTTTTCCATAAATACATTTTGGCGTGGTTTCAGGATCTGAAAATCTTACAGGTTGAAGATAAGATCCCCATATACCTTGTGTCCAAAGGAAAACCTCTAATTCATTGTACTTTGTGATTTATGATCTGTACAATACAGGGTTTCCGCCTCTTCCAGATCTGAGTCATAAACAGGTGACCTAGGAAAAAATGTCATAACTTGGGCAGAAACTGAACTAGTGACACGTGGCATGTCATACAAGTTCGATCTCCTGTTTTATCCCATAAACAGGTCACGTTGCGACACTTGGCATAAATCTCTCTCAGAGAATCCAATTGAGGTCAGACCTGTGGGGTTGGAAAGATAATAGGTCAAGCTACCACAAGAAGAATATTCAGACCCTGTAGATCTGAAATTTTGGAGTTACACCATAAACAATCAGGTGCATATTTCTGTCAAAACAGAATTGGATTTTGAGCACCTTCATTCATGGCTCCGGGAATTTAGGGTTTCGGAGAATGTTGGAATCTTTTGTATCGAAGACCACGGCTGGATTCTCCTCATCAAAATCAAAATTTGGAGACCAAGATCAAATTTTTTGGTTGGACAGAAGGCCGGGCTTGATCAAACCCTAGTTCGGGATTTTGATCGCAAAGTTGGAAAATTAGGGCTTCTGCAAAAGTTGGAATTTCTGAAGTCTGTGACCACGGCTGGAAAATCCTCAGAAAAATCAAAGTTTAGAGCTTTGGATCGAACCTTTTGCTTGGGTAGAAGGGTAGGCTTTATCAAACCCTAGTTCGGGATCCTGTCTAGAAGATCCAGAAGTTTCAAAGGCAATTTTGAGGGGTGAAACTTTGCATTTTTCAAACTTTGAGTATACCAGCTTGATCAGATCATCAAGGCGCATATTTCTATCCTTTTAGAAGTTTGAAATTCAAAGTTTGAATTTTTAGGTTTCTCTGACAAACCCTAATCCAACTCGAGATCCAGTTTTTGCAAATCAAGTGGATTGGGTTAATCCTAGAAGAGAATGGATTAGTCACCTGCATAAGTGAATAAGTTACTGTTTCAGAGGGAGATGAGGCTAAGGCCTTACATAAGAAGATTACAAGCAATCTCGATAGGTATGACCTATCCAGGTATGTTTCGAGATTTGTTCATGATTAAGTTTATGGTATGTTTGTTTTCATTAACGTTAGTACAATCTTGATTAACTTTAGACTTGTCGTATCACCTTAACAAAATTATGAATGCAGATATTCATTGATTAGGGTTTTGACACTTATGATTGTACTAATGCATTGTGATGTTGTATGAGGTTGATGTTGTTTGCTAACATGAAAGGTACATCAAGAAAGACAAACCATGTTCTAGTTCAAGAGCATATGACCATGTTGACATGAAGACAAAGATTCATCCATTGTCATGGATCACATAGAAGATCTGCTTACAAGGTATGTATAACCTGGTTCTATAACGGTTAGCCTATGAGATATGCAGGTTACTAGCACAGGTCATTGAAGAGAACAAGAAGACATTATGCGAGTATGTTAGACATAACTAGCTAGCATGCTAATCTAGGTATGTTTTTCCTATATCAAGTTAAAATCCTACCTTGTGTTAGGATGTCTTATTTAAGTATACATGGAATGATTGATAATGATTATTCATTGAAGTTAGTAATCATGGGTTTAGGCATATTATGATTCTTACTTTGATTGATGATATGACTAACCAGAAAAATCCTATGGTCAAATAGGAATATGCATAAGTAAAAGAATTGTGATAAATTATCTGTGTATGAAATGATCTTGACCATACATGTTTAATGTTATTGTGTTTTGATAGTATTGAGATTATACTAATGAATGTATGTATGAGACCTCAGGGATAACACAATGATGATACTAGTAAGTATGCATAAGTGATCGAGGATGGATATAAGTTCAAGGACAGGTAATCCAGGAAGCAAAGATCAAGAGGGAGCACACTCTAGTAGTTCCTGCAAGGAAGCAAATATTAAGAGGGAGTCCACCCTACAAACCAAACAAAGATAAGTATTTGAATTGTCATTTCTTGCATATTTGTTTGTTTAAATAATATTGTTCAATGATGTATATGCTTATGTTCCTAGACTTAGGGTGTGTATTATGCATATTAGAATAATTGCATTAATGGACAGTATACTACTAATATTCATGTAATGGGTAAGTGGCCTATGGCACTGTACAACATTCCATTGCTACTTATCTAGAATGAAACCTCTTTGCTGACATGTTGGGAGTTGTGCACACTCTTAACAATGTTCTAGTAGAGATTGGAAGGTATCTAGAAAGTTACGGGATATGGATAAATGTTGTATTGAAAGCATTGGCTAAAATAATTGCATGACTATATGACATATTTTCTTTGTGTAAGAATTTGTTCTGAAAACTATGAGATGTTTCTAATCATGCAATTTAACTTGCTTTGTAGGAAAGATCGTATACCATCACCTACAAAAGAAGGACTACAACATTTGTTCCAACAACAAAGCTATCTATTGAAGAATATGAAGTTCCCAGGATTCGGGATGAAGTAATGATCGAAGAGTACCAATCGATCATGAAGAATGATGTTTGGGATGTAGTCCCAAGACCTGAAAGGAAGTTTGTTGTGACTTCCAAGTGGATCTACAAGATCAAGCATGCTGTAGATGGCAGCATAGAGAAATACAAAGCAAGATTTGTAGCTCGTGGCTTCTCCTAGAAAGAGGGGATAGACTATGAAGAAACTTTTTCTCCTGTGACCAAGTACACTTCCATCAGATCAGTACTTGCTCTGGCTGTAGTGATGAAATGGAAGATACACCAGATGGATGTCAAGACAACTTTCTTGAATGGTGTAGTCGAGGAGGAAGTGTACGTGGAGCAGCCACTTGGCTTTAAGACACATGACAAAGGGTCATACGTGTGCAGATTGAAGAAAGCCTTGTATGGCTTGAAGCAAGCTCCTAGGACTTGGTATGGTAGGATAGACAACTTTCTATCCAGTTTGGGATTTACTAAGAGTAAAGCAGATTCCAACCTTTACTACAAGATTGAAGAAGGAAATCCTGTGATACTACTCTTGTATGTGGATGACTTATTTGTAACAAGTGAGGATGGGTTGATTGCCGATACCAAGAGGAAGCTTGTTGTCGAGTTCAAGATGAAGGACTTGGGGATGATGCACTATTTTCTAGGTATGGAGGTGTGGCAAAGTGCAGATGGAATCTTCCTTGGACAAGGAAAGTATGCATTAGAGATCCTGAAGAGGTTCGGGATGATGGAATGCAAGGCCATGGCCACACCTTTGGCATCAAACCTGAAGCTTCTGTGTGATGCTTCATCTGATCCGGTTGATGTCACTATGTATCGTCAGATGATTGGGTCCTTGATGTACCTGACGAATACGAGACCAGATATTTTCTTTGCGGTGAACACATTGAGCCAGTTCCTGACGGATCCCAGAGGTGTTCACTTGGTTACTGTAAAGCATATTCTGAGGTACCTGAAGGGTACAGTTGATTATGGGCTCAAGTATGATGCAAATCAAAAGTTTAACCTGCAGGGTTATGTTGATTCAGATTGGGCAGGTAGTACTGCAGATAGGAAGAGCACATCTGGGTGTTGCTTCAGTATGGGATCAGGTGTGATCTCTTGGTTTAGCAGGAAGCAGTTCTATGTAGCATTGAGTATAGCTGAAGCAGAGTATGTTGCAGCTTGTTCGGCTAGTTGTGAGCCAGTATGGCTCCAGAAGCTACTGTCTGAGTTATTTGATCTCCCGCTGGAGGCTATTGGTATCTTTTGTGACAACCAGAGTTGTGTGAAGCTGTTTGAGAACCCGGTGTTCCACGATAGGTCAAAACACATTGAGATCAAATATCACTATATCAGGGATATGGTGCAAAGAGGAGCAGTGAAGCTCCTGTATGTTGCGATGGATGAGCAGGTTGCAGATGTGCTGACGAAACCACTAGCCAGAGTGAAGTTTGAGTACTTCGGGGAGAGGCTTGGTGTTCTTCAGATTGACAACACTTCGAGGAAGAAGTGATGGAAACATTTGCTGGAATCCATTCCAAGCATGGTGAGAGGAGGATCCTTCCCATGGCTGTGGATGTAAGCGTTGGATGATGAGCATCAGGACGATGCTCCAGTTACTGCTCTGTATATGCATCATGTTGGATGCTTGGTATGATCGATTGGATCATGTATATGTATATGCATCATGTTGGATGCTTGTTATGATCAGTTGGATCATGTATATGTATATGCATCATGTTGGATGCTTGTTATGATCAGTGGGATCATGTATATGTATATGCATCATGTTGGATGCTTGTTATGATCAATTGGATCATGTATATGTATATGCATCATGTTGGATGCTTGGACCTTGTATATGTATATGTATTAGGTGGATACGTTGTATCATCAGGTAGATCATGTATGTTGATATATATTAGGTGGATACATTGTATGACTAGGTGGATCATGTATATGTGTCTGTATCAGGTGGATACATTGTATGATCAGGTGGATCATGTATGATGATATGTATCAGGTAGATACTTAGTATGCATCAGGTGGATGCATTGTATGATCAGGATGATCATGGATGACGAGCTTTAGGATGTTGCTCCAGATGACATGCATCAGGACGATGCAGTGATGATGATCGGGATGATCATGTACATCAAGACGATGTATGGTGAGTATCAAGTTGATACTTTGTGGCCGTGGACAAGTTGTGCAAGGGTAGCATGTAATAAGTCCTAGAGATCTGGATAGGTTGTGCTAGTCACGTAAAAAGGCCTCAGATGCTCTTTAGAGATCTTGCTTGGCAAGACACTCTTTTAAGGTTTTGTTAGACCACATGCAATAAGTCCTGGTGATCTGGACAGGATGAAAAAGGCCTCAAATGCTCTTCAGAGATCTTGCTTGGCAAGACACTCTTTTAAGGTTTTGTGGGGACTACATATAATAAGTCCTGGAGATCTGGATAGGATGAAAAAGGCCTCAGATGCTCTTTAGAGATCTTGCTTGGCAAGACACTCTTTTAAGGTTTTGTGGTAGGGGTCACATGTAATAAGTCCTGGAGATCTCGACAGGATGAAAAAGGCCTTAGATGCTCTTTAGGGATCTTGCTTGGCAAGACACTCTTTTAAGGTTTTGTGACAGTCACATGTAAAAGATCCTGGTGTTAAATTTTGAGCATTAATTCACAATACTCTAGGATCTTTGCTGAGAGAATAACATCTACAGTATATCAATGCATGACAATCATAATATGACAAGCATCACAAGAATCAAAAGCATAAAGACAAGAGACACAGAGTTTCCGTGGGGAAAACCCTAAGGTGAAAAACCCCACAACTTCCTCAGAGATAGAGAGCAATGGCTCAACCAAAGTACAACCAAATAACACTGAGATAGTCTCCTGATAGCAGATGATCCTCCTCCTCACTAGTGCGCCACTTTTCAAGTGAGAGTGAGTTGCTTTTTCGAATGAGTAAAATAGAGATCTCCGATCTCTATTTATACTAACCTTTTTGCCCAGTGACCTTATGGGGCCGAGTTGTCTATCTAGATACATCCACATTATATTATATATAATTTAGGGCCGACCCCACATGGTGGTCTAATAACCCATCGGCAAGTACACACACTTGCGACACTTGTCAATCCACATGACGACACTTCCTTATAAAGGAATAACACATCTCTTATAAGGGTACAATAAATATATATAAAATGCACAGATGAAATACATTCCGAAGTTACATATACATCAACACCTGGGAGATCCGATAGGTTGAGCTGTGTGCTCGTAAAGTGCCTGGGATGCTCTTTCGAGGTTTTGTTGACGCATGTAATAAGTCCTGAGGATTCCACAGTATGGCTAGTGATGATGAAGACCTGCAGGTGGTGGGCCTACATCCAGTATGAAAAAGGACTGGCTCTGTAGAACTTCCTATGACGAGTAGATCGGAGATTGATTGAGATAGCAACAGTAGTGACGATGACGATGATCCAGTGACGATGATCCAGAGAAGAAGACTTGTGCTAGCATATCTGTGTCGAGAAATACCTTCCTAGTTAAGAGGGAGTGTTGATGTATTTGTAACTTTGGAATGTATTTCATATATGTATATTGTATTCCAATAGAGATGTTATTATTCCTCTATACGGAAGTGTTTGTATTCCTATAGAGATGTTATTATTCCTCTATACGGAAGTGTCATCATTTATATTGTAAGTGTCGTAACTTATACTTGATGGGTTATTAGAACACCTTGATGGGGTCGGCCCTGTATAAGTCATGTGGGTTAAAGGGTTATTAGACCACTCTATTGGGGTCGGCCCTGTCAGCATTATGTTATGTGGTTAAGTTGAGGCTGACCTAGTAAAGGTTATTAGGCAAGTCAAGTCATGTATAAATAGAGTGCGGGAGGCACTCTATTTTACCATTCACTTTCTCACTCATACTCTCATTGGAGAGTGGCGCATTTGTGGAGGAGGAGAAGCTGCTTCTAGGAGGACTATCTCTTGTACTTGGTTTGTATCATTGCTCTATCTATATCTGAGGAAGTTGCGGGGTTTTTCACCTTCTTGGTTTTCCCCGATGAAACTCTGTGTCTCTTGTGTGCTTGCATTATTGTGTCCATGTTTGATATACTGTAGATATGTTGTACATGTTATTCTCTCAGTTAAGATCCTAGATCAGATTGAAATTCTGAAAAACTAACATTAGCACCTATCCATGAGTTGGCATTGTATCTTCATGAGCTTATTGGGTTTCAACAATAGACTCCCTCTCCTTTGCAATTGGATGCTCGTTTCCATATGCCTAAGTTCTTTAGGCAGATTGATGGTGACATTGTGGACTCCTCGATCCGGAGTCTCTCTACCTATTTTAACACTCATCATGGTATCTATGAAGAAGGAATGGCCTAGGCATGGTGGGATACACAACTCATTGAAGGCACCCTCATTGTGGATTTGCAAGCATATCCCTCCTCTGCTACTCCTCCAATATGAAATTGGGATGCCCTTTTTAAAGCACTCCACAACATATTTTATCCTCCTAATTACATACATAACCTTCTCGTTCATTGGTTGTAGCTCTGCCAATCATTCCGGACAGTATGTGCAGCACTACATTCAGCTCTTCACCAAGCTTTGCATTCCACTTCAAATCCAGGAATCTGAAGAGGTACTTATAGTAAAGTTTAATTCTGGTTTATTACCTTTTTTACGTAGGGAAGTGGATCTATTTGACAATATTTATTTCGATAAGGACTTCTCCCACGCTCTTGCCATTAAGTGTAAAATGGCCCCATATCTGAAATACCCTCTATCTCGTCCTCAACCAACCTCTACAACCTCCTCTCCTAAGTCTCCCACTTCCCTTATATCTTCCAAATGGTGCACCTTTCATAAGTATTCTTTTCACAACATTGCCGATTGTCGTGTCTTAAGGAGTCAGTCTACTACCAAGACTCTTTTTGTTGATACTCTAGAGTCTTCCTCTTCAGCACCCCCTCCGTCTAATCCCATACCTTTATCTAATCCCACAGCTGCAAACCCTTCTTTGTCCTGATGACTTCTAATTCGAATGCTACCTCAAATTTCCAACACTTCACCCACAATTGTCAAATCAAACACTCCCTCGCTACCCTCATCATTGGAAATGGAAGCCAGAAGAACTTAGTAGCTCAAGATCTGGTCCACTACTTATAATTTCCCACATTCCCTCATACATCTCCTTATGAATTAGGGTGGGTTCACAAGGGTGGCCCTCATCTCATGGTCACCCAACATTGTGTTGTCACCTTTTCTATCGGGCCATACTATGATTACACCATGCATGATGTATCTCCTTTGGACTATGCGGACCTTCTTTTGGGAATCCCCTACCAGGAACAATGAGATGTCGTCTATCATGCCCACACCCATCAATATCAACTCAAACAGGATGGTCGGAATTATGAAAAGCCCCTCCTCTCATTGCCGACCAAGTTGTGGTTCCATAAGTCAGCCTCAATAAATCAATATCATCATGCTTCATGTGCCCTCTTAAACCCGATTAGACACCACAATCCCTTTCTCCTTATATGGACACTCTCCTATTGAATATTTTTATGTGTTCTTGCCTCATGACGACCTTCCCCCTCGGTATCCTATTGAGCACTCAATTGACCTCATCCCTGTTGTTTCTCTTCCTAATGCACCCTCCTACTGCTTGGCTCTCTGTAAGGCTAAAGAGATTGAACGCCAACTCCAACAACTTCTCAATGATGGCCATATCCAACATTGAGAAGTGGTTGGAGTTGTGCCTCTCCCACCTTCATTAATCACAAAAAGGAGAGTGACGAGTGGCATTTAGTCATTAATTACTAGGCACTCAAAAATATTACTGTCAAAAATCGCTATCCTCTCCCTCATATTGAAGATATGTTTGATCATCTCAAAGGGGCACAATATTTTATTAAGATGGACCTCACAACATGATATCATCAGGTCCATATGGCTATTACCGACACCTGGAAAACAACATTTAAAACTAGATTTGGGCTCTATTAAAGTATGGTGATGCCTTTTGGCCTCACTAATGCCCTTGCCACCTCTCAATGCCTCATTAATGATATATTCAGGCATTTGCTGGGCCGCATTGTGGTCATTTACTTGGATGACATTCTAGTATTTAGCAAGACTTGGGAGGATCATTTACAACATGTGCTCACAATACTTCACCTGCTATGTAATAATCACCTCCAGGTCAAGGAATGCAAATCCTCCTTTGGCCAAACATCCATCTCTTATTTGGGATTTATCATTGATCACAAAAGCGTCCTTCTTGATGATTCCAAAGTTCAAGCCTTAGGACAATGGCTTGCTCCTTAGTTAGCATTGGCCCTTAAAAGCTCTCTTGATGGCATCAATTTTTACAAAAAATTCAATGCTCATTTCTCTCAAATGGCCAAGAACCTTCATCATTTGGCCAATCAAGCTACTTTCATTTGGACTCCGGTGGCATAACAATTGTTCCAATGCCTTAAAGAGGCCCTTTGCTCAACACATGTCCCTTGTTTGTCAGATCTTCAGTAACCCTTTGAAATTGAGACCAACGCCTCTCAACATGTGATTGGAACAGTTTTTAAACAAGGATGACATCCCATTGCCTATCACTCTGAGACCTTGGCGGAGGCCAAAAATAATTACAGTACATATGACAAGGAATTCTACAGCTTGGTCCAAGCACTAAATCAATGGCACCACTATATCTTGGTTAAGGAGACTATACTTCATACAGATCATCATCCTCTGATTTTTATTAATTCACAGTTTAAGCTTCAAGAACAATGCCACTTTAAATGGGAAATGTATGTGTAAAATTTCCACTTAGTCATCAAATATAAGAAAGGGACAACCAAATGCATGGTTGATCTCCTCGGTAGACCCCCTCCTCAAGTACTTCAAATCTTATCTGTTTGTTGTGTTTATTATGAATATTGGAAGACTCTTTATGCATCTGATCCTTTCTTTAATGTTATTTGGAATACCTTGCAACAACCTACTATCATTAACTAGACCCCTTTCCTAGACTATCATATTTAGGATGGATGGTTGTATAAGCTAGACAAGCTCTGTGTCCCTAGTATAGATGATCATATTGTTCTGATTCGTGAAGCCCACGCCACATCCTATGGTGGCCATTTCAGCACACTCAAAACTAATCAGAACCTGTAGCGTCACTCATTCTGGTCAGCTTTACAACGCCATGTTGAGCAATTCATTCTCTCTTGTACTCTCTGCAGTCAACATAAGCCATCCAATAGTAAGTATGGTTTGTATCAACTCTTACCTATTCCCTCTCATCCCTGGGAGTCTATTTCTATGGATTTTATCATCATCCTTCCCATGACCTTTCGTCACCATGATGCTATTTGGGTGGTAGTGTCCCATGCACTAAGAATACTACTAAGACCACCACTAAGATGGTCATTTTTGTACCATGCACTAAGACTACCACTGCAGCTCAAACTGGCGATCTCTTTTTCACTCATGTGTGGACTCATTTTGGTCTCCCATCTAGCATTGTCTCTTATTTTGATGCTCGTTTTCTCAACACATTTTGGAAAACCCTCTGATCTCTCTTGGTTTTTCATCTTAAATACTCCACATCCTTCCTTCCACAGATAGCTTGGTCCATGCCCTCTGCATTCAATTCACCAAGTCTAAATAGTGGGGTGCCACTCTCCACATTGTCCAACATCGTTATAATCGAGCAATTCAGGTGTCTATTGGTTTGTCCCCCTTTGAGACCTTCTTTGGTTATAAACCTGCTTCTCCCTATGAGTTACCTCTCCAGCTCCAACCTTCCGATACTCCCCGACAACAAAAAGAGAAAGCCTATGCCTTATCTTTCTTGCAAACATTAGCTCGTAAACATGACCACGTCTCTGGGGATCTTCAAGCTTCCCAACAATGTTATAAATCCCATCATGATGTACAGTTTACACCAAAAACCACTCTCCTTTTCCCTTGGTGACAAGGTCTAGTTTCACATGGAGCATCAACGCTTTCAGTCTCAGCGTTACCACAAGGCCTCTTTGTTACAGTCCCTACACCGTCCTACAGTAAGTGGGGGACACTACTTCCCGTCTGTATTTTCCACCACAACTAGGAATTCACAATGTAGTTGATCTGAATAGCCTCAAGCGATATGAGACTCCCCTTTTGGAAGAAGAAGTCACTATCTCGCACCCTTCTGAGTTGGTTCCAACCTCCTCTCATTCAGGACATAGTGTTGGATACATGGACCACCACCATTCACACTCGACAACATATTTCATTCTTGGTGGGTCGCAAAGGAAAGCTCCCCACTCAGGCTAAATGGCTTTCTCAATCTGCTATGTCTCAGTAGTTTCCCCAATTGCTTTAGGAAGTAGGGACAAACATGGAGGAATTGGGTAGTATGACAAGCACACTTCCCAAGGATGATGGCACATATCTCAAGGACAAGGGCACACCTCTTCATGATGAAGAGTTGGGCACTACCATAGGGGCGCACCTTATCTCCCAGGCAGCGCACCTCCTCCCAGAAAGCAATGCACCTCCTCAAGGAGTCCAGGTGGGGTGCAACTCTGCCTAGTGTAAGTTTTAAACTTGTGCAAAGAAGCAAATCATACCAATTTTTTTAAGCAAAATAGAGATTACACCACATCATTCACACATAATACACATAGATTTACCCTAAAAACCCTTAACCGAGAAAAATAATAAAACTTAGAGCCGCACCTCTTATTTTCTCATATTGATTATTAACCACTCACAATACAAATATAGGTATTCCAGAGCATACAAAACCCTAATCCATTAACCCAAATTAGAAAAAATATACTCCAATCCGTTAACCAGGATTAAATTACACATTTTTAGAAAGAACCCAAAAATAGCCCAAAACATTTTGCACTCTCTTTGCGAAAGGGAGAGGGTGTCGACATACCCCCCCTATAACCCCCTTGAGCCAACACTTAGCGCAACACCTGACGCATATGGTAGAGTACTACATGGAGGGATCGCCAATTGCACGGTCAAAGATGCACCCCCCCTCCGCACACACACACATGCAAAGAATATAACACATGCTCAACACCTAGGATGCTGGGCACACTTATCAATGACTAGGAGCTGGTCAACTGAGCTGGTAGTTAGGGTTTTGTACCTTTCTAGTTGTTGGTTAGTGGGAATTGGTCCACTTTGATGAGAACCATTGTATGGTCATACTATTCTATATAAAGGTTGCCTATTCTACTAAATAATCTAATGGTTCATTTTTCTCTTCTTATTCTTTTGTGTTATTTTTATTTGTTTCATGCATGTCTCTGGTTAATCTCTGTAGTGTTGCAGATCAACCAAGTAAAGTTGAATCAATGACACATGAAGTGGGTGAATATTTTGCAATGTTACTCATTCACGTTGAAGCATAAGCACAAGAGATCCAGTAGGGTCACTATGCATTTAGCAAAAGGGAAACATTATTGACTTATATGACAATGAAAATGGTAGCGTAAGAAGAAATGAAGAATTTGTATGAAACACAAGTAGTACAAAACTTGGAAACATGTATGGGTTTCAAAAACAAGAATGCATGGAAAGGTGTACCCCATAAAAACCTTAAAAAACATATTGGAATGTGGTGATTTCACTTTGAAACACCCTAATATATACCATACATTGTTTTCAAAATGCCATATGATATGACCTAGGTTGTTTCTAAGGCATTTTTGTGTTTCGACAAGTTTTTATACTTGTACAAGTTGAGTGGGCATTTAGGCATGGACAAGACCTGTTGTACATTACTTGAAGAGCTCTACTATTGCTTTGGGATTGCCAAGAAAATCAAGAAGTGAGTTGAGAGTAGAAAAATTTCTCAGTATCCCAAGGGAATAAATCAAAATACTAGATTGTAGACACCCTTGCCAACACTATAAGTGCCTTGGGAAGATATTGACATGGACATTATGTTAAGATTGCCAAGAACCCCAATATGTAATGATTCTATGTTTTCAATTGTTGGATTATTTTTGTTTACATGGTTTTCTAAGTGTCACATCCCCATCCATCAATTTAACCAAGAGAGGGGGACATGAACAAATTATGGGCTTCTAAATTTCGACCCATAGCCATATTGTGAATTCATAACATTTAAAATGCACGTGCAGATGCAGATGCATAATAAAAATACACAACGGAGATAAACTCTATCCACATACACATATCATGCATATACAAGCGTAATAATCACAAACATCGAATAAAAACATTGCATATTCAAATACACAAGAATACTTATCTTTACACAAAGAAGATCCAAGCAACTGGCTGTGTAAGAGCAATTTTCCACCCAACTGTAGGCACTCTGTGCAGCATATACTCTTTCTGTTGAGAGGTCCTCTCAAGCTGGGCTATGAGGGAACCAAGGAAAAGGGAACACCTACATGCATCTCTCTCTCAACCCACAACATGTTCTGCTCTCTATGTTTATCCAAATGCTCATCCAAAGCTCTACAGGGATATCACTCAACCATCACAGTCATGGCACTCCTTCCAACTACCCCACACAACACATGAAAGGAATTCCCTGTCACTGATACATAGTTCCCTCATGAAATCCAACCCACTACCCCCACACAACACATGAAAGGAATTCCCATCACTGATACATAGTTCCCTCGTGAAATCCAACCCTTACAGTGCTTACTAGTGTGTGTATTAAGAGTCCAACATGTTGTACACTATTGGAGAACCTCCTATAATGTTAGTTCATGGCTTCTCAAGCATTCGTGGGTAGAAAAACTCAATGGGTAAAGGTTCCTAGCTTTCCCAACCCCTATGCTCACCTACAACCATCTATTTTCCCTTGAAATCTGTAGCCCTATCTATAAATTCAAATCTCTAGGTTATACATAGTGTAGTAATGGTCATCAACAACAATAGGAAACTCTACATAGTAGATCTACATGAGAGAATGAGTGTTGAATCCAAAGGGTATGGGATGATGGTGAAAATACAACTAACATAACTTCTGACCATAGAAAAAAATGACTTTTGACATCTAATATAACTATCACAAAAGTGCATTCACCCCCATGCTTCAATAACTGCATGAGGTGAGTTTCCCAACAACCTCACACATGCATTCAATGATTGGATTTAATAGTCAAAAAGAGGTAATTGGCTCATTTAAAGAACATGGCAGAATTTGGATGAGTTCTAAGATTTATACTTGGAAATAGAGGATTTAATCTCCCATAGGCCCCCTTTCCTCTTCCCCTCTACTGGAATCATAGCCCGTCTAGTGCTCTTTACATAGCCATCTTGGACCATTTTTATTATTTTTCCAATATAATATTTGCATAGCTTTCAAGTTAGCATGGCAAGCCAAACATATGGTCCAAATAAAAATATTTACATCAAACATGCCTAGTCATTCAATATTCGGTCCTTGGCCTTGAGCTCTGCACTAGGGATCCACACTAGCAATTTACAACATTTACATAATTTTGATTAATTAGATTCCAAATCAAAATTAGGGGTATTACACCAAGAAGCATAACCTTAGGCTTGAATAACAAGTTAATTGGTCATTTCTAGAGGACCTCGTGGAAGAAACTTGACACTAAGCAATCCAATGTTGCATATCACCCACAAATTGATGGGAAAACCAAGTTAGTTAATAGAATCCTTGGAAATCTATTGAGATGTTTGATTGGAGAAGAACTAGTATAAATGGATTTGGCGTTGGTGCAAATTGAACTTGCATGCAACAATTTGGTGAGCATGCTACAAGGAAGAGTCATTTCCATATGGTGAATGGGATATCATTGAGAGCGATTGATTCGATAAGCAAGCAAGATGAGTGTAGATGTAGAGAAATTTGTCGAGCATATAAGAGAAGTGCATGAGTAGGTTCAACAATAGCTACAACACAACCAATGTTATAAGCAAAGGGTTTGATGTGAAAAGTTGTGTAAAGAAGTTTGAAAAAGGGGATCTTATGTTAGCACACTTGTGAAAGGAAATGTTTCCAAAGGGGATAATATAACTTTTAAAGTTAGTGCAACTGTGAGACCCATTCTTAGAGAGGATGGTACCCTAGTCAGTTAACTAGGGTTCCTGGTCAAGCTAACCAGGCATAGTAAAGAGTAAGATCCTAGAAGGTACCCTAGGGCCCCCAACTGTCTCCTAGGGTTCTTGGTCGGGGACCAAGTAGGTTGATGCCATGAAAAAGTCCCTAGCATATGGATAGGGCCCCTATTTGTCTCTAGGGTATTCTAGTCTAGGACCAGACAATTTCTTGGTCAAGAGGACCAAGCAGGTCCTACGGGTTGAGACAAAGACCTCCTGGTCTGGGACTAGAAAGATTCTTGGTCAGGAGGACCAAGTAGTTCATACAGTGACAAACCTGGTCATTTAACCAGGTGTATCTTGGTCAGTGGTCCAAGACGATGATGTGTGATGTCCTTCTCTCCTAGTTCTTTGAGCTGGTTGAGCTAGATGGTCTTCTCAAGGGATTGGCCACCCCTTGATGGAGCCACCTAGCAATTGACCCAAGGAGTAGTCTCAAGGATCACAGGATCACATCGTCCAGTGTGGACCTTCCTTATACAATGATGATGAAATTTCAAGTTGTATGGAACACTTGTACATTTGAGAGAGAGATGATTGGTTGTGTAGTTAGTGTTTTCACACAGCTAGTGCAAAAATGCACTTACTAAGAGCTGTGAGCTACTTAGTAACAGTTCATGAATATGGATGTGTGTGCATGCAAATGGAAATGAAAAACAACTAAACTAAATGATTACTAGAGTAAAACAAGAAATAAAATGGAACCCATGAATCAAATGTTGATTTTATATTATGCTATAAAAATGATTTGTAATAGATGGTTACCTCAAAAGGTGAGTAGATGGTGCCCTCACAGTCGTACGAAGAGTCGTGCTCCAGGTCTCCAAGGTTCCTTGCTCTTCTCCAAATGATCTTATGGTGGTCGAAACTCAACCAGGAAGGGGAAACACAAGCTCAAAGGGAATCCGTGGTTTCAATGGGAATTTTGGCAGAGTAATGGTAGGAAGAGTGAATCACGTGAAATGGGGGGTCTCCGTCATCTTTTTATAGCAATTTTGGGTGGTGGAGTATTGGCCCATGGTATTGGGAAACCACTAGTATTGGTTCGTGGTATTTTGAGTTTTCCCTCCCTTTTCCTTTATTTTGAATAATTTCCCCTTTTTCTTTTATATTTTATTTTTGTTTTTGGGGATTTTGACTTTTTTTAAGGAATTTAATTATTTTTTAGGGAAATAATTGATTTTTTGCCCATTTGGTTACCAACTTAGGGATTTTTGGGTTTTTGGAGGCCAAAAATGTAGGAAAAAGGGATAAATGGTTTATGTGACTAGGGGGATGAGCTTGGTGAACAATTTTTGGGTGTAAATAGATTGCCCCCTGATGTGTGAGGGCAGGAGCTCATCGTATGGCCGATAGACATCATAGGTTCTGACTTTTTCCAGGGGTGTGAGCATTGTGACGACGGCTTGGTGAACAATTTTTGGGTGTTAATAGATTGCCCCCTGATGTGTGAGGGCCGGAGCTCATCGTATGGCCGATAGACATCATAGGTTCTGACTTTTTCTAGGGGTGTGAGCATTGTGACGACGGAGAGAAAAAACTGGTTGGAAACTAGAACACGTGCTTCATACAAATTGCAAGGGAGAAAACTGGAAATACATCACCTCAATAATGGATGAGGAACATATAATCTCAAATATATGGACAAGGCGAGCATAGCCATGCTTGTATACAAATAATGGAGAGGCCCAAAGGGGACCTGAACAATACATAGCGAGCTACTGTGTACATCAGAATGGTCTAAAGAGGACACAAAATTGTGACATACTCATGGTCCACCCATGACTGATATGAAGAACCAATACATGGAAACAATGGCTCCTGGCATCTTTTTACCTTTTTTCCCTCACGACCCTATTCATGATCCCTTTGCTCCATCCATACTACATTTATTGCGCTATTTTTCCGCCATTCATCTACTCGCAAGGAGGGCCCATCAATGTTCCCCCCCACCTTTTTTCTTGGTCCACTCATACATGAACTTTGTTTGAACACTTCCTCCTTGCTTGAACTTCCCATCTATTGGGTATACGTTTATCCCTTTTTCGGGTCGAGCAACTCCTTTTATGAAAAAGGCACTTAGGGAGTTTATGTTAAGCTCTTTTCTAACTCCTTAAAGAATGAAAAGATCGTTGAGCAATCTTTCTTCCTTTCATGCTCGTTAAAGTATCTGAAAGGGAGTCTATCTGGTATACGTTTAACCCTTTTCCGGACCTGGTAGACTAATTACGAAAAACGAATACTCTAGTCACATCGGCTAGAAGAGTTCTCCATTGCATACTTTTATGCTTTTTCGGGATTTGGGGACTAACAAACGGAAAAAAAAACCCTCAGAGTCTTCTTATTGATTCCAGACTCTTTAAAATTGAAAGCACCCACAAGCATGCACTGTCCTGGGCTCGTATAAATCCACACAATGGTATCTTCTCACCATTTCAGAGTCTTCTTATCGCTTTCAGACTCAAAATTGAAAGCACCCACGAGCATGCACTGTCCTGGGCTCATACAAATCCACACAACGGTATCATCTCAAGCACAATTCTATCCCTTCTTCAAGCTCCTTAAACCATGAAGAAGGCCCGAACGGTTCCTCTAGGCGCCCCGCCATATCACATCTAGTCCCACAATTATGGCAACATCCCAAGCATGGTTGCCTTTGTTCATAGTATTCTACGATGTGTCACCCTTGGAGTCTCTTGATAACACTCATCAATTCCCCCCTGAGGCTCCCCCACCTCATTGCAGTCATAGCTCCTGATCCCCTAAGCAATGATCCCCTTCCCCAGACGATGAGGAGGATTTGGGTGGGTGGATCTCCTCAATGATATTAATGGACAATTCTAAAGACGTCTGGCACAGTTCATGAAGCAACAACTCATATTCGGGTAAATCAGGACAATGGTGGGAGTAATGGTCATAGATGGGGCACGCCTGGTTGGTGTGCAACGATTTGTTATGCATCTAAGGAGAGGATGGAAATTGAATAATCATGATGTTCGTGTCATCCTCTAAAGTTTCCATATGCTTTTGAAGGTAGGGCAAGTGCAGACAATTATGGGTAGCGTGACCCAAAGTATCGCATAAAGTGCATTTTGGGGGGGGCGTGTTGGAGGAGGGGGGTTCACACCTTTAGTCGCATTTGTTGCGATGTTGATTTGGGTGGCTTTGCCCCCAGTATTTTTGGAAGACCGAGGGGTGGTGGTGGAGGAAGTAGATGGCGACATACCCAGAGGTGGACGATTGGTGGTGTTGATCAGTTGGACTGGTTGAAGCACGACCGGGGGGGATGGTGCGAGATTAGGTGCAGGTAGGTACCAGACAGGAAGCCCTAGTGTTAATCCTGGGAGATTCAACGTGGCCATGACTAGCATGCTTACTACTCCTGAGGGGGGAAACATGAAATGGATTGTATGTATCGGGGTGGACCCTACGGACGGTGGCTTGGGTAGCGGTTGTGGTTGCGGTGCCGATTGGGAAACGGGTTGTGCTGTGTGGACCGAGTTACTGGTTGAGATGGTGCACAAGTCTGAGATCTCAATGGCCATAGGAGGAGGGGGTACAACATGAAATGTGGAGACCATTGGAGCCTCTAGATAAAGTCCAGGCCCCACAGGGGAAATCAAAGGGGAAGACGCACCAAATATAGGTTGGTCGACCATGGGGAGGACATTCTCTAGTGTAGCGGGCACATTAGGGTCGCAATAAGTAAATTGGTCAATTTTGACAACTCGTCACTCATGGGGGAACATCATAAGCCAAAACACAGAGGAGGCAAAGACCTTCATTGCATACATGTAGCTTCGTCCTAGGAGCAATTTGTAGTCGAGTTGTGCGTTGATGACTTCAATGTCAATTAGGATAGTTTTGCCAGCTAATTGGACTGGAACATTGGTCAAAAGGCCTTGCGGTTGAGCTGGGTGACCATCATAAGCTCGAAGGGTCATTGTGGATGCTACAGAGGAGGGGATCCGAGCTTTTGCCACACAAATGTGGACATCATGCATGTAGAATTCCCTCATCGATTATGCATCGATGGATAACTAAGTTTTGGACCGAAACTGAAACTTGAAACGCAATAGACGAAGGCATGCGGGGTTTAGATTGTTCTAAGTCGAATGCCATTAGTCGCGAAGGGTCGATCACACCTAATGTGGATAACAATAATTTTTCGTTGTCCTGGGCAGTTTCTTAGAACTTCCAAGGCTGACATGGCAGCGGGGGACTGGGCCAAGTCATCCACAATGTTGTAATTAGGGACGACGGGAGTATTGGGGTTATTAGTAATGTGGCGCAGAGGGAATTTAGGGGCTTTTTGGGCTCCTTTGTTCGGTGGTGGTGGGAGGCATAATGACTAGTGAAGAGGGGTTGACGTGGTCACCTTTTCTACAGGTATGGTTTTCGTGGTCGAACCATATTGGCTACAACGAGTCTAGAGATTGACATCGGCCGAAAACATCATTAGGAGGTGGTGAACTCCTGACTCAGAGGCCTAACTAGAAGAAGCAACATAAGTAATGGGTAATTGCGTAATTGTAGCCCCTTGTGTGGGTCCCATGGGATGAGTTGTAATAACTCATTGTGCCAAGAGGGGGTTCTGCAACACCATGGGTTGTGTGGTAGGTTGTGGTGGGTTGTGCGGTGCTGGAGGTGCGATAGTACCTTGCCATTGGTTTTCTTCATTCCAAAGCTGCATGGCTCTCTCCAAATGTGGACAATGGTGGGTGTAATGGTCGTAAACCCCGCAAAAAGAACAAGGATGGTTTGTACGTAACTGTGGGTTCTTGCCCTGGTGGAGCTGTTGATCGGGAGTCTGGTTAGCCAGCGCGACACCATTATTGTCGGGAGGGTTAGGAGGTTGGCCCCCATTATTTTAGTCTTACTTGAATTATAGGGAGTGTGTGGGTGCACAAGCGGTGTAAAACCAATGTCGCTGAAAGTAAATGCTGAAGTAAATATCTAAAACTGAAATAAAAATTTTAACTTTTGCTTTTGCTTTTCAAATGAAAGGATTAACTGCTAAAATAAATGCATGCAAATGGTGCAACAGAACTTAGACTAATTTATGTAACATTTTATGGAGAATTTTTAAAAACAGAATACATATATGAATTCTTCTCAAAAAAATAATTGATCTAAAAAAAAGCACTCAATTTCGAGTCCTAGAGGCCAAGATATCTGAGTTTGAAAATGTGTAATTTGTCAGCAGATTTCCGTACGAATGACAAGTTTGGAAATGATATGTATCCACATTGTGTGATCAGAATGTGACCATATTAGTGTCATTGGATTTGGATATGATAAATAGTGACCAATAGGGCATAAATTTGACTTGAAATGGAGAAATCTGGCAAGGATGACAGCCCATATCCACAGATCTGCTAAAAATAAAACAAACCAAACAAGATAAAATAAAAAAAAAATGGGTAAGGATGGTCAAAAGAAACCACAGACGTGCAGAGATCAAACCCGATGGGAGTAGCCAAAATTGTAGTTAGTGTTTTCACACTAACTAGTGTAGAAATGCGCTTACTAAGAGTTGTGAGCTACTTAGTAACAGTACATGAATATGGGTGTGTGTGCATGCAAATGGAAATAAAAAACAACTAAACTAAATGATTTCTGTAGTAAAAAAGAAATAAACTGGAATCAAATGTTGATTTTATATTATGCTATAAAAATGGATTTGCAATAGATGGTTACCTCAAAAGGTGAGTAGATGGGGCCCTCGCAGTTGCACAAAGAGTGGTGCTCTAGGTCTCCAAGGTTCCTTGCTCTTCTCCAAATGCTCCGATGGTGGTCGAAACTCAACCAGGAAGGGGGAAACACAAGCTCAAAGGGGAAGCTAGGGATTCAATGGGAATTTCGGTAGAGTAATGGTAGGAAGAGTGAATCATGTGAATTGGGAAACCACTAGTATTGGTTCATGGTATTTTCAGTTTTCCCTCCCTTTTCATTTATTTTGAATAATTCCCCCATTTTCTTTTTTATTTTTTATTTTTTTGGGGGGGATTTTGACTTTTTTGAAGGAATTTAATTTTTTTTAGGGAAATAATTGATTTTTTGCCCATTTGGTTACCAACTTAGGGATTTTTGGGTTTTTGGAGGCTAAAAATGTAGGAAAAAGAGACAAATGGTGTATGCGACTAGGGGGATGAGCTTTGTGAACAATTTTTGGGTGTTAGCAAGTTGTACCCCCCACCTTGGTTGATTCACATTTGGTCCTTACACCTTGTTGTTCTTGGTCTTGTGATACTTTGTGTTGTCCACCTACTTTGAGTTGTTTTGATTTGTACCACCATTGATGTTTTTGGTCTTATGGGTACTATGGTTGATTTCCCACCTTGTGGTACACCCCTTGGTCCTAGTGTTATGGGTCATGTGCCTCTTTTTGTTTTATGGTTTTGACTTGTACCATCTTGTTGGTCCTTGTACCCTCACCTAATGATAACATGACCCTAGTACCCACCTAAGTTACCCTACTTATATTTTATGTTATTTGAATTTTTGTGTCTTAACTCTTTGTGTTGGCACCTACCTAAGACACTTTAATTATATTTTATGATTTGTTTATTTTGGTGTCTAAATTGTTACCCTCATAAATATGTGGAACCCTAACTTAATTAAAAGATTAATTAATAATCTTTCTAGAAGATCTAATATCCTATTTATAGAGATCTATTGTTTCTCATTTGATACATTTCATAACATCACATCTCAGCTCTGTCTTTTATCCTGCTTGACGTCAAGGGTTAAGGGTTTATCTGCTGTAGCTTGATCAATTGCTTTGAGGCCACCTACCTGCTGAAGTCCATCCTTCATCTCAGATATGTTTTTGCATAATTATTTAGGGATGATCTTGCTGCTGCTACCTTCGGTTTGCTTGTTGAAGCTCGACTGAAGTGTGATCTCACATCTAATATATGATTTGACCTAGTTTACCTCAACCATGACCTTGGAGAAACTCTGTTTGTTGTTCATGTTTTGCTTGAGGTCTGATTTGTGCATTTTGACCTAGCAGTGACCCCTTGAAGTATGGTACTGCCGCCTATTAGTCTGCTTTAGGGAGGTTGTGACTTTGTGAGTCTGTTGTTCAATTTTGGTGAAGGCCACATGCCTTGTGCATGACACATCATCCTATTATAAGCTCTGATCTACTAATTAAGGGTCTAATCTTTTATATATCTGCTCACTTGTGGAGGCCGTGTAAGGCCTTAGGGTCTGATTCAGTTGATGGTGGCACACTTATGAAGGTCGTAAGGCCTTAGGGTCTGATCTACCCTACTGTGTACACACCTATGGAGGATGGGAGTTGTTTTCTTCTAGATCAGTATGTTGATAGTTCATTTGTGAAGACCACATTTTGTTTAGACTAAGCCCTTGACTTCTTGTTAACATTGAGACTTGTTAAGACTTGTTGAGACTTGCCTTTAACCAGATCTATATTTGATCTATGTACTGAGAACTAATTAGGGTATGTCT
Source organism: Larix kaempferi (assembly GCA_027924585.1). Taxonomy (NCBI): domain Eukaryota; kingdom Viridiplantae; phylum Streptophyta; class Pinopsida; order Pinales; family Pinaceae; genus Larix; species Larix kaempferi. Next base: position 1,795,931 of record BSBM01000887.1, read on the forward strand.
TTGAGCTAAAGATTAATTATGATCTAATTATCTGTGTTACTTGTTTGAAGCTTTATCTTTGCTTGGGGTTTAGACCTATGGTCATTGACCATTCTTGTTTGACTGTACTACACTTTTCATCTCTCTCTCTCTAGTTTGTACTTACCCTCTAGCAGGGTCAACTGGTTCCTAGTGTTTGACTGGCCTATGAGAGGCTTAGCTCATTCTGAAAGTTATTTCTTCTGAGTATAAAATAAGAAGGGTCCCACACTCCAGGTAAGTATCATAAACTTGTCTCCTTTATTTATGATTAATATTGTGTTAGTTATAATAATGTTAGTAATTACATGTTACTGAAGATTACTTTAACACTGTGACCCAATTGGTAGTGTTAAAAGTAAAAGAGATGAAAATTATGTTTTAAACTATACAGTCTGATGTTGTGCTTAATTATTGTTGTACTATTTCACTTCAGTATAAATTTGTTATAATGAATTTTGCATCAAAGAATATAAATTTTTATTTTTTGCATCAAACCCTAACCGTAACCAAAATTTAACAATAACAAGTTTAAGATTGAAAAGATATGTCTTTGTAAGATCTTGAAATAGATTTTGAATAATTCTTATGTTTTAGAGTTCCATGAAGGCATTGCATTTAAGGCAAGTGCACGACAACTTGGAAAGAACATATCCTACCGCAAATAACAAAGCTCTTTGAAGAGAAAATTGTAGGAAAGGAAGAAGGAGATACTAAAGTGAAGGAACATTTGGCTCATTGGGAAGGCACTTGAATTTCAAAATTAGAGTTGGAATGAATCACTTTGTTTGTTTGTTCTACAAGTCTCGTGAGTGAGAGATCACTCTTCTTCTTACTAGGAGAGCCTAATACAAAAGCATTACCTCTCCTTCATTGTTAGTGGTGATGCTCTTGTATTAGGCTCTCCTAGTAAGCAGAAGAGTCATAGAGATTGGGCCATTGATCTTCCCTCCTAATCGAATGACTCTAATTGCTACAAAGTTTGGGATCTTTGGTTTGATATCATGCCCCTTTTACTTCCACATGTTTTGGGTTGTTAGATCCTTCACCTCATCCAACAATGCACACTTCTACTTAGCACTTTTTTCAATGTGTTTTAGTCTAAAGTTTATAGATCTACCCCTCATTAGTGCTAAATATATGGATCCTCAAATTGAATATTGATATGATTTGACCCTAAAATGAATCCCAAAATTCCAAAACAAAAACGGAAAATAGAAACTCGCTTCTAATGAAAAGGTGTTTTTTTTTAATTGTTTGAAAACACCACATTTCCTAAAAACCATATAAGCCATTTCTCTCTATAAGATGAACAAACAAAGAAGATACAATGGTTGGAGTCTAATATTGATGTTTGGATAGTGCCATAACAGATACATTAATCTATTCCTTGGACTCCAAAGCTAGTAATTAGTGCAACAACAATCTCTTCAATACAACAAGCTCAATATAGCCTATATGCTAGCCATCATTGTTTAATTTTACCTTTTGATTCATAAATTATCAATGCCTTTCTATGTGGGTTTATGCTTCATTCTTCTTGATTCTACATTTGTCACTATTAGACTATTATTAATGAGTGTTGACATTGTTTACACTTACTGTTACACTGTTATCCATTAGGTCATTGCTAGTGTTAGATTGTTAGTTTACTATTAATGTTGTTTCACGGTTAGCCTTTATGTAACTCTAACATAAAGGCTAACAGTGAAACAACATTAATAGTAACCTTTAGGTTAGTGTTCACTATTAGTGTTAGATTGCCTAGAACCTACCCTTGTGAAAACTACAGCTATTGCCTAACTCACCTTAGACTTTTGAATTATTTCATTGTTTAAAGTCGATATCCAATTTGGCTTCTACCTTGAAGGACATATTTAAAAAGGAAGCAATTATATTTATCATTTGTTAATGTAGATTGACTACCACAAACTATATTGGTTATACATATATATACATTTATAAATTATTGATGAGTTTACAAATAAGCTACTAGTGATGTGCAAGAGAATATTGTTTTTATTATAATTTGTAATTATATTTTTAATATTATCATTTTGTAATAATTTTTATATTTTTGTTTACTCATTCTAAGATCCTCACTTTTTAAAAAACTTATCCATCCATATCCATATCTTGGTAAGATTTTTCTACATTTGTCACTATTAGACTATTTTCAATGAGTGTTGACATTGTTTACACTTAGTATTACACTGTTATCCGTTAGGTCATTGCTAGTGTTAAATTGTTAGGTTACTATTAATGTTGTTTCATTGTTAGCCTTTATGTTAGAGTTAGGCTATAACCTTTAGGTTAGTGTTCACTATTAGTGTTAGATTGCCTAGAACCTACCCTTGTGAAAACCCTTGTGAAAGCTATAGCTATTGCCTAACTCACCTTAGACTTTTGAATTATTTAATTGTTTAAAGTTAATATCCAATTTGGCTTCTACCTTGAAGTACATATTCAAAAAAACCATTATATTTACCACTTGTTAATGTAGATTGACTACCACAAACCATATTGGTTATACATGTAAATTATTGATGAGTTTATAAATAAGCTAACAGTGATGTGCAAGAGAATACTGTTTTTATTATAATTTGTAATTATATTTTTAATATTATCATTTTGTAATAATTTTTATTTTAAAAAAATAGAAAAAAATATTTTTATATTTTTGTTTACTCATTCTATCCGTATCCATAAGGGTTTTATCCAGATCCTCACTTTTTAAAAAACTTATCGATCCATATCCATATCTTGGTAAGATTTCTATCCAGATCCCCTGCTTCTCAAAAATCTTAAGAATCCATATCCATAGCTGGCAACTTGGTGTTTGGATGTGGCCCAAGGTCAAATATATTTGTTTTGGATTTCTTTTTAAACTATTTGTAAACTTGGTTGGAAATAGAACGGCAAGCCCTTGACTATTTGTAGACTTGGCTGAGAAATAGACCAGCAAGCCCTTCCAGTTTAGTATTTAAAGAAAAGAATATTTGGCCTTGAATTTATTAACAATACATGAAGCCCAAGGAAACATTATGCATGCCAGTTTATGATGTTTGTAATCTCACATTATGCATATGAATTTATAAAGGCTGGTTGTGGAAATTGGGTTTCTCACTTTGTGTGTTTGTTGATGTACGCTGGCTGTGCAAATTGGATTTCTGCCTTTGTGAGCTTGTTGATCTTAAAACATTGTGTGTACTTTCATTTATTTGCTGCGTGCTCTGAATTTAGACCTGGTAGCTGTGGTTGTTGCTGTTTGCATGCCAACCTGGGCTGCATCACATACCTAATTGAGCAAATCAGTTTACCATATGTAGGAACCACATAGAAACATCATTAGAAAACTAATTACAATTCTGTGTAGTTAGATGATTTTAATTACCATACTAATTGCTAGCCATCTATTCCATGAACTGTTAGAATTCCGAAATGGTACACAATTGAACAGAAGGCCTAAAACCAAAGCCTGGGCAAGCCAGTAGGATGGATAGTCTTCCTTCGGAATTCTAACCATTCATAGAATAGAGTCTAGATGGCAAGCAACTATTATGGTACACAATTGAACTGAAACGCCTGAAAACAAAGCCTGGGCAATTCATGGGCCAAACAGTAAGACCCCACCAGTAGGATGTATAGTCATGTGCTTCAAGTTCAAAGGCATATTTAGACAAAGGACTCTTTTATGACATGTAGAACACTGATTAGAACTCAATCATCTAAAGATATTTGGATGTTCGGTGTTCATCCACATTCCAAAGGAGAAGAGATCGAAACTAGAACCTTCAGGGAAGAAGCGAATATTTGTGGGGTATAGTGAGCAATCTAAGGCTTACCACATATACATCCCAATATTCCATCAGATCGAGATTATTTGGGATGTCACATTTGATGAAGATTCATCTTTCAACAAGTCTAAGAAGACTCGTGAGGATGAAGAGGAGCAAGAGGCTCCCAAAGTTGTAGAATCAACCAAAGAACTAATTCCAAATGTTGAGGATGATCCTACTCCAGAGGATCATGACATGGCAGAACCTCAGAGACCTAAGGAGATACCTCATGTGGATATCTCTCGAAAGAGAAGACCAGCCTGGGCATGTGAATTAATCCAAGATGCAGGAAAGTATGGTTCCCCAGAAGGATCCAACAGAGAGATCAAGAGACCAAGGCCATACTCCAGCTATGTTGCCTTGATGTGCAATCTTGTTGAAGAAGAACCAACTTGTTTTGAAGAAGCAGTAAAGAAGAAGGAATGGTTGGATGCCATGAATGAAGAATACCATTCCATCATCAAGAATGATGTTTGGGATGTGGTACCAATACCAAAGGATAAATCGATTGTTTCATCAAAATGGATCTTCAAAACAAAACATTCAGCAGACGAAAGCATTGAAAAGTACAAAGCAAGATTTGTAGCTCAAGGATTCTCGCAAAAGGAAGGAATTGACTATGAGGAGACTTTTGCCCCAGTAGCCAGATATACTTCAATTAGAACCATTCTTGCCTTGGTAGCCAAGATGAAATGCAAGCTACATCAGATGGATGTGAAGAATGCTTTCCTGAATAGAAACCTAGAAGAGGAAGCATATATCGAGCAACCAAAAGGATTTGAAGTAGAAGATAATAAGTCACATGTATGCAGGTTGAAGAAAGCACTGTATGGGTTGAAGCAAGCTCCTAGAGCATGGTATGGAATAATTGACAGCTTCCTAATGAGCTTGGGCTTTACCAAGAGTAAAGCGGATTCTAATCTTTACTACAAGATTATGAACGATGAACCCATGATACTATTATTGTATGTGGATGACTTATTTATAACTGGAGAAGACAAGCCTATTGTTGAATGTAAGAAGAGGCTTGCAACAGAATTTGAGATGAAAGACCTTGGCAAGATGCACTATTTTCTAGGTCTTGAGGTATGGCATTTTCTAGAAAAGATTTTGCTGAGTCAAGGAAAATACATAGTAGAGATCCTAAAGAGATTTGGGATGTTGAATTGCAAGGCCATGACCACTCCGATGGTGACAAACTTGAAGCTTCTAAGTGATGCTTCTTTAGAGAAAGTGGATGTCACCATGCATAGACAGATTATTGGGTCATTGATGTATTTGAGCAATACTCGTCTAGATATATGTTTTGCGGTAAACACCTTGAGTCAGTATATGGGGGAACCCAGGAACGTTCACCTGATTGCAACAAAACATGTGATGAAATATCTGAAGGGTACATTGGATTATGGACTCATATGTGCCTCAGATAGTGAGTTCAGACTATATGGGTACACAGACTCAGATTGGGCTGGAAGTGCTGAAGACAGAAAGAGCACTTCAGGATGTTGCTTTAGTTTGGAATCAAGTGTGATCTCATGGCTCAGTAGAAAGCAACCATGTGTTGCACTTAGTATAGCGGAAGCTGAATATGTTGCAGCTTGTTCAGCTTGTGGTGAAGCAGTGTGGCTTCGCAAGATGTTGACAATATTTTTCGATGCAGAGATTGATGCTACAGAGATACTCTGTGACAACCAGAGTTGCATCAAGTTGACAGAAAATCATGTGTTTCATGATAAATTGAATCACATCGAGATTAAGTTCCACTATATCCAGGATATGGTGCAGAGGGGAGCTGTGAAGCTCAAGTATGTTCCTACATAAGAACAAGTTGTTGATGTGTTGGCTAAGCCTCTGGCTCATGTGAAGTTTGAGTACTTTTGAGACAAGTTTGGTGTGGTCCAGAGGGACCTCTCTAGGAAGAGAGATTGATGATGCTTATCCAAAAGGATAGATTCTTGTCCAAGAGGGATGGAAGATCAGTACTTGCTGATTGATAGAGTTCCTATCGTAAAGGATAGATGCATGTATGTAGGGATGGATGCCTCTCCAAGGGTGAGGGAAGATCAGTACTGGCTGACTGATGGTTCCAGCTCTCATGAGCTGATGCCTGTCCGGAGGGATGGATGCCTCTCCAAGGGTGAGGGAAGATCAGTACTGGATGATTGATGGTTCCAGCTCTCACGAGCTGATGCCTATCCAGAGGGATGGATGCCTCTCCAAGGGTGAGGGAAGATCAGTACTGGCTAATTGATGGTTCCAACACTCACGATTTGATGCTTGTCCGGAGGGATGGATGCCTCTCCAAGGGTGAGGGAAGATCAATACTGGTTGAATGATAGTATCAGTACTTTGTTACTGATTGTTATTGCAGATGTTCTAGCTGATGGTGCTGTTGATGAGGATGTTCCAACAGATGGTGTCCTAGATGACTATGATGTTGTTCCAGCTGATGGTGCTACTGATGAGGATGTTCCAGCAGATGGTGTTCCAGCTGACGAGGTTGTTGACAGCAGAAGATGTTCCAACTGATGATGCTGCTGATGAGGATGATCCAGCAGAAGAAGTTCCAGTTGACGAAGTTGTTGTTCCAGTAGATGATGTTCTAGCAAGAGGATGATTGCTAATGATGTTGTTGTTAATGATGATCATACTTTAGTAGATGATGATGTTGATACTGATGCCCCAAGACAAATGATGATCCAAAGCCTTCCTACGACATATAGAATTTCACAAGTCAATTGTGCAGATGTTGTTACCCGCAGAATACCTTCCTAGTTAAGAGGGAGTGTTAAAATAATGTAACTGCAGAAGATATTCTATTTATATTATTGTATTCCTCCTCTGGGAGATGATGGTCATGTAATTAATAATGTAAAGGTCATTGAAAGAATCAATGTAAACCCTAGGACATGTGTCGGCCTAGAAAAACCCCTAAAAGATTATTATATTATGTAACTGATCAGTCAAGTAGAGAAGTTGGCCCTGTTGGGGAATTTGTCACCTCAAGGGAAGAATATAAATAGAAGACCTCGCTCTCACTTCTATTCACTCATTCACATAAGCAAGTTTGCATTAGTGAAGAAGAGAGGTGCGCACAAGTGGAGGAGTAGATGATTTGTCTTGGGTGAACTTTGTACTTTGTGATTTCTATATTGAGGAAGGCTTTGCTGGGTTTTCTACCCCAAGAGGGTTTCCCAGGATAAATTGTGTCTCTTGTCTTTTATGTTGTGCTTGTTTATCTTTCAGTAATTGTTTATATGCTATATGTTGCTCAAGTAAAAACTAACAGAGGGGCTGTTGATCGGGATTCTGGTTAGCCAACGCGGCATAATTATTGTCGAGAGGGTTAGGAGGTTGGCCCCCGCCTCGGGGTTATTGATTATTGTCCTGATTTTGACCTTGTCTCCAATTTTGCTGCCCTTGTTGGTTCCGTTGAGCAGGTGGGTTCTATTATTGGTTTTTTTGGGCATAAAATTTCCCTTGCAGGACAGGAGGGGCCTGAGGTTGGGCAGGTGCGGGGGATACTGGCGGTTGATAGTATGAAGGGGGACCTTGAGGTTGGGGGGGAATGGGTGCGGCAAGGGGATGGTAGTAGGTAGGGGATGTTGTAGGTGGGGTACATGCTAGCAGAGTATGCCTGTAGCAATGCGTCGGACAAGCAGGTCCATGTATGTGAGGGGCTTGGGCCGGTGGAACATACGAAGGTGTTGCTCCTGAATGGGTCATGGCGCATGAAAGATACGGACCACCACTCATGATAGGTGGCATAGAACTAGGTGTAGGACTATAAGCCGGGGTGGATGCTAGAGGAATATGGACATATGGTTGACTAGTAGATGCAACATGTCCAATGATGCCATCGACAGTGTGGAATGCCCCTGTGGCGTCCTTTCGGGAGGAATCACCACGAGGAACATTAGGAAGTATGGTGTAAAGGTAGTCTGACTATGTGTAGATAATGTCAAATTGTTGGGATTTAAGTATGGCTTCTTCTTTTGTTTGGGGCTGTTCAGGTTGCGACATCCTTGAAAATAACTGGTATGAGAGACTTCAAAAACCAATCTAAGAAGATACGACCATCTAACTTGATCTTGCACAAACTACGACGTCTACACCATTCATGGATATGATCTATGATATGGGTGGCCATATTCTATCTGCAAGATAGTAGAATCTCAACACCATTGTCATAATAGACTAGCAGCTAGAAGATCTGCAGGAAAGTCGAGACGAGGGATGTAAAAGTTGAGTGCGTCCCATGGGGTTGGTCAATATAGCACTTGGCTGCACCACCAGTGAGTGTCCATTGTAAAAGGCATAGGAGGATCGAGTCATCCACTATGGAGTTGGAGGAACACCATAAGTGGAAGGAAATTATGTGGTTATAGGGGTCCTCACCACTCTTCCCCTAGAACTTGGGGATGTCCGAAGGGAGTCATATCAGATTGGATCGTTAGTCAATCTGGCCAGGTTTGGAAGGTTGAGACTGGCCATGAATGGAAAACTTGCAGGAGGATGTGACATGGTCTAATCGATGGTGCACTGGCCATGGCAGCTATCATGGGGCCACCTCCACTGAATGCAGATATGTGGGTGGTAGTCATAATGGGGATTGAAGAACCTTCGGTAAAGGGCGGAGGGATCTGGTAGGAGGGGTTGGTGCTCCCAAGGGTACCGCCGACGGCTAGAGGAACGATGGTCGGAATAGATCCGGTACCGGTACGGATGGATGCGGTAGCTGGATGCACTGTAGTTCTAGGAGTAGGTCATGGAGCAGCAGGGATGGAGGGTCCTGTGGAGGCCATGGTGGGAATGGAAGCAGTGGTAGCCACGGGGTCACCAGTGGTTCCACCACCGACGATCCCTCCAAAAAAAATGTCAGGATTGGTTCTGGCCATAGGGATAAATGGGGTAGTATGTGTAGGTGTATTTGGATCGGAGGAGTTAGAAGTGAAGTAAGGAGCATCGAGATGGAGATCTGGTGACGAAGACGTACGTCTCAATGGAGCACAGTGAGAAGGGTCCAATGGACCGAATTGTGGGGACTGCCCCCATAGACGATGAGAGTGTCGTGGGGAATCAATGATGACAGGTGTAAAAGTGCTAAAAGGTTGTGGTAAAAAAAACGTGCTCAAAACTCCTAGTGCAACCATGCGTGCAAAAGTAGAGCTCTCAAAAAACGACACTCGGGCGAACAACAAGCTCAAAAAACACCTACTCCAACAACGTGCTACAATACGTGGAGTGGCAATAAAATGCTCAGAGTACCAACAAGCAACACTCCTAGAAAGAGAAAGACTCACTAACCTATGGGGTATAGGAGCATGCAAACACCTAGCTATAAGATATGGAAGCTCACTCAAATCATATCCCCTGCAGGGTGTTGAAATCCACATTCAGACAATACGAAATGGAGAACCAAATGGATAAAGGATATCCCTCTACCGAAAGGGATCCCAAGTAACAAAGTCATAAAATAATGGAAACTAAGCTACCTCGATCAAAGCACGTCCGAAAAGGTATACCGCATCTTTTAGCCGTCTCCCACCCGGTATGGTGGTCAACATGTGCAACGAGAAAAACGAGTTGGTGTCCTTCAATACAGAGTGGAGAGCGCCATTCCACCTAGAATTTCGGAACCATTTTTGCTACTTTCTCTCCTAAGGGAGAGCCCCCCCGGTAAATCAATGTCAACCGTGCTAATCAAAGAGGATTTTGGCTCCCTAAAGGACAACAATTATGTCTCAAATGTGTATGAAAAGGGGGGTTTTATTTGGATGCCTAACCCCAATGTCCAACCTGGATACAAAGTTGTTTTTGGGTCCCCAAGTGCGGTTAATGTGTATTCAATTAAACCGATTTTAGTCTCACTTGAATTATAAGGAGTGTGTGGGTGCGCAAGTGGTGTAAAACCAATGTCGTAGAAAATAAATGTTGAAGTAAATAACTGAAACTGAAATAAAAGTTTTAACTTTTGCTTTTGCTTTTCAAATGAAAGGACTAACTGCTAAAGAAATGCATGCAAATGGTGCAACGAAACTTAGACTAATTTATGTAACATTTTATGCAGAATTTTTAAAAACAGAATACAAATCTAAATTCTTCTCAAAAAAATAATTGATCTAAAAAAAACACTCAATTTCGAGTCCCAGAGGCCAAAGATATCTGAGTTTGAAAATGTGTAATTTGTCAACAGATTTCCGTACGAACGACAAGTTTGGAAATGATATGTCTCCACACTATGTGATCATATCAGTTTTATTGGATCTAGACCTGATAAATAATGATCAATAGGGCACAAATTTGACTCGAAATGGAGAAATCTGGAAAGGATCACGACCCAGATCCATAGATCTACTAAAAATAAAACAAACCAAGCAAGATAAAATGAAAAACAAACAGGTAAGGATAGTCAAAAGAAACCACAAACCTACAGAGATCGAACCCGGTGGGAGTCGCCAAAACTGTAGTTAGTGTTTTCACACCAACTAGTGCATAAATGCACTTGCTAAGAGTTGTGAGCTACTTAGTAACAATTCATGAATATGGGTGTGTGTGCATGCAAATGAAAATAAAATAAAAAACTAAACTAAATGATTATTGTAGTAAAACAAGAAATAAACTGGAATCAAATGTTGATTTTATATTATGCTGTAAAAATGGATTTACAATAGATGGTTACCTCAAAAGGTGAGTAGATGGGGCCCTCGCAGTCATGCGAAGAGTGGTGCTCCAGGTCTCCAAGGTTCCTTGCTCTTCTCCAAATTCTCTAATGGTGGTCGAAACTCAACTAGGAAAGGGAAACACAATCTCAAAGGGAAGCTGGGGTTTCAATGGGAATTTTGGCAAAGTAATGGTAGGAAGAGTGAATCATGTGAAATGGGGGGCCTCCATCACCTTTTTATAGCAATTTTGGGTGGATTATTGGACCGTGGTATTGGGAAACCACTAGTATTGGTTTGTGGTATTTTGAGTTTTCCCTCATTTTCATTTCTTTTGAATAATTCCCCCATTTTCTTTTTTATTTTATTTTCTTTTTTGGGGATTTTGACTTTTTTGAAGGAGTTTAATTATTTTTGAGGGAAATAATTGATTTTTTTCCCATTTGGTTACCAACTTAGGGATTTTTGGGTTTTTGGAGGCCAAAAATGTAGGAAAAAGGGATAAATGGTTTATGCGACTAGGGGGGTGAGCTTGGTGAACAATTTTTGGGTGTTAACAGGTTGTACCCCCCACCTTGGTTGATTCACATTTGGTCCTTACACCTTGTTGTTTTTGGTCTTGTGATACTTTGTGCTGTCCACCCACTTTGAGTTGTTTTGATTTGTACCACGATTGATGTTTTTGGTCTTATGGGTACTATGGTTGATTTCCCACCTTGTGGTACACCCCTTAGTATTAGGGTTATGGGTCATGTACCTATTTTTGTTTTATGGTTTTGACTTGTACCATCTTGGTTGTCCTTGTACCCTCACCTAATGATAACATGACCCTAGTACCCACCTAAGTTACCCTACTTATCTTTTATGTTATTTGTATTTTTGTGTCTTAACTCTTTATGTGTTGGCACCTACCTAAGATACTTTAATTATATTTTATGATTTGTTTATTTTGGTGTCTAATTTGTTACCCTCTTAAATATGTGGAACCCTAACTTAATTAAAAGATTAATTAATAATCTTTCTAGAAGATCTAATATCCTATTTATAGAGATCTATTGTTTCTCATTTGATACATTTCAGAACGTCACATCTCAGCTCTGTCTTTTATCCTGCTTGACGTCAAGGGTTAAGGGTTTATCTACTGCCACTTGATCAATTGCTTTGAGGCCATCTACCAGCTGAAGTCCATCCTTCATCTCAGATCTGTTTTTGGATAATATTTAGGGTTGATCTTGCTGCTACTACCTTCGATTTGCTTGCTGAAGTTCGACTGAAGTGTGATCTCACATCTGATATCTGATTTGACCTAGTTTATCTCAACCGTGACCTTGGAGAAACTCGGTCTGTTGTTCATGTTTTGCTTGAGGTATGATTTGTGCATTTTGACCTAGCAGTGAGCCCTTGAAGTATGGTACTACCACCCGTGAGTTTGCTTTAGGGAGGCCATGACTTTGTGAGTCTGTTGTTCAGTTTTGGTGAAGGACACATGCCTCTTGTGGAGGCCATAAGGCCTTAGGGTCTGATTCAGTTGATGGTGGAACACTTATGAAGGCCATAACGCCTTAGGGTCTGATCTACCCTACTGTGTACACACCTATGGAGGACATGAGTTGTTTTCGCCTAGATCAGTATGTTGATAGTTCATTTGTGAAGACCACATTTTGTTTCGACTAAGCCATTGACTTCTTGTTAACGTTGAGACTTTCCTTTAACCAGATCTATATTCGATCTATGTACTGAGAACTAATTAGGGTCTATCTTTGAGCTAAAGATTAATTATGATCTGATTCTCTGTGTTACTTGTTTGAAGCTTTATCTTTTCTTAGGGTTTAGACCTATGGTGCTGAGTCTTGTATTGTGTTTTGTGTTTTGACTGTCATTGACCGTTCATGTTTGACTGTACTACACTTGTCATCTCTCTCTCTGGTTTGTACTTACCCTCTAGCAGGGTCAACTGGTTCCTAGTGTTTGACTGGCCTCTGAGAGGCTCAGCTCATTCTGAAAGTTATTTCTTCTAAGTATAAAATAGGAAGGGTCCCACACTCCAGGTAAGTATCCTAAACTTGTCTCCTTTATTTATAATTAATACTGTGCTAGTTATAATACTGTTAGTAATTACATGTTACTGAAGATTACTTTAACACTGTGACCCAATTGGTAGTGTTAAAAGTGAAAGAGATCAAAATTATGTTTTAAATTATACAACCTGATTGTTGTGCTTAATTATTGTTGTACTATTTCGCTTTAGTATAAATTTGTTATATTGAATTTTGCATCAAAGAATATAAATTTTTTTCTGCATCAAACCCTAACCCTAACCAAAATTTAACAATAACAAGTTTAAGATTGAAAAGATATGTCTTTGTAAGATCTTGAAATAGATTTTGAATAATTCTTATGTTTTAGAGTTCCATGAAGGCAATGTATTTAAGGAAAGTGTATGACAACTTAGGAAGAACAAATCCTACCGCAAATAACAAAGATCTTTGAAGAGAAAATTGTAGGAAAGGAAGAACGAGATACTAGAGTGAAGGAACATTTGGTTCATTGGGAAGGCACTTGAATTTCAAAATTAGAGTTGGAATGAATCACTTTGTTTGTTTGTTCTACAAGTCTCGTGAGTGAGAGCTCACTCTTCTTCTTACTAGGAGAGCCTAATACAAGAGCATCACCTCTCCTTCGTTGTTAGTGGTGACACATAATGAGAGGGATTGGGCCATTGATCTTCCCTCCTAATCGAATGACTCTAATTGCTACAAATTTTGGGATCTTTGGTTTGATATCATGCCCCTTTTACTTCCACATGTTTTGGGTTGTTAGATCCTTCTCCTCATCCAACAATGCACACACTTTTTTCAATGTGTTTTAGTCTAAAGTTTATATATCTACCCATCATTAGTGCTTAATCTATGGATCCTCGGATTGAATATGGATATGATCCAACCCTAAAATGAATCCCAAAATTCCAAAACAAAAACGAAAAATAGAAACAAACCTCGCTTCTAATGAAAAAGTGTTTTTTTTTAATTGTTTGAAAACACCACATTTCCTAGAAACCATATAAACCATTTCTCTCTATAAGATGAACAAACAAAGAAGATACAATGATGGGAGTCTAATGTTGATGTTTGGATAGTGCCATAGCTGATACATCAACCTATTCCTTGGACTCCATAGCTAGTAATTAGTGCAACAACAATTTCTTCAAGACAACAAGCTCAATATAACCTATATGCTAGCCATCATTGTTTAATTTTACCTTTTGATTCATAAATTATCAATGCCTTTCTATGTGGGTTTATGCTTCATTCTTCTTGATTCTATATTTGTCACTATTACACTATTACTAATGAGTGTTGACATTGTTTACACTTAGTGTTACACTATTATCCGTTAGGTCATTGCTAATGTTAGATTGCTATAACCTTTAGGTTAGTGTTCACTATTAGTGTTAGATTGCTTAGAACCTAGTCTTGTGAAAGCTACAGCTATTACCTAACTCACCTTAGACTTTTGAATTATTTCATTATTTAAAGTTGATATCCAATTTGGCTTCTACCTTGAAGGACATATTTAAGAAGGAAGCAATTATATTTATCATTTGTTAATGTAGATTGACTACCACAAACCATATTGGTTATACATGTATATACATTTATGAATTATTGATGAGTTTACAAATAAGCTAATACTAATGTGCAAGAGATTACTGTTTCTATTATAATTTGTAATTATATTTTTAATATTACCATTCTTGAATAATTTTTATTTTTAAAAAGTATAAAAATGTTTTTAAATTTTTATTTACTCATTCTATCCGTACCCATAAGGGTTTTATCCAGATCCTCACTTTTTAAAAAACTTATCGATCCATATCCATATCTTGGTAATATTTTTATCCAAATCCCCGCTTCTCAAAAATCTTAAGAATCCATATCCATAGCTGGCAACTTGGTGTTTGGATGTGGCCCAAGGTCAAATATATTTGTTTTGGATTTTTTTAAACTATTTGTAAACTTGCTTGGAAATAGAACGGCAAGCCCTTGACTATTTTGGTTGGAAATAGAACGGCAAGCCCTTGACTATTTGTAGACTTGGCTAAGAAATAGACCAGCAAGCCCTTCCAGTTTAGTATTTAAAGAAAAGAATATTTGGCCTTGAATTTATTAACAATACATGAAGCCCAAGGAAACATTATGCATGCCAGTTTATGATGTTTGTAATCTCACATTATGCATATGAATTTATAAAGGCTGGTTGTGGAAATTGGGTTTCTCACTTTGTGTGTTTGTTGATGTACGCTGGCTGTGCAAATTGGATTTCTGCCTTTGTGAGCTTGTTGATCTTAAAAACATTGTGTGTACTTTCATTTATTTGCTGCGTGCTCTGAATTTAGACCTGGCAGCTGTGGTTGTTGCTGTTTGCATGCCAACCTGGGCTGCATCACATACCTAATTGAGCAAATCAGTTTACCATATGTAGGAACCACATAGAAACATCATTAGAAAACTAATTACAATTCTGTGTAGTTAGATGATTTTAATTACCATACTAATTGCTAGCCATCTATTCCATGAACTGTTAGAATTCCGAAATGGTACACAATTGAACAGAAGGCCTAAAACCAAAGCCTGGGCAAGCCAGTAGGATGAATAGTCTTCCTTCGGAATTCTAACAATTCATAGAATAGAGTCTAGACGGCAAGCAACTATTATGGTACACAATTGAACTGAAACGCCTGAAAACAAAGCCTGGGAAATTCATGGGCCAAACAGTAAGACCCCACCAGTAGGATGGATAGTCATGTGCTTCAAGTTCAAAGGCATATTTAGACCAAGGACTGTTTTATGACATGTAGAACACTGATTAGATCTACATTTGTATCAGATTAAACAGTGTAGATGAGTCCAGCATTTAGCTTGAGAAACTGGAGATGCTAACAAGTGAAACACCATGCACTAGCTTTCATCAGTACAATTTATGAAACAACATATATAAAATTTACAGCAACGGATCTATTCCCATATGAACTTGCTGCGCCATTCTAATTAAACTAATGACCCATTTAGAACTCTATTCTCCTGTACGAACTTGTTGCACCTTTCAAATTAAACTAATGGAGTTAATTTTCGAGAAAAGAACTGGGAAATGACGTAATTGTTCTTGAAGCCTAATCCTCCTTGACTCTTCAAGCTATACTTCTACTAGCATACGACTTTATGATCGGAATGTTCTTGCAACTGGAATTTCGGCAATAGTTCTCGGGCCAATATCAATTAGATAGATCCCATGAGCAAGGGCAAGAGAAATGAGAAAACCTTTGCATTAAGGGAGGGATGCCAGTTGTTGGACACCCCACGTGGCTCCCTCCCCCATGCCACGCTGTCGAGTCGACACGAACGCAGCCCGGGCCCAGATGGCACCGCCACCTGTCGTGGTGGGTGGGTGCCATAAAGCGGCCTTTATGGCACGCTTTTTCCCGCTTTTCCGGCGCTTTTCCCACGACCTCTCCTTCCTCTCATGTATTGTTGCTCGGGCCCTGTCTGTGAACGCTCCGCCACCCCATTTCCTGTTCACTCCCGCTCTGGTTTTGCACCACCCCCGCTCTGGTTCTGCACCATGGGCGCTCTGATTCTGCCGATATCCTGCTGTGCTACTGTGATGTGGCGGATGCTTGTTGCCTTACCCCCCGACGGATGGCGTTCGTCGCTGCGGTATGTTCTGTCTGCTAGCTCTCCCGACGTTGACACTCGCTCCATGCCCATAGCGCACCACAGGCCCTCGAAGTCGTCCGCGGCGGACCTCGTTGGAGGTTTTCATCAGTTCGGTGGTGGTGTTGTTGGGTTGCTGTTCGGCTGGTTTCGCTGGTGGCGATGGTGGCTTCCATCAGGCGTTCGTTGCCTTCGTTCGATGGCGCTGGTCCCGACCTGCTCGTGCTTCTTCGGTGGCGCTGGTCCCTTCCTCCTCACGGCAGTGGCGATGGTTGTTCCTGCTCACGGCGGTGGCTCGTCCCTTCACGCTTCTTCTGTGGCGCTGGTAGGTTTCCTACCAGCCATTCCCTGCATCAGTGTTTTTCAACACTCTCAACCTTTTGGGGATTTCGTGGACCATTTCTGCTGCTTTGAAAGGTTAAATTCTGGTTTTCTGGGTTGTGAATTTGTGCATTTCTGGGTTGTGAATTTGTGCATTTCTGTTGGTGAATTGGTTTGGTCATTTTTGTTGGCGTTGGTGCCCTCCTGCTCGCACTTTGAATTGTGTATGGTGGGTTTACGTTGCGTTTGTGGCAATGGTGAAATGCATTTCGCATTAGGGTTTTTATGTGGCATCAGGGGTTTAATTTGTTTATGTTGCAGCAGGGTTTAGGAATGGTTTATAATGCAGTAGGGTTTATGAATGGTTTATTGTGCTCTTGTTAATTTGTTTATGAATGGTTTATGATGCAGTAGGGTTTATGAATGTTTTAGTATTTATTCATTTATTAGGTTGGAGGTGAATTTGTTTCGGCTGAATTATTGAAGGTTCTATGGTTTACGTTGCAATCATAATTAAGGTTCTGTGGTTAATGTTGAAGCTGCGGTTAAATTTTTTTTAGGGTGTATGAATTAGGGTTTTGTTGCAGCTGCATTTAAATTTTTTTTAGGGTTTATGTTGCAATCATAGTTTGGGCAGAATTATTGCAGGTTCTATGGTTTTTGTTGCAGCAGGTTCTATGGTCTATGTTGCAGCAGGGTTTGTAAATTTTTTAGGGTTTATGTATTTGTTTCGGCTGAATTATTGAAGGCTCTATGGTTAATGTTGCAGCAGTGTTTATAATTTTATTGGGGTTTATGAATTTCGTTTGTTGCTGGTTTATGTTGCAATCATAGTTTGGGCTGAAATACTGAAGGTTCTATGGTTTATGCTGCCTTATGTTATAGCAGGGTTTGTAATTTTTGGGGGGTTTATGATTTTAGTTTGTTGTTGGTTTATGTTGCAATCATAGTTTGGCCTGAATTTTCTATCTTCTATGGTTTATGTTGCAGTCGGGTTTGTAATTTTTTTAGGGTTTATGAATTTAGTTTGTTGTTTGTTAATGTTGCAATCATAGTTTCAGCCGAATTATTGAAGGCTCTATGGTTAATGTTGCAGCAGTGTTTATTATTTTATTGGGGTTTCTGAATTTCATTTGTTGTTGGTTTATGTTGCAATCATAGTTTGGGTTGAAATATTGAAAGTTCTATGGTCTATGCTACCTTATGTTGTAGTAGGGTTTGTAATTTTTTGGGGGTTTATGATTTTAGTTTGTTGCTGGTTTATGTTGCAATCATAGTTTGGCCTGAATTATCTATCTTCTATGGTTTATGTTGCAGCCGGGTTTGTAATTTTTTTAGGGTTTATGAATTTAGTTTGTTGTTTGTTAATGTTGCAATCATAGTTTCGGCCGAATTATTGAAGGCTCTATGGTTAATGTTGCAGCAGTGTTTATAATTTTATTGAGGTTTATGAATTTCGTTTGTTGCTGGTTTATGTTGCAATCATAGTTTGGGATGAATTATTGAATGTTCTATGGTTTATGATTTTAGTTTGTTGCTGGTTTATGTTGCAGCAGTGTCCCTAAATTTTATCTGGTTTATGAATTTAGTTTTTTGTTGGTTTTTGTCGCAGTAGAATGGTAATAGTTAAAAGGAAAAACTGCATCATACAGGGGATGGATGGCAGTTGACAACAATGACTTTTCCATTGTCTCATCTTATTGGAAGAATACTCATAATTCAGTTGTTGATATTAGCAAGTTTGCCAAATTGGCTATTGTTGATGCATTTTACAAGCGATCTGCTCCACCTTATGATCTGCTGTTGTTGATGCAGTTTACAAGTTGCATGCTATTGTTAAATTACAAGTGTATGATGCAGTTTTTACTTTTACCTATTAACATGAAGTGATCTGCTGCATCTTATCTGCTGTTGTATGATCTACTGTTGTATGATGCAGTTTTTACTTTTACCTATTAACTTGAATTATGGGAAAAATAGAAGAAGTTAAATTAGTTGTTGCATTATGGGAAAAATAGAAAAAGGTAAATTAGTTGTTGCATTATGGGCATTTATATAGACATAGTTTTATTAAACAGTTTGTGTGCTTGATTATTGTTGTCTGTTGTTCTAGCCTTCAAAAGGATATTGAATTTGTTTATAGGAATGTACATACATTGGATCTAATTTAGGCATGTTATGTTGATTAGTATGATACTGTATTAAGTTTTAATAAGTCATGCATGAGAGTCCTCCATGGAACATTCCTTATAGAAGCATTATTAATAATAGGAGAGAAATATGGACCATGTTGCAGTACAGTTAGCATCGAATGGATGGGTATCACACCCATGCAATGGTTCAACCCCATTCCTAACTGCTAGTTTAAGGAATATAGGGGTCAAGAGTTGTAAACCATAGAACCAACTGCACCATAAACCATAGAACCTTCAATAATTCAGCCCAAACTATGAAACTTCAATAAACCTTAGACCCTGTTGCAACATAAACCACAGCCCACGATATCATCTAGGATGAAGCTATTATAGTGGTCTTGGGATTCTTCTATCTCCCTTTGAATTTTGGGCATATGGTTGTAATCCCATGTGGTTGTAATTCAGCCGAATTGACCGCAACATAAACCATGGACCCTGCTGCAGCATAAACCCTAGAATTCATAAACACTGCTACAACAACATTAACCATAGAGCCTTCAATAATTCATAGAATTCAGAAATTCAGAAACCCCAATAAAATTATAAACACTGTTGCAACATTAACCATAGAGCCTTCAAGAATTCGGCCGAAACTATGATTGCAACATTAACAAACAACAAACTAAATTCATAACCCTAAAAAAATTACAAACCCGACTGCAACATAAAACATAGAAGATAGATAATTCAAGCCAAACTATGATTGCAACATAAACCAACAACAAACTATGATTGCAATGGTTGGGCATATGGTTGTAATCCCATATTACTGCAACATAAGCCATGGACCTTGCTGCAGCATAAACCCTAGAACCTTCAATAATTCATCCCATACTACTGCAACATAAGCCATATACCCTCTGGGTGGCGGAGCGTTCACAGATAGGGCCCGAGCAACAATACACGGGAGGAAGGAGAGGTCGCGGGAAAAGCGCCCACCCACCACGACAGGTGGCGGTGCCATCTGGGCCCGGGATGGATACGTGTCGACTCGACAGCGTGGCATGGGGGAGGGAGCCACGTGGGGTGTCCAACAACTGGCATCCCTCCCTTATATAGAAATACAACAATGTTTGTTTGGTTATAGAAGATATTTTGATTCCATCAATAATGATGATTGATCATTTTGGTGTGTATGTGTTGGTCTTTCATAATGGTAGTGATGACAATAAGTTTTTTGGGTTGTAGGTGCATAAACCCTAGAACCTTCAATAATTCAGCCCAAACTATGATTGCAACATAAACCAACAACAAACTAAATTCATAATCCCAAAAAAATGTTAATGAAATGTTTAATCAAAGTACATTACAGCTTGTTGTTGAAATGATGAAATTGTATATTAAACCTTATGATAAACCCCTGATTACAATGCCACAAACATTAGGGAACGATATGACCTAGGATTGTACCCAAAAATGTATAGGATTGTATACAAAATGGCCATGTTGCAATAGTTAGACCCAGTGATTACAAAATCCACAATGCAATGTGGTCACAACAAAAACTTTAGCATCCCTATATGACACTCCTATGCTTGATGTCGTCCAAGATCTTCACTTCCCAATATTGTTGAGTTTCCTGCTTGAGCCAGGTTGGTTGGCATACCTAACAATGGTTGATTAGGTTGTGGCTGGTTTCCTCCATATGATATCCAATTTGCTTCTTGTAGCCATGGAGGAATTGAGTAGCCACAGTGCACACTTGTGCTACTAACCCCTGCATTGGGTTGAGCCCCCCGATAATCATACATATGTCTGACACCTGCACTGGTAGGAGGGAATATAGTGGGCATGCGCACTTGTTGATAGCAGGGGACTTGGATGTTTAGGAGGTCTTGGAAACATGGAGTATTATCTGCAAGATGTTCCAATGTGTTTGGCATCATCCTACTGCCCTCCACTATGTTTGCATCAATGGCATAACTTTTTGCCACCCCTTGTTCTTTTTGAAGCAATTGTTGAGCCTTTCTCAATTCATTTTCATGCCTTGCCATTTGTTTTTGATGAGCCTTTTCTTGTCTTTCTTTCTCTCTTTCAAGCCTCTCCTGTGCTCGAATTTCTGTTGCAACAATCCTTGCAGCCTTCTTTTCTTTAGCTAAGTCCCTCTTTTTCTGCTTTAAATCCTGGAGTTCAAGTTTCATTTGCTCAGACTCAACCAATAGTTTTATATAGTCCTCTGAGGTGAGTAACTGTGAACTTCGGCATAGACGAAGATTGTCTGCTGTAAATTGCCTTCTTTTTGCTGACACTCTCTCTACCTGTAGCTTTAGAAACCGACCAAGCAACTGGCCCTTCTTTGACACTTGCTGCTCCTTGCTTGACACTTGCCTCTCAATATTTGGGTCAATGTTCTCCTGCTCTATCTGAACCATATTGTCCTCTTCAGCTGGAACCTCGTTGTGGACACTATATTCTTCCAGGTTTCCATTGTCCACAAAATAATGAACAATTTCTTCTTCCAATTCTCTGGGTTGTGAAGGCATGTTCATGCTTTCTTCATTTGTCCTTGAGACAATATTTTTGTCCAAATTCATCATGGCTTCTACCAGCCATGATGGTGGGGTAACCTGGCTTGGCAACGTCAATTCTCCATTGCTGCTTCCTGGTGCATGGTCAATGTTTTCATTGACATGAACAGAAGTAGAAGTTGCAACTGTTTCTTGCATAGAGACATTAAGAAGATTAGAAGCAGAAGTTGCAGCTGTCTCAGCTGGTGTATGTACCTCCATGTTACTGTCAATTGGTTCATTGTTATATTGTGTTTCACTTACCTGTTCTTCTTCATCACCACAGTATGGTCCTCCTTGAGAGAGGGATATCATATGATCAGCAGCAACAATGTCTTCCTCTACCTCCACATCTTCTTGGCCAGCAACATGTGCTTGGACATCCCCTTCTTCCTGACCATTTAGATCAAATCCCAGGCTACAACTAGTATCATGCATGAGAGCCTCAGAATTTAGTGGCCATATTCCAGTCCTCCTAAACCCAGCCTTGATATTCGTAGGTGTGAGAGCCCTTTTAAAGGCTTTACTTGCAAGCTCGGCTAGCTCAAACCTTTTTACCTCCACCCCTGGATTCTGTGCCATCCACGAAGCTTGCTCACCCCTGAAATAGTTCTTGAAAGGCCCGAACACACTGACATCTAGGGGTTGCAATCTGTGAGTGATATGAGCAGGCAGTGTCAACAGGTTGATGCCCAAATTGTTAGCCTCCTCGATTGTTTGCACAACAATGTGGCTTCCATGACCATCTAAAACCAGCAGGTGTCTATTTACAGGTGAGACACCGCCTGGTATAGATGCAGCAAAGTGAGTAATCCAATTCAAAAAGAGTTCTTTGGTCATCCAAGCATGGGGGTGTGTAGCCATGCATGCACCTGGTTCACAATTTTGTATATAGTTTTTGAGTTGAGTTTTACCTTTAAATAGATAAAATCCTGGGATTGAAGCACCAATTGCATTGACACAACATAGAATAGTGATCCACTCCCTACTCCTAGGCAAAATATTTGGCACATTACGACTCCCTCTATTGGCAATTACATGCATGCCACAGTTCCTTCCTACCTGTAAACTTGTTTCATCACAGTTCCATATATGGTCTGGAGCATACCCATGGTTCTCATATGCACTAGAAAGGGTGGCATAGAACTTAGTCAGAATTACAAGTCGTAGATTTAGAGCCCTGTCTCTATCTAGGCCCTCAGTTGTATGCAACACAAAGTCTGGATGCCTTTTTTTAAACCCAAACCACCATGACTTACCAGGAAACCCATCTTTGAAGGGGTTTGGCATCCCTTGACAGATTTGAGCTACTGTGGATTTTAGTTGTATCAGCTCTAGCCCATGTCCCATTTCATCCATCTCCTTACACCACTGAACCACCTCGGCCTCCTCCTCTTCACTCATAATTGTAACAGGCCCTCTGCGCTTTGTATGTGTGAGTCCATTTATCCAATAATGTACTGAAGAGGTAGCAACTCCATGTTTTTTAGCAGCAGCACGAATGGAATATCCATTGAACTCTACATCATCAATAGCAGCTAGCATGTCTTCTTTTGTCCAACCTCTTATTGCACTGATTTTGGTGACTGAACTTGTTCCTTGAACTGTGGCTGGAAGTGACTGTGTGGTTGGTGGTGGGACAACAATGTCCTCTTCCACCACATTGTCATTCTCAACAGCATTGCTGGGAGCATTGTTGGAATTTGAATGATCGAGCCTCTCCTCATCCGATGAGGTGCAGCGTAGCTGGGCACCCCTACTCAGTCGACGACTTGTTCTCCTTGCATTGGTGACTCTTGCCATGCCTACAACAACCTGCACATTAGAAGGGATGTTGGTTATGTAGAAGAAACTGAAAGTTGATTATAACAGAAATGTAAATAATAGAAACAGAAACATAAATAACATAAATAACATGAATAACAGAAACATAAATAACATGAATAACATAAACATAAATAACATAAACAGAAACATAAATAACATAAACAGTAACCTGAATCTACTATGCACACAGTTCTGCTGGTATGCCTCCACTGTGCACACACTTCTGATGGTATGCCTCCACTGTGCACACACTCTATTGTTCGAATTTCTGAAATGCAACTATGCACACACTCTGTAGGTCGAATTTATGAAATGCATCTTCATAAGGGTTGTGGTTCATTTATAGTTGTTTTCTATTGAATTGGGTTGGTAAGAAGGTTGCACATGGCTTGCAATCTCTCAAATTTCAATGTGTGTTGTGGATTGATTTGAGAGTGATCCAATGGTTAGGATCTTGTCATTGTGGATCCCCGTGCCTTCATCTGTTTCATGATCTGTGTGCTTCCATCTGCTTAATGGGTGCATTTAATGGGTAGGTGTCATTTATTGAATACAGTGGGTTGGAATGTTGAACAATCTTGTAGTTATGGCTGACACTATCTTTTCTGATGCTTGAACAGGTTTCAATGAATGTTTGAACAAGTTTTAATGAATTCTAGGATATTTAGGCTCCAATAGATATTTGTGGGTCCTCCTTTGATAGGTACCTTGCAGTAGGTGGCAAAAACGAGTTGGGTTATTTAGCTGTTCATGTACTTCTGGATCCCTGAGCAGATCTGTACTTGGTTGGGACAAGATGTTTTGTACAGTTTGTCATATAAAGACTATTTATTGACACCTATTGGCCCAGTCAGTTAATGGGCAATTTTTGGACATAATTTAAATATTTTCTGCACTTAATATGGAATGTGTATGTTTAATTTATGGGTTTATTTGTGTCAATATATGGTGGTTGTGTGGGACCAGTACTATGACAACTACTGGTCCTTGTTCAAGAATAGACAACTCTCCCCTAGTTTGTAGTACCAACACATAATGATACAGAAATATAAAGATAAAGTTACGTCAGCTTCAGTGATATCAACCTAACTAAGGGTTGCTTCAACTTTTTTTGTCTGTAGGACCTTCTTACATGATGTCCGTGATTTACCACATCTTCAAGGTCTCATTTTTTATTCCAGGCGTTATTTGTATGTGGAATGAACCATCAAACTTAGCTGAGTCCTCTTTGGCTTTTTGAGATTTTGAAAACATTTGGTACAGAAAAAAATAGGAACTTCAATATTCATAGATTCCTTTCAACCAATAAATAGGGAAAACTCAAGATCAGAAATAATTGTGTGCCAGTCATCAAGATGGAAAACACAAAGAATGCATTTCTTGATTTATGTCATTCCTCTTGCTCTCGTTTCTCTAAGTTCTTTATTCTTTTATGATTCACATTTTGTTTATATTCTTTTGGCTTTATTTGCGGGACAGTTATGACAATGGAAGCTCACAGGGAATTGACTGTAGTCTCTTGACCAATCTGATCATTACTGATTCAAGCTTCTACCAGATTTCTCACCACTAAAGAGCTATATGAAGATCAGTTAGAAACTCCCTTAGAAACAAGACTACAATGGACATTGAGAATTACAAGATCGAGATATTTTTAGAACTGACTCTTCTTCTCTCCTGTCATATGTTTCTTATCCAATACCAGAAACACCCTCAATGGTTCAAGATATAATCAACGAATTTTTTTCAGCTATGTATGTATTCCTCCTTCGTATAAAGTTGACTTTCACCATTCATATTTGTCATACAAAAATTAATCACCATTCATATAAAGTTGACTTTTTAAACTAATCAAGTGGGAGCAATTATTTAAATACAAAAATTGTACAAGTGGAAACGACAAATAAGATTTAAACATTGACATTGAAAAGAGTTTCTGAATAATCAGTGTTCACATTCGCTTGCGAAAACATTAAATTGATGATCCATTTTGTGGCGTCTAAGATCTAGAGGCTTTCAAGAACCTAGAATTCAGAGAATCTAGTTGATTTCATTGTCAAAGAACACATTATTGTAATGACCTAATCTAATATAAAAGATGTCTTACCTAGTGGCCCGTGAAAACATCTGGCGAAGTAAGCCACTACCTTCACATTTAAATTATATACCTGAAATACTAAAGCCAATGACTTAAACTAGCATTTGCCCCTTGAGGGGAAAAAAATGAATGCTGATAGGAAAAGAGGAAAGTTAGAAGGAACAAAAACATAGGCACAGGCAACGAAGGTTATTGGTGGGGAGGGTGCGAAAGGTTTTGTATAGGAGGAGCTTGCTCCAGTAGAATGAAACAAAGGAATCTACAGTAAAGGGTGGAATGGTAGTGAAGCAAGGAAAGACACAGACAATTTTGGGAGGGTAGATTGGTTTCCATTGGGAGTGCTTTCTACGAGGAGAGAATGACCAAGAACGTGTAGCTTCAAGAAAGGTAAGGTGCTCTAGTGCAGTGGGTCGCTGTATGTATGCAAAAATGAAGGTACACGAGTCATTCCAAGGACTTACAGTAGTAGTAGCAGCAGTCCTATTAGGTCATTGCATTTGAATCTCAATGGTAAATTGGGTTTTGTATAACTATTGTATTTTGCAAACTGAGAAGGAGAGGCAAGGCTAGGATGGGTGAGGGATAATCGTTTAGTTGAAAGAGATCTGGGAGTGGGAGATATATATAGAATCCCTGTTGGTTCTGCATTCCATGTTTTCAATACAAGCAAGGAAACCAAAAGCAAAAATGACTACAACAAAGAGCTTTTTCTGTAACAAGTGGCTCAGAGTCGAATTAGTTCGAGATCAGAGGAAAACCAAAATCAAATATGAAAATAATGAAGAGCTCTTTGGTAATTTTAAAATTTGAATTATATAAAAGTAAGAAAATATCGGCATAGGTGGGGGTGCATCGATGCTCATGTCTTACGAATGGGTGTACCAATGCTTTAAAGTTACGTGCACAATGATGTTTTTTTATGAAATGGGCACACCAATGCTCCTATAAGTTATGTGTGCACTGATTCTTCTCTTTTAGGAATGGGTAGACTGATGCTCATCTAAGATATATTCACACCAATTCTCCCATTTGGTCCTAGAGCACTGATGCTCAAAATGGCCTTAGAGCATCAATACTCCTATGTCCTTAGAGCACTGGTGCTTTCTAAAACATGCATCGATGCATATTAAATAGTTGTGCAATGGCGCACATTATTTTTTAAGTGCATCAACTAAAAAAAATCCATTAAAACCTTCGACCACTCAAAATTTCTAGCTATAGTGAAAAATCGTTAAACTCTTTACTAAAACCTCCGTTACCAATTGCAAAACTTTTAGCAGATTTTTTTCCGGTAATTTTATCCAATCTTATAACACTTAAAAACCTTTAGAAGATATTTTTCTTATAATATATCATTTATCATAATTCAAAACATAAAACTTATCAAACATGTACTTCTTAAGTTTTAATGTTTCCCTTTCCTTTCTATATAGTTTCTCCAATAATTATTATTTTTAGCTTCATTACTCTATATTTCCCCAGTCTTTTTTGTTTATCTTATTATGTCATTTACCATTTAACGTTTTATTTATTGTTTTTTAAATTAATTATAAAACTTAATTATATTTCCCACAAGTCTTTTTTGTTTATCTTATTATGTCATTTACCATTTAACGTTTTATTTATTGTTTTTTAAATTAATTATAAACCTTAATTTAAAATTAGTCATTGTTTTATATATATATATATGGTGGTAAATCCCTTTTCATATGTGTAAACATCTCCTTACTTTTGGATAGCACAATTAAGCCTAATCATAGTTTAGGGTTAATTATAAATTAAGGTGAGTCTTAATAACAAATTTTCTTAAATCTAATTAATCTTTTCATATTAATAAAAAATTGAATGATTTCATTTTCATATTGATGATGGACCACATTTGTTTGGTCCAAACATTGATTATAAAGCATATATGATAGATCTAGAAGAACACTCCACTAGAAATTTGATTGCAAAAGTATTAGAACCGAGATGAAATACATCATGAATATTTCTTAGATGAATTAGTAGCTCAAGGAAATAAGAAACAAGTCATGTTCTTTTCGTGATCCCGAATGGTACTATGAATCTAGGATATAGCTTTGCTCCTTTCCTGAATCTAAATGAACTTTTTGATGGTCTAACTCTAATAAAAAATTTGTCGTCTTTCTTATAACTTCTATTAGTTTGCTTTGCATTAATGCAACTCTTTTGGAAATCCTTGGCTTCCTTAAGCCTAATCTTATTTTGCACCATTTTCTCTTCCATCTCTTGCAACATCTTGTGTATCAACACTGCATGATCCCCTGAGCAATCCCAATCCATAAGGGTTATGTAAGGTCTCTCATATAAAATTCATATGGGGACATGCAAATAGAACTATGATAAGCATCGTTATACACAAATTCGACCAAGTAAATATGATTTTCCCATTTACTTAGATAATTCATTACATACATCCTTAACATATCCTCCAAAACTTGGTTAAACCTTTCAGTTTGACCATTTGTTTCAAGAGGATGATAATCACTACTAAAATTTAATTGTATTCCAAGGAAGTTTGAAGGCGAGTCCAAAATCGAGAGGTGAATCGAGATTTCTGATTTGGAATAAGTTTATAAGTATTTTATGTAACTATGCAATTTATTTAAAAAAGATCCAATCTATGGCTATAGCATCACAAGGACACTTGACAGGAATGAAGTGAGCACTCTTGGTTATTAAATCCTTGACCACCATAACACAATCATGCCTTTGTAGGATCATGCTGAGACCAATTATAAAATCCATGGAAACAACTTCCCACTTACTTTTAGGGATGCGTTGTGGCTGGAGCAAACCGACACGATGACGATGCTTTTCCTTGACTTGCAGACACTTAAGACATCAGGTAACAAATTGAATGATATCCTTATTTGTACTTGGCCAAAAGCAAAGTCTATATGCTTCTTTGGTAGACATAAATGGGCTGCATAGGCTACACAACGACCTTTTGATAGTACTAATCTTCGAAAGTCCTTGTTCTCATATATATATATATATATACATCATTTCCAAATGTCATAAGAATGTGTCTGAGTCTAACAAGTAACCTTCATATTTTTCTTCCACACCCTTTTATTTTTCTAAAATGGATTTGATTTATTTGTATAAAGGGTCTTCTTAGAGGTGACTTAATCCCCTCTCTTAAATCCACCTTCAAGTAGATTATTGACTAACTTATACGCCTTTGAATTAATGCATCCGCCACACTATTTTATTATCATAAAATCATAGAGAAGCACCCTATATACATAATGAGGCCTTTGACTTCAACAATAATTTATATTAAACTAATATACTAATGAGCTTTAATAAGTAAAATAACTACAAACTATGCCTACACGTCCATTCAAACTCAAATTGAAACTTTGTGTAGTTGACTATTTTACAGAAATATTTAGGTAATTTGGACTGAAAAGACTGAAAAAACAATGCATAATGCAATGCTACTCATCTAAAAAAAACTGTTTACTTAAAATGCATTTCCATGATTTTTAGTTTTACCGTCTTATTGCATGGTATCCACGTTGCTATGGAAACCATGGCAAGAGGGGTTCCAGTGGTAGCTCTCGCCCCGGACCTTCACTCCAACTGAAATGATAGCCAAGAAAGTTAAATTAACAAACATGTTGCATTTAGATTATATGCAAACAAACATGTCGCACCAAACTGTCAAACTCTTCGCATGCAAAGGCCATAGCCACTAAGTGTCATGTATCAAACATCGCAGATTGTATGTAAAACAACTTTATTGATGAGGCAAGTTAGGCATTGCTAATGAGGTTTCCTTGGATTCATTGTAGTACCAGTAATGTTCCGTTGGCAACCTAATATTTCACAAATGCCCCCACATTAGAGAAATTTTGAGGTAAAAAAAGGGCCTCAAAACAAAGAAAATGTACTATAAAATACAACCAATCACATTCTAGTAGATGACATCATCCCCCTTGGTGAGGTGGCATTGCATGAGTTAAGAATGCTTATTTGTCAAATTTTCTATGGTGGATGAAAACACATAGTTAACCAAGGTAGTGGTGTAAGTACTTTTAAGTCATAAAGTAAAGTACTCATAATGATAGTCTTTTCATAAAATAATATTATTGTCATTTTCAAGTAAAGTACTCATAATGAATGTCTTTTCACACTTTCACATAAAATAATATTATTGTCATTTTCAAGTGAAGTACTCTTAATTCATAAAGAAAGTCCTTTCACATTTTTTTATAAAATAATATATTATCATTTTTATGTTTTTAATTTTAAATTATATATTCACTCCATTCTATTTAATAACATAATGCCAAACTAATAAAGAATAATAATAGATTTAATAAATAATAACAATAATAATAATAATGCAATGTGGATTATAATAATATTATTGACATTTTACATGCAAATAAATTCTCAATTAAATTACATTATTAAATTCATGAGAAAAGTACTAAATATAAAAAGTCAACATAAAATTTAAAAAAAAGCTCTTAAAAATGTTTTTTATTATTTAATTTAATTTGCAAGTTCAAGACAAATAAATGTTAAAGGACAATACATTTTTGGGAATTTACAATGAATCTTAGTCACATCAATGTAGACTTATTTTATTAATTTTATTTCTAGTGAATTTTGAAAAGTAACTCAACCATGGTTATTTATATTGTGCATAGAAAATAGTGTGGGAGGTGACTTGTCATATATACCTACCCCATAAAACCCCAAATTCATAATATTTTAATATATCTCATATTTTTGTAGTACATCTCTTAGGAGGCCCTTTTTTGACCTCAAAATCTCTCTAATGAAGTTCTCTGTGAAGACGGGCATAGAGATTTGGCTCAAAGGCAAGGATCTGCATCCTACCTTTTTCATTTTTAAGTTGTGTGGAGCATACAACACGATGGCCAATCTACCAATGGAGCAACTAGATGGGGAGTTACTTACTTACAGTTCAGAAAATAATGTAACATAGTCATTTGCAATGTGGTTTAAAATAAATAATATCATGTTCTTTGCATGTGTACCAAGTGTCTGACGATGCACACCAGTTGGAACCTGCCCCAAAGTAGGTGTATTCTCCACTGGATCAACCTACCCAGGTCTCTTGTGCCTCCATCTCACTGTAGTACAAGCCTTAAAAACTAAACCACCGACACCTGTTATTTCTCAAACTTGTATATGCCAGCTATGAACGAAGGACTTTGAATGCTTTGGTTCTTCAGAAAATTTACAGAGTGTTGTTGGTTAGGAGCAGATACACGTGGGGTGTAATGGATTCTCAATGGGCAGAGTTTCTTGAAGGAATGGTGAATCCATTGGCTGCAACAGGAATAGTGGTAGTGGCAGTGGTGTTGTCCTATTTCCAGAAACTTGGCTTGGGGTGGGAGATGGTTTATTCAAGGTCATTCCTCCAGCTCTCAATTATTGGATTTGTGCTGCAATTCATATTTACCCAGAAAAATGTTATATGGATCTTGGCGGCCTACTTATTCATGGTGAGTTTCTGTTTCTTTCTACATTTTCATCGATAGGATCAAAGTTTTGAGTCTGTTTGGAGTCGGTTTTCAATCTAGAAGCAATTACAAATTAGAAAAAGATTATTGGGTTGTCTCTATAATTCTGTGTTACCGGAAGGAAGAAGGGAAATGACTGCAGAAGAAAATACTTGCTCTGGCAAAAATAGTGAATGCAGAAACACTATAGAAGCTCTCCATCTAGATTGGGGCAATCACTTCTATTTTTGTGGCAGGTACTATTGGGGTATGCTTGCCTATTGTGGGCCGAACTTTTTTCTACTTGGGGTCCTGACATGATAGAAATATATTCTTTCTCATTAAGGATTTCTTGCTACTGGCTTCGTCCGTATTCTCCCGGATGCCTTCGAATCTCTTATGAGTGAATGCTTAAGTCCGAAGCCATGGGGTAACTTCCCCTTTGCTGGGTTTATAGCAATGATGGGTGCAGTGTGTACCCTTATGGTGGATGCTCTTGCCACTAGTTAATATCGGCGCTCTCACTTTAAAAATCAAACAAAGGGATGAATCTTAATGAGGCTACAGAGCTTTCTTCTAATGGCAATGATTCAGAACATGAGAATCATGTTCCTGCACACACACATGCTACACATGGCCACGCCCATGGATCCAACACTATAGATGAAGATTTCAGGATTCATCATCGTGTCATTGCTCAGGTAAAAATATTAAAGTGCAACTTTCAATGGCAATATTTTAATGTCTATTGGCAATAAACAGTTGATAAGTAGTTTCAATCTCTCAAGTGCAGATTTCAATGTCAAATAGGTAGTTTGGTGGGTTCCTTAAACCTGTTGTTGACTGTTTTGAATTTGAGATGAATTTTGGAACTGAATGTAAATTATATGGTTGATATCGGGTATTGGAATCGGGTATAGTTTCTCAATCATTCATTATTGGAATATCATTGGGTGCCTCTGAGAGTCCATGTACAATTAGGCCATTAGTGGGAGCATTATCATTTCACCAATTTTTTTAAGGAATGTGCCTTGATGGATGCACATTCAGGTCATAATTGTTTTCCCTTAATCTTCAAAAATTCAAACAGTAGCTGGCATGGGTATTTACATGTATTATAGGGTTTGACTGAATTGTGTGGAGCAGGCGGGTTTCAGGAATAAGTCCCTCGCGGTTATCTTTATGACGTTTTTTTCGCTATGACAACGCCCTCTGGTATTGCACTGGGAATTGGGATTTCATCTGCTTACAATGAGAATAGCCCCACGGCACTGATTGTTGAAGGAGTATTTAACGCAGCATCTTTTGGAATTTTGATATACATGGCTTTGTTGGATCTTCTTGCCCCCGATTTTATCAACTCTTGTCAGATGAAAAAGAGTGGAGCGCTTCAACTATACACATACATTGCTCTGTTGTTAGGTGTAGTGGCCATGAGTTTGATCGCCAAATGGGCCTGAAATTTTACTGGATCATGTAACTCAAATGATCTTTTGGTTCGATCGCTCTCTGTGGCCAGGTTATAAAAATGTTGCAGGAAACATCGCACACCCAGGACGCAGTGCAAACCCAAATATTCAGAATATTAATACGATGAAAGAGGGACCATCCATGTGGCAGCATTCCATTAGCTCTATGAGCGAGGAATCTAGCCGACCTGGATGATTACGCTTCTCCACAGTGAAACGCCTACGGCGTAATTATGAACATGCGCTTTTGGATGATGACGAAAGGATCCTATGGGGTACCCTGAGGTTTACTTAGCTATGTTAGCTAAAGCATTTGAACCTGTTTCTTTACACAGATACACAGGTAAGAGTATTGTTACAAGTAATTCTAATTATGTTTTAGTTAGCCGTTGAAGCTTTATGATAACTCTAAGTACTTCCTTGCAAGAGAGTTATTAATGGTATAAATCTTTGTCATATTTCTATAAGTGTTACCTTGACCATACTTACAAGTCGCAAAAGTCGTAACTATTAATATCTACACTAGACGACTTTAGTGAATCGGCAAAAGTCGTAACTATTAATATCTACCTACACTATGAATTCTCAATTACGTGCTAGATTACAATGTATAAGTGCTATTATGATCCTGTCATCATTTCTCCATTTTGCAAAGAGTGGTATTATCATGTATATTTATTACGTGAATGTTTCAACTTATAAGTTGCTCTATACTATAGAAATGTGAGCCAATGATATTTAATTAATCTAGAACTTTTAAACATAACTATATATATTTTACTTTTCTCAATATATAATTACATGATGACCATACTATTGTAGCAAAGAGTTGCTATAATGTAACTATCATAAATACGATGATATACTCTAATGTAACATTGTTAAATAAGCAACGTAAACATAATGTTGCGATGTATAATTTATGGAGTCCTAAACTATATACTAAGTATTGAATGCCTTCTACGAATGCGATCTACATAAACATGAAGTCATTTGGTAAACTATGCAACATATTAACTATGCATTCTCCGATCAATACTTTTGGAATGTATTACACAATTAGGTGTCGACTTTATACTTTGAATATGCAAAAAAAAGATATGTTGCAAACCCTAAACTGGTACTGAGATGTGATAATGACTGGGCAATGAATGTCTAGTATGTTGGCATGTTTTCGTAACAGGTCTAGCATTAAATTCACCTACCTACTATGTTGAGTGGAATTATTAGTGGGTGCCATCGTGGCTATCGTTCACATGATAGTAATTCCAAATACTACCATTACGCCGAGCTGTGCACTGCTTTGACCCTTGGTCTACTGGGCTGGCATCGTGGTGGATGTGATAATAAATATGACATTCAAAGTGGTTGTTTCCCGATTCTCAACGTGCCTGGTTGGCATCATCTCCATCGTTGATCTCATATGTTCTGGGGCTTTGAACTGGAACCCTAGTATTTCGTTATGTTTATCGTTGGAGTGTTTCTTTGGCCTTCATTTTGCTTGGTAGTGGTAAGGTGGAGAGGCCAACCGCTTGCAGTAATGTAGGGTTTGGTAGTTGTTGTTCGGAGGACTCCTTCCTCAGTTTCGATCCCTGGACCTGTAGGGAAAACTTAATAATTCCAGGCTTTATGTTTCTTGTAGAGACAAGCCACGATGCAACCTTTGATGATGTTTTTGGAAGTAGTTTTCAGGGTTTTTCTGTTGGTCTTTAATAGGGAAGTTTGGACCAGAGATCGATTCTCTTGTATGAAAAATAACAAGTGATTCTCAAATTCTGAGTCCTCTCTTCGCTGCGTTGCTAGATGGCTCTGTCTTCGTTTGCTAACGACACCTCTATTTTGGGAGCTACATTACAAGGTAATGTTTCAAAATGAAATAGTAAGGTTATTTGAATTGTTCAAGTTAAACCCTGCGTTTTCTTCGTTTAACCTTTCAATGCTTTAAATGGCAGGTGTTACTTCGTCAAAGAGTTACGAAGTTTGAAGCTCGATGGAAGAATGCTGCTCAACCATCCGGTAAACCTCGGTGGTTCTAAACCCTCGTAGGTACTCATGGCATGGTTTTGCCGATGCTTAATGTTTGACGAGCGTTTGGTAATTGGTTTCTGGCAAAGTTTTTGGCCGGTGTTAAGTTTTGAGAGCCAAAAGACAAAGTGTCCATAGGATGAAATCCTCGGCTTGTCTTGTTACTCTGCTTTGCAGCGTTTCACTGTAATTTTTGTTGAAAAAGTAAACTTGTTTAAGATGTAATTGCTAAAGGGATGAACCCTCGGTCATTTTAATGGGAATACAGTGTTTAAGAAAACTTAAAATAGTTTCTGTGCACTATCTAAGTTTATCTAAACCGATGTTTGAGTGAATAATACAGTGTTTGATAAAAAGTCGAGAGCCATGGGCTAACTTGTTTTGCAAAAGAGAAACTTTGTGTTCATAATGTTTAAGTTAAAGTTTGAATGGTCATGAGACTCAGTTTTTGGTAGTAATAATACCCTTGTCTGAGTTTTTCTTGTATAAAAAGATAGACATCGTAATGTAAAAATTGAACTATAGAATACGTTTGGTTTTGGAAATCTGATGTAAATATTTGATGTTTACGTTTTTAAGTGCTTGGCCTTAAACTGGCTGTATGATAGTCTTAGAGTTTTTAAATCGAAAAACTGTAAACGTCTGCAAACTCTGCTATTGTTGAAATCAGTCTTGTAAATCCTTTTGCAGAACGATAAATGTTTTCTATAGAAGATAATCAGTATCTAGGGATTCAAAAGAAGACAATACATTATGATCCTTAACATGAAAGACATTCTTACTGCAAGAATTTGGAATACATGGAAGAGTTCAATTCAATTAAATAAAATGCTGCATAATAATATAGAAGACTATAGCATTGAAATATCATAGATATTCTAAGTTGGTATTACAACTATTTTTCAAAAAGCCCAAGTACCATAAGGAGAGAAAATGAAAAGTGCTACGAGAGTGTGATAAATGTTTTTGCTTATAGTCCTTTACAGTTTTTGAATGAAATGATAATAAAATGCATAGTATGTGTATTTCGAAATGAAGTAGATGAAAGAAAAAAATTAAAATGCCTGTATTATGAAATGCTATTTTCTATCCTCCACCTTTTAATTATTCTATTTAATTCTCCACCTCCTGTACTAGAGTACGACATCTCTGATGTGTTGAGAAATACAGGAAAGTAATTTATTCATTCAGAAACATAACTATTCTAACCTATCCTAACTTAACAAAATATACAGTTCAGCTAAACAATTTAGTCAATAAGTCTTCATTATCAAACCAAGAAAAAGGGTTAGAGGTTAAATAAAACAATTTCGTTCATTCAACTGAAAATAATCAAAATAGAATAGTAGAACCTGATGAATGTAGGAGAAACAAACAACCAAAGGAGCCTGTTCCATCCAACCTACTCCTGAAGACAACCAAATTATTTGCCTTAGAACCCTAGAGCCTGTTCACTGAACCACTAGGAAGAAGAATCTATAGAAGCTTTAGGTCATCAGCTTGCAGCAACAATGTAGATGATTTAGTCATATAGACTTAGCGGTCAAAGAGATCTGCACCAGCACCTCTGGTTTATGTTATCACACAACTTGTAGTTGTCCCTGGTGGTATCCCATCCGGGACGGTAGAGGAGATGGACAACTAAAGAGGTGACCCAAGAGATGCCACGGTTTCCAATGCAAGGTGGGAGTCACGTCAACTGAGGCACTCTTCACTTTAGATCTAGATAAATCAAGACCTAGGGGGAGACCCTATAACCAATCAAAGATGATTGGATTCAAACAAAGGTTCCTAGGGATGAGTTAATGGTAAGTTACGGAAACCAATGCAAGGTAAAGTGGACCTAGAAATTAAAGTATGGTTGAAGGTGGTTTGAGAGATGATTAGTGTTTCAACCAATGTATGATTTAGGCCACATGATGAGCTAAAAGGACAAGATCTAGTATCATGTATTACATAAGTGGGACCCACTTCCTTGGGATATGTGAATGGCTCAAAGGGGACCCACAAGGTGGAATTTAAGGGATGAAATTGGTACTAAGGGGCATATAATGAGTAGATCTATGGATCTAAGTTGAAATTAGGAATACCCACTTACGGGATCTAAGGTTTGACACAAATCCCAAGGAGTGCGACTTGCTTATGGAGGACTAGTGCCTTGTTGGATGGGTAAATGGAGTCAAAAGGTATATCAAAGTGTAGATCGAGACACCATGTAGGTAAATCAAGTGGGCTAATTGAGATATAATGGTTGGATCTTTCTAGATCTAATGTTTCATGATATGACCCTAAGTGGACCACAATCCCTTGAAACAAGGAATGCTACCCCCAAGGCAGATCATCACAAAATGACACACTAGATGTAGGTTTCAAATTATGTTTTTTCCAAATCCACAAAAATCTCAACTACCCACGTCCTTAAAGTGGGCAAACTCACTCACCCAAGGAAGTGCGACCTTGCTCAAGGAGGGCTAAAAGGTGGAGAAGGGGTACCAAATCAAGTCTAATGGTCACCAAACTATAGATCCAAGTAGTTTAGGCAATGATCTATGTGGATCTTGAAAATCAAGGCAATCCAAGGGTTAAATCTTACTAGATCTGAGTTTTAAGATGCCAAGTAGTTCAAAAGGGGGTTTTGATCCCTTAAAACGTGGAATGATGCCCACAAGGTAGAAATCACCAAAGTAAGAGTCTAGGGGTAGGTTATCAAGTATGTAGATTGCAAATCAAGTGGGATCTTACCTACCCATATGCTATATCTAACCAAATAACATCGAGGATGATGTTGAGACTTAAGGGGGGGTGTATGTCACCTACCCAAATTTTGGGACTATTTATTTTATTGCAGAAACATTATGTTGAATTATAATTACAAAGTTTTGTAATTATGACCAAATCTGGTCAAGGATGATTGTAATGACATATTATTATTATTTAATAAATTAAAGCAGGAGACAAACACCAAGGGAACTGTTGAATGAGTGTTTACTGACCCACTAGGAGGAATGGAAGCTGTTAGAAGGCACGGGACAAGTGTCAGCATTTGCACTCCACCACTAGCTGTTGGTTATGGGACAACCACCCCTAAATTTGTTGCATTATCCCCCAGGTGGGTGGAACAGAGCTATTAGCTCATTAATGACCAAGTTAACCACTAAAAAGGCCTAGGCAACCTAGAGAAGGCAATTCGAATTGAGCATGGAGCTCCATAATTATTTTTCTGCATAAATAATTCTTCAAGTGTATCAGGTGACTGAGAGATTCGAATAAAAAGGCTAAGTGGAAGTGCATTGTGAGTCTGCTGAATTGATTCTAAGAAGGAAACTATTATCACACCATAGTAGTAAGGCTACCATTCTTGCTTAGCAGATATTTGCACATTCCAGAGCTTCCATTATTCAGAGCATGGCTATGATGATTGTATATTTTGAGATCACTCATGATCAAAGCAGTGTATTATTCAGACTTATGTTAGACCTTGTGTCAGGGATGAGCCTTGAGAGTTCAGATTTGATGACCGATGTGACCCTTTATCCCATGCATAAATAATTCCTCAAGTGTATCAGGTGATCGCTGAGAGATTAAATTATTCTGAGAAGGAAACCAGAGGTGTCGATGCAAGTCTCTTCGACTGCTAAGTCTATATGCCTGAATGAGCTACATTGTTGCTGCAAGTTGATGACCTAAAGCTTCTACAGATTCTTCTTCCTAGTGGTTCAGTGAACAGGCTCAGGGATCCTAAGGCAAGTAATTTGGTTGTCTTTAGGAGTAGGTTGGGTGGAACAGGTTCCTTGGGTTGTTTGTTTCTCCTACATTCATCAGGTTCTACTATTCTGTTTTGTTTATTTTCAGTTGAATGAACGAAGTTG
Organism: Larix kaempferi; assembly: GCA_027924585.1. Taxonomy (NCBI): domain Eukaryota; kingdom Viridiplantae; phylum Streptophyta; class Pinopsida; order Pinales; family Pinaceae; genus Larix; species Larix kaempferi. The sequence goes on from BSBM01000887.1 coordinate 1,833,982, forward strand.
TTTTATTAAACCTCTAACCCTTTTTCCTGGTTTGATAATGAAGATTTATTGACTAAATTGTTTAGCTGAACTGCATATTCTGTTAAGTTAGGATAGGTTAGAATAGTTCTATTTTTAAATAAATAAATTACTTTCCTGTATTTTTCAACACATCAGAGATGTCGTACTTTAGTACAAGAGGTGGAGAATTAAATAGGATAATTAAAAGATGCATGATAGAAAATAGCATTTCATAATACAGGCATTTTAATATTTTTCTTTATCTACTTCATTTCAAAAATACACATACTATGCATTTTATTATCACTTCATTCAAAAACTGTAAAGGACTATAACCTCATTTCATTTCCTTCATCAACATTCATGGATTAAACTTAGCATTTTTCCCATTATTTAAAACAATTTGCTATATCCCAAAATTTGCAGAAAAATGAATATTCTAGGTTTTATTTCCAAAGTCTTCCATCTAGTTTTATAAGCAAAAACATTTATCATTCTGCAAAAAAAGTCACAAAACCTATTTGTACAAGACAAACTGAGACAAGAGTATTTTTTTTTATTATCAATCGTAATATTTATTTAAGTGGTGGTTCAATACCAAAAACTAAGTCTCATCACCATTCCAACTTTAACTTAAACAACACAAACACTTAAACACTGTATTTTTCCATTAAAATGACCGAGGGTTCATCCCTTAGTAAATACATCTTCAACAAGTTTACATTTTCAACAAGAGTTACAGCGAAGCACTGCAGAGCAGAGTAACAAGACAAGCCAAGGATCCCAACCTCTGGACACTTATCATTGGCTCTCAAAATCACAAACACTGGCCAAAAAACCTTCGCCAAAAATCAAATACCAAACTCTCGTCAAACATCAAGTATCGGCCACACCAGGCTAGGAGAACCTATGAGGGAAAGAACCATCGAGGCTTACTGGTGGTCGAGCAACATACTTCCACCGAGCTCCAAGCAAATAACCCTTCGACGAAGTAACACCCACCACAAGAACCCTTGCGTAAAATAGATATTTAAAGGGATTTTAAGTGTTTTGTAAATGTTATTGTTTATATAACCATGTCCTATTTCCAGGTTATTGTGTCCAATATCATATATTCATATTTCTGTGTCCTCTATGTCTGATGTCCTCATGTCATGTGACTTAGCGTTATAGCATTAAGTGATGTGCTAAAGTTTCAACAAGGGCATATTTCTCTAATAACAAACTGACTGCGAAATGGAAACATATATCAATACACTTTGTTGTTTATAATTTACTTGGCGTTAAATCTATGCTATTATTTGATGCAGAAACCTCTGGTCTGCACAACACTCTGTTCCTCCGGTCTGCACATAAAATAGTCCAGTAATACTTCCCAAGGTTTGAAAGGGTTAGCAAATAACAGAGAAATACAATGTGCAACGCAGCATTATCATGGAAGGGAAAAATAAGATCCCCAATCTCAAAACCTGAAAACAAGTTCTTACAGCAGAAAGAGTAGTGAGGAATGCATAGATGCCCTGTTCCTGCAAACACATAAATATCTCGAAAGCATTTCACTAAAATACTCAGGTTAGGGATGATATATATACACAAAACCAGAGATTTTTTCTCCTCTGGACTCCTGTTTAATGACCTTAACCGAATGTTGGTGGATGGATGGTGACAGATCTCAAAATCATTTTTGGTGTCAGAGAAAATTGCTCCCTAGGAGTCAAAGAGAAATTGATTTGCCCTTCTTGTGCAGGTTAAAGATGAAGGAGAAAGTATCTTTAAAAAAAGATAAGAAAGATAAGTGTTTGATCAAAAAGAAAAATGCGGGATAAAAAAAAAGATTGTATAAAGGAAGAGGTACAAGTGAGAAGGAAATTAATCGAAGAACGAGAAAAATAACTGCAGAGAAATGCAGAGATCCAAGCCATAAGGGGAAGCATATAGGCATTGGAGAAAGAAGAAAACGAAAAATTGAAAAGGAGGAGTATTTTCCTTCCACTGGAGATAGCTGCAGCTGACAGAGAAGCTGCAAATGAAGAATACAATGCTGTTGAGCACATGGGGGCAAATACCGAGAATGGATAATTAAGATAAGTTTGATGAAGAGGAGATGGGGAATATGATTATTTCCGTGGAGTATATGGAGAAGTGGAAAAAGAAAATGCAAATGGAGATTAAGTGTGATGAAGAGGAGATGGGGAATGTGATTATTTCCGTGGAGTATGAAGAAGTGGAGAAAGAAAATGAGGAAGGGATAAAACACCATCCCAGAAAAAAGATCAAGGATTTACCGCTTCAGAGTGATGTTATGCATCAACTGGAATTGGATCAGCAACCGGTGATATGATTGTTCAAACTGTTGATTTTCCTGCTAACCAATGTTTGTTGGTGCAGTTAGTTGAGTACATGTACGAAAGATTGGATATGGAAGCTTAATGTTAATGTGACGGAAGCATGGTGGTTGCTGCTATATTGAGTTCTAGAGCAATATTTTGATCGACGGTGAAAAGAGAAGAAAGGAGGGGATCATATTTCTTTCAGTGTGGAAAGTGTGAGGCGGAACATCCATCTTCCACACATCCCAAATCAACAAAGTCTTCCACGCATCCCAAATCATGGCGGCCTTGCATGCCAATGAAGATCCACATACCATGGTTGTCGTTTCAGTTAAAATCTGTATAAAGAAGTAAGCAGCAATGGTAGGGGATGAGCAGTGCAGAGATGCTCAGAGGAGCATTGCAGAGGAGAATAGGCTCAGAGGAGCTTTACATGGCAGTGGGCATTGAGATTTGTTTGAGTGCAATGGAGTTGCAAGAAATTTGTTATGCTCAGAGTGAAATATGAATTTGCTTGGTAGCAGTAGATTGCATCTAATTTGAAAGTAATCTCCGTGAGTTGATGATTGTAATTTGGCTGAACACCTTTGTTTGGACTGTGTGCCAATAGACAATCTGCATTGTGAATTGATTGATTGTTGATAAGTATATAGTATATACAGAAGTCAAATCTGTGATTAATCTTGAGATTTTCAGCCCCATTATTGTCTGCATCATTATTCTCTGTATCCTAAAAACCATTGAAAACAATTGAAATTGGATGATTGGAAGTGTCCATCTACATATCAAATTAAGTCCTAAAAAGGCATCCTCGGGTTAATTCTTATTGTCCAAAAGACCTAGGAAGGCTGGTTCCAGACACTATTCCTTCCCTGGCTCAGTGGGTGTTCAAGTCCACTGAGAATCACTTTCATTCTCACTAATATCATGAGTATAACATACACTAGCTTCCTTTATCCTCTTTGCAACTTCTAAATAGGCAAGGGCTCAACAATATCAAACAGGATGCATAAGCACAAATAGCCTTACCAAAATGAAGCAAATAAAAGGTGAAAGGGCCCAAGAGAAAGAGGATTAGTAAGATTCCCTTGCTCTCCTTGGTAAACCAACCGGATTAGTAAGATTCCCTTTGCTCTCCTTGGTAAACCAACCGGATTAGTAAGATTCCCTTTGCTCTCCTCGGTTACGCTCGGTAAATCAACCATCTCTAAAAAATCATAGTTACTAAATTCAAATCAGAATGTGAGTACAGTTTGGTACGGAAAAATAAGTATGAGAAAAAAAGCTAATATACATCTTGTAAATATGAAAACATGCAAATTTTTTCAGACTTAATCCTTTGGGGTTGGGTGAATTTATACCTAAAAAATGCACAATAGAACATAACAAACATATGCGCAATGCTTGAAATGGTGATTTATTGGGTATTTTATGGGTTCATTCAAGCGATTTTAGGGTCTTTTGGCGAGTCTTTTTAGGTTTTTGGGCACCCTTTGGCTGTATGGAACTTGGTGTGGAAATGTTATTATCAACAGTGTTTGACTATACTATAGCTGTTTTGTACGAAAAATACGACGTATTCCATACAGGAACTTTTTTTTTCATATCAGAAGTTCGACCTCCATGATTGCTTTGGTCTAAATCCCCTGAGCAGTCATAAATTACCCACCGGTTCCCAGTTGGGGGGCCGTACCGTGCCAACAAATCCAGGGTCCTCTTGTCCATATAGGAACTTATATGGTTGAATCTTGCTATTATGGTTAGAAAACTACTTATGGTATTTATGAAAAATGCTTCTTTAAATGTGGCATAAATATTTGAGCCAAGAAAAAATAGAAGAAAAAAATCCATGGTGCTAACTGGTATAGAGAGGTTAGTCCAACAATAGAGAGACGTAAATCAAAATCAGGAGGCAGATACAAGTCTAGGATCACTAAATTGATGTGATGCTAACTAGCATATTTTTAACCTGAGTTTTCACCCAAGTTTTGCATTTTCCTCTGCATTTGCACCATTTCTGGATGTAATCACTAGTCCCTTTGGCCTATTTATGTTTTTAATGGACATAAATATAAAGTTCAATTTCAATTCACTTTGAATGCTCGCCTTGTTCCCTATATCACCCTCAATTGAAAGCGGTTGCACCATATATCCATGCCACAGTTTATACCTTCTCTAGAGCTGCTACCATCAGAAACAAGAACATCATCAACAACACCAGAATTTCCCTGAAGCCCGCCTTGTGCAGCAGCAAAATTCAAACTAGAATTCTCGGGACTTGAAGACCTCATTGAGCTGTTGAGACATTGAGGCACTCCCTTAAATTTGCTTCACATTCTCTATGTTCGTTTTCTCACGATTCCCTTAACAAGTCCAACGTTAAGTGCCTCTCCTGAGGTATTAGTATGTAAACACCTTTCATTAATTTCCAAGGGCATTCTTATGTCTCACAGGTGCACTCCAAACATAATGCCTACTAAATTAGAAGCATGGTTGATTTTCGACATATCAAATCATGGGTGGCATTTTCACAAACTTGACAATGGATATTTTGATTTCTAGTTGTGCTGAGAGGCACATTCTACAACCCAGTAGGGGGATGTGTAACTGCTTCCATGCTCATCCTAGAGTTGACAGGTGTCCTTTTAAAAAAATAAAATATTATCAAAAAATAAAATATTATAATAAATAACATATCAAAATTGATTTAAAAAATTGCAACAGCATATATAAAACCCCTTTTTAAAGTGCAAATGTTGAGGAAGGGTTTGCACCCTGACAGATTTGATCCCTCTCAGCACACCTGGTAGATCCCTTTTTAAAATGGATCTATGCTGGTAATAGTCCAAGTGAAGCATTGCTCTTCATTTTCAGCAAATATTGTTCTTCCTCATTAAATTGGAAACCCTACCAAGCCAAAAATTTCATCCCTTCTCCAAAGTATCTCCTCTACAATACTTGCCTCTAATTCTTGTCCTTGATTGGGTAAAAATTTCATTAATTTCCTAGGGCATTTTTATGTCTTACAGGTGCATTTTTGTGTCTCACCGGTGCACTCCAAACATAATGCCTACTAAATTACAACAAAGTTACCGGAAACGTCACAGTAGCCTTGGTGAAACGTCGTTCCCCGTTTCGGATCCTGAAACGGAGGGGATATGGCCCTGAAACATCATGGAAACGTATCAAAGCGGTACATATACGTTTCAGGGGAATTGTGAAACGTATCAGAGAGAGATGGGCACGTTTCTAACCATTTTTTATTCTTGAAGTCAACTTTTTAATTGTTTCCCTGGTCTACATTGAAACCCTGAAGGACCCACAACCTCTCCATGGAAGCTATAAAGAATATTAAATGGTAATATTAAATTCTTAAATTTCATTTTCTATCCTTTTACTTAAATTTTTAGCATTACCATTAATTGTTTCAGGATGTTTGAGAGTGGTTCCAATCTCATCGGACTTCATATGCAAAAAGTAGACTTTTTAATCCCATTCAGAATTCAACAGACTTAACAGTTTTCAGGATTTCAGGATTGCAATGTTGCCACTGGATTCAATCAAGCACATCAACCCCTCTATGTACCTTGATGTTGGTGGTGTTGATTGTTGAACTCCTCTGTCTTAAAATGGACTTCGACCCACTTCCATAGCTAGAGAATATGAACATTGGTGTTGGATGAGTGCCTCCAAGCCCAGGGGAATCAAGCCAGGCTCAAGATCCCCATTTTCGATCTACTTTTGTTGAGGACATAGATGGTGACTCTGACTCTGAGCATGGGGATTCAAATGATATTAGTTAAAAGTTTTCATAGTATCATGTTACATGTATGATTAATGATATTTGATAGTAGTGTTAGGTGATGATGATGATGTACAATGATAATATTATGATGATTATGATGACAATGATAATATTTATGATGATGACGATATATATATATATATATATATATATATGTCGTTTCCCCACCGTATCGTATCTGGCTTTTTTGAAAATTTGTCGTATCCATGTCTCCCCCCGTATCTGTATCCACTTCAGTGCAACTTAGAATTACAAGCATGGTTGATTTTCGACATATCAAATCATGGGTGGCATTTTCACAAACTTGACAATGCATATTTCAATTTCTTGTAATAGTCCTACTGAAGCATTGCTCTTCATTTTCAGCAATTATTGTTATTCCTCATTAAATAGGAAACCCTACCTAGCCAAAAATTTCATCCCTTCTCAGTAGTATCTCGTTCTCTACAATACCTGCCCCTAATTCTTGTTCTTGATTGGGTAAAAATTTCAAAGATCCCACAGATCTTTGAAATAGACAACACCTTTCATAAATTTCCCAGGGCATTCTTAATATCTCACAGACGAACTCCAAAATAATGCTCACTAAATTACAATACCTGCCCCTAATTCTTGTTCTTGATTGGGTAAAAATTTCAAAGATCCCACAGATCTTTGAAATAGACAACACCTTTCATAAATTTCCCAGGGCATTCTTAATATCTCACAAACGAACTCCAAAAATAATGCTCACTAAATTACAAGCACGGTTGACTTGAAAATTTGAAATACATCAAATTGTGGGTGGTATATTTTTACAAACCTATCAATGCATATTTTGATTTCTAGTAATAAATGGTACAAGTGAAGCATTGCTCTTCATCTCCAGCAAACATTGTCTTCCTAATTGAACAGGAAATCTTCACTTCTCCGAAGCATATTTCTTCTCTACCTGCCTAGTAATAGTCCAAGTGAAGCATTGCTCTTCATTTTCAGCAAATATTGTTCTTCCTCTACAATACCTGCCTCTAATTCTTGCTCTTGATTGGGTAAAAATTTCAAAGATCCCACAGATCTTTGAAATAGTCAACACCTTTCATAAATTTCCCAGGGCATTCTTAATATCTCACAACGAACTCCAAAAATAATGCCCACTAAATTACACGCACGGTTGACTTGAAGTATTATCAAATTGTGGGTGGCATATTTTAACAAACCTATCAATGCATATTTTGATTTCTAGTAATAAATCGTCCAAAGTGAAGCATTGCTCTTCATCTCCAGCAAACATTGCCTTCCTCATTGAACAGGAAATCTTCACTTCTCCGAAGCATCTTTCTTCTCTACCTGCCTAGTAACAGTCCAAGTGAAGCATTGCTCTTCATTTTCAGCAAATATTGTTCTTCCTCATTAAATTGGAAACCCTACCTAGCCAAAAATTTCATCCGTTCTCCGAAGCATCTTTCTCTACCTGCCTCTAAATCTTGTTCTTGATTGTGTAAAAATTTCAAAGATCCCACAGATCTATGAAATAGACAACACCTTTCATAAATTTCCCAGGGCATTCTTAATATCTCACAGACAAACTCCAAAAATAATGCCCACTAAATTACAAGCACGGTTGATTTGAAATATATCAAATTGTGGGTGGCATATTTTGATTTCATCTCCACTTCTCCGAAGCATATCTTTCTTCTCTACCTGCCTCTTAATATTGTTCATTATTGTGTCAAATTGCCAATATCCCACAAAACCTTGAAATAGTCAGTCTCTCGCTCTCACAAAGCACTAAACTCTCTTTTGTTTCAAATGAAAATAAATACATTCATATCAATCAGCTCTTAGATTTTCTGGAACCATCTCGGCTTTGATAGGGCAGGCACTTGGATATCCCTAAAGAAACTCATCCTACTCAGGGTTCCCTAAATGTGATCCAGTTTATAACTTTATCCTACTCAGGGTTCCCTAAATGTGATCCAGTTCTTTTTAAATAAGCTCAAGACTCAAACATAACTGAGGGTTTTCAAGCCCAATGGAATTTTTTTAATTTATAATTATATAAATTGACAAATTATATTAATAAATTTAACAATAATTAAGATCTATAAAAAGCATTGAAAATATTAAAACAAAATTATAGCATAGCATAGCCAAATTTTAGAAGGTGAAATCATAAATGATTAAAGTAACACAGGTTTGTCTAAATTGGAGATGACATTCGACCCAAATTCAGCAAAGAGCAGAGAAAATGGTAAATTCAAATCCAATTTTAGTGAGGAGCAAAGAATTGCAAGAGATGTTATTGTAAAATAATTTATGCTTTGTAGATTAAAAATTTGGCACTGCATGTATTTAATTCTTCTCAGGAAAATATTTCATGGTGGTGAAATTTTTCTTGGATAAACTTCCTTTGAGGCATTCAGCTTGTGGATAAAAATGACACCGAATGAACAAATTCAGTACAAAAAATGGCTTCCAAGGAGTACAAACAGCAAAAGAAAAATTCACCCACATGAGTAAATTCAGCAAAAAAAATGCTCCCAAATTATTCAATTCAAATTCTTTTAGGGAAATGATGAGTTAATCCATTGTAAACAATCTCTATTTCTGTATCTTCTATATCCCTTTTGATCTAGGAGTGGGCTAAAGTCTAGACAATTTGCACCCTTTCTGGCGAGTTTGGCCAGAATCTGGTAACACGATTTGTTGCTGAAATTGCAATTTTGGTTGCAGAAATGGATTCAGCACCCTCGATTACCCTTGGCACCCCAGTTATGCAATTTCAACATTTCTCGCCAGAATTTGACCAGAAATGCAAATCGTCTAGACTTTAGCCCACTCCTTTGATCTATATTCAAAGTCAACGAGGCTTGAACTCGTGCATTAAAGCTGCCCATCACATGACTTTCCCTCCTAACCTACCCTCCTATAAGGCTACATCTAACCTACTCTATCCTAGATGCCCAGTCTATAAATACTACCACTATTCTGACCAGTCTATAAGCAGCAGCTCATTAAATGCGCCATTGCTGGATTATCAACGGCAGATACAACAGATCCAACAGCTCATAATCCCGCAGCAGCAGCATTAAATGTGCTGCTGTGAGGTGCAGCATATGCAGCCTGCTGCTGGGTGCATATTTAACGCCAGTCTATACAATCTGTAGATTCTCCTATTTGTTAATCAATCCTGTAAATGACATCTCTATTTGCAGGACTACCCATTTATTTATTTTTCCTATTCTTGATCCAATGTATTCCCAGAGTCTTCCAATCTAGATTTCATAATCCCGCAGCAGCATTAAATGTGCTGCTCTGCAGATTCTCCTATTTGTTAATCAATCCTGTAAATGACATCTCTATCTGCAGGACTACCCATTTATTTATTTCTCCTATTCTTGATCCAATGTATTCCCAGAGTCTTCCAATCTATATTTTTGCTTTGTAAATGGCATCTCTATCTGCAGGACTACCCATTTATTTATTTTTCCTATTCCTGATCCAATGTATTCCCAGAGTCTTCCAATCTAGATTTTTACTCTGTAAATGACATCTCTATCTGCAGGACTACACATTTATTTATTTTTCCTATTCCTGATCCAATGTATCCCAGAGTCTTCCAATCTAGATTTTTGCTTTCTAGTGCACTGAAAGCACCGACTTTCAACCGTAGGCATGACATTCTTATAAATAGGAAAAGTAATAAGAAGAGCAAAATAAAAAAGTTTAATCCACATCAACACAAAGACCTCTGCTGTGTTTACTATTTATTGCCAGAAGATTTTCTTTGGAAATCCATGATACCTGTGCGGATTTGATACTTTCAACAGAGTACTGATGGATCGGTTTTTGAGCATTGACGCCCGCCCTCTGTTTCTTCTTCCTCTATGGCTTGGCCCTGAAATTCCATGTAGAAACAGAGATCAATATTTCAATTCCTTACCATACTAAGATGCTGTGCACACAGTACCTGGACTGTTCCATCTCACATCATATTTTGCATCTCACCTTTCTATTTTCTGTATTAAATGCACACTGACATTCTTCCTAATAAAGACAACGGATGTGCCCTCATCAAACACAGAACCGGCACTATCCTATTTCATATTGCCTTTCAAAAATGAAAAAAAAGAATGGTAAGTATGTATAGGGTAAGAACATACCAGAGTGATTGGATTTAATGCTTATAAAAAGCAGAGCACTGCTCAATGAGGTCCGAAGCGAAGACACTCAGACCTGTCCTCTGCTTCTGTGGTCTCCGCCCTGTAATTCAATAGAAAAATAAATATCAGCCATCGAATTCCCTCAGATGTAAATGGGGAGTTTGCATTATCTGTCCCCAAAAGCCCGAGTGAGCATTACTGCCTTCTTTGGGATTTCCCATGCAATTCAAGAGATGATTCGGCTGCCATGAATGCTTAGTTATTGGAGCATTGCAACGGTTGGCTAGCTACAGGCAATGAACTTGCATGAGCAGAGAACGAGGCCTGAGGTGATAATCAAGGTAAAGGGAAGGAAGAACTGAGAGCACCATCTAAGAGGGCTGAATTTGGTCTCCACACTGGAGCTCTTCATCTTCTTGGTAACCTGAGGCTCTTTGGACAGATCAAAGCTTAGGCCCTTCATTCTGAGTTCCTGAACACATCTGCTCAGAGCCCTGGAATCGGTTCTATCCGTCTGTAGCATCTTCATGACTTTTCCTTGGAGAATGAGCTTGTACTGAATGGCACAAATGAGAGCCAGAGACGTAATAAGAGACAAGGTAGAAGGAATCCACCATCTAGTACAAGTATGGGCATTCTCCTGAGTGGCAGCAGTGAAGAGCAGGGTTAGAACGATCCCATGGAAGGCAAAATACAAGCAAGCAAGGTGGAAGATCTCTTTCTTGATGCTGTCAATTCTCGATTCCTTTACTTCAATTCGGCGGGCAATAACTTCCTCGTCCCTCTGCCACAGCTTCAACAGCAACAGATGACCTCTGCTATCTGCGATTTCTTCTAATGGATGTTGTGGAGGCTTCACAGGAGAAGGCGGCGCGGGAATATCAGAGAGGCTCTCATCCAGAACATTATCAGGTATCTCCACAACGTGAGAATCAACAGGGACACTGACATTTGGTTCAGAAACAACAACAATCACATCTTCTATGCACTTATCAGCGGCCATTTTTGCAAAATAAAATTCAAATAGTAGCGTCAAATACAAAACACAAAATGCGAAAGTATCCAAGAATGTTTTCTACAACATAAAAATGCAGAATGATTTGAGAGCTTGAAATAACTGCTTGAAATCAATCACAGAACGCTTGTAACAGTAAACCAATCTACAAATGGTGGGGTATTTAATGGGGATCGGTTACGTTGAAGAGGAGTCCAGGGCGGTGCAACGGCTAGTTTTTGGAAATAGCGGTTACATTTTAGTAATGGTCCTTCCATCTCCATTACCTCTTCTTAATGTATTTTATTTAATTTTATTATTGTTAGTTTACCCTTTTTTTTATTTTTCTAATAATTAAATACATAGAGAAAAGAATGCGAAGAGTGATTCCATTTAAAAATTAAAATTAAAAAAAAATTATAATATATTATAACATCGTTGGACCTCTTGAGTGATGTCATCCCATTTTTGGCTGTATCACTGGTTACATGTCTTTATCATCTCCTTGATTATTGTTGGTGGTGGTGTAACAAGGTCCCCGTCATCTCCTTGATTATTGTTGGTGGTGGTTTAAACATGTTATGATTTAGATTTTTTTATTATTTTTATTTAAATTTAGTTAAAAATTTAAAAAAATGTTGAAATTGCAAATATATGTTGTTGAGATTGCATAATTAGAGTCTAATCGGGATATTTGAGGACGTTAGATCCATTTATACATTCAAAATAGTAATTTAAACAATGAAAAATTGCAAATTGACGAAATATTATATAGTATGATTTTATTGATGATAAAAAAAAAAAATCTAAATCGTACAATGTTTAAACTACTTTTTTGTATGATGTGTGCAATCTTGTATGGAAACCCAAGGTAAACCACCATGTGACCACCTTTCTATAGAATTCCATATAATTTAATTAGTGGTTGGGTGCTTTGTTTGAGATTTGAAGATCCCATCCCCTCCCCTTGCACGTGGATGGCACAACCATTGCTATCCACCACTCTGACCACCAATCCATTTGGTTTTTCATCTATAAACTAGGGTGATTGGGTGTGATTATCTAGAATCCATTATATTTTGAATGTTTTTTATCCACAAAGCTCAAGCTAACTATCATACATTTAAATGGTGTGGAATCTCATTCCCCAAACTTATGGGATTTTGGTTGGATTCCTTGGTGGGATGATGTTATCTCCCACATTATAGCCTTTCTACATGGTTACGAGCATCATTTAAACAAAATTTAGTGGGGTTGTAACTATTCACTATGCCACGAGCTTGATGGTATCATGAGAGACTTGCAATGGGTTCTATATGATGAAAATAAGCAAGATAGGGTTGTGGAATTGTGCCACTTGCTATGGATAGATGAGATCCATCATGCCAATGGTGCTCCACTACATGCTTGGTTGCACTACTTAAAAATAGGGGATCAATCTACCAACGCATTCTTAAAATCCCTAGCTACTAAGAAGTTCAAGTAATCCATTTGTACCCTCACTTGCCCAACACATGAATTCGTGGAAAACTACAAGATGATATTCTAATCCCAAGGGATGTTGGTTGAACAACATAACCGACTAAGCAAAAATTGAATATGAACTTGTGGAACACTAGAAAATGGACATAACAATAACCATGTTCTAATCCCAATCAATTTCATCCTTACACAAAAGGGGCATTAATAAACTATTTTATCAAGGCTTAATGGGATATTTGTAAAGGTGTATGTGGGTATATTAGACTTTAATAGAATCTTTAAATTTAAACAATAGAAAATCATAGATTTTATTTATAGGAATGTGGGGTAGATCTTGGATTAGGAGTGAACTCTTAGAGTGTGAGAGCATAGTCATATCATTCTTGACTAGTAGGATGACTTTTTCTACAAGAAAATCATGAATGATAATTTTGACCCAAATGGACTATTAGATTTGTGTTATCATAATCATTATGTGAACCAAAAGTGGAAGGAGTAGAAGCCATTTATTTTTACTACATTACAAGTTACTTTAGTAATACAAAACTAGGTAAGACTTTAATAGAAGGAAATATTTATGCACTTGGTAAGTAAGTGACTATAGACATCTTATTGTCTCCACTCACCCACTTGGCTTAAACAACAAAATTGTGTCCCTAAGTTTTACTTCCAATTGCTTCGACCACATCTTATGCTAGTTGTAAGTCACATCTCAGTGTCTATGTTAGCACTTCTTATGGCTTGAAAGACAAACTTCACTGACTTTAAGATAAGAGATACATAATAAACATAATGACTTGGCTTTTATAGCAATTTTACAATGGGGATCGACATTTATCAATTTCACATTTTATGTAATGATGGAACTCAAAGATAGATTTGATATGAATCAAGGCTCAAACAAATATTCTTATATGATCATTCATCCAAGTAATTAATTACAAACTAGACAAAGTTCAAGCTTTTCCTACTTAACATAATCTAAGCTTCAAACCACACAACATCTTTATGATCTTATTGTCCAAATTAAGCTTATGTAATAATGCAAGAGCAGCATATCAATACATTGAGACATGTTTACAAATCAATAGGCTTCACTCAAAGTAAAAAAACACAGAGCTTAGATAGGAGGGTGCTTAAGAAGACTTATGACAATCTCATACTAGGTTTTAATGACATGGAAGCATAAGCAGAAGGAAACTCACTACACATTGAACATGAGTCTTACTTCTTGGATCATGAGTAACACTTGGAGTGTGAGAGCATAACCATATAATTCTTGAGTAGTAGGATGAATTTTTCTACAAGAGAACCATGAATGATAATTTTGACCCTAAGGGACTATTAGATTTGTGATATCATAATCATTATGTGAACCAAACGTGGAAGGAGTAGAAGCCATTTATTTCTACTACATTACAGGTTACTTTAGCAATACAAAACTATGTAAGACTTTAATGGAAGGAAATATTTATGCACCTGGTAAGCAAGTGACTACATACATCTTACTATGTCTCCACGCACCCGCTTGGCTTAAACATAAACAATGGGTCATTCAATTTTACTTCCAGTTGCTTCAACCACATCTTCTATTAATTGTAAGTCACATCTCAATGTTTGTGTTGGCACTTCTTTTGGCTTGTAACATACCCAACCCTGGAACACCACACCAAGGTCGGGTACTGATTCTCAAAGGGGAAGGCTGAATCTAAACTATGCACAACAGAAGAATACTCTACAAGGTCAGGCTAACATGCCAATCATATCAAAACTATTTAAAACAATAAGTCACCTACAAGGAAGATGGCACTTCCAATGCAATAATTGCCCATTCTACATGCAATGCAGTGTAATGACACATGAATACATTCACCTATGGGCAGTCACATGTCGCCATATAACCAACTAAATAAATCATATCTACGTACATTCATGGAACTCTATTTTCGACAGTAACCAATCAACATTTTATCTTTCTTTAAAGCAAAATTATACACTAATGTATATCATATCTAATGCATAAAATTATCAGCGATAAACCCCATATACGATATGATCTGTAACAACCATACACGACCATGTTGACTGACAAAATATCAAATCCTTGAATGATCATAATTCATAAGCAAATTAGCTTCTAAAGCAACAATTAAATCAACAATCTAGTCTACCTCAAGTAGCATAATTATATCACTACCTTTCTCAGAATTCACCACATTAAATAACAACCATTAATACCCGTGGAATATCTGATTTGGAACAACCATACACGACCATATGGACTGCCCTAAAATCAAACCTCCTAATGATCATAATTTTCAAAAGCAAACTAGCTTCTAACAACTAGATTAACACAACCACATACCTGCTTAGTGAACTATCAATTTATCAACATTTAGTTAGCCAATCACCATGAATATGAATACAAATTAAAAGCATGTAATGATAGAGATATATTAGCATCCATGGGCACATGTGCAGCTACATACATAAAGAGTTTTATCTAGTATAAATACTTATATTTTTGTAGCGTGCAATTGGCATCAACCAGACAACTTTCCTCCCAACCTTAGACACTATCAAGCAAACTTCTTGAGGAGGTCACCCCCGAGCCAAGGTCTTGGATTTCGCACGAAAATGAAATATTCCCAATTCGATCCCTAAGGATACTAGAAAACTCAGGTCTCAACCTGATGGATATAACACAGGATTTCCCTTCTCCTGAAATACAACTTGTGATCACTAAGATCTATTCCAAAGGATTGTTCCCCTCTCCTAGAAGTCAAGCTACAACCAATATGGTATCCATCATAGGATTGTCCCCCTCTTCTAGAAGACCAATTGCAGCAACTAAAATCTCTTGCACAGGATTGTCTCCCTCTCCTGCAAGACAAAACACAACAAATAGGATCCCTTGCTTAGGATTGTCCCCCTCTCCTGCAAGGAAAGCGCAACACACAAGATCTCTTGCTCAGGATTCCCCCCCTCTCCTACAAGTCCAAGCACAATAAATAAGAATTTCTTGCTTAGGATTGTCCCCCTCTCCTGCAAGACAAAACACAACAAATAGGATGCCTTTCTCAGGATTGTCCCCCTCTCCTGCAAGGCAAGCACAACACTAAGGATCTCTTGCTCAGGACTGTCCCCCCTCTCCTGCAAGTCCAAGTGCAAAAAATAAGAATTTCTCGTTGAGGATTGTCCCCCTCTCATGCAAGGAAAAGCGCAACAAAACAGTCTCTTCACATGATTGTCCCCCTCTCCTTCTAGACAAAGTTGCAGTAAAATTAATCTCTTCTCCCTCCAAAACAAAGATTGACTTTTCGGTGTAGATACCAATTCAAATCCCCTCCTTAGGTATTTGAATTGAATGGAGAGCAGTCTCTCCACTATATCACTAAACTCTCCTCACAGGATCGCCATTCACCTCCCCGACAAAATTCATGCAATTAGGTGCACAATACCATGCCAAGTCCTCCTTTAGCATTCACAATCTAGTTAGAGAAACTCTCTACAATGACCAATAAACTCCATAATGACATAATGAATGAACTATGGAGTAATTCGAATCCCATTATACCAATTAGAATTGCCTCCAAGAGATGGACTCCAGACCACTAAAAAGCAACTCCAAAACACTGAGGCTTCTCAAAACCCACTGAATGACCCCTTCAAGTTATCCACAAAGTATCTCGAATCCATTGAGACTAACTCTAAATCAATGAAAAAAACACTCCCAGTCACTAGCTAACTTGAATTTGTCAACACTGACTCAAACCCCCCATAACTGACTCGAATTTACCCATAAATTACTCCTATGCACTCAAGATAATTTGAAATGACCCAAAAATGCTCAAATTAACTAAGGATGACTCAAATTCATCTCATTAACTGAAGACTACTAACTTTAGACACTAATTAACTGAGGACAACTCCAATTAACTAGACTAACTCAAAATTTCTCCAATTAACTGAATTTTACTCCAATTAATTAAATACAACTCAAAATTACTCCAATTAACTGAATACAACTCAATTTGACTCAAAATTATTCCAATTAACTGAAAAGATAGCCCAAATAGAGTGGAGTTACAAAAATTAGGTGCATGATTGACACAAACAGTTAATTAGGCGCATAAGACATGAGTGATGTGAGAGTGGGCCTACGATACCGCCAAGACATTCTTATTTATTTATGATTAATATTTTTGAAGATATTTCAAAACAATTATTATTTGTAAGAGTTATTTAAAAACTCAAAAATGCTCACATGGGATGTGAGTGATACTTTGCACAACAATTATTATTTTTATTATTAATAAAAAGAAAAAATAAACTTGGAGAATTATAGTTGAAAGAGGGGACACCACCATGAGACAAAGAACAAGTGTAAAGCAAGCAAGAGATATTTTGTCAATCAAATCCAATCTAAAAGCTAAACCACCAGATAAGATCCTAAATCGTAGGGATCAAAGGATTGATTGAGATGGCAAAAGACTGGGCAAAAACTATAAATTGGTGCACTGAGATAACATAGGACGTGGTGTTGTGCATGGAGAAATTGTTGCTATGAGTGCATATTGTTAAGTATTTATCTTTCGATTGTAAGTCCATCACTGAGCTTGTTACTGACTCTGAGAGAGAGAGAGAGTTGCGTTTAGGCTTTGCTTGCTATTTCCGTTGTGCATGGTGGTGATCCAGCTCCGGGGTGGAGTTGGGATAGCAGTGTTGTGGTCCTCTCCTATGGTTGGGAGGAACTGATTCTCCAAGTACTCTTTCCCCATTATCTCAAGTGTATCATGGTTGTTTGTATTTATCATTTTTAATGGTGGAAGTTATTATTATGATTATCTTTCATTTTGGAAATATGTCATTGAGCCATGGCGGCATTGTTCAAATCTTTATTCTTTGTTAATGGTATCATAAGAGAACTTTGAATGTTGTACCGTATTTTTTTATGAGTGCATATTTTTATTATTCAAGTTTTTTACAATTCTTGAGTGCTATCATAATAGCTTAAACTCGGTTTAAATTATTAAAGATTTGATTGCTTACGGGACGAAGATCACATGTACGTCTGAGTCGAATCGAATACATAAATAATTAAGTTAATCTCAGGTTCCAAATCTCTGTATAATATATAGAGTAATGACTTTTTTATAAGTATTTGAATGTCATGTTCAAGGGATCATCCCTATATAACAGTGGCATGAGGGATTTTACTCCTAGGATCTATCGTCTAACGCAGGGAGTGTGGATCTCTCTGTATTCAATGGGGCGATTAAGCTTAGAAGTGTGGAGACGTGAAATAAAAACATAGATGAGTGATCTATTAGTAGAGTTTAAGGAGGTTATTTTCGATAAGCTACCGAAGGGATTACCACATGTGAGGAGACTTTTCCACTAGATTGGTTTTCTTATGGGCTCAAGTCTACCAAATAATCACCACATGGATTCACTCTAGTTGGAAGTACAAATACCAATAGGAAATTCGAGTAGTTATTAGATTAAGGATTGATAAAAGTGAGCTTGAGCACGTGTATGGTACCTTATATACTAACAGTAAAGAAAGGAGGAGAATGATAGATGTGCACTAATTCAAGGGCCATCAATAAGATTACCATTAAGTATCGATTTCCATTATCAAGAATTGATGATTTAATGCACTATTTGAGTGGAGAGAACTACTTCACAAATATTGATCTAAAAGGAGGATATCACCAAATTTGAATTCATGAAGGACATGAGTGGAATAAAATGCTCAATACAAAGGAAGGATTAAATGGATGGCTAGTCATGCCATTCAGCTGACATATTAATTTTCAGCAAGACAAAAGAGGAGTACAAGAGTCATTTTAGGAAAGCATTGGAGTGGTTGAAGCATGAGAGGTTGCTCATAACTCTACAGAAATGTTCTATCATGAACAAAGAATTGGTCTACTTGGGATTTGTGATATCTCAAGATGGGCTGAAGATGGATTCATAGAAAGTAAGAGCCATTGTGGAGTGCCCAATTCCAAGAAGTACATTTGAATTATTAATTTTGTGTTACTTAGTTATCTTATATTTGAAGTTTTTTAGAAATTTTAGTAGTGTATGTGGACCATTTACAACATGCATGAAAAAAGAAGAGTCTCAATGGAATTCAGCGATGCAAAATATTTTGAGTTGTTGAATGGTGTAATCTAAGGGATTACATATAGTTACCAGTAGCACAACAATACACAACAAGATGCAAGGTCATACATACATACATAAAGGTACAAGAAAGAATACAAGTAATCATGATAGGAGCAACAAGTTTGCATATATTATGAGACCATCATGTACAAAAGCAACATTACATCTTCTGGCTCACCAACCTATTATATAATGCATATAGTTATAACTTCCTAACTGTCTCTTCAATCGACCTAATCAACTCGACCAACTAAGCCGTCTAATCTCTAGTTGGTCAGGAGGACCTGTTGATTGACGAACTAGGATCCTCCAACATCGCCCCCACCCGAAAAAAAATCTTCGTCCAGAAGATAATAGGGAGATTTGAAAAAAAATTGAAAATTTGAAAAAATTATAATAAAAATCAATTGTTTGATGGCTGCTTTGGGCTAGATGCTTCTCCCAGAGGAACAAAAGCAACACAGGATGCAACGATTGTTGGTGTAGATAGAGCGTGGCAATCTTGAAATTGGTCCCAGTCGGCGAGTACAATCCTGATATCTGTACTAGTTATCGTGAGCTCAGAGAGGTGCATCAACTTGACTTAGGGAGGTTGATTTATCATGCTTTGCAAATTTGATGCAAAATTCTGATGTTGTAATTTGACATCCCTCATAAGTCTGTATATTATGGTGGTCAAGGACTAACTTCTTCTTGTGATATTTTCCCTTAGTTGAGCCACTTATGTTCTTTCTTCATCAATTTGACATGGCGTTGATGTTCCATAACCAACTATTCTTCCAAACCCTATGTTGTAGTCGGATCGCTTGAACTTTTTCTGTCATAGAGATATAATGGGGTGGTATGTAAATTCTAAAGCTCCACACAAATTTTCCCATAATAAGTATACCAGTTATTTTGGACCAATGCTTCTTGTGTCACTTTAACTTCACACTCTTTCAAGTGGTTATCTCGCTCTTCAAAAGTGTGAAACTGGTCGGCCATGAGTAGACTAGTTTCATCACGTTGTTGCTTTATTATCTATGCTTAGGCTTGTTGAGATATATCGAAGATTGTTTCCACCAGGTTCTGTAGTTTATCAATCGTTGTGTCTGATTGGGGCTCTGGAAGGGGTCCAATGACCTATTCTGTTTTTTCTGAGCAAATCGTCCAAGTATTTCATTGTTCATCTTTCATGGCTTTAAGCTTCTTGTTAACATCCAACCATCTTTTCCCTCTTTATTTGGAGGCGACTTTGATGGTGTTATCCAAATATTAGTCGGATGCCTTTGTCGAAATAAATAATGCTTGTATGGAGGAGGATCCTGATACTAGTTCAATTGGCAAAGAAATCTGTGAAGGTGTTTACGTCTTTTTTCTCTTGTTGCTTTTCTTTGTTTTTTTCTTCTTGTTTGGTTTTGGTGTCGGAGTTGTTTGTTGTGTTGTGGACATGGTTTCATTGTTGCAGAAGTGTTCAACAAAGTATTAGTTGATGATGTAGGGATAGTTGTGGTGGGAGCAGTCATAGTGACTGTAGTCAACGAGGAATAGGATACTACGGGGAGGATTGATGATGGTGTGGTTGTGGTCAGAGCGACCGAAGATGGCATTATGGAAATCATAGAAAGGATTTCAGAAAGGCTAGATGACACAGGAGTCGTCATTGGAAATATTTATGTGGAGGTGCTCAACAGAGGGACAGTCGGCACAGTTGTGATCGAAGCAAGTACAGGGGCAATGATGGTGGACGCAGTTGCAGTCGACAAGGGTAATGACACAATAAGGGGGTTTGTGTTGATTAAGGAATGCGGTAAGGGTAAGGTGAAAGTAACATTGATTGAAGGTGCTGGAATAGAAATAGCTTTAGACAAACTTTCAAGTTGGGTTGATGGAGGGGTTGTCTGTGAAGGAAGGGGATCAGAGCAAAAAGTTTCAACAGTTGTATAATAAGTAGTGGATGGAATGGAGACATAAGTCGAAGGGGATAATGAAGTGTTAAGTATAAATTTAGAAGATGGAGGTTTTATTTTCTTTGAGGATTGCATCTCAGGTGAGGTTAGAGGGAGGACAAGCAATTGTTCAGGAGGAATTGTTGCTTGAAGAAGTGGCTTTATTTTGGTTAAAATTTTCAAATGTGGTAAATAAACATGAATATTTTCAAGGATATGTGATATTGTTTGTTCCATACATGCTTCAGAAGAGATAGATGGTAGATTTTGTGGTTGTTCTTGTTTAATTTGGGCCGGATAGGGAGGTGGAGACTCATCAGATATGTCGACAAGATTTTCTTCATCCATGTTATCATTGATCTTAAATTTCTTTGGCAGTGGAGGCAATGTTGCAATAAAGGGTTTTGGTGTTGTTGATGTTACTAGTCACCTTTGTCCATACTGCTTCTGAATCTCAATATATGTTGTAACTTTATTTTTGGTGGCCTCTTTTATAACATGTTTGGCCTATTCTCTTAGCTCCTCGATATCATCTTCCATCGTCTTTAAAAGGAGTTTCTTTCTATTCTTTGCTTTCTCTCTTATATATTTTCCTTTAATGTTCTGCTGGAATATAAGTATTTGTTGCATCACTTGGTCCACGTTTTCCTATATGTGGACCAACTGTCCCAAGATATGCAGACCCGAATTGTTTATGTGGACCCAAATGTTGTAAGTGGACCCAACTAAAATGAGTGGACTCGGTGCTAATGATCAGAATAGTTAAAGGAAGTGCACCCATTATCACCTCGATGCATCCCCATTCATATTTAGACCCTTCTCTTATAAGCCATAAGATCCTCCTCGAAATATGGTAGAAATAACCTTGCAAAATTACATGAAGAAAGCAAGACTATCCCCACAAAATCTCCCTGAAAGATAGTAAACTATTTCCTAAATGGAGTCACCAAAAGATATGAACCATTAAATAGGTGAATAAAGGAGTTTAGAGAAATTGTATATCTAATATTTCTGCAGAAAAAATTGTAAGTAAAACAGAGAGACAAAAATGATGATATCTCCCAAACCAACTGTCGGAATTTCATGATTTTTACCACCCAACGACTAGCAAATAGGGGCACACCTATCCTACCTAGGGAACACTTGAATCAGTGTATGGAAGGTATGATTTGGTTCTTATTAGGGATATAGTCCTGAATTTTTTTGTAGTGAAAAATAAGCGGTACAAAATTTGAGATATCTCCCAAACCAACCATTGGAAAATAATGAAACAAAGCTCACGACAGAGAGGAAAAGAGGGAGCATTTATTGGGCCTAGAGTGACCCTTTGTAGAGAAGGTTTGGAGCATGAAAATGGAACAATAAATATACAAGAAAACCTTTTACCACAACAAAATCATATTATAAATTTAACTTGATTAAAATCCCCCCAAGGTCTTCCGGGTAGGCCAAAAATCAACCAAATTTAACTTTTTCATTTTCTTTCAAATTTTTATGTATTTTTAGTATAATTAGGGCCCTGAGACTAATAAAATAGTATTATAATACTCATAAACAATCAGATCTAAAAATAGAGCAATAAAACTTACTATTTTTGGAAAAAATTCAGAGAAAAATGCCATTTTGGGGTTTTTTTTCAAATTTTCAGTTTTAATTTTTTTTTGCATAAAAGTATACGAATTTAATAAAATATGATAGAGAGAATATAAGAGATTTTAAAATCCTAGTTCTTCCTCTGTTAGGCCACAAGGGGTTGTGATCAACGCCTCTTCCAAGAATCTTGACAAATTTAGTAAATTGTATGAACTAGAGAGGAAACCAGAAAATTCCTAATGATACAAGAGTAAGACTGAATTAAGATCCCAGTTTTGGACAAAATGATATGTCAAGTGAGCCTCTTTTCTATTACTGAAACCCCCAATAGAAGGAGTAAGAATCCTAGCTAATAGTTAACAAAACTATGGCATTGTGCATAAAAACTTAGTATTTGACCTTACCTTAGTCACCTCCATGGCATAGTAAAGCAAATAAATCCCAGAGAATTTACCACATATGTAGAGAAAGGAGAAGAGAGCCTTAAATCCTCCCAACAATCCTTCCACTAGATAAAGCTTTGAAACTAAGCAAAAACCTATCATTCCATCCAATATATCCCAAAATATCATCAAGAGAAGGAGTTGCACATCACTTTAACCCAAGTAGAGTAAAGAAAAAACAAGTAATGCTTCATTTGATCCCATGATCTTGATTCAAAATGAGGAGGAATTGCCTTATTTATATGCTTTTTAGGACAAATTAACCTCCTTTACAAGCCAACCAACATAAAATATTCAAAACAATTTAAAATGATTTTTCAATGAGTTTTTTAGGGTTTGCCACCCACAAGTTGAGGAAAAAACCTCACACAAATTAAAATAATGATAAATGTGATGAATTGTTGTAACTTTGATGGAATTTTGAGCATGGGAGGAGGGTGTCATTCCCCATGTAAGCCCAACATTTTGCTTTTCCCCTCAACACCCTCCTCTTTTAGGTGGTATGGCTTCTTCAAGCAATGGAATCATCATTAGCTTGGCTTGCTTGATCCAAGTGGAGGGTCAATATATAATAAACTGCATAGGTCCAAGTGGGAATAATGAGGTGTGATAAAATGGGTATGGCAACCCTTACACATGCAATCACCTTCTATAAATCATAAAAATTAGTGTGGCAGTGAACCTTTAAGCCATGTGTCCAAATGGAGTCATTCCAAGAAGCACCGAACCAACCCATGGGCATAAAATCCCTGCATGATGGGGAAAATTCACCACTTTGAAGGGGGAATCAGTTGTTCCTCTAAGCCAACACTTGCTGGAATGAAAAACAAGAGGATGTTCTAGGACAATAGCATGGTTCTTGAGCCCCACCAGACCAACACTCTACATAAGTCAAGCCCAAACTTGGCCTTTACATAGAAAAATTACCCCTTGTCTGTGGAAATATGGTATGGCACATTGCAGAGTATCTGGAGGGTAACAACTGGCTCCAACTGCGGGACATGCACTTCTCTAGGGAGTGCGTGAGAACCTATGGATATTCTGGGACCTGTAGACCTACACACACTTCAAACAACAAATTCATTAAATGCATTGAAGGTAGACACTTCCATCCTACCTTATTCAAATAAAGATGAAATGCAAATAACAACAAGTGCAATGCATAGGTAAAAGTAAATGATGAAATCAAATGCTTATGCAATGTATTATGTAGCCTACCTACCTACTCTAAGCATAATAAAAGGAATAGGTCAAGTGAAATCATATCAGCAATGCAACCATGTTATCATATTATTGATGCTAGGACTTATTCCTTTGTCTTTGGTAATAATCCAAGACAAGACCATGTCAATGATGAACCGAGTAGAAGTCATTACCTTCATTGGAATGTAGTTTTAATGATTGAAGAGATCATGGACCTGTAAGCTATCAAATTATTTCCACGGAGACCTGCTTTTCTCACAAGCCCCTTCTATACATGCTTGGATTGGGCTCAAATAAGGAGTACCTTGATCATATACCTGTTCTCCAAAATCTATTTGTTGCCCCAAATGTCTTTCAAAACCAGCAAGGAGGTATGCATAGTGAGGTTGAAAAAATTCTACCTTGTTGTCATGAAACAACTGGAAATGTCCCATATTATTTGGCATAGATGGTCATAATACTATTTCCATCTCCCTTTCTTTTACAAGGCCTTCATATGGGGACAAGTTGGAAATGGAAACCACTAATATATCTAAATGTAGATCCCTAGGGACCAATTTTTAAGATATGGCAATGAAATATTCCATGGCTTAGACTTCATGCATGTACATGTTCAACCCTTCATTTTTGTTGGCGAACTTTTCTTTTACTTGCATCACAACAAGGTTACAGTATCCAATAATATTTATCAATTTAATATCACAATTTTTAGCTAAATCAAATCCATGCAAAAGAGCCTCATACTTAACCATATTGTTAGTACCATCAAATTCTAAATGAAAATAAAAATGAAAAGCATGAATAGATGTGGAAGTTAATATGATGCCTGCATTCATACATGATCGATCTTTTAACCTGTTGAAGTTCATTGTCCAAAAATTACCAATATCTTCTGAGACGAATGGTTGAGAATGTTGATAGAAATCCACTGCATGAGAAGTTGCACTTTGATGTTCAACATCAACAACAAATATCCCCAAATATAGCCCTTCATTCTTATCAATGTTGAGAAACCATGACTGGACTGTATCCTGAGAAAACTCATATGATATTGGTCTTTCAAGGTCTTCAAAATTTTCACTTTATTCATTGGAAGAATCATATGCAAGATGTCCCATAAATTTATGAGATTCCATATGCATATCATGCTCATCCGGAAAATGTACCAAATCACCGGCATCCATGGAAATCATCATCAATAGAAAAAAGATCCCCATATCTAATATCCTTGAGAGAACAAAGAGATGCAGCCATGGTATATTCATGATTCTTTTTAAAAGATGATGGAATTTCAAGAACTTCTTCATTATGCCATGAATCTTCATGCAAAATTGGCTCTCTCTTATCCAAATTGACACCTCTTCACTTTTTCATGGTGGGAAAGGATCATGGGAATCTACTTCAGAACCTTTGTGCCACAAATGCTAAAGAACAATAGCCCTAGACCTCAAAGAATCATAAATTGGAGGCCCAAGAAAGCTCCAATAATTGTCATATTCTTCATCACACACGTAAATATTTCCATTTTCTTCTAGAAGGCCTGATACATCATAAGAATCCTTGAAACAATGGTAAGGACAACTACCATTTCTTTATATTGTTCAATTATGGATTGATCTTCATATGTTTCTTCTTTAAATTCTTTCTCTCGGCCTCCATTAGGGGCATTCTAGACTTCACTTTTTGGAACACCTTCATTTTTTTCTTCAAGAGTACTTTCTTGGATCATAGGGCTCGAGATGTTGTCGTCTTCGACTTCCTCAAAAGATTCTTCAATAATGGATTCTCCATGAGATTTTTGGTAAGGTAAAAACCCTTACATGTTAGAATCTTATTTATAAATATATATTTTGATAATTCAATGATGATTTACAATCGAGAAATTACATTGAATATATATGCATGAATGCGAAAGGTTGGCATCTCTTCAAGATGACCAATAACCATTAACCTAATAATGTAATAATTAATAAGATAATAAATAATAATAGTAATAACCAATTAGGTGTATTACAAGTGATCCTGCCTTGAAAATATTCGTCCACAAATCTTGGATTCTGCTTAATGAACTGTGACATAGAGAGGCTTCCAAGCTTGATGACAAAAAACCCTTCTTTAGTGATTTGTTTCGGATAACAATACCACGATTTAGTAGTTCTTGAAACATTCGGTCACATTTCCATTCAAATATATTCATGCATATGATTCTATAGGTAAAAGAACAATGAATAAAGGGGGAATTCTTCAATCTGATGTCTTCATGAAGAACTCGCGTCATCCTGTTAATTTCCAATATTTTCGCATGCTTTAGCAAGACATTGATTTCTATTTGACGTATAACTTCTTTAATGTTGCTTAATGGATTTAATTCAATCCAATTGGTTAAGGTGTCTTCATTTGCAGTTTTGTTACATACTTTTAAGATTGACGCATCATTTTTTGTTTCATTAATTTGGATTTGATTGAGATTTTTCAAATGATTTGTTTCCTTGTCTTTATCTAATGAAATTGTCTCCCGTTGTTCCTTGGGAATATTTTTCCTTTGATATTCTTGAACATCTTGAGTTGCAACAACTTCAAGAACGGTTATCTCTTCGTGTGTCGAAGGGTCTTATGGGTTTTCTTCTTCTACATTTTCATGATTACGATCATCTTCAATGCTTTTATTTACGACATTGGATCCTTCTACAACGTCAATTCTTTCATAATTGTCATTAACACCGACTTCGTATTCATCGGTATTTGGTGCTTTATTATTACAATCTATGAGATCACGATTTTCATTACAATTGATATTGACAACATGATTGTCAATATATGATGTATCTATCTCTTTGTCATTGTTATTCTCAATTGATTTTTCTTCAGGTTCATCGTGATCTTCCATACTCAGGACTTTATCCTTGTCCACTACCTCTTATGTTTCATCATCCTTGTTATAATCTTCTTTATCATGTCCTTGGATTTGGTTTGGATTTTGAGCAGGGTTTCCAATTTGACTTTGTTCTGGCGTTTCACGAGCCATTTTCACTGATTTTATAGTTGTGTAGATTGGACGATTTATGCGACTCATTTTCGTTCCTTGTATGAAGTTGCAACAACTTTATGTAACTTGTGCATATTTATGATCCCACATTGTATTTTGAGTCTTGTACTTTGAATGGTGTTTCATTTTTGACATATGTGTATGTTTATCGATAAGCATTGTTGTTTGTGTCTTGTATTTCGAATGGTAGTTCTTATCCTTTCTTTTGTCTAATGCCCCAGACCTCCTATGAGGGGGAATGTAAGGTGTTAATGTATGTGTTTTTTGTTCTGACATAGGTGCAGGAGCAATATTGAGCTAGCCTTTATCAATTTCATTTAATGTTTCTTCCTGCTCTTCTGTGCTTGAAAATTTAGATGGCGTGACTGCTTCTTCTTCCTTCAACTGACTTGAGGAGTAGGACGCATGTGCCTCTAGTTGTTCTTTTTCCACATGCTTCTTAGATTCATCTTCTCGCTATTGTATTATCAACATTTTCATTTTTTCAACTAATTTTTTTATGTCTTCATGAAGAACTTGTGACGTCACGTTGATATCCGATATTTTTGCTTCAAGCTCTATGCTTTTTATTTCTTTAGTTTGGCTTCTTTTTATGTCTTTGACTTCAATTTTTTCATCTTTTAGGTTTTTGAAACGGGGTAATAATGATCTTATTAAAAGAGGGAAACATGGTGATCCCAAAAGAATTTTTGTCTAGCCTTGCAAATTATTTGTAATCTTTTAAATATTAAAATATTAATTATAATAATAATTTATTATTAATATAGAATAATAGTATTATTATAAAAAATTTAATAGTTTTTAGAGAAATTTGAATATGATAATAATAATTATAATTTTATAATAATAATAATAACAACAACAACCATATATATATATATATATATATATATATATATATATATATTAAAGGAAGGAAGTTAGGGCTCGTAGGCTTATATATTTTTCCAATGATTTATTGTCAACCGGGGGCTCATAGGCTTGTGAGGTGCAAGCACTGTTTGTGTAGGACTAAAGCTAAATGGTTCTTTCTAATTAAATTTGAAATCTATGAATTAAATTCAAATCCAAATCTACAAACTTTAAGAGTTCTTGAAACTAACAATCATTTTCAGATTCCTTCATCTACACTTCATTCTCAGGAATATTTATTGTTACACGGAATTTTTGTACTCATCATGATTACGAACAATGTACACTTTCTCATTTCCTAAATACCTAAAGTACTTAGCCAAAACTCATTGTAAGATGAGTCATGAGGTTTTTTCCCTGTAAAAACCCTATTTAGAGAGGTCGACACACCTTGCCTTACAACAAAGTTCGTCTTTCCTGATCGATGCACCTTGCTCCACTGCAGACAGCATCACTGGCACATGTTGCCAGTGTCTAGGGAACGACAATGTCTGTACGGAGGGAAAAAGAGAATTTTCGAGAAGTCTCTCGAAGGAGACCCTCATGGAGGGTTACCCCTTTCATTTAGGGTGGATATTACTCGCCTCCCAGCTTAGTGGGATTCCATCTCATCCTTCTCCCTTAATCCTCTCCTCTCCTCCTCATCTCTTTTGGCCTATAAATGAAGTTCCTCTTCATGGGATAGGGGGGTTGAAATGAGGGAAACCAAATGCTAGAGAAATTTAGACAGGGTTCCATTCTTCCATGATTGGCAAATTGAGTCAAGGTTCCATTGGAAAGGATCTTCAACACCAAGGCTTCATTGGTTGTAATTCTTTCCTCTATTTTAATTAATACATCAATGTCTTCCTTTCCCATAAATGATGTGTAATTTAATTTATAGTAGTTATCCTTGGTCAATTGCTTAGATGTATCATGTTATCTTGTAGTCTCTTGTCTTTGTCTTTTTGAATCATTTGTAGGTAATCTCTTCATCAACAAGCAGGATTGCGAAAGCTTCAAGCTGCGAGGAGGACCTTCATAAATAAGGTATGGAATGGACTCTTTGTATTCAAGTAATTTGATGGATCTAGGGGAAGGTTTTCATTATTGTTTTGATTTGTTCTAGATCCGAACAATTCATACTAGGGAGATCGGTTGGTGTCCCCATCGACGGATTTATCTGTTAACGTTTATCAACAACACTGCAATGGATTGAATTCACTTATTGACACGGTACTCCTAAAGATACAAATGGAATTCTATTGGATTTGATTAATTTCTAATAGCTCTTAAAGTTTCCAAACCACACCAAAGTAATGAACTTGTAATCTAACATTTGAAAAGGAAACTTGAAAATAAATTTCAAAGCAAACCTATTGTCAAATCAAACTTGTACATGAAAAGATCAAAATAGAAGAACTCTGTCAAAATGGAACACATCTAAAACATTTGAAATCTACAAATGAAACATATACATACACACATGAAAAAACATCTATATTTAAGAAGAGATGATTTCTTTAATAGTCTTATTGTGGGAGCATAAACTACATGTGATAACAAGTGGCTATGTGATGTACAAGTAAATCGTGTTGCAATAGACTATCACTTAATACATGAGCAGATTTATATCTATAAAAACAGAGTTACTGTAGAAGAGACAGAATATGAACAATGTGCAGAAATAATTTGTACACCTGAAATAATATGAAAAATGTGCAGAGAACAAAGTGTGCATTAATGTCTTGATACAGAGGAAAAGGATCCCAATGTGTCTACACAAATCTCTTCTCTCTATGGTTGAATGTATTTACACAGATAAATGAATATATATACCCATGACATAATGCACATGAGATAAGTGAAGGTATTGGAACAAAGTGTTAGTTTTTCATCATTTAATTCAATATTATCTAGGATCCTACTAAGAGAATAACATGCACAGCATAACAATCATAGACACAAGAGATACAGAGTTTCCTCAGGGAAAACCAAGAAGGTTAAAAACCTCGCAACTTCCTCAGAGATAGAATAAGCACCAATACAAGGATCACAAAGATCAAACCCCAAAAGATAGATGTCTTCAACAGCTACTCCTCCTCCACTTGTGCGCACTCCTCTCTCCAAATTATGCGAGTTGGATGAGTGAGTGAATGGATAAATAGAGAGGTGCTTCTCTCTATTTATACTTTACCTTTACTTGCCTTTTACCCTAATTGGGCCGACCTCCTTTAGGAGAGTCTAATAACCCATTACCACTTGACACTGGTCCGACCCCACTAGGGGAGTCTAATAACCCATGAAAGACACAACTCCGGGGTCTAATGCCCCATCATACATGGGAGGATGGACCTCAATGACTTTATATGACCCAAGTACAATAATGAATTCTCCGACTAGAGGAATAAACATCTCTGTCGGACGTACAATAATAAAATACAAATACAATATAAAATATACAAGTGAATACATTCCGTAGTTACAAATACATCAACACAAAGATGGATAAAAATTGATTTATGAAATATGGATCTAATATATAAGAATGAATAGTGTGGAAGTTGTGGTGATTAAGGAAGACTCCCTCTATCAATAAATTGCGTTCCTGTGAACAAATTCCAATATTGTGAAATAAAATTAAAATACATGAAATCAAATCAAATGAATATATCTAACCAAATTATAATCACAAAAAAGAGTAAATACAGATAAGTGACAAATTACCAGACTTGAGGGGCCTCTCAAAGTGGTAACAACCACTAGAAAATGCTGCACTAGATGTTCTTTACTTTAAGCAGAATCTCATGGATCTCTTATTACATAATAGAAACATAAATTACAAATCTTGAGAACAAAACTCAAGTGTATTACTAGCCTTAAGTACTAATTCCCCTTCCTTTATGCATGAGAGTGTATTTATACATAAAAAAATCAATGGGAATGATAAAATCAAATCCCCCACACTCATAAAATCGGATTTTCCATTTTTAGGCAAAATCCCTCAAATCTGGAAATTCATGATTTTGGGCAGATTTTCCTTATTCCCCCACTGATATCTCTCAAACTGAAGCATATATGGAGAAATTTTCCATGTCTTAATCAATTTGGTGGTTTATGAGAAAAAAACATGTCCCAAAATCTTTAGATTCGCCTCCATCTACACGTAAATCAAGGCTCAATATGGTTGTCTGGAAAAAATTGCTGCTAAAAATCTGGGTTTGACTAGAACTTTGAAAAAGTTGCGGAGCTTCACACGTGTGAGTTGGGTGAGATCCAATGAACATAAAACCATGCTAGAGACATATTTTACCAAATCCAAGTGGCAGATTTTCATTTGGCACCCTGCAACTATCTCGAATTATTCCAATTACAAGTTTTTGGAAAACTTGTAAACACTGGGAAAAACTTGTAGTCACCAGGAAAAAATTGTGAATAATCATATTTAATTCATTAAAAATGAAGGAAAACAACCATGGACTAACCATTGAATTATAGAAGGGGCATAAAATGACAATTTATGAGATATTATGGCAAATGGAGTGATAAGGGAATGGAAAATGAAGTAATAATGATAAAATGGATATCTACAAGTGATGATGATGGTGACAATATAGTGGCCCAACATCTTCCCCATGCCTAAGGGTTGGCATGTCCTCATGCCAAAAAGGTTAAGTAATGAGTATGCCATTTCTTTTATTGTACTTTATCAGTTAAATGCATACACGGCATGGGATACATATATATATTCTGTTTTTTACTCCGTAACCAAATTGATTTTGTCACTTACTTGAACAAGTAGCAATGACAAAAGCATAGGACCTTTTAATTTTATTTTGTATTAGCAAGAGATCATGAGATGAAGGTTTGTGGATTTTGATTTTTGCCATATCAAACTAAGTACTATCTTGAAGTATGCATTTGGTATTTCATGTTGTTGGGTATACTTTGAAATAAACGGTGTCATACATGGGAAAGATGAGAATAATGGAGCATATGGAGGTGAAAATAAAGTATTAATGGTTTTTCATGACGCTCTCTTATACTTTTAATAAATAAATAAAAATTATATTTTTTTTACCTCAAGTTTTACCTCTAAAGAGTTGTTTGTGGATGTAGGAGTTTTTGTGGAGCATGAGGCTGAACATGCATCCTGACTAGGGCTACAAATGAGACACACAAAGATATGAAAGTGAATAAGACTATTGGAGAGATGAAGGTGGATCAAAATTTGTTGAAAGATTTGAAAGAGTGATGGAGTTGATAAATGATGACTGAATGTAGAAGAGGATCATGCTAAAGAAAATAAATTGAAGATGCTGAGAAAATTTTGAAGATACTGGAAAAAAAATCTAAAGGCCCGAGCTGCTACTCCCCCATGCCTGAGGGTTTACATGTCCTCATGCAATTAGGTGAGGTGACTACTACTGAAACTGAATGACCATACTGTTGAGCAAATTGCTGCAAACTAACATTGGAACCATAGTCTTCAATCGTTACAACAACTGAGGTACAATTATTACCATGTGAATGAATGTTCTTGAAGTCGAACATGGAAATAAATCATTGGATTACCGACCATTAATGTATTCCATTAACCAACGTGAAGCAACTCACTTTTAATGACAATGAGTTCTAAAGTACCTTAGTGCATCTTGACATGTACAAATGGATGTGTTGAAGTCGAGTCACCTGCAAGATTTGTCAATCAAGAGGCATTGATGAATCCCTATGATTAACAACAAGGAAATATGCCATTAATGCTTGCAAATCCCAAGGCACTATACATAACTCAAGTCTTGTTGCCAGATAATGTGTCGAGGTTGATGGGACAGGACCATTGGAAGGTGGACCTTAATGAATCCCACATCATCCAATACGAGTACAAAACATAAATGATTTGCATAATACACATGATAACGAGCCAACATAGGCTTACATAATTTATTGAGAACTTTTCCCGCCAGTTTCCTGTTTTTCAAGCAAGGCTCATGTCCAATTGGGCCAGTAAACTGGTTTTCACAAAAGGACTTATTTTTTCTTTACTATTTTTTTCATTTTTTCATTTTATTTTTTTAAGAAAAATACATCCAATCATAAGGAAATGAAGATGATGGATATTTTGGTTGCTTGTACATTTTTTTGTAATGATGATCTAAAGATGAGCACTGAAAGTTGGCTTAAAGGATCATGTTGAAAACTTGAAGAAGCTGGAACTTGTTCTCTTTGCTTCTTTGCATGAGGAAAAAGGCTACTAGAAACTACTACCAAGAGTTGGTACTTCCTTTGATCAAATAGACCTCGAGCTTGCTAAAGAATCATGTGCGGTGTAAGGACCCAAGAAATTTGTTGAAAATCACCTCATTACAAGTTTTTTTTTTGTTTTCTTATAGTATCATCAAATTACAAGATTTTCATAAAACTTGTAATTTTTGGAAAAACTTGTAAAGCCTGCTGGAAAAATTGTAAAGCATGTTGAAACTGAAACCCGTCTTCAATTGATCCATTCCCCTAGTGCTGACATGGAAAAATATTTAGGAAATGAGTACAGGAAGCTAGTCCACGCTGATCCAAAGAAAACCCATGTGTTTGTTTATGATTTGCACAGCCGTAGGTACCCAAAACTATCAGGATTACAAGTTTCCTGAAAAACTTGTAAAACATGAAAACATAAAAACTTGTAATGACCTGAAAACCTGTAAAAGGCTCAAAATAACTTGTAATCTTCTGTTAGTTACCATTTTTAATGATCAAAACCCACTTAATTATGTAATCATTAGAAAATTAATAGTAATTTGACCATCATGGATTTCAATTTTCAACATGTTTAATGTCTCTTCGGTTGTGAGCTTTGCTAATGAGACTTAGACATATGTAATGAAATCCTACCACTTCTTAGAAAATATAAAAATACAAGGATTTGTTCGTGATTTTACAGTTTCAAGGAGATACTATTCACAGAAAATTCCTTCAAATAACAACTAGTTTGGTAAGATCGGTGAATACACGGTCTCAAAATTGCGTGATTAACATTTTCCTATTGGACCTCATACCATTGCAACAATAAGCAATGATGCACAGGATGAATTAATAAAGGTACCAATACAATCTTTTAGCACGACAATAGATTGTGTTTTCCCATTCTTGATATAGACCTTAATTTTCTGTAGCTGATTCTTTATACGTATGAAAATAAGGTGTTTGGGTTGCTACATACCTATCCAGTTGATGAAAAGAAAATGTATCTACATATTTCCACTTATATGAACAATGAAATCAGTTGCTTCCAGGATGCATAAATAAGATCTCACAGAAGTATGTTATACCAACAAGCTTCCTTAACATCCCATGTCTTAAAATCTTATTTATTTACTAACCTACTTTACTGGAAATAAGAAGATCTCTTCAAGTATATGCATATTTCCAGTGTAACCATCTAGGAATCAGGATCTCCAAAATACTCATATCCAATACTGAAAAATATACATTAATAAATACCTGGATATGAAGGGCCAGCTTCTCAAATGATTTGGATGCCAAGAATTGCTGAAGAATGGAAGAATTCTTTGGTCTGATGGCTGTTTGGAACCAGATTTCAATGTAGTCTTTGTTTTGCTGGTCATCTTTGTTGATTGTCACACCAAGAATTTCTTCTGAAAGCTGCTCATCATTCTCCAGAATGCGCAAAGGATCTGTTGATAAACATGCCAAAAATTCTTCAATTTCTGGCTCAAATGGTTTCTCTTCTTCAACTGAATACCATGGCTCCTGGATCTCTCCCAGGAATTGATAAGAAGGGATAGAAGAAACTTCCTCTTGTAATGCATGGGTGTCTTGTTCTTTTGATGCTTCTTGAAATGCAACTTCATCCTTGGTGACTATTATGGAACTAGTACAAGGACTTGAGAAGATCCTTGTGGGGATACATCCTCGTATTCTCCATAAATAATTGAGAATCCTTAAGTTATTTTGTTGGTCTAGAAACCCTGTTCATAAATGGATCATAACAAAAATGGATTAGTATTCAAAATAAATGCTCTTCTAATACTAAAAAATGAAAACTTCAGAATTTAAATTTAATCTACTACTAAATCTACAAGCATGACAAAGAATTGGAATATCTTCACCAATAGTGACAGAGCAGGAATACTTACCTTCTTCAACCAATGGCGGTAGCGCGGATTCTTACCTCTCGTTTTATTATTCGGTCCCCTTCTTTGTCACAATTTAAAAGAAACCTACCTAACTAGACTTTAGTCCCTTTAGTACCTCCCCTGCAACGACGCCAAAATGTCAGGTTAAAATTATGTTATTTAATTTCTCCAATGGTTTATTGTCAATCGGGGGCTCGTAGGCTTGTGAGGTGCAAGCATTGTTTGTGCAGGACTAAAGTTAAGTATTTCTTTCTAATTAAATCTGCAATCTATGAATTAAATTCAAATCCAAATCTACAAACCTTAAGAGTTCTTGAAACTAATGATTCTTTTCAGATTCATTCATCTGCACTTCATGCTCAGGAGTATTTATCAACAACATTGCAGTGGATTGAATTCACTTATTGACACAGTACTCCTAAAGATACAAATGGGATTCTATTGGATTCGATTAATTTATAATAGCTCTTAAAGTTTCCAAACCATACCAAAGTAATGAACTTGTGATCTATTAATATTTGAAAAGACAACTTGAAAAGAAATTTCAAAGCAAACCTATTCTCAAATCAAACTTGTACATGAAAAGATCAAAATATAAGAACTCTGTCAAAATGGAACACATCTAAAACATTTGAAATATGCAAATGAAACATATACATACACACAACAAAAAAATCTATATTCAACAAGAGATGCTTTATTTAATGGTCTTATTGCGGGAGCATAAACTACATATGATAACGAGTGGCTATGTGATGTATAAGTAAACTTTGCTGCAATAGACTGTCACTTAATACATGTGCAGAGTTATACCTATAAAAGCAGAGTTACAATAGAAGAGACAAAATATGAATAATGTGCATAAATAATTTGTACAACTGAAAGAATATGAAAAATGTGCATAGAACAATGCGTGCATTAATGTCTTGGTATAGAGGCAAAGGATCCCAATGTGTCTACACAAATCTCTTCTCTCTATGGCTGAATGTATTTACACGAAGAAATGAATATATATACCCATGACAGAATGCACATGAGATAAGTGAAGGTATTGGAACAAAGATGGATAAAAATTCATGTATGAAATATGTATCTAATACATAACAATGACTAGTGTGGAAATTGTGGTGATTAAGGAAGACTCCCTCTATCAATAAATTGCTTTCCTGTGAACAAATTCCAATGCTGTGAAATAAAATTAAAATACATGAAATCGAATCAAATGAAAATATCTAAACAAATGATAATCACGAAAAAGGTAAATACAAATAAGTGAAAAATTACCATACTTGAGGGTCCCTCTCAAAGTGGTAATAACCACTGGAAAATGTTACACTAGATGGTCTTTACTTTCAGCAGAATCTCATGGATCTATTATTATATAATAGAAACAGAAATTACAAATCTTGAGTAGAAAACTCAAGTGTATACCAGCTCTAAGTACTAATTCCCCTTCCTTTATGCATGAGGGTGTATTTATACATCAAAAAATCAATGGGGATGATAAAATCGAATCCCCCACACTCAGAAAATTGGATTTTCCATTTTTAGGAAAAATCCCTCAAATATGGAAATTCATGATTTTGGGAAGATTTGCCTTATTCCCCCACTGTTATCTCTCAAACTATAGAAGATCCGGAGAAAAGGTCCACGTATTACTCAATTTGGTGGTTTCTAAGAAAAACCTATGTCTCGGAATCTTTAAATTCACCTCCATATGCACACAAATCAAGGCACAATATGGATATCTAAAAAAAATTCTGCTAAAAATATGGGTTTGACTAGAACTTCGAAAAAGCCTTGGAGATTCGCACATGTGAGCTGGGTGCGATCCAATGAACATAAAACCATGCTAGGGACATATTTTACCAAATCCAAGTGGTGGGTTTGCATTTGGCACCCTGCAACTATCTCGAACTACTCCAATTACAAGTTTTTGGAAAACTTGTAAACACTGGGAAAAACTTGTAGTCACTAGGAAAAACTTGTAATCACTAGTAAAAACTTGTGATTAGTTGTCTTTGATAAAATAACAAGTATAATCATTTTTAATTCATTAAAAATGAAGGAAAACAACCATGAACTAACCATAATTGAAGTATAAAAGGGGTGTAAAATGGCAATTTATGAGATATTATGGCAAATGGAGTGATAAGGGAATGGAAAATGAAGTAATAATGATAAAATAGATATATACAAGTGATGATGATGGTGACAAATTAGTGTCCCAACAGGGATCAGCAATGGGAGGATGGGAGTAGGGTGCATGCAGGAGCGTGGAAGTTGAGGCGAAGGGAGGCATGTGATGAAATGAGAATTAATGATGAGGGAGGCAAGCGATGTGTGGAAGTGAGAAAGATGAGAGTGTGAATAGTGAGGGGGATAAGAAAATAGGAAATGGGGAAGAATGCAGAGAATGGAGGAAGGTGAGTCGAGGACGAAGGAAAGAATGAGCGAGAGATTGGGAGCTTGAGCGAACCAACGCTCTGATACCACTTGTAAGGTAAAAACCATTACATGTTGGAATCTTATTTATAAATATATATTTTGATAATTGAATGATGGTTTACAATGGAGAAATTACATTGAATATATGTGAATGAATGCGAAAGGTTGGCATCTCTTCAAGATGGCCAATAACAATTAACCTAATACTAGTAATAATTAATGAG
Organism: Larix kaempferi; assembly: GCA_027924585.1. Classification (NCBI taxonomy): domain Eukaryota; kingdom Viridiplantae; phylum Streptophyta; class Pinopsida; order Pinales; family Pinaceae; genus Larix; species Larix kaempferi. Next base: position 1,871,842 of record BSBM01000887.1, read on the forward strand.
CTAATAAATAATAATAGTAATAACCAATTAGGTGTTGATATTCATCATTATCTTCATAGGGTGAGCTATTAGTGTCATCATACATTATGTATCCAATATACCCTTTGAAATGAGGATGCCATCTCTCACAAAAAACCCTGATAAATTCTTCGAGTGAGTGAATTCCTCTCTTAGGAAGCCCTTCATACCATTCATATAAATCATCGTTCGTCAGGTCAAGAGACAACATGAACATTTTCATCTTAATATGTTCATGAGTCACTTTTAAGTCTGAAATAGCTTCCATAAATGATGTAACATGCCAATCGGCTAAATATCTATATGGATGAAATTTCAGAATGTATTTCAACCACTCATCGTTGTATGGATCAAATCCACAAAGTGGATTAGGATACCCTAGGACCTCTAAGAAATCCAATGGATTGAACCAATCATGTACCCATTCTTCATCATAGAATGTGATATCATATTTTATAGAATGATTCTCTTCCTTCAAGAGCGACCCAAGACCTTCTTCAACAATATTTTGTTCATCATAGAATTCCTTCATCTCTTGAATAATATGTAGCCATTGGTCAATGTCGTTGAGACACTGACCCTTGCAAAATCATTCCAAAGAGACTGTAAAAGATGTGATTGTTCCTTTTCCAAGAGATTCATACCAATACAAGGCATGCCATTTGAAGCTATCTAAGAGGCAATCTATCATGTCATCTTCGTACCGGATGCCCTTTTCCTTTGTAAATTTTGAAAAGGTGATAAGATAAGCTGAACTTTGATTCTCATTGCCAAAAATATTTGGGATTTCCTATAGAGTTACATCTAGTTCTTCATGAGCAGGAGCCCAAATATTTGAAAGATCCAAAGGGTCATCGAGTTCAAGTATCAACATCCAATGTGACTTATAAATGTTCTCCATGTCATATAAAATTCTTTAGTGGATTCGCTAGATAAAACCTGTCAAGTTAGTACCTCAACATTAATCTTACAAAATTACATAACAAAACTTACCTCGTGAATTTTATCCTTGTTGAGTACTATTTTTTATTTTGATTTGGAGTCTCCAGGTAAGACCTATAAGGTTAGTCCTTAACAATAATCTTACCAAGTACAAGACAAGAACATGACTCATTTGTAGAGTTTTTCCTTTGATAATATAAGATTGTCGCAAAAATTGGCACGTTTCTTTTGTTTTATGCAAAAGGTGTAAACGTCACAAAGTGATTTTTTATGAAAAAGTGTCGTTTTTTACCTTGGACCACTCTAAAAATCAATTTTCTTTGTCCCCTGAAACAATGCCAAAAAATGTTGTCATTTTCTAGATAATACCTACAAAGTAAGCCCTTAGAAATAATCTTATCAAATTGCAATTTAATAAAAAACTTACCCGAGGTTTTCCAACACCAAAATGTAAGCTTGAATAAACTAGACCCTAGGAACACTTTGAACAGAATGTCGTCACTTTCCCTTGGTCCCTGGAAATGACACTAAAAAATGCTACCTCATAAACTAGCATTCAGACACTTTCGCAAGATATGTGGACCCAAATGTTGTAAGTGGACCCAACTAAAATGAGTGGACCCGATGATAATGATCAAAACAATTAAAGGAAAAGCACCCAATGTCATCTTGATGCAACCCCCTTCCTCTTTAGACCCTACTCTTATAGGCCATGGGAGGATCCCCAAAATATGGTAGAAACAACCCTGCAAAATTAAGTCAAGAAAGCAAGACTAACCCAATCTCCCTGAAAGATAGTAAACCAGTGCCTAAATGGAGTCACCAAAATATATAAACCATTAACCACATGACTAAGGGTGTTAAGAGAAACTATATATCTGATATTTCTACATCAAAACCTGTAGGGAAAATAAAGAGACAAAAATGATGATATCTCCCAAACCAATTGTCAGAATTTCACGTTTTTTACCTCCCAACGACTAGCAAAGAGGGTCACACCTATCCTTCCTAGGGAAAACTTGAATTGGTGGATGGAAGGTATGATTTGGTTATGATTAGGGCTACATGTATATGTTTTTTGCAGTGAAAAAACAACGGTACAAAATTTGAGATATCTCCCAAACCAACCGTCCGAAAACAATGAAACAAAGCTCACGACTGAGAGGAGAAGAGGGCGCACCTAATGGGCCTAGAGAGACCCTATGTAAAGAAGGTTTGGGGCCTAAAAGGGAACAATAAATCTACAGGAAAATAATTTTACCGCAGCAAAATCAAATCATAAATTTAACTTGATTCAAATACCCCAAGGGCTTCCCGGGTAGGCCAAAAATCAACCAAATTTAAAAAATTTCAATTCCTTTCAAATTTTTATGTATTTTTAGTACAATCAGGGCCCCAAGACTAATACAACAGTAATATAATATTCAACAACAATCATATTTGAAAATAGAGCAATAAAACTTACTATGTTTGGAAATTTTTCACATAAAAGTGTTATTTTTAAGGTTTTTTCCATTTTTATAATTTTTTGCATCAAAAGTATAGGAATTTGATAAAATATGATAGAGTGAACATAAGGGATTAAAAACCATGTACTTATTCCTATTTTAGGCCACAAGGGGTTGTGATTAATGCCTCTTCCAAGAATCTTGACAATAGTAAATTGTATGAACTAGAGAGGAAACTAGGAAACTCCCAACGATGCGGGAGTAAGATTGATTTAAGCTCCTAGTTTTGGACAAAATGATATGTCAAGTGAGCCTCTTTTCTATGAGTGAAACACCTATGAGAAGGAGTAAGAATGCTAATTAGCAATTAACAAAATTATGACAATGTGGATAAAAACTTAGTATTTGACGTTACCTTAGTCATCTCGAGGGCATAGCGAAGCAAATAAATACCAAAGAAATTACCACATATGTAGAGCAAGGAGAAAAGATCCTTAAATCCTCCCAAGAATCCTTCCACTAGATCAAGCTTTGAAAACTAAGCAAAAAAAATCCCAAAAACATAGCATTCCATCCAATATATCCCAAAATATCCTCAAGAGAAGGAGTTGCACATCACTTTAGCCCAATTAGAGTAAAAGAAAAAAGGAGTAGTGTTTCATTTGATCCCATGATCTTGATTCAAAATGAGGAGGATTTGCCTTATTTATATGCTTTTTAGGACAACTTAACCTCCTTTACAAGCCAACCAACCTAAAATATTCAAAATAACTTAAAACGAGTTTTCAATGAGTTTTTTTAGGGTTTGTCACCCACAAGTCGGGGACAAAACCTCAAGGTGTTCCCATGAAGATGGGTAACATTTTTTTAGCAAGAGGAGGGCGCAGACATGAAACGAAACGAGCTTGATCGAGCTTTGGTTAAGCTAAAAGCTTGATCAAGGGCTTAACCAAGCACTCAATCTAGCTTTTTTATAAAAGCTGGAACGAGGGTTTTATAAACCCTCGATCGAGCTATTTTCTATTAGCTTGAATAACTTTAAAATATAAAAAAAAGAACTGTCACGTCCCCATTTTGACCCCCTTTGCATTAAATCGTGAATGATGTAAATATTGTAACTTAATCATGGTGAGGAGCTCAAGGCCAAGGCCCCACCACTGATTTAGCATTTTATGTACTGGAAATTAAAGAGATAGATGCCTATGGTTCTGGTGCTAGAAGGGCACGATGTAAATAAGACACCATGTAAATACGAATTTAATGAAAGATACCCACAACCAGCTACGCAATGCAACAAAGAGATGGGGGCATGATCTTTACAAGGAATAGGGAGGGAAAATAACCAAACCCTTGAGCCATGGTGTTAAGTCATTTTCATTGAGGAAACCCATGAACTCTCAACTACCCATTTGGTCTCATGCACCCAATCATTTAATTCTTCCAATAATTGGTTGAGACAATTAATGCCTTGGGATGGGAGAGGTATGGATGTCAATTTTCGTGTATGGGCAAGACAACAACCTGGGAAATCGAGTTTTGGTTGGTTGAGCAAGAAAATCCCCACGAAATTGGCCCAAAGCCATTCTTCACCCATGGCATTCTTCCTCTCACGCAGTCTGAGCCTGTTGGGGTTTTATCCTTCACGTTTTTCACCATTTCCTGCATTATTCCATGCCAACAAACTCGTTTTTGGTTAGCTCATTGGATGGGAGAAGAGAGCCACGATTTTTGGGGTTAGGGAGGCCGTTTCTGCCCACGAAATGCCCATGAGCATTCTTCTGAAAACGATTCTGCTCTCCTGGGGTTGATTTCCCATTTTCTCCTTTTCGTTTTGGTTGCCCACGTTTTTCTGGAACTGTTAGAAACCCATTGTTGGGAACTTCACTATAGAAGCGTTTTCTCATGCCCAGCACTTACACTTTTGCTGTTATATGCATCCATCTCCTAGCAGCCTCAGAAAACCCAACTACGGGTGGGTATGGATGATTTTGGTGTACCTATGGTTATGCGAGACCCTGTTTTTCTCTAGTTCCTTGTGGAGATCATGCCCAACTCGGGGGTGGCAGTGGTGCTGAGAGATTAAGGAGCACACTAGCCTACGGTTGGGTGGAACGTTGCAAAAGCGTAGCTGGTTGCTCAGGGATTACTTGGTTTAAGATAAGCATTCTCATTTGCTAAATTGATATTGTTTAGATTGATAAATGGCATGAATATACTGAATGTATAATGGATGTGTAATTGTTTATTTCCGTTGTGTTTTTTTTTCTTATAATTATACATCCCATATCTCTTTTAAATTATGTGAATGCTTGGTTAAAATTTTATGGGTCTAGATACCCGGTTTTAGCCTCACGATCCTCTCCATCTAGCTGGTATGATGGGAGGGGACGTGACAAGAACTGTTAGCTCAATTCCGCTAGTAGTTTGATCGAGTTAACTAATAGCTTGATCGAGCTATCAGCTCGATTTAGGAATTGAGCTAATAGTTATTTTTCAATAGAAAGTTTATTTTTTTATAACTCGTATTTTTTTAATCACATTTAGACATTAAATAATATGAAATATAACTCATCACATCAAATACCATGGGATACCAAAACCATGGTATAACAAAACCATGGGTTATTGTATAGATTTAAATAATCACAATATTACATAAGATATCAAATAAATATGGTTTGAAACTAAAAACTTTAAATTCTTACCGTGTTTACATTCAATTTATAAAGTAAGAAACATTTACATTAATTTACACTATGAAAACAAATTGAATTTTTTTTAATATCTTTGTGAAAATGGGGGAGAAAAATAATAAGTATCAGCTCAATGGAGGTATTTAAGTTTATAGTTTTTTTTGAGTTAAATTATAAAGTAAGTTTTTTTTTATGAGTTAAGTATTTTATGAGTTAATAGTTCGATCTAGGTCAAATATCTAGATCGAGGTATTTAAGTTAACAGTTATTTTTTAATATAAAAATTAAAGTAAGTTTTTTAAAAAGCTCGATCGAGCTTCTAGATTAACCACACATAAACCCTGGATTGGGGTTATTAAAAAATGCGCACAAAACCTCGATCGTAGGATTTAAAATAGAATTTTAGCTTAAACCCTATCTTGGGATGCACTTTAGATGGAGGACTTCATACCGATGGATTTGTCAACAAATCGTCTATCCATCGACATATAATTTATAGGTTTATGAGTTCATATGATAATTTTTTTAAAATTTCTTTTCAAACTTACACTTACAAAACCATGTCTACAACTTTGAATCAACACAAAGAAAAATCAACAACATAAAAAGTACACAACCAAAAGAATTCCAAAAATATATATACCCCACCACATCAACGCGTCCTCTTCTAAAGAGTATTTTTTTCGATATTTGTAACTAGTAAAAAAAAATTTATGTGCACACACAAGTCTACAAAATGCGATTAAAATTTTCAACGGTCAGGTTCAAAAATTAATAAAAAATTAAGTTTTAAAAAACAAATTTAAAAAAACATCCGTGCCCTAGTGCATTCTGTGTAGATTATGTTCATATAAATATTGTTTTCAAAAAATATGCATTTATCACTAAATTATTTTACGTGCACACAAGTCAGTTGTTAACTTTTCGTGAAATTTACAAGAACAAACCTATCATTAAATGCAATTTTGACATATTAAATGATTTTTTTATTTAAAAAAAAAAAGTGGAAAGACAACATTAGTCCCTACAATTTCTTTGTTTGTTGCATGTCAGAATTCACAAGGCACGTATGAGTTTTGAGGGCTTAGATTTAATAAGTGAGTAAAAAATCGAATATTCACCTTCACTTTTGGCCAAAAAGTGTAGTACCCATCTTCATGGATTCACCCTTCACACAACATAAAATAAGGATAAATGTGATGAATTGCTTCAACTTTGATGGAATGTTGAGCATGGGAGGAGGGGTCACGCCCCATCTAACCTTAACATTGTGTGTTTTCCCTCAACACCCTCCTCTTTTAGGTGGTATGGCTTCTTCAAACAATGGCATCATCATCAACTTGGCTTGCTTGAGCCAAACAGAGGGTCGATATATAATAAACATAGGTCCAAGTGGGCATAACGAGGTGTGCTAAACTGGTTGTGACAACCCTTACATGTGTAATAAACTTATGCACAGCATAAAAAGGAGTGTGGGAGTGAGCCCCTAAGCCATGTGTCCAAATGGAGTCATCCTAAGAAGCATTAGACACCAACCCATGGGCATAAAAACCCTATTTGATGGGGAACATTCACCACATCGAATGGGTATTCAATTGTGCCACTAAGCTAGCACTTCCTGGAACGAAAACCAAGATGACCTGCCATGACAAGAGCATGGGTCTTGAGCCCTGCCAGACCAACACTCTTACATAAATCAAGCCCAAACTTAGCCTTTACATAAAAAAAAGACCCCTCCTCTATGGCAATCTGGTATGGCACATTGCAGAGTATCTAGAGGGTAACAAGGTCAAAGACATTATACAACAATGGGATGAAACAAAGGTCAAACCTAAGCTGTTACACTCAAAATTTTAAAGCACATATCTCTTTTAACTTTGCCAAATAAATTTGAAATCATATTTCATTTTATTTATACTTTAAGTCATTTTTCATGCATTAATATATTTAAAAAATTAATAATAATAGATCAAATGTGATTACATAAAAGTATAATTCTTTCTTAAGAAAGTATATTAACATTTTATTGGGATATTATTGAAATGGTTACGTTCTCTTTAACAGTGCAATATTGCTATGGGGAGGGATATACGTTTCGTTCAGAAGTCAAACTGCTTTGATTTCTAAAATTGACTTTGTTTGATTTTTAACTTTTTTATAAAGTTTGCCAATATTTTAAAAAAAAATTATATTAAAATGATTTTTTTTAAATTAAAAATAAATTTTTAAATTTTTAAATTTCAATATTCCAATTTAATATTCTCATTGGTAGAGTACAACATTGAAAAGACTTAAATCCCTGTAGGAGGTATTTAAATTATTGAAAAAAAAATGAGATAAAATTAATTTAAAATTTAATTATTTGATAAATTTCCCCGTTACCATTTGCCATTAATGAGTACTGCACTGGCAAATCTATTTGGCACAACGCTGGTTGTCGTCGGTTGTGAAACTTTTTTACCGTCGGTTGTGAAACTTTGAAACATGTGAATGCGAAACAACTATCTAAATTCAGAGAATCAAGCCGCCAGCTTTTGGTTCCATAAGACAAGTGGGTTTACATCACGCTTACTATAATTATGTCACATAACGGAAGCCATTCGGCTCTACACTTTGAATTTGCAGGCAGGTAGTAAACATTAGAGATGAAATGAGATGGAAGGTTGCACGAATAAGGTAAGAAGCTGTTTTGAGGAATTAGTTTTCAATTTTTTTGAATTGTTTGTTTATTCATGCTGTGATGATTATATGTGCATGGCTTGTAATTCATGCAGATGACGATTCTGAGAGTGCAGAGATGCCGAAGCATATCAAATGCCAAGGTCCCACAAACTGTAGGCAGAGATCTCCAACGTTGTGCACTTGGGCAGCTATGCAATGGATTCTGAGGCCAAAGGATTGACGCTACATTCAATACCTAGCAAGACTTACGCACTAAGAATTGCCAGTGCAGCTTCGTTATCTTCATCGTATTTCCTTTTTGAGGTATATTCCGTTGAGATCAATATTCTTTCATATAATTTTCTACAGAGGTTTGCATCTTAATAGTTATATATGCATTTTTATAGCTACATATGTAATCCTAAATTTAAAAATTCTGATACTATTTATAAAAGGATAAAATATCTTAGGAAAATGATTTAGCAGGCATCCTTGAGAGTTCTACCGTAAAACAAGCTTACATATGTAATGTAATAGGCATAGCTCAGAGTCAATGTTGTGCAACATGACTGTAGTTGAGACAAACGAACACTACGTGGAGAAACTTATACCCAGGAGAAACTTATTTAGTGCTGATAACACAAGATCAAAACGCTTCCAGAAATTATTGGGCAAGGTCGTCAGGCCAAGACACCAACAAGACGTGCCATCTTAAGATATGTTCCAAATTCTCTGTCGATGCTGTGTCCCTCCATGTCTCTGAAAGGCCCACTTTGGAACGATACTACTTCCACCAAAAATTAGGGCAGGCCAGAGCAGGGTACATGATCCCTCCTCCCCTCACACCAGTGCTTCTGAACACACAACAAAATCAATGGTTACATCAGTTGGGAAATTAACAATTAACTGTATTTTGTGAAATAGATGCACCCACTAGTTCTACGTGCTTGTCCTCTCGTACAAAAGGCATCGTGAATTCATTTTGGGGAGTGAGTCCTCTAATAAAGGGAAAAAGGGAAATAATAGTACATAAGTCTAAATATTTTCATAAAATTCTTATGGGCAGAGGTATTTGAATCAATTTGTTGTGTGCTCTGCTAGAGGGGACGGTCCTCTAATTCCCCGAGAAAGGAGGTATATTTTAATTCCGTGTTTATTTTAAACTTGTCGTTGTTCTTACCAGCCGAATCTCAACGGAACCATCATATTTAATTTTGAGTCCGGAGAGCTTCTCAGAAGAATTGTTCTAAATTTGATTTTGGAGCCTCTACGTTTTCACTGAAACCCGAACTATCAAATCTTTCACTACAATGTTCTATACTCTATATTACTTATACTAAAGGTAAATGGTATGTTGAAATTTGAGTTGTCATCCAACGTTAACACAAATATTTCCGAACAATAGAAGAACAATCTCAAACTTTACAGAGTAACAGAGGTCTTGATGCTTCAATGCTAAGCTTTCCATTGCTCAAATATTAACAAGTGAAAGGAAACCCAACAATACCATAAATCTTGTAGAGCCATCCAACGTTGAGTCAGTTGGTTCAGCAGTTGACGAAACAGTACCAGCACCAACAACAATGGATCACGTTGATTTTGACTCGGTAGTATCTCCAGGTGATTAAGAATGAAAAATTGTGCATGTTTGGCCTCGAACAGATATGAAGAAACAATACATTGGAGGGGAGATTGTGTGGAGCATTGAATTCTGCCTCTCGATGGTAAAAAATCAATAAATGTTGCTTCGTTGATCTGTAATAATTTATTATGCCAAATGGAAGCATGCATGCGTACATTAGTTGAGTGCAAATTTACACTTGTTTCCCATACCGTGTGCCACCTAAATCGCTAAGTTGATGATCCTCGAATAGCCACTCCATCAAATTTGACATCATCCCATTGTTTTACGTCCATACTTTCATGGTATATAAACTCAATATTTGAAATATGTGTTGTTCCTTGGTGTTATGTTATTTTAATATGTAGATTGTAAAATTGAATCATTTATTTATTATAATAAAAAATCATGAATTTAATATATGAATTCAATATACGAGAAGACAACTTTACTAGTTCATTATCACTATTAACTATTTCAACTTGTGACATGGGACCACTCGAACATAGTGCCTTAGCCTTAAAATAAACTACAAATATTAGCCTTAAAATAAGTTACAAATATTAACATTAAAATAAGTTACAAATATTAAATTAAAAATTTTAACAAAAACTATTAAATTAAAAACTTTAACCAATAAAATATTATTTAAAAAAAAATCATATGGAAAACGAGTAGTAAGAGTTTGTCATAATGAAGGGCACTCATGTTGAAGGATTCGATATATTGATTTAGTAATGAAGTGCACTAAGGTTCAATGATTCTAAGATTATTGTCTATTTATTACATTTTATGCTTTTTAAAATGATTAATTTAATACATTTTATACATATTAAGTTGGTTGAACATTGGGATGGGTTATATTTACTTAATTATATATTTCAAATATTTGGTGTAAAGGTTTTAAGTTGGTTTTAGTTAAAAATTTATTATAGAAGAAAGCAATTTTTATTTATTTCAAATATTTGGTGTAAAGGTTTTAAATTAGTTTTAGTCAAAAAAGTTATAAAAGAAAGTAATTTTTATTTAGAAGAAAGCATATACACTATTGATATTATTGAAATATTTGATGTCATTTTTAAATATATTTGGTTTTAAAAATTATAGGATTTGTGTTTTTGAAATGTGTGATTATTTATGATGTTATTTTGTAAAGAAAAATTGTGAGTACGAGTAAAAGTGGGTATAGTTTTTACTATTTATATTTATGGTATTTTTTAATGTTAAATATAGGTGTTTTTCTTTTCACTTGGGTATAGAGGAATATGAAAAGTTATTTAGCATCTCAATTCAAGATTGAATGAAGGTTGTATTATTTTAGTGTTATTATTATCATCATGCTTTTTTGGCAAATAATAATAATTAATATCTTCGGTCGCCAAATACAATTAAATACTTTCAACAAGTACCATGTGCTAGAAGTGACCTTCCCACACCATGCCCTTGGGATTACAACATCAATTTTATTACTCCATACACTCCAAATTAATAACTCTGTACAATTCATATTTTCATTTAATATAATTTCAAATGTACTCTAGCATTCCATTTCTCTATTTTTATCTAAGTTGCCAGAAAACATGGGTACGGGGATGAGGATGGGGACACCACTTTTTGAAACAGGGTACTTGGGTACATTAGGGGTACTGTAGACACACACACACACACGGATTTTCGTTATTAATATTTTATACTATATTTAAACTCTCATTGCATCATAATTTTGCAATAAATTTAATTGCGATAGGGTTTAAATATTATTATTAATATCCCTATCAAGGTAGGGATATACTTTTTATCCCTGCCAAGGCAGGGATATACTTTTCGTTCAGGAGTCAAATTGCTTTGATTTCTAATTACTTTGTATAATTTTTAATCTTTTTTTAAACTTTTTTTTTTTTTTAACTTATATTAAATTGATTTTTATAGAATTAAAAATAATTTTTAAAATTTTTAAATTTTAATATTCCAATTTTCTCATTGGTAAAGTACAACATTGAAAAGACTTAAATCCCTGCAAGAGGCATTTAAATTATTGGAAAAAAAATAATTTAAAATCTAATTATTTGATAAATTTCCATGTTACCATTTGCCATTATTGAGGACTGCAGGGGCGTACTATCTTAATGTACATCCACACAGGTCTTGTCGATTACCTTGTTGACCACACTTGCATGCAAATCTCACGTTTCTGAGATCGGATATGTGGCGGCAATGGCAAGCGATTTTACAAGATCATCATGCCTCCCTAGATGAGACAAACTGCCTCCTTCGTTGCGGGCTTGCCCAGTTTCCACGACGGCTGCAACTTCTCTTCACAGACTCATGTCTCTGTACATCATCTCAGTACTGTTGAGAGTGTATTTCTTATTTTCGACATAATGCTTCCTCCCTTCTCTTAGTCGTGGCCTCTACTTGCTTGTTTTCCCTTTTCTCAGCTTTTGCTCTCATAATTGCTTCTTCCTTTGCTTTCTCTTCTTGCCTCCATTTAACCTGTCAAATTCTCCAAGTTGGAGAAGGCTTATGTCAGGGCCCATTTTGCATCCTAAATTACAACTATGACATCAACAAACCAGCAACAAGGATATCAAGATGAACCCATTCAAGTTTCTCACCTCAATTTGCAGTTTATGTTCTTTAGCTTTTACTAGCTATTGCCGCAAATGTACAAGCTTACACTTTTCACTGACAAGTTCTTCTTGCAATATGGCTTTCTATCTCTCCCAAGCCTCAAACTTATTTTGCATTTCCTTCTCTCTACTAATAGCTTTTTGACAAGCTGTTGCATATTCTGAAGCACTAATTTTTGCAACCTCCATCTCATGCCTTAATTGTGCATTCTCATCTTCCATCCCGCAAACTGTAGCATTGACCAGTTCTACCTGCCTACTAGCTTTACGTAATGCATTATCCATTTCAGAAATTTTCTTCATGGTACTTTCCTCAAGAGACTGCTTTTCCTTCTTAAGGCAGGCAGCTTCTTCCTTCTCTTGCTTGAGAGCTTTTAATTCAACTTTGTCTTTTCTCAGTCTGCGAACTGCCTACATTACCTTTGGCTGGGATCATTAAGTCCATTCTTGTAGCTGTGTTTCCAGTTCTCTAACACTATGGAACATTTTCACCAACATCTCATCCTTTCTATCCTTGGAACCATTTCCTCCAAAAATCTGATAGAATGAAACCATATCATAATTACAGTCAACTACATCTTCAGCAACACTTGTAGAATCATTGACAACTTCTGCACCCACATCTACAGCTGAAGCCAATGATAATGCAAGCTCTGTACCAACAATTGCAAAGCTAGATGCATCGTCCACTGCCTCACAGTCAATCCTGCAACATCTCATTGACAATTCATGTTCTACTAACTGATTAGGCTTCCCAATCAACAAAATTGCTTACATTGAATTTGACATATCTACATAATTCTACTGAACTTCAAGGCCACTAGAACACGTAATGCATGAACCTGAGTTGGTCCTACATGTCATATTTGAATTTTCAATGTCTACCCAAAGCGACCTTTTTTCAATAGGAGACATTTTCAATGAACAAACTTCACTGCGTTCTACTCAGTCTAGTTTATCCGTCACCACAATTGGTGAAAACAAAGTTCGTGAATATCTTTATACGTTGGTTACATTTCTCTTCATATCATCTTCTGTTTGCGTTGCTTCATCTATGCCACTTTCATCTTTCGGAAAAGGCTAGGCCATACTTAAAACACAATCTTCAGCTGTCATATCAGATACATGGGGTCCTGTTTCAGTTTTAGATCCAATTGCTGCAGTGAAAGATGAAGAACCTTGAAAGTGATATAAAGATAAAAATTTCCCAATCTGCATACTACATCTTAACTTTGAATCTACTATTATGCAACATGAATGGATTGTTTTAGACTGCATATATTCTAAAATGTTTTTCCCTGGTGTATTTCTGATAACGTACGTTAGTTTTATAGTGCCCATCATTTATGTTTTTTTCTTCCAATGTCTTTTGGCAGGGATATGCTACAACGCAGCTTTCTCTTGTTGGTTGTGTTTTCATTACGGTTACTTCGATTTGCTGCTAAAGATGGGATTGGATTCGACAATGATTTTTTAAAATATTAATTTATATTATTTTAGAATTTTAGAATTAAAAAGTTATTTAATTTATATAAATTGCTTTATTGGTTGTGTTTTCATTACTGTTACTTCGATTTACTGCTAAATATGGGATTGGATTCGACAATGATTTTTTAAAATATTAATTTATATTATTTTAGAATTTTAGAATTAAAAAGTTATTTAATTTTTTATGTAATTTAAATTAATGTTATATATGTGGGGAAAAAGAGTTATTTAAATTGTGAGTACGATACAAGACAATTAAAACGTCTCGTTCTTCCAGCGAATTTTAGATAAAAACTGGTTAAAATTATTCCTGAAAATTACTATTTCAACAATCGTAATTGCTTGTCCTAGACTAAATGCACAATTTTAAAACTACCCATATCACCGAAATTGCGATTTGAGCACTCTAAATTATGATTTCAGCAAGAATTGCTCTGTCGGATTTTGACAGGTTGGGGGCATTTTGGTTAACGCTTACACTGTGCCTTTAAATTGAATAGAAATTGATGGTGGTGATAATTATTAATGTCTAGTGAGATCAACTTTGATTTTTGGACCTTAAAAATAAAAAGAGTTTTTTTTTAGAATTTTATTTTTTTTCCAACGAAAAAAAAACTACTATTGATATTCAAAAATGAATCAAATAGTACAAATATGTTCATGATTCAGCTGTCGAATCAAGTACAATAAGATCTACACCTCAAAAATGATCAAGATCTCTTCATCTATCTCAAGCCACCTTTATGTCACGATGACTACAGAACTTCACTACAAAACATCACTACTTATAAGCAAAAAGCAAAAAACACGTGCCCAACAGATCAGAAAAGACACTGAGATATACACCAGCTAGTTTCAGTAAAAAAAAAAGGTGGATCCACAGTCCTGGATGCAGTTATCACACCACTCCTCCCATATCAGATGCCCTTCCACACCAGATAAAGCTTGCTTTGAAAGCTTGTCAGCAAGTGAGTTATGTTCTCTAAAGATATGCTCGAATATGATATTCTGATGCTTTGAAATTTCAAAGTGAGTCTGGATGGCCCAGTGTCTCAAATTCATAACATTAAGCTTGAATTCACCCGCAGCCCATTTAATGGTAACCCTGGATTCACCATATACCTTGATATTGACCAAACCAAAGCTATTAGCAACTTTGAGGATGCACTAGAGAGCCATTAACTCCGCTTTCATATTAGATCCTGATCCACAGTTGAGTCTAACAGTATAATAATTAGACTCATTCAGGTAGATGACACCTCCAACAGCACATAAACCATATTGTGAAGCTCCATCAAAGAAGAGTACGGGCTGATCCACTTTGAAATTAAAATAACTAACTCTGTCAGTCTTCATCTTGTGCTCATCTTCCTTGCATGAAGCAAACATATTTAAAGCAGTCATACTACATTGCAAAGTATCAGGAGTGACATTTCGAAAGATGGCGCAGTTCCTAGAGTACCAAATTGCCCAAGGGATACATAAAGCAATATAAAAATGATGCTTACAGTGTCTGAACCAATTTAGTAAGCACTTGTTAAAATCACCCACATCCCAGCACTGTGTGATATTCAAATGAGAAGCAATCACATCCCAGATCTGATTAGTGAAACTGCATTTGACAAAGAGATGTTGTTTAGTTTTAGCTTCTTTTTTACAAAGAACAGATAAGCTAGGACCAATCCAACCCCGTTTACACAGATTTTCCCAAGTCTTCAATTTATCTTGCAATAATAACCAACTAAAACATTTCAGTTTAACGGACTAGACCAGTGCCAAAGCTTCTTATACCACCAATCCTGAGGATAGATGTACTTATCTTGAACAATTCTAGTGTAAACAGTTTGAGCTGTAACAAAACCTGATGCAGGGTTTCCACCCCAAACGAGATGATCTATATCTTGGTTCAATTTGACACCTGTTGAATTTAAGTTCGAGATGTAGGCATCCCAAGAACGAGCTAAAATGCCAGATAAACCAAGGTCTCTTGTAGACATCCACTTAGCAATAATCTCATCCCCATTACTATGCAGGTAGATTTTGTTCAAGGTAGACAACCCTAATATCTAAAGATATCGAGAGATAGAAGGAGGCAGAGTATAATTTTCCTCCATTCCAATGATGGGATCTATCCCAACACGAATCAGTTCTCCTGTCCCCACCTACCAAATAAGATCATTTTTGATCCAGTGAAAGATCTTCATAAAACCCCGCCACATAGGAGAGAAGTTCCAACTTACCAATTTAGGATTTCTAATCCAGCAAAAAACATCCAATTTTATATA
This sequence comes from Larix kaempferi, assembly GCA_027924585.1. NCBI lineage: Eukaryota > Viridiplantae > Streptophyta > Pinopsida > Pinales > Pinaceae > Larix > Larix kaempferi. The sequence goes on from BSBM01000887.1 coordinate 1,887,628, forward strand.
TTTGCTATAAATAAGACGAGACCAAAGAGTTTTTCCAAAAATACTTCTCCAAAGACTTTTTAGCCGAAGAGCAATGTTGAAGATCCCCAGATCTTTAATACCCCAGCCACAACATCTGTAGGGTCTAGAAATAGAATCTGCAGCAACCATAGTAATCTTTTCACTGTTTGCAGACCCAAACCAAAGAAAGTTGTAGAAATATTTTTTGATGGTCTTGATAATGGATGATGGAACTTCAAGCAAAGAAAACCAATAGACCGGTATACTGGAGAGCACAGACTTCAGTAAAATGAGCTTACCCCCAATGGACAATAATATGTAAGACCAATGAGCAATACGAGCCTCAATTTTTCTCAATAGCCAATACCAATCCTTGATTTGATAATTATTCGGCTTGAGATAAAAGCCCAAATATTTAAAACCTTGATCCAAGTGACAGCAGTTAAATGGCAGGATCGCAAGAATGTCATTAAGATGCCCATCATTTAAAGATAAATGATAAAAGTTGGATTTAGCTAAGCTGACTTTCATACCTGATGCACTATAGAAAGTCTGAATGATTTCATTATATATAGTCCACTCCTCAACAGTGTCCACACCAGCCACTAAAACATCATCGGCAAATAGTATGTGTGTAATCACACAATCCTTTGCTATCTTTACACCTTTAATCTGCCCTCTCAAAAAAGCTTGATTGACCAGTCTGCTGAACCCGTCCATGACCAAAATGAATAGAAGTTGAGATAAGGGACACCCTTGTCTGATCCCCCTGGAGCAGCTGAAAAAGTCAGACAGACTACCATTAACAAGAACAGAGATATACGTGGAGGAGATACAGGCCATTATCCACTTAATGATCAAAGGAGGCACCCCAATTCTGATGAGGATCAATCTGAGAAAGGACCAATTTACCCTATCATATGCTTTTTCCAAGTCCATTTTAAGTAGCAGGGCTTTTTTCTTATAAATCTTAATACTATGCAGTAGCTCCTATGAAATGCCAATGGCATCATGTATCTGTCTACCAGCTAAAAAACCAAATTGCTCAGAAGAGATATGCTGGGATAGAATAGACTTTAGCCGATCAGCAATAATTTTTGAAATGAGTTTGTATAGCAAATTACAGAGAGCAATCGGACGATAATCACCAAAAGACCTGGGCTTGTCTTTTTTGGGTATTAGAGTAACAAAATTTGAATTTAGGCCTCCCGAGATGTAACCATTGATCCTAGAGAAATTCACCATATCTTTAAGTTCATTGCCCATCAGATCGAAAAAATGCAGATATAGCTCCACCGGCCACCCATCAGGCCCGGGGCTTTTCTCTTTAGCAAAAATTTTCAGGGTCTGTTCAATTTCTTCCAGAGAGACCTCTGCTTGGATACAGTCAGCTTCTTGCTCATTAAAGAAGCGCGGATAAAGAGCAGCAACTTTAATCTGCTCTGTCAAACAACAATCACCAGGATCGCCATAGTTATGACCAAAAAAAGAAACAACTTCATATTTAATATTATCGAGCCCAGAATGCTGAAACCCTCTATCATCCTCAATTTCCCATATGAATTTCGAGTTCCTTCTAGCTGATGCAAATGAGTGAAAGAATTTTGTATTTTTATCACCATGAGAAATCCAAATGGCGCGGCTTTTAAGTCGCCATTCTTTTTCAGCCTGAATAAGTAACTCATCTTTCTTCTTCTCAATCTGTCTCATAACCTCAAAAGCATCGTATGATAGGGAATTATAAACATTTGCAGAGAAAGATACCTAGAGCTTTTTCTCTAACAGAGATAACTCCATTTTGTCTGCCTTCTTTTTGTCCCTAATCCATTTGGAAACCGTCTCTTTTAAACCTTTTAATTTATGACAGAAGTTCTGAATTGGATTTGAATCAAAAACATCACAGCTTAACCAAAAATCTCTAACCATACTGCAGAAGGAATCATCACCAAGCCAGGAGGAGTTGAACTTGAAAGGAAAAGCTTGATTATGTCCCAAATCATCAAGTTGAAGGATAATGGGCCAGTGATCCGAAAATTTATAATCGAAAACCCAAGACCTATGCTTCTGGAAGATACCCAACAACGTTGATTTGACAAGGAATCTATCCAGTCGCTTATGAACTCCATCATTACCAAATCTTCCATTAGTCCAAGTAGGAACCAATTTATGTGGCTGGACATCCACCAAATCTGAGTTCACGATTTGCTGAGCAAAGAAATCTGCTAAATCATCCAACCTAGCAAAGGCTCCCCAAATTTCAGAAGCATGACAAGTGAAGTTTAAATCACCTGCAATGATCAAGTCATCTGAGTTCATAAGCCCAGAACCCTGGAGAGATGCCCAGAAACTCTGTCTCTTCCTATAGGGAGCATAACAATTGAGAATGGAAAGTGAGTGATGGTTCCCACAGAAAGACCCTTTTAAAAGTATTCCCCAGGGGGTTGAGAAAACCTTGAAAGCAAAAACGTTTGGATCCCATGCAACTGCTAAACCCCCAGATAAGCCACAAGAACTGACAGCAGCCACCTCCCAAAAAGGAAGAAGCTTACAAAGTTTATGGATAGCAAGGGTTTCATCACACATAGTCTCTTGAAGTAAAATAACAGCAGGGACAATAGTTTTAATAAGATTGGATAAAGCTTGTGCCCTAGACACCTTAACCAATCCACGCACATTCAGGGACAAAATAGACATCAAGAAATAGTCAAATTGGGGGACGATGCTCTAAGCCCCAGGGAAGCTACTAGATCAGACCTTTCCACCTCCTCTAATCTCTGAGAAATAGGAGTGTATGTATCTGAAGAAAGATGAACATTTTTATCAAGGTTCTTTTTCTTATTGCCCCTTCTAATAGTGACGTTTTGGAAATTCTGGGATTGAACAGGTTTAGCCAAAGACCCACTCCCTGGGTTCTTAGTGTAGGAAGGTAGAGGAGGAAATTCTTCCCCATTCGCCGAAATGAGATAACCACTATCTGCTTAAATAGCATTGTCTCCCGAATTGGAAGTGTGCTATGAATATAAAATATTGTATTAAATTAATCAGTAAATTATTAACTAGTTTAATTGAAGGGACGTAACCCTTCTTAAGAATGCTCAAACCTTCTAAAAGGCGAGCTATTGTAAAGCATTAAGCATCTTATCAATTCAATAATATATCTTATTCAATATGGATTTCGTGTCCTAGTTTTCTGCCGCATTTGGTATCAGAGCAGAACGCTCCTCCACCTAAGCTCGGATTCGGCTCACACTCAGAGCGGACTCGCTCCTCCTCAAGTGAGCTCGAACTCGGCTCATCCCTCCATTCCGCTGCATCACTCACTCCAATCTGCCTGCTGCACTTCCATCCACGCCTTCCTCCACCCCCACCCCTCTCGTCCACACACCACACTCACCTCTCCTCATCTCTTCGCACCCTCCTGCATCTCCTTGCTCGTCACTCACACTTCCCTGCACGCTCTCCCACAGTCTTCACTCCCAGCGCCTCCCCCAATCCTCCTCTCGTCCCAGCCAGCCCTCCCCCACGCTCCGCGTTCCCATCTACCCCCATGCCATATTCCATTCTACATCCCCCACTACCGCCTTCTCTCCACGCAGACTCTCTCTGTCACCCCCCGCCTGCGCACTCATTCCCATCCTCCATCCTCCTCCCAGTGCCCCATCTCCGCACACCACTTCCCTCTTATCCTCTTGCTCGCACTGCTCCTCGTCATCTCAGTCCTCCCACACTCTACAGCCCTGCGTCCTACATCCCACCTCCGCCTTCGTCTAGCTCCCTACCACCTCTGCACACCCTCCAGCGCCACCCTCTCCTGCACACTCCTTCATTCACCAATCTCCCGTCCCTCGTCCAACCTACACGCAGTCCACAGCCCAGCGCCTACCGTTTGCAGTTCTCCCCACGGCGCATTACTCCTTCCCCTCCCACGCCATCATTCTAAACCCTAATTTTTAATAAAAGTCAAATATAATATAAATATTGTTATATTTAATTTTATTAAAAATTACAATCCGCAAAGTATAAAAAAATATTTAAATATAATCATTATTATATTTATTTATTTTATTCATATAATAATTATTGTCTCTACAATAATTTTTATTAAATTTAGTCCTACAAAATCGATTCCAATTATTCACCACCACTTAAGAAGCATGACGACGGAGTTAAAAGCTCAAATCGTGAAAATAGAGAAGGATTTCCAAACTTTCAAGGAAATGACCACCAAGAGCCAAGAAGCACTTAAGAAAGAAATTAAAGAGGAGGTCATTCAAGTAATGGAGCAGAAAATGGACGACAAGTTCGACATTATGAGCAAGGAACAAAAGATGTTAGACCAAAAAATGACGCAGAACCATAATACATTAATGGAGGTGTTACAAAGATTAATGCAAAAAAAAGACCAAGTCGGCAGTCCAGACATGCTAGATGCCTCATTTCATATTTCCATACAGGAAGCACTTGCTAAGAATCAAGAAGAATTACAAAAAGAAATAAATATTAACAATACGACGCTGAAGCAAGAGATAGAAACAAAAATACTGCCAGATATGGAGGCACGATTAAACAACCAAATAGAAGCTATCGGTAAGATAGTAGAGAATAAAAAAGATAAAAATCACCGCTAACAACGAAGCAGTTCAAATATGTCACTTACATCGTCCAGTAGTTCCGATCCACCATCAAACCATAAAGCAAAAGGGAATCAATATCACCCTTACATAGTGTACCCACCTAAGGCAAAAATAGAGTTGTCGAAATACAATGGAAGTGAAGACCAATGCGTTGCTTGGCTAAACAAAGCAGAAGAATACTTCGACATTTACAATATTCAAGTTGACGAGGAGAAGGTGAAATATGCGTTAATGCATATGGAAGGGTATGCCTATAATTGGTACCTTTGGTGGAAGAGAAACAATTTTGCCTACACCTGGAACTTGTTCAAAAATGATTTTTTTAATAGGTTTCAAGGAATCAAGAAAGATGAGTTTTTCAGTAAACTTATGAGATTACAACAAGTTGGAAGCAGGGAAAATTTTAGGGGCGAATTATAGCCCATGGGCGAAATTATAGGGGTTACCAAGAAACCATGGGCGAATTTTTAATATTAAACGGGTTTTTTGAAATTTAAGAAATTAGCCCACATTTTATGAAACCCCACATGGTGAAAAATCAGATAGCCCACCCAGCGAGAGAGGGAAAATGCGATTTAGCCCAGCGAAAGATGGAGGAAATGGTCTGTTTGCCCCCGTCATTCCCGCAATGGAGTCCAAAGGTAGTGGATTCGCCAGTAAATTTTCATTAATGGAGGCGTGAGCAGTTCGTTCGCCCATGGTTTTCATTTATAGAGGGGATTGTTAGTTTTTTTGCCCCGATTTATGGAACATAGGGCATTTTCACTGGTTATTACGCCCTGGATTCGAGGTTTTCATGGACCATAGGGCATTTTCGTTGGTTATGTTGCCCTGGATTTGAGGTTTTCGGTTGAATTCGATGTTGTTTTTGAGTCTTGACCTCCCCATTTCGCGGTTAATGAAAAAATTGGGGTTTTAGCTCCCAAATTGGTTACTAAGATGGGAAAACGTGCAACGTGAACGGTCTAGAATCCTGAATCAATGAAATGGGGATGTTTTTTCCCCTATATAACGGTGCAAGGGTGAACAATTTATCCCATACAAACCCATGGCATGATTTGTATCTTTGCATGAAGCTTGAGTGTAGTTACAATTTTACAGTGGCTGTCGCTGAGTGGAAAGCAATTCACGCCTCACGGTGGCTGAGTGGAAAGGGTTACAATTTTACAGTGGCTGTCCCTGAGTGGAAAGTAATTCTTGCACTTACAAATGATTGGCTGTCCCTGAGGTGGGTTTGGATTATTCTTGCACTTTGTTCAGTAATGGTTTCTATTTTTCCAATGGAGACATGGGAATTGATGCTTCGTTTCTTTGACAGGTGCAGTGTCCCACTGGGTGTGCATGAGCGGAGACGACGATGGTGCATGGGGAGTTAGTTGTTCACTAGTTGCAATTGGACCAATTTTAGCAAGTAAGTGTGCTCGGCTTGGCCTATGGTTAGATGATCTGTTTTTGTACCATACTTTCTTTTTCGTGTTTGGGTATTTCATTACATGTTGACTCTTGTGCTATTTTGTTGGAGTCTGATCGTTGGATTATGGTGTTGAAAAAACCTGGTTTTGAGTATCCTGTATTTTGAATTTTGTGTTATGGGATACGTTTATCAAGGGCTATGCATTTGTCCTGTTTGATTTGGATTTTATATCTTTTCTCTGGAGTATTGTCTTGTGTCTTATGACAAGTTCCTCAGTTTCAAAGAACTTGTTTGAAACTGAGGAACTTGTCTTGTGTGTGATTGAAATTTTGTAATAGTTAAACTACAGTGTTGATTTCAAGACAAGGGAGCTATCTCAATGGACCTAAATAATTCATAGAAAATATCATGAGCCAGTAAGGTTGGTAAGCATTGTTGGCTAGAGCCTAGAAGTAGAAACTTCAAGGTGTGGCATGTGTTTCATGAAGATGTTGGGTACAATACTTGTTAGTCATATTCAGGGAGAATATGGAAGAGTGGACCAATGGTATGCTCTCCTTTGTACATCAAATATATCAATGATGAAAGCTTCTTGTAGGGTTGAGTTTGACATGTCTCAGATAGGGATTCCAACATAAAATTGATCTAGCAAGATGAAGCTGTTAGAAGTAAAAATAATATGGATGCAATGGAAGTCAAATCTGCAGCTATGAGTGCCATGTCTCAAGGATTTCATAACCATTCAATGCATGATCCTTCCATTGTGTTCAGTACCACAGCCGTAGGTGGTGTCAACTAGTATGTTTTGCATAAATTGTCCATCATTTGGCAGAGGATTCAACCACAAAAGCCAGTTTTGGAAAACCAAGAAACAACAGACTTCTAAGACTTGTAGTGACGACCTTGAACATATTGTATTCTGAATAATATATCACTACTGAGAGATGGTATCCTACAATATCAATGAACGCTAAAGGGATTATAGACTCAAAAGTGATTTCAAGTAACCCATGAGTTCCTAATCCAGACTGCACAATACTTTTCATTCACACATAAAAGCTGTCAATAAGGAAAAACAACACCAATTGTCATTTTTCTAGACTTTGTTTCGTTTAATTTTTAGACTTTTCCTCCATTAGTGGAATTCCTAGTGGACCCAAAGTTTAAGTTAGAGATTAGGATTAGGATTCCCAGACTGCCAAATTCCGATATGTAGTCTTACTAACCCAACATTCTTGTGGTTCTATAACTGATTATAACTGCCCAACAAGTTTTTTTTAAGTAGGCTTGTACAATATAATAAAGGCTCCAAATTTTGATTTCGAGGAGAGGTATGCTAAAGGCCAGGATATAATTTTATATTTCCGTTGTTGTCACTTTTCATTAGGCAAAACTTATGCACCCGATAGATTTTCCCTCAAGGAGTGAGCCAATGAAGTTTGAGCCATTGGATGGGAGATCCAACATGCTTGCCTCAAAGGCTCGCTCCTCGAGGGCAAATCTATCAGCTGCATAAGTTTTTCCCTTTTCATTATGCATATTTTTTAAGCAATGAGCAATCATTTTTGATAGCAAGACATCCGACCATGAGGGATTGAGCCGTACTTCTTTCAGGGATATTGTTTTCTTACATTCCAGTTAGTAGAGGTTTTCCTAAACACTATTTTTGCAAAAAAACTGCATGAAAAGGGAAGTTGTAGAGAAATTTATCAGTATTCCCAAAGTCAAGTTTTTCAACTCTCACTTTCACCTTCTTTGCTTATCTTGGCTTGTCTTTGTACAATCTGGAAAATGTCAGGGCAAGCTTTGGACAATCTTGGTTAAGTTTTTCATAGAAGTTTAATCAAAGGAGTATTGTTGTACAAAGGAAATTTTTAATAAAAAGGAATTGATTTTGGTCATGTCTCTCTATTTTATTTTCCATTTATATTCTTTGCTTTCTTTTGTCTTCTGTTTGTGTGTCAAGGGACTTGCTTTGCGAAGCAATGTAATTGCTAAAGTCTAGATGTGCACATACCCTACCCCTTTGGATTCGAACCTATATCCTTTGGTTTGTTCGCTCTACTTTGTAAAGGTATCATTAATTTCAATGGACTATACTTCTCACCTTTCACATTGTTTTTTTAGAAATGTAGTTTCAACAGTAGATTTGGGTTGCCGCCTAGATTTGAAACAAATTGCTCTTCATGATCGCAATGCAGAATATAACCCAAAGGTACATACCATCGAAATAAATGAATGACTTTCTTTTGTTTCCATTAGTTCAAAACTTAGATGTCTGTAATTTTCACAAATGCACATGTAGTATGTATGTATACATAAATCAAACCCAATATGTTAAAACTTTAAGCAATTATGTGTCTAACAAGGCCTTTTTTCTGTTGCAAAATAAGGAATAGTTCAGGATTGCATCGACATTTAGATTTAAAATTTGAACGAAGGGACAAGCAATGGTTATTGAATGCAATTTCTGGCTAGAGTAATATTTTGTTTGTCATAAACCCCTTTTGACATGGATAGTGTACACAACTCATGACAAGATATCATCAATTCAATTGGAAGATCTTTGGCTACAATTCGATGACTTAGGGATATCTATTTAATCAAAATCACCCAAGACATGCACCTGGCCTCATCCACAAAAAATACTGCATTAGCATAGGGGCCCACCTTAACAATGCAACCACCTTATTGCGGTGTTGTTGCATTAACACAACCCACACTTTGAAAGACTTTGTCAACCACATATTTGAAGCATGACACACCTTGGAAACACAAGGAAAATAGTTGAAAATGTTTCTCTTTTAGGAATTGTTTTTGTTCTGGTTCTTGGAAGTTTCTTGGGAGATTCAAATCTTCTACAAGGAAAACCCAAGGAAACTTAGAAGCAAACCCACTGTCACAAGCAAGGCTTCTCTTGCTTCACAGCTGGTGCATTTCCTGTTGTACGGGGTTCCTCATGTCTGTTGCCTCTAATATTAGCTTCAGATGCAGTGACATATTAGGGAGTAACATGAAAACATTTTCATCGGAGAGCAACCTGATTGTAAGAATATTTTAGAAAAAAATTACATTCATGATGGTAGAGCAACTTGATTGTTGTCATCCTTTCTAGTTTTCTTTTCCAAAATCCTGTTTATATGGGCACTTTCTCCATTTCCTGTTTTAATATGGTTGTTTCCTTCATTTTTGATAGAAAGTGTACTGTTCATATTTTTTGAAGTTTTATCATAGAATGATATAAGCTTTTTCTTTCCTCAATTGCTCATGGTCCATCTTATTTTTCATCTTCCACTTCTTTACAAAAGGTTTTCAACATTTAAGACAGCTTGTAGGAAGACTTATGTGGTAGGCCTAAGTGTCATGTTGTCATGAATGATTGATTAGCAGTTTGGAGGCTTTGAGACTACTTTTGGATTTTCTATGTGCAAGGATAGCCAAATGGATGGCATCTTTATGTGGTGGTTGTCCTATATTGTACAACTTAGCCTATTTAAATTGAGTTGAAACAATTGTCTTCTGTACAAGTATCTGGAACAGGGCTTGAGCAATGTTTGGTATTACAAACTACTCAAACAGTATGTAAGAAAAATGGGGGGCTTTGAGACTATTTTTGGATTTACTGTGTTAGATTAGCCAAGTGGACGCTGACTTATTTGTTGGTTGTCCTATCACACAACCTAGCCTGTTTAAATTGAATTGAAACACTTGGCTTCTGTAGAAGGATCTGGAACAGTGCATGAGCAATGTTTTGTAATACAAACTTGTCAAATAGGATGTAAGGAAATGGGCATATTGGGTATGCTTTTTTCCAAATTCTAGATAAATCAAGTGAAAGATCATGGATGAAGTTATTGTATATTTTACATTGCATCTTTCATCTTGATTACTGACTTTTACTATTACATTTAAGGAGCTAAAAGGCCACTGGATTTTTTAGCAGCGGTTCAGATACAAAGAGAGGCATCCTACACACAGTCAAGAAAGTGTTGTTATGGTCTATCTCACCATGGAAAATCAATTCATATTACATATGGAAAAATATTATACCTCTGAAAACTGTAGGGCAACAATGTACAGTCCTATTTCTGAGCTTTTTTGTGAGCAAATGAGGAGGTATGCTCCCAAATCCACACATAATTTAATAAATAACAGCTTGAGCACTCTTTTGGGGTAGTCTTGGTAACCTCCATCCCTGTTTGGAAAGTCCTCTTCACATTTCAGATCTCAGTTATAATAGAAACAGCAGACTGGACCATTATTCATAGGTATTACATACAGGGATTCAAGAATGAGCTCCACTATAGGGTAGTTTTAGGTTCGAATCCAAAGGGGTAGGGTATGTGCACATCTAGAGGTGAGCCGTACTTCTTTCAAGGATATTGTTTTCTTACATTCCAGTTAGTAGAGGTTTTCCTAAACACTATTTTTGCAAAAAAACTGCATGAAAAGGGAAGTTGTAGAGAAATTTATCAGTATTCCCAAAGTCAAGTTTTTCAACTCTCACTTTCACCTTCTTTGCTTATCTTGGCTTGTCTTTGTACAATCTGGAAAATGTCAAGGCAAGCTTTGGACAATCTTGGTTAAGTTTTTCATAGAAGTTTAATCAAAGGAGTATTGTTGTACAAAGGAAATTTTTAATAAAAAGGAATTGATTTTGGTCATGTCTCTCTATTTTATTTTCCATTTATATTCTTTGCTTTCTTTTGTCTTCTGTTTGTGTGTCAAGGGACTTGCTTTGCGAAGCAATGTAATTGCTAAAGTCTAGATGTGCACATACCCTACCCCTTTGGATTCGAACCTATATCCTTTGGTTTGTTCGCTCTACTTTGTAAAGGTATCATTAATTTCAATGGACTGTACTTCTCACCTTTCACATTGTTTTTTTAGAAATGTAGTTTCAACAATAGATTTGGGTTGCCGCCTAGATTTGAAACAAATTGCTCTTCATGATCGCAATGCAGAATATAACCCAAAGGTACATACCATCGAAATAAATGAATGACTTTCTTTTGTTTCCATTAGTTCAAAACTTAGATGTCTGTAATTTTCACAAATGCACATGTAGTATGTATGTATACATAAATCAAACCCAATATGTTAAAACTTTAAGCAATTATGTGTCTAACAAGGCCTTTTTTCTGTTGCAAAATAAGGAATAGTTCAGGATTGCATCGACATTTAGATTTAAAATTTGAACGAAGGGACAAGCAATGGTTATTGAATGCAATTTCTGGCTAGAGTAATATTTTGTTTGTCATAAACCCCTTTTGACATGGATAGTGTACACAACTCATGACAAGATATCATCAATTCAATTGGAAGATCTTTGGCTACAAATCGCTGACTTAGGGATATCTATTTAATCAAAATCCCCCAAGACATGCACCTGGCCTCATCCACAAAAAATACTGCATTAGCATAGGGGCCCACCTTAACAATGCAACCACCTTATTGCGGTGTTGTTGCATTAACACAACCCACACTTTGAAAGACTTTGTCAACCACATATTTGAAGCATGACACACCTTGGAAACACAAGGAAAATAGTTGAAAATGTTTCTCTTTTAGGAATTGTTTTTGGTCTGGTTCTTGGAAGTTTCTTGGGAGATTCAAATCTTCTACAAGGAAAACCCAAGGAAACTTAGAAGCAAACCCACTGTCACAAGCAAGGCTTCTCTTGCTTCACAGCTGGTGCATTTCCTGTTGTACGGGGTTCCTCATGTCTGTTGCCTCTAATATTAGCTTCAGATGCAGTGACATATTAGGGAGTAACATGAAAACATTTTCATCGGAGAGCAACCTGATTGTAAGAATATTTTAGAAAAAAATTACATTCATGATGGTAGAGCAACCCGATTGTTGTCATCCTTTCTAGTTTTGTTTTCCAAAATCCTGTTTATATGGGCACTTTCTCCATTTCCTGTTTTAATATGGTTGTTTCCTTCATTTTTGATAGAAAGTGTACTGTTCATATTTTTTGAAGTTTTATCATAGAATGATATAAGCTTTTTCTTTCCTCAATTGCTCATGGTCCATCTTATTTTTCATCTTCCACTTCTTTACAAAAGGTTTTCAACATTTAAGACAGCTTGTAGGAAGACTTATGTGGTAGGCCTAAGTGTCATGTTGTCATGAATGATTGATTAGTAGTTTGGAGGCTTTGAGACTACTTTTGGATTTTCTATGTGCAAGGATAGCCAAATGGATGACATCTTTATGTGGTGGTTGTCCTATATTGTACAACTTAGCCTATTTAAATTGAGTTGAAACAATTGTCTTCTGTACAAGTATCTGGAACAGGGCTTGAGCAATGTTTGGTATTAAAAACTACTCAAACAGTATGTAAGAAAAATGGGGGGCTTTGAGACTATTTTTGGATTTACTGTGTTAGGTTAGCCAAGTGGACGCTGACTTATTTGTTGGTTGTCCTATCACACAACCTAGCCTGTTTAAATTGAATTGAAACACTTGGCTTCTGTAGAAGGATCTGGAACAGTGCATGAGCAATGTTTTGTAATACAAACTTGTCAAATAGGATGTAAGGAAATGGGCATATTGGGTATGCTTTTTGCCAAATTCTAGATAAATCAAGTGAAAGATCATGGATGAAGTTATTGTATATTTTACATTGCATCTTTCATCTTGATTACTGACTTTTACTATTACATTTAAGGAGCTAAAAGGCCACTGGATTTTTTAGCAGTAGTTCAGATACAAAGAGAGGCATCCTACACACAGTCAAGAAAGTGTTGTTATGGTCTATCTCACCATGGAAAATCAATTCATATTACATATGGAAAAATATTATACCTCTGAAAACTGTAGGGCAACAATGTACAGTCCTATTTCTGAGCTTTTTTGTGAGCAAATGAGGAGGTATGCTCCCAAATCCACACAGAATTTAATAAATAACAGCTTGAGCACTCTTTTGGGGTAGTCTTGGTAACCTCCATCCCTGTTTGGAAAGTCCTCTTCACATTTCAGATCTCAGTTATAATAGAAACAGCATACTGGACCATTATTCATAGGTATTACATACAGGGATTCAAGAATGAGCTCCAAATGTTTTACCATTCCATCTTTATGAAAAAAATGGCATTAATTCGCAAGTATTGAACACATGTAGCAAGTCTTGAAGTGACTTGGTTTTATGCATTAATTCGCTGCTGTTATATTGGCTTGCAAGTTTGTTTTCATGCTTGAATTTGATTATTTAGATGTTCTTATTCTTTTGTGTGATATTTTTACCCTTGAATGAGAATGTTTAGCAATGGTTATGTTGATCACATTTTTCAATTTCTCTCATCATAAGACCGTGATGGATTTATGTCTAATTTTGAAGTTAATCTTGGATGGGTTTAGGTTACTAGGTTCAAATTTTCTAGCCTCTAGAATTCATGTCATCATGGACAACTTACAAATTGTACTAATTTTATATCATTTTTCTCATGCAGGTTTCACTTTGGGTTTCTAAATTGATTTGATATCTTAATAATTGTGGAATATTCAACGAAATGTCAAACAAGGATTGTGGAAAGAAAGCATCAAAACAGAGGGATGTATCATCATACTTTCAAAAGCCTCAATCCAAGAATCTAGATTCTCTTCATGATTCAAACTCTTTTGAGCAACCCATCAACGAGACAAATGTCAACTCTTCTGAGAATCCAGCTAATAGCCATATAACATATGATAGGATGGGTTCCTCTAGTGAACAAATTGGGATAAATGCAATTCAACCAGAAATTGGCAATGACAATGTTGAAGGTTCCTCTAGTGCACAAATTGGGATAAATGCAATTCAACCAGAAATTGGCAATGACAATGTTGAAGGTTTTACCTTGGAAGGCAACAAAAATGATTCATTATCACGAAAAAGGAAAAAAGGCCAATGGGACATAGGGAGAAAATTCCAATCGGAATGGGCCTCAAAATTTCCATTTATTGAACCAATACCTCCAAGAAATGAGAAAGAGGCTTCACGAGAAGTTAAATGCATTGTATGTAGTCGGAAACTTGGAAAGGTAGTAAAAATGCAAATGAAGATAGATACAATATAGAAGCATGCAGGAAAGTTGTATGTTAAGAAAATTGAAAATGGCGAGGAGAAGTCTATTACCAAATGGAAACCTTCTGATGACTGTCGACATCTCAGATATCAAGAAGAATATAATAAATACTTAATAAGCAAGAGTAAACTCGAGGCAAGTGGAGGGACCATCACATCTCTATTTGGAAAGACAATGGAGAGAAATTTGTTATCCAAGACGACACAATTAAGCACTGTATTTCACATCTTATCTAGAGGTCGTCCTATGACAGATTATCCAAATTACAAGAACTATGTATCTTTTCTTGAAGTATCGAATTTTCCATCTTCTCATTGGTCTATAACGAGTGGTTGGGAATGGGCAAAATATCTAGCTCAAGTAGAAAAAGATGATTTGAAAGAGAAGATTGCAAATGCTAGGTTTTTTTCACTATCTTTGGATGAAGTTACAGCTGTTGATAATACTTCATGGATCTGCATGAGTATTTATATGGTTAATGATCATATTAGGCATTCATATTTACTTGGGATTCATAAAATGAAGAAGAGTTCTACAGCTGGAAATATTTATGAACTTGTTATCAAGACTTTGAAGGAAATTGGTGGTATGGATGATTTAATGATTGCAAAAAGGTTGGTATGTGTCGGAGCTGATGGAGCATCAATCATGTAAGGACAAAGGAATGGTCTTTTTGTCAAACGACAAGTATCAGCTTCACCATTTATGATTAGTATTCATTGTATGGCTCATAGGATGAATCTTGCATTTAAAATAGTAAGTAAGTTTCCACTGGTTTCAAAAGTTGAAGAACTTGTACATGAGACTCATGCATACTTTTGTCGTAGTCCCAAGCGATTTACAGAGTTTCAACAATTTGCTGATGGTGTTACAGATGGAAAAAAGCTATTAAAAGATGTCAATACAAGATGGATCTCATTGAATGGACCAGCCCAAAGGCTATTTAGTGAATACCGATCATTGGTAGGGGTGATGTATGAACATCGCTTTAGTGTAGACAAAGCTCAAGAGCTTCTCTTTCGACTAACTAATATAGAGACATTATTAACATTGGCTAGAATTCTTCCTTTGCTTCATGAAATGAATGTCCTTGTGAAAATGGCTCAGAGTCGCACAATGTATATTGCAGAGTACACAAATGCAAGAAAATTGGCATGCCTTGCATTGGATAATTTGTATAGGATTCCAGATTCTTTTACGAGTCAAACATTTAATGGTTGGACTACTATCATTGATATAGAAAAGAGTGAAAATTATTTGAAGTTTGATGAAAATGTTAAATTTTCAGAATTTACTTCAATCTGATCTAGGATCTTAACTGAGAGAACAACATGTACAGCATATCTATAGCATATCAATCATGGAGACAATAATGCAAGCACACAAGAGACACAAAGATTTACTTGGGGAAAACCATAAAGGTGAAAAACCCCAATAACTTCCTCAGAGATAGATAGAGCAATGATACAACCAACCATAAGAGATAGACACAACCTAGCAGCAGATCCTCCTCCTCCATAAGTGCGCCACTCCTCCTTGAGTGCATGTGTGAGAAGTGAGTGAGCAAATAGAGTGCCTCCCGCACTCTATTTATACTTGACTTGACTTGCCTTTTTACCTAACTCATGTAGGCTCGAACTTAACCACATAACATAATGCTGAGTGGGCCGACCCCCAATAGGGTGGTCTAATAACCCTTTGACCCACATGGCTGACCCCCAATAAGGTGGTCTAATAACCCTTTGACCCACATGACTTATACAGGGCCGACCCCAAACAAGGTGATCTAATAACCCATCAAGTATAAGTTACGACACTTACAATATAAATGACGACACTTCCTTATAGAGGAATAATACCATCTCTATAGGAATACAATATACATATATGTGAAATACATTCCAAAGTTACATAAACATCAACACTCCCTCTTAACTAGGAAAGTATTTCTAAGCACAGTTCTTTTAGCACAAGTCATCTTCTCTGGATCATCGTCACTGGATAATCATCATCGAGTCATCATCATCGTCACTGCTGCTGCTATCTCAATCAATCTCTGAATCTACTCGTCATAGGAATTTCTACAGAGCCAGTCCTTTTTAATACTGGATGTAGGCCCACCACCTGCAGGTCTTCGTCATCACTGGCCATACTGTGGAATCCTCAGGAATTATTACGTGCGTCACAAAACCTCGAAAGAGCATCCCAGGATGTTACGGGTACACAACTCCGACCTGTAGGATCTCCCAGGGCGCTATTACATGTGACCCCACAACAAAACTTCGAAAGAGCATCCCAGGATGTTACAGGTACACAACTCCGACCTGTAGGATCTCCCAGGGCACAAATTACATGTGGTCCACCACAAAACCTAACAAGAGCATCTCAGGATGTTACGGGTACACAACTCCGACCTGAAATCTCCCAGGGCACAAATTACATGTGGTCATGGCAAAACCTCGAAAGAGCATCTCAGGATATTACGGGTACACAACTCCGACCTGAAATCTCCCAGGGCCCAAATTACATGCCATAGGACAAAACCTCGCAAGAGCATCCCAGGATGTTACGGGTACACAACTCCGACCTGAAGGATCTCCCAGGGCACAAATTACATGTCCTCCCAGAGCAATGTCTCGAAAGAGCATCCCAGGCTGTTACGGGTACACAACTCCGACCTATAGGATCTCCCAGACATGCTCATCTGCACAACCTGATCCACGGCCACAGAGTATCAACCTGATACTCAACATACATCATCCTGATGTACTCATGATCATCCTGATCATCATCACTGCAATGTCCTGCTGCATGTCATCTGGAGCAACATCCTGAAGCTCATCATCCATGATCATCCTGATCATCACTGCAACATCCTGCTGCATGTCATCTGGAGCAACATCCTGAAGCTCATCATCCATGATCATCCTGATCATCACTGCAACATCCTGCTGCATGATCTACCTGATCATCAATGCATCTACCTGATGCATACCAAGTATCTACCTGATACATATCATTATCCATGATCCTCCTGATCATACAATGTATCCACCTGATACAAATACAAATACATGATACATATCACCATACATGATCCATCTGATCATACAATGTATCCACCCGATACATATACAGATACATGGTCCAAGCATCCAACATGATGCATATACAAAATACATACACATGATCCAACTGATCATATCCAGCATCCAACATGATGCATACATATAAATGATCCAACTGATCATATCCAGCATCAACATGATGCGTACATACATACATAAAAATGATCCAACTGATCATATCCAGCATCCAACATGATGCGTACATACATACATAAAAATGATCCAACAAATCATATCCAGCAGAAGCCAGAACATCAACCTGATGCTCATCATCCAACGCTTACATCCATAGCCATGTGAAGGATCCTCCTTCTAACATGCTTGGAATGGCTTCAGCAAATGTGTCCATCACTTCTTCCTCGAAGTGTCCTCGATCTGAAGAACGCCAAGCCTCTCTCTGAAGTACTCGAATTTCACTCTGGCTAGTGGCTTCATCAGCACATCTGCAATCTGCTCATTCGTCGCAACATACAGAAGCTTCACAGCTCCTCTCTGCACCATATCCCTGATATAGTGATATTTGATCTCTATGTGTTTCGACCTATCATGAAACACTGGGTTCTCGGACAGCTTCACACAACTCTGGTTATCACAGAAGATACCAGTAGCCTCCAACAGGAGATCAAATAACTCAGACAGTAGCTTCCGTAGCCATACTGCCTCACAACTAGCTGAATAGGCTGCAACATACTTTGCCTCAGCTGTACTCAGTGCTACGCAGGACTGCTTCCTGCTAAACCAAGAGATCACACCTGATCCCATACTGAAGCAGCACCCAGATGTGCTCTTCCTATCTGCAGCACTGCCAGCCCAATCTGAATCAACATAACCCTGTAGGTTAAACTTTTGATCCACCTCATACCTGAGTCCATAATCCACTATACCCTTCAGGTACCTCAGAACATGCTTTACAGCAACCAGGTGAACACTCCTCGGATCCGTCAGGAACTGGCTCAAATTGTTCACAGCAAAGCAAATGTCTGGTCTTGAGTTCGTCAGGTACATTAAGGACCCAATCATCTGACGATACAAAGAGACATCAATCGGCTCAGATGAAGCATCACATAGAAGCTTCAGATTTGATGCCATAGGTGTATCCATGGCCTTGCAATCCATCATCCCGAACCTCTTCAGGATCTCTACTGCAGACTTCCCTTGTCCAAGGAAGATTCCATCACTCTGCCACACCTCCATGCCAAAAACAAATAGTGCATCATCCCCAAGTTCCTCAACTCGGCAGCAAGCTTCCGCTGCGTGTCGGCAATCAATCTATCCTCACCTGATACAAACAAGTCATCCAAATAGTAGTATCGCTGGATTTCCTTCCTCAACCTTGTAGAAAAGGTTGGAATCCACTTTATTCTTGGTAAAGC
Source organism: Larix kaempferi (assembly GCA_027924585.1). Classification (NCBI taxonomy): domain Eukaryota; kingdom Viridiplantae; phylum Streptophyta; class Pinopsida; order Pinales; family Pinaceae; genus Larix; species Larix kaempferi. The sequence goes on from BSBM01000887.1 coordinate 1,906,249, forward strand.
CCAAGCTGGATAGAAAGCTGTCTATCCTACCATATCAAGTTCTGCACACATATATGACTACACCATGCTGTCTTGAAATCCATCTGGTGCATCTTCTATTTCATCACTTTTGTATTTCTCAATGCTGCCATCTGCAACATGCTTGATCTGATAGTTCTATTTGGAAGTCACAACAGACTTCCCTTTAGCTCTTGGGATCGCATCCCAAACATCATTCTTCATGATCGATGGATCATGGCATTCCATTTCTTCATCCCAGATCCTGGGAACTTCAATATCTTCAATAGATATCTTTGTTGCTGGAACAAATGTTGTAGTCCTTTTGTAGGTGAAGATATACAGTCTTTCCTACAAAATAGGTTAAATTGCATGATTAGAAACATCTCATAATTTTCAGAACAAATTCTTACACATAAAGAAATATGTCATACAGTCATGCAATTATCTTAGCCAATGCTTCAATACAACATTTATCCATATCCTGTAACTTTCTAGATGCCTTCCAATCTCTACTAGAACATTGTTAAGAGTGTGCACAACTCCCAACATGTCAGCAAAGAGGTTTCATTCTAGATAAGTAGCAATGGAATGTTGTACAGTGCCATAGGCCACTTACCCATGTATATTAGTAGTATATTGTTCATCAATGCAACTATTCTAATATGCACAATACATATCCTAAGTCTAGGACCATGAGCATATACATCATTGAACAATTTTATTTAAACAAACATATATGCAAGAAATGATAATTAAAATACTTATCTTTGTTTGTTTGTTGGGTGGACTCCCTCTGAGTCTTCGCTTTATTGCAGGAGCTGCTGGAGTCCTAATCTGCAGTAGCTTCTTCTACAACTTTCTGTTGTGGAATGTAGAGAGATGGTCAACTCCCTCTGAATATCTACATCCTTTCATAAACCACTGGAGTGTACTCCCTCTTGATCTTTGCTTCCTGGATTACCTGTTCTTGAACTCATATTCATCCTTGGTCCCTATGCATGCTTATTAGTATCATGATTGTGTTATCCTTGTGATCTCATATAAAATCATACATTCATTAGCATACTATTAAAACACAATAATCTCAAGCATGTATAGTCATGATCATTTCAAACAGAAATAATAAGCATTATCATTCAAGGTTTATGTAGGATTCTTATGGTTAGTCAAATCATAAGAAGCATAACATGTCTAAACCTATAATTACTCAAACCTATGAATCTTTAGTTGAATCATCAATCAAGATAAGAGATATAATATGCATAAAACCTGTGATTATTCAAACCTATACCTTCATGGTTCTTCTGGTTAGTCATATCATCAATTATGGTAAGAAACATAATATGCATACAACCATGATTATTCAAACCTATGACTTCATGAATAATCATTATCAACAACAGTATAAGATCCTAACACAAGGTAGGATTCTAGCTTGATATAGGAAAAACATACCTGGATTAGCATGCTAGCTAGTTATGTCTAACATACTCACATGATGTCTTCTTGTTCTTCTTCAATGACTTGTGCTAGTAACCTGTATATCTCATAGGTTAGTCATTATAAAACCAAGTTATACATACCTCGTAAATGGATCTTCTATGAGATCCATGACAATGGATGAGTCTTTATCCTCATGTCATCATGATCATATGTTCTTGAACTGGAACATGATTTGTCTTTCTTGGTGTACCTTTCATGTTAGTAGACAACATAAACCTCATACAACACCATAATGCATTAGTACAATTATAAGTGTCAACACCCTAACCAATGAATATCTTCTATCATGCATTCATAATTTTGTTAAGGTGATACGACAAATCTAAAATCAAGATTGTACTAACCGTAATAACATGAAGATAAACATACCATAAACTTAATCAAGAACAAATCTCAAAACATACCTCGATGAGTCATACCTGTCGAGATCGCTTGTAATCTCCTTATGTAAAGCCTTAGCCTCATCTCCCTCTGAAACAGGAATTTCTTCACTTATGCAGGTGACCAATCCATCTTCTTCTAGGATTAAACCACCACTTGATTTGCAAGAACTGGACCTGGAGATGGATATGGGTTTGTCAGAGAAACCCCAAAAATTCAAACTTTGAATTTCAAACTTTCGAAAGGATAGAAATATGCGCCTTGATGAGCTGATCAAACTGGTATATTCAGAATTTGAAAACTGCAAAGTTTTACTCCTCAATTTTGCCTTTGAAACTTCCGGATTCACTGGACGTGACCCTGAACTGGGGTTTGATGAAGCCCACTCTTCTGCCCAATCAAAAGTTTTGATCTAAAGCTCTAAGCTTCTATTTTTCTGAGGAGCTTCCAGCCATGGTCACAGATTTCAAAAATTCTCATTTTTACAGAAGCCCTAATTTTCCACTTTCCTGATCAAAGTCCCGAACTAGGGTCTGATCAAGCCCATCCTTTTGCCCAACCAAAAATTCTGATCTTGGCCTCTAAATTTTTATTTTGATAAGTAGCATTCAGCCGTGGTCTCCGATTACAAAAATTCCAACTTTCTCCAAAGCCCTAAATTCCGGAAGCCATGAATGAAGGTACCAAAAAATAATTATGTTTTGACAGAAATATGTACCTGATTGTTTCTGGTGTAACTCCGAAATTTTTGATCCACGGGGTCTAAAAACGTTTCCTCAGATAGCCTGACCTGTTAGCTTTCCATCCTGATAGGTCTGACCTCAATTGGATTTTCTGAGAGAGAGTTATGCCAAATGTCGCAACGTGACCTGTTTTGGGATAATACAGGAGAGCGAACTTGTACGGCGTGCCACGTGTCACTATTTCAACTTCGGCCTCTGAAAACCTTTCTTGAGATAGCTCGGCCTATTATATTTCCATCCTGATAGGTCTGACCTCAATTGGATTCTCTGAGAGAGAGTTATGCCAAGTGTCGCAACGTGACCTGTTTATGGGATAATACCGGAGAGCGAACTTGTACGGCGTTCCACGTGTCACTGGTTCAACTTCGGCCTCTGAAAAAGTTTTCTGAGATAGTACAGTCTGTGTACTACCTGTCACTTTTCACTAAATTTCATTTGGAGCTTCCTAGCCCAAGTTATGACCTTTTTCCCAAGGTCACCTGATTTTGACTCAGATCTGGAAGAGGCAGAAACCCTATATTGTACAGATCATAAATCACAAAGTACAACGAATTAGAGGTTGTCCTTTGGACACAAGGTACATGGGGATCTTATCTTCGTCCTGTAACAATTTCAAATCCGAAAAATTCTCCAAAACGGATTTATAGCGAAAGTGCTACGATGACTGGTTTTTGCTATATCAAGCCCTAGCATCGTAAGTGCAACAAGTGTCATACATGCCATATCATGCCTTCTTTCAGGCTAGCTCTGATACCATGTTAAATTTTCAGAATTTACTTCAATCTGATCCAGGTTCTTAACTAAGAGAACAACATGTATAGCATATCTACAGCATATCAATCATGGAGACAATAATGCAAGCACACAAGAGACACAAAGATTTACTTGGGGAAAACCATAAAGGTGAAAAACCCCAATAACTTCCTCAGAGATAGATAGAGCAATGATACAACCAACCATAAGAGATAGACACAACCTAGCAGCATATCCTCCTCCTCCATAAGTGCGCCACTCCTCCTTGAGTGCATGTGTGAGAAGTGAGTGAGCAAATAGAGTGCCTCCCGCACTCTATTTATACTTGACTTGACTTGCCTTTTTACCTAACTCATGTAGGCTCGAACTTAACCACATAACATAATGCTGAGTGGGCCGACCCCCAATAGGGTGGTCTAATAACCCTTTGACCCACATGACTTATACAGGGCCAACCCCAAACAAGGTGGTCTAATAACCCATCAAGTATAAGTTACGACACTTACAATATAAATGACGACACTTCCTTATAGAGGAATAATACCATCTCTATAGGAATACAATATACATATATGTGAAATACATTCCAAAGTTACATATACATCAACAGAAAAAGGGAGACTATGTATGCAAGTGCGTGGGTATATGGTTCCCTTTTATTATGTTACTAAGAGGGGACAAACCACCGAAGAGTGCCATGTGTCAAGAGACCAATTCAATGATATTGTGATTTCAGTGAGACGCAACTTGACACAAATTGCACAATCACTATCATTAGAGATAAGAGAACGATTTCCTCGAGATGAATTATTGGAAGCTATGTCTGTGGTATACCCTCATTATTGGAACTCTGAAAAAGAAATAGATCCTTTAAAAGTCGACTTTCTAGCAAAATTGAATACTTTAGTGCACCACTTTGGCAGGAACGCTAAGGTAGAAGGAGAAGAGATTGGAGGTATATTAGATTCATCAAAATTATATCAACAAGCCACTTTCTTTGCTCAAACAATGTCAGGTCAATATCGTACTTTGCCAAAACCTATAGAATATGGTGCAGTAATCAAATTATGGACTATTTTAGGTGAAAGTCAATACCTACAAGAAAACATGTCAGAGTATTTCAAATTAGTCGATTTATGTCAAACCATGATTTTGGGATCAGTGGAGGATGAAAGAATGTTTAGTGCACTGTCATTCTTGAAGTCAAAGTTGAGGAACAAGCTTGATAAGAATATGGATACTTGTTTAAGATTATATGTAACAAAGTATGACATTACCAATTTCCCATTCAATAGAGCACTGGCACTCTGGCGATCAGATTGTGAGAGAAGAGGGGAATACAATATAACAAATGTCTCCAATGAACTTGATATGGAACATAATATTTTGGAGGCTCATAATGATATTTCATCTACAGAAGCTCATGTTCAAAATGTAGAAAATGAAGAGCGACATGAGAATTGGGAATTTGATATGCCACAAGATATAATCTAAACCAATATACATTGGCAATGTATAAATAATGAATGGAATTTAATAGATCATGTGATTTTTTTTAGTTTGACTTCGATGTTCCTCTATTCTTGGAGCAGGTTGGAAAAGGAAAATTCTTGATGGGAGAAAGATTACCATACATAAATTTGAAGTTGCATTTCAGGTAAAAATAGGTTCTATAGTCTTTACTTTGTATTAAATATAGTAATATTAGAGCTACATTTCCTTGATGCAAGCTATTTTAAGTTTGATGTTTTGATAGTTAACTAATGCATTGTTTTTTTTTTATTATTTGTGACAGGAAATGAAGTTGGGACCTATCTATCCATAGATAACGTCCTAGTATTAAAGGTTAAGTAATTAATTTAACAATACTTCTGCTTAGCAAGAATGGGCTCATTCAAAAGTTAAAACTCAAGTACATGGAATTGCTTGTATTTCTAGCTTTGATATCTTGGCAAATATGAATGGTTTGCTTGTTTCTTACATTTGGAGCATTTTTTCAAGTTTGGAAGTTTGCATTTATTTTGGTTAAATATATTTTTATTCCCTTGATAATTGATTGCGGTTTCAGCCCTTTGTACTAGTTTGATTCGTTTCATAAATTATTTGTTTTTTTCTTACATTTGGAGTTTTTTTCAAGTTTGGAAGTTTGCATTTATTTTGCTTATATTTTTTTATTTCCTTGATACTTGACTATGAGATCTGAATTGCTAAGCGAAGAGAAAAATGTTCTATGCATTGGCTTACTAGGTTCCTATGCATCCATCGTAGGAGACCTATTGGCACGAGACCGACATTTCTCTAATGTAACTGGCATAATTTTCATATGTCCACATACTGTCAATACAGTATTCACTCGAATCTCAACAGCGACAGTAAATTTTGAAAGCTAGTAGATGAAAATAGATGCCCAACAATTGAAATTAGTCAATTTCCTGCAGATATTGGTTGTATAGAAGTGATATTTGCCCAATTAAGCAACAATTTGACAGCTCAGGCATAGATTTGTATTTTTTCTGATGTCTTTTCCATAAATATCAGTCTTTGCATAAATTTGGCAGATTCATGGCAAATACAGTGGTTTGGCAGTAAATTAGAAGGTTTTTTAGCAAATGTTTCAGTAGACATCTCCCTATTTCAAATTTCAGTAGTTTGAGCATGTATTCTCTATTTTTCTTCCAGTATTTGCAACTTTGCATAGGAAAGATCATATTTGTAGCTCTACATCTATATTTCAGCAGTAGATATAATGATAGACTATACCATGAATTGTACTACAATGTTGTGGCTGAACAATTTTTTTACTACAATGTTGTGGCTGCACAATGACACTATTGCAATTACATTTCTACATAGGTTGCTTCTAATTTCTACATAATAATGCTCTACATATTTCTACTACACAGGTTGTTGTTGCACAATGTTGTTTTGCAAATTTGCTGCTAGACGGTTCACTTTTGCACACTGAAGCTCTGCAATTTTGCCACTACACAGTTTATTTTTGCACAATATGTTTGTATCCCTTCTTGTAAAACATTTCTCAATGGTACTGCATGTGACCTAGTCATCACCCCCAGACACACTAACATTGTTCACAAGTAGTTCCATAGTAACTAGCTACCTTGGATGCTCATTTTACATCTTATCAGAAACCCTAGGTACATTCTCTTTAATTAAGAAGAGGGTAAATATAATACTTATTGCACTGAAAATGTTTTTTGTTATGTTTGGATAATAGGTTATATCTGTTTTAGTACAAGGCATTGACAACAAGAGATTTGCTGCTACTTCGTTACTAGAGAAGAGATCCCCTACCCTCTCAGCCCAGTTGGTTCTTTCAAAAAGGTGAGTGCACGTCAGTTTGTGGATGTGACAAATGACGTAATTAGGTTGTAATTTTGTGCACACAGAGACGTAAACCCAGGGAAATGTAATATGTCTAAGATAACATGTTGTGCCAATATTGAAGACCAATAAGGCATGGCTTTGACCCTATTCGTGAAACGACTGAAGGTTGCTGCTATGAGTTTTTTAGAAGGTGAAAATTTCAATGTAAGGTTGGATACCTAGGTGTAAGTGTTGAGAAAAGGGGTTAATATGGAAGAGGAAGATTTGCTCATGATGGAGTGATGGTTAGAATTCTAGGTAGAGGAGTCCTTGTAACTGGAGGTGGATTTTTTCATTCTAGGCATAATTCAAACATTTTCTTCTTAGAGATTACTAATTCAAAACGGGGCAATATTTATGAACTACTTGAAGAAAGTGTTGAATAACACTATCATATTAAGTTACTAATTCAAATGGCATATGAAGGTAGTGATTCCAATAGTTGGATTGTGAGATATTGAGAAATATTCATTTTTCACTCAAGCTCACAATTACCATAGGAAAACTTTCAAATGAGGCAAGAAAATTACCTCTTTAGTGTGCTTTAATGTAGAGAATCACTCAACCATGTGACCGATAAGGTCAACATCCCCATATTAAATGGGTCCTTATTTTCACCAGACAGGAATATGAGTCTGGGCTGCTGCTATAGGAAACATGCCCATAATTGCTTTTTTGACGCAGACTTAATTTTAGGGCCATTTACAGCTTCTTTACTGCTGGTTTCACACATAGGCATGCCCAGAATTGCAGATTGAGGGCTGCTTGGGAACTGAGATATGCCCAACTATGCCTAGATTATGCCAATATCTCATGCTTGGTGTCTTTTACCACTGTTCATGTGCCCAGAATCTCATGCCGACAGCTGGTCTGATGCATAGGTGACTAAAGATGCCATTATAGCTGTTGTGTGAGGGAAAAATGACCCCAGAATGATGTCTTATTGCTGCCAGCAGGATTAGACATGCCCATAAATGCTAGGATTTGCCCAGATTTAGAAATGGTTGTTGTTTGAAGGATGTCTTATGGCTGCTACATGATTTTATGGTCTCAAACATTTATTCACCCTCTTGATCTGTGCTGAAACTACTGATATTTGGTGATGAAATTCCTAGGATTCATGATTGTTCATGTACTGCTGACATGATGCCCTAAATCTCTTTTTATATTATTGTTTTATCCATATTTCAGGTCGCCCTCTCGCTTCTAGAATGCAGTGATGTTACAGGACAGTTTAGGGCATAGGCATACCATCATTTAATGCCCACTTGACGGCTATTGTTGATTGTTTGGAGACAGTTTTACTACCAAAATGTGCCCAGAACAACTCCTAAAATTTTCCCATCTCCACATTAGGGAAAAACCATACACATCTCCACATTAGGGCACAACCATACAAATATGGGGGTAACAGGTGCTTTGTCAAGGAGTATGTATTTTCCCTTGGAGATGGTGTTTGCATGCCATGTGTCATCATCTTGTGAAGGGTGTTTCACTTCAATGCCTTTTAAGAATGACAATGAACCATACCATGCCTTAAAATATGTAGGACATGACTTATACGATGTGAGGTACACTTTTGATGATGAAATGAATCAATGATTGAAAATTGGATCAAAATTGGAATTTTCTCTCCAACTCAAAAAGAGTGTTGAAAAATGTAGGTAGATTTAGTACCCTGACCAAGGACCATCACTTGAAATTTTCTCTCCAACTCAAAAGGAGTGTTGAAAACCCTAGTTTCAATGCTAAAACAACCCTAAAATGGTGTTGGATAGAAAATGGAGAGTCCACATTGTATCTGATACAATGTTGAGATCATAAATAGATAGTGGATCTATGGTGAACTCTCCAACAAAATCTAATCCAGTCCAGAAAAAATAAAGCAGAAATGTAACAGTACTTAATGATGAACATGAGAGATGTGGGTTCCCGTAGGCTAAAAGATTATCTTTACTTCAATTGATTATCATTTTATTACAGAGCCTTCTTAATTTGCTATGATACATGCCAAAAATTATTACAAGTTCTCTTTTATGTGGCTCATCCACTACACACATGATTGTCAGTCTATATATGCTATATAATTTATGAATCATTTTGCAAAATCTTGTTTCTAAATTAAATGCAAATCTAGGCAGAATTTTTCTATTTGCATCATTAGAAGTTGACTTAGAGTAGACTAAAGACAACCCCAATTTGAGATTGCTGACACAATGTAACACAAGATCTACAAAACAGTTCACAAATCTGGTAATGCCTTTCACAGTTTTATCTTTGCATTCATGGCCTTTTTCCACCATATCTGTCCACCCACGACATAATTCTGTTTTTAATGTAGGTCCATAAAATCAATTTTGCAAGGTGCAAATTCTTAAGCCTCTCTGGTGAAAATTGGAAGGCTTCTGATGATCAGCCTGCCACAATGTGCACATCAGTAATTCCATCTGAGCAGAGTCACCCATAAAGAATTTTTCCATAAAATATTTACATGTAATGTAATCCCTTTGAAGATGGTGTTTCATATCGCTAAAGAAACCTGGGATCTCAGTGTGTGATGGATGTCATTCTTCTTCTAGTTCATTATAGAGATTCTAAACTTTTTTTGTGGTTTTGAATTTTCAGGCTTCCAGGATCCACTGTATAAGAATTTGATATGATGGCTTCACCTTATGATTGTTGCTAGTGGATTGTCCACAATTCTTCCTCTTTGTTGGGGACAATAAGGGTAGATCTTTGAGTCCTCTTAGTGGTTTGGATTTGGATAAGAAAGTGAGATTTGAATACATCATAGGAAGGACCGTTGAATACCATAAAATGCAAAAGTGAATCACATCATGTAATGGTAATGGATACAATTGAAAGGGTATTTTCCAACTTGGGGGATTTATATATAGATGATCGCCTAGAGTAATTACTACTTAATGGAATACTTTGTGCCTTTCATGAAAATACTGGTGATGACGCCCACGTGATTTTGAATGGATTTGGTGCCATGGTCAATGCTTTAAGTCAAAGAGTTGAGCCATATTTTCAACAAATTTCTGGCAAATTCAAATGGGGATTAAATAACAAGAGTACAAAGGTTAGATTGCAAGCTAAATATCAGATTTCCAAGATATGTTGTAGTAATGGATCAATGACAAGATGAGTAATGAAGCAATGCAATCAAGGTCCAAGGTCTGCCTAGAAGAGTAGTCCATTTTGTTGTACCAAAATATCTCCAATATGCCATGCAATTGTGCTGAGAAATGTCCTAGATCGTCGTTCAGTCTCAAGCTCTTTTGCTGGTTCAAATGCCACACAATACATTGAAATTAGTTTCAGATGGTTGTTGTCCATGAAAGCTGTCATTCTAAGGCTTCGACAACCACCACACTTCACCCATTATTTTTGTTCATGAATATGATGTTAGTGCTGGTCTGTATGCTATTGACATAGGGTTTAAAGAAGGTTTCATTGCTATCACAGTCCACCAATGATCATCCCTATAAGCGACAACAAAATCACCATACTTGCTGCTACAGGATTCCATGTTCGAGGGTACAATATGTAGGAGAAAAGGCCGATATCAATGCCCTCAGACATGACTAAACTTTAGTTCTTGACATTCCCAGTTTAAACCTTTCATAAATATCGGTATTGTTGTAAAGAACATTCCCAAACTCGTTAGAAAGGCTACTACTTAGGTCATTCTATCAAACATACGACAAGCTATCCAACAATTATCCTAAGTCTTTGTGAAGCCCTAGCTTCTCAAAGTTTAAAAAAATGCCAACATTTTGATGGGAACAAGGCTACATGGCTAAAGAACTTGATTATCTCAGACCTATAAAGTTATATATGACATTTGATATTTATTCCTCTATATAACAATTTTTTAGGGGTTAGGGGTTACTCCGAATATCTAATTTTATCTGAACTATTTTCCCATGTCTAATCAAGAACAATAATGCAATTCAAGGTCTACAATAAAGGATTTCCTTCTATGTTCTTTGTGTTGTAATTGATAGCATAAGAATCTAAGATAGACTTGATGGAAAACTTCCTTGTATATACCTTAAACTTTTTGTATTGAGCAAAACACTTGATTTCATTTTGAATTGTTGATCTAATTTCCTCTTACTCGAAGATCCTAATGGTATTACATTTCATATTGTTTTTATTTCTGAGCTCCGTCTACTATATTCATTGCTAGTTATCATTCCTAAGATTTTGTCCAGATTATATTTAGATGTGTTGTTGGTATATGCTTTGTATATTTATAGGAATTTGGAATTTTTAGATATGGATACTCACTTCATTTCTTGACTTGTGCAAACTTGTGTGTAGAGTGTTGAATATGCACAATTTTTTTTGAATCATGATCTATTCTTTTTCTGGTGAACTTCAGCTTTTGGTTATTGATGGCATATATAGAGTATGATATGTTGGTTGTTTTAAGAGTGTACAACATGTATTTCAAGATTCTTGAGATAACTGTGCATGGTATAGTCATTTTTATTATATAATTATATTCTTTGGCACACTTTCTATGATCATACTTGCATCTTCCTATTGAACAATGTGTTGTTTTCTTCCGCATTTTAAGTATTGAACTTGGACATCTGACAAGCTTGATGTGTGTAGTGCGTATGGAGGGCTTAACCATAGAATTAACATACCAAGATAGATCACTAGAACTTTGTGAAGGCTTGCAAACCTTTCAACTATTTATGGGAACTTGTTTACTAGGAATCTCTCAATTATAAAATCTCAATGCATTTCCTTGAAGTGACAATTTTTTTCTTGTAATCTTCTCACATGCATTGAATAATTGTTGGCATTTTATTCTCTTTTATGCAAGAAAAAATGATATGCAATCTCACATCCTTTCAAAACATATGTATAGTTGGTAAACCATGCAATATGTATTTCATTTTAAGATTTTAGTGTCACTGTGAACCAGTTTGCTTGCGTTGTGAGAATATTTCTGACTTGTAAATTGGATTCATTATCTAGAAAGTAGTGATAGAACTTTAACTTAATGTACAGGCTACTATTAAAATCAGAGGAATATTGTAGTTGTAATCTTGGTGTATTTTGAAGCTCCATGAATCTAATACGATGGATTTTCAGTTTGAGAAAAATCTTTGATGAAGATGATTAGGCCTTTCCAGAGTTGTCATTTTTGAAGTTGTGGGTTTGATCTCTGATTTATATGCTTTTGATCCTTGGACTTGCAACCTATATTGAATAAGTGTGACCGATACCTTGAATGAAATTATCTTATAGATAGATAGATAGATAGATAGATAGGGGAAAGAATTTCCTCAAGAGAGGTTTCCAAGTCCACATTAGCATGAGAGGGTGTATGTCCAAGCCAAGGTCTACCAAGATGTAATATGAGTGGTCCTCGATGCCTACAAGGTTGGGCGCTTACCACATGTGGAGGACCGGAGGTGTAAGATGAAAGGTTACACCCCACAACTATCATAGAACAATATCAACTGTAATGTTGGAAATGTAGAGTTCTTATAGAAATATGAAATGATGGAAATGCAAATTTTTTTAAGAAAATTCTAGTGCTGGAAATGCATGTTTTTTTAAAGAAAAAATGGACATTTTTTTTATAAAATTGGATAATTTTGTAGGTTGTTGCTTGTAAAAACCTGTAGGTTGATACTTTTGTAGTGTCATGCTGAACTATTTCTATGGTTCAAGAAAATGATATTTTCTTGCAAGGAAAAAAATGCATCTTTTATTCAGTGAAGAAAAAAACTCTTTAGCTGTTGTATGCACATTACAAAAAGGAGGTCTTAAGTGCATCTCTAGCAATCCCGCAATCATCAATAGATCGAGAGATGTTCTTGCATAATCATCACAAAACTATTATATTACTACAGAGTATAAATTCAAATGGCCACTGACTGACATATTACAAAGTTCATCTTTGTAATCAACAACACTCTCACAATTATCTAAAAATAGAGGGAGACTCTCCCTTCATCATCAAAAAATATTATTTTTCTACAATCTATAAATTCAAATCACCATTGACTGACATATTGCCGAGTTCTGACTTATACATCTTTAGAATATGAAGTTCCTGGGGGCAAATTTGAAGTGTTTGGGGAAAATATTGAAGTGTATGGGGAGTTTTATCATCCTTGGGAGAATTTAGAAATGCCTCGGAAAATATTGAAGTGCTTAGGGCATTTTTATCATCTTTTGGAGAATTTTGAAGTGCCCGGGGCAAGTATTGAAGTGCATGCGGTGTTTTTCTTGTTAATGGGTGAATTTTGAAGTGCATGGGGCATTTTTCTCTTCACTGGGTGAATTTAGAAGTAGATGGGGTTGTTGTTTATCAATGTAAGGATGGTTTTATAATGTTGGGACATTTTAAAACAGTGATAGCCAAAGCTATCACATGCCGAGGCAAATTTGTGTGGATTGGGGCATTTTTGTGATTGCCTGGGTGATTATATCATTGCTGGGTGTTTTTCTCCCTTGCCTAGGGAAAGTATTGAAGTGCCTAGGGAATCTTTATCATCGTTGGGTGAATTTTGAAGTGTCTAGGGAAAGTAATGAAGTTCATGGGGAAATATGGAAGTGGACGGGGGCATTTTTATCTTTGTTGTGAGAATTTTGAAGTGTCTGGGGCAAATATTGAAGTGCATGGGCATTTTTATCATTGTTGGGAGAATTTTGAAGTGGCTAAGGCAAGTACTGAATTTCATGGGATGTTTCTATCATCATTGGGTCAATTTAGAAGTGCATGGGGCAAGTATTGAAGTTTCTTGGTGCAATTTTGAAGTGCGTGGGGAAAATATTGAAGTGTATCGGCATTTTTATCATCGATGGGAGAATTTTGAAGTGGTCGAGGCAAGTATTGAAGTGTATGGGGCGTTTCTATCATCATTTGGTCAATTTAGAAGTGCATGGGGCATGTATTGAAATGCCTGGGGGAATTTTGAAGTGCTTTGGGAAAATATTGAACTGCATGGGGAGTTTTTATCATCCTTGGGAGAATTTATAAGTGCCTAGGAAAATATTGAATTTCTTAGGGCAATTTTATCATCTTTCGGAAAATTTTGACGTGGGCAAGTATTGACGTGCATGGGGCGTTTTCCTCGTCACTAGGTGAATTTAGAAGTTCATGGGGCATTTTCTCATCACCGGGTGAATTTAAAAGTTCATGGGTCGTTTTTCCTCAATGCGTGAATTTAGAAGTGCTTGGGGTTGTTATTGATCAATGTATGAATGCTTTTATAGTGTTGGGACATTTTAAAACAATGATGGGAAAAGTTATCACTTTCCGGGGCAAATTTGTGTGGATTGAGGCATTTTTGTGATTGCCTGGGTGATTATATCATTGTCGGGTGTTTTTCTCCCTTACCTAGGGAAACTATTGAGGTGCATAGGGCATCTTTATCATCATTGGATGAATTTTGAAGTGTCTGGGGCAAGTAATGAAGTGCCTGGGAAATCATGGAAGTTTATGGGGGGAGTTTTATCTTTGCTAGGAGAATTTTGAAGTGCCTGGGGCAAATATTGAAGTGTATGGGCGTTTTTATCATCGTTGGGAGAATTTTGAAGTGGTCAAGGAAAGTATTTAAGTGCATGGTGCGTTTCTATCATCATTGGGTCAATTTAGAAGAGCATGGGGCAAGTATTGAAGTGCCTGGGGACAACTTTGAAGTGCTTGGGGGAAATATTGAAGTGCATGGGGAGTTTTATCATCCTTGGGAGAATTTAGAAGTGCCTCAGAAAATATTGAAGTGCTTAGGGAATTTTTATCATCTTTGGAAGAATTTTGAAGTGCATAGGGAAAGTATTGAAGTGTCTAGAGCGTTTTTCTCATCACTGGGTAAATTTAGAAGTGCATGGGGCATTATTCTCATCATTGGGTGAATTTAGAAGTGCATTGATGGGTGAATTTATCACTTGTCGAGGTGAATTTGTGTGGATTGAGCCATTTTAAGTATCCACTGACAAATATGAAACTCTCCTACAATTCAACACCAAAGAGAAGAAATTTTGGTGAGAAGATTGGTTGGAAGCTTGGAATTGGTCCAAGAACTATATCTCTATATAAAGGAAGTGGCCCGCTACTAAAATATTCACTTAATTCTATCCATTTGTTGGCCTGTCAAGATTCATGACCATACATGTCCATTGGACCATTAAGGGATGAGATAAAAAGTAGAGTCCCTACTTGCCCTGAATCTAGTTAGTGTAGTCGTGTTTCATCAACACCTTCTAGTTGTGAGTGATCAAATACTGCTTGTGAAATGTATAAATAAATCCATCCTCTCCTCATTCATACACTTGTTCATTCGAGAGTCTAGGATTCGAGAGAGTCTAGAGTTGAGCTTCAGTGTATGTTATTATGTTGCACTACCTTAGTAATCCACATAATCAAAAGCTTGAGTCTTATTGGCAAAAGATTCACCAAATGTTTACTATATTTTATAAATCAATGAAAGATTCGCCAAGTTTTTACAATGTTTTATAATTAAGTGAAATATTCGCCAATATTTTACAATATCTTATAATTTAGTGAAAGATTCGCCAAGATTTTATAGCATTATATAATGAAATGAAAGATTCGCCAAAAAAAATATATATAGATATTATATTATTGATAAAATCGCCTTCAATTTTTCCTATATATCGGGGAGATTCGCCCATTTTTTATACATATAAATTTTGGGGGGGTTCTTAAAATCATCCCTGGTTGGAAGTGTTGAGGAATTCACACATCAGTGGGAATCCTTGTCGACACGAGTATTTGGGTTTTCTGACAAGCAAAGACTCGAAACCTATTTAGGAGGTCTTAAACCATACCTCCAAAAAGAGTTAAAGTTACACGACATACCTAACGTAGAGGTAGCAAGACATAAAGCAAAAGCCGCAGAACACAAACTGGAAGGAATAAAAACAAGAGGCGACAACCATTGTCGACAAGAAAAAGAGACACAGTGTAGGCACTGTGAAGATACGTGGTCACCCGGCCATCAATGCCACAAAGCTCAATCATATGCCTATGAAATGGAAAATAGATCAAAGCCATCTAACAGTTACTCAGATAATAGAAAGAAGAAGAAAAACATATGTCGTCGATGTGGTGATCATTGGATCCCAAGCCATAAATGTAGGAACAATCAGACAATACAATGCAAAATCATCAATGGAAAGGAAGTGCAAGTCTCTACACAAGAAATTGCGTCCGATTCTAATACCGACATTGAATCTGAATGAATGACGACATTAGGAAAATACTCAAGCTTTGAGGACAAAGCTTTCCAGAAGGGGAAGGCAATGCTATGAATATAAAATATTGTATTAAATTAATCAGTAAATTATTAATTAGTTTAATTGAAGGGACGTAACCCTTCTTAAGAATGCTCAAACCTTATAAAAGACGAGCTATTGTAAAGCATTAAGCATCTTATCAATTCAATAATATATCTTATTCAATATGGATTTCGTGTCCTAGTTTTCTGCCGCAAAGTGTCAGCAATGCTATTTAAAGTCTTATGGCCAACCGAACTCAGCCCAGATTCAATGATGTGGTTGAAGCAACACCAACAGGGGAATTCAGACCCAATCCCAAGTTTTCAGAATGCCAAGACTGTAACATCAAATTATTAGGGAGAGGGGACCTAACCTGTAAAGGGTTTGAAAAATCATCCTCTGCAAGGCGAGACGAAGAGTTCCCTAAAACAGAAGAATCAGCCTCCAGATCAATAAAAAGCTTACGACCAGCTTTTAGACATTGGGGATTATTCACCGGACTAACTACTGGAAGCCCCGTTACAAGATCATGGCGCATCTGAATTTCTCCTTTGGAAATGCAATTAGAAAGCATTTTTTCAGAGTTTTCAATAAAAACAAGTTCATCCTTTGATAACTCTGGAAAGTTAATAGGGGTTTGGCATAATATCTTACCTTAATGATCCATAGATGACTTAGGAGATTCAACCCTAGGAGAGGAGAGCACCGAAGCAGGCGTACCCACCATATTCTTGTGGCTGAAGAGACAGGAAGCCCGAACATGTCCAATCCCTCTACAAGAGAAGCAACGAAAAGGAATCTTGAAGAAATCAAGAGTTTGTTTCCAAACCCTAGTTCCCCAAGCTATTTCAATTTCAGCCGGTAAGCCACCCCGCGTATCAATTTCCACCATAACTTTAGCATAACGGCGGTCCATACCAAAGAAGTTATGTTTGTCAATACGGACAAATCTCCCAACTGAATTAGCAAGGCCCATAATGACTTCTTCAGTCCAGAGCTCGATAGGGAGGCCTGGAATGATCATCCAGAGATGCCGGATGGATTGATGTTCATGCAAGGGATTAAAATTTAAATGCCAACACTTTAAGTACATCGAACCTTGCTTAAACGCCCAGAAACATGACAAGATCTTGTCAAGGTGAGCCGCTTCAGAGAAAGTAAATAAAATCCACCTATTCATCAGGAGAATGATTCGTGGATCCATGCCAGTAAGCGGAACCCACATCTTGTTAACCCACTCCGAAATTTCAAGCTTATTTCCCGAAGTAAACTCCAACCTGCCCACCAGCGCACGATCAGCAAGGATTCCTATTCTGTCAAGGTTATAATCCCCGTCGATGTCAAACCGAGCTATATCAGCCCTTGCCTTGAAAGTTTTTAACAACCTTCTGGATTTGGCCTTCGGACCACGAAGCTTACCACAAAGAAAAGTACCATCCCCAACCCTACCAGGGCGGTCGTCCAACGCAGGAGCAGAAAACGACAGAGTAGGGTTTAGGAAATGGGAAGACTCCGACATAGTGGAAACCACTGCCGGTTAAAGGAGTGAAAAACCCCAGCTGTCGGTAACTTGTCAGGAAAAAAGAGACATCTGCCCGAGCACGAGGTGACAGCTCCAAGGCCAAGTGAGGCCAAAAGGGCCCCCACACCAACCTTTAAAATAAGAAAAAAACTAAATCTGGAGGTGGTCCAAAAACAACTCAAAATCGAAGCCAAAAAATGATATCAGACTTTGTGCAGGAAAACCGAAAAATCAGGTTGAAGAGAAGAAAGGTAACCTACGACTAGCAAATCTAGTTCTCACTTTTTTTAACTTTGGCTAGTACTAGGCTGATTCTGTGAATCAGCTTGACTCCAAGTCGTCGTAGGTCACACAATCGACCACTCAACCATCAAGATCAGTAATTCCTGTAGAATCGCTGAAAAACCCTAAAAACCCTCGCCAAATCTCCATCTTCATCTCCCCAACCATCTAAATCCATAGAATTTAATTTTTTATACTCAAAAAGTTTAAGAGAAGCATTGTTAAATTACCATAATTGTGATGAGTTAAAATGTTAGGAAGTTTATTATTACAACAAATGTTTTGAAATTGCTCTCTAATGTGGGTATATGAAGGACATTGTATGATAAAATGATTTTCATATCCAACCATCTTTGTGTCACAAAGATGACATCTTTCATCCCATGGCTCCACATAGCTAAAGTAGGAATGAATTCGCATGAGCTATATAGTGAAAGAGGTTTTAATAGGGCATTGGACATTTCCTAAAACTCTGTGGGCTTGTGAGACTATGAGTGTTGATGATGAAAAGCGCTTCCTCTTAGATTGTCCTCCATACAGCACATAAGGTCTTAATTTCAAATTTTTAATTACAATACAAACTATTTTGAACACATAAGAGTGGTTTGTTGGTGGGGTTAGATAGATTTCATTCCATCCACTACGAGTTCAATTCCGTTGAGACATCTAAATATTTTTTAAAACACTTAAATAAAATATTTTAGAAACGTGTTACTTCTAATAATAATTAATGAAAAAGTAAACTTTGACGTTTTAAAAAACAAAAACAAACCTCTGCATCTTGAATTATCTTAAAAATATATATATGACCGTTTCAAAGTGTCACTATTTTCGAACCCTGCATCAGTCCTGTCCTTAGGTCCTACATCACTCCCAGATACTAGAATTTAAACAAATGTCTATGGGAATATGATATTCATCGTGGAAGCCGGGCGATTACTAAATACCTTATTAACCGCTATTTCCTAATGAACTAGCCGTTGCACGGTCCTAAACGCCTCTTGAACCTCACCTCAGCTCCATTAAATTCACACCCGTTCCCTATTTCAAGCTGTCTGTGATTGATTTCAAGCCGTTGTTATAAGCTCTAAAATTCATTCTGCATTTTCTCCTTTAGAAAACGTTCAGGGATTCACCCGGACTAACATATTCAATAGCCTTGGATTTTTTGAATTTCATTTTGCTAAAAAATGGCTGGCAATTCTGCTGATACCTGCACAGATCTGGCTGTTTCTCAACCAAGTGTGAATGTGTCTACTGATTCTCACATTGTGGAGATCCCTGTGATTGTTCAGGATGAGAGCCCCTCTGATACTGCCACTCTGTCTTCTCCTGGGAAGACCCCACAACATCCATTAGAAGAAATCGCAGATAGCAGTGGGCATCTTCTGCTGTTGAAGCTGTGGCAGAGGGACGAGGAACTTATTGCCCGCCGCATTGAAGTGAAGGAGTCAAGGATTGAGAGCATCAACAAAGAGATCTTCCACCTTGCTTGCTTGTATTTTGCCTTCCATGGGATTGTTCTCACCCTGCTCTTCACTGCTGCCACTCAGGAGAATGCCCACACTTGTACTAGATGGTGGATTCCTTCTACCTTGTCTGCTGTTACTTCTCTGGCTCTCACTTGTGCCATTCAGTACAAGCTCATACTCCAAGGAAAAGTTAAGAAGATGCTGCAGAGGGATACAAGCAATTCCAGGGCTCTGAGCAGATGTATTCAGGAGCTCAGAATGAAGGGCGTAAGCTTTGACCTGTCCAAAGAACCTCAGACTACCAAGAAGATGAAGAGTTCCAGTGTGGAAACCAAATTCAGCCCGCTCAGATGGTGCTCTCAGTTCTGTCTTCCCTTTACCCTGACTCTCACCTCAGGCATCATTCTCTGCGCATGCAAGTTCATTGCCTGTAGCTAGCCAACCACTACAATGCTCCAATAACTAAGAGTTCATGGCAACCAAATCATAGCTTGAATCGCTTGGGATATCCCAAACCAGGCGCTAATGCACCCTTTGACATTCGGGGACAGGTAACGAAGACTTCCCATATGCATGTAAATGAATTCGATGGCTGATCTTTGCTTTTGTATTGAATGACAGGAAGGAGACCACAGAAACACTGGACAGGACTGAATATTTTCGCTTCATACCTGAATTCCCAAACCATGCAGTAATGCGCCCTTGGCCATTCGGGGACAGGTAATGAAAACTTCCCATATGCATGCAACGCAATTCGATGGCTGAGCTTTGCTTTTGTATTGAATGACAGGGAGGAGACCAAATAAACAGAGGACAGGACTGAATATCTTTAATTTGGACCTGATTGACCAGTGCTCTGTATTTTATAAGCATATCCTCCCACTCTGGTATGTTCTTACCCTATACTTTGGGGCTATTATTCATTTTTTTAAAGCAATGTGAAACATGGCAGTTCTGGTTCTGTGTTTGGCGATTGCACGTCCGTTGTCTTTATTAGAAGATTGCCAGTGTACGTTAAAAATACAAAGATGGGTTACAGCATATGATGTGAGACGGAACAGTCTAGTTATTGCATGCACACCATCTTAGTATGGGAGGTAATTGAAATATTGATGTCCGTTTCTACATTGAATTTCAGGGCAAAGCCACAGAGGAAGAAGAAACAGAGTGCATGCGTCGATGCTCAAAACTAATCAATCATTGCTCTGTTACAAGTATCAAATCTGCACAGGTATTTTGGATCTCCTGGTGAATTTACTCATCTGGGTGCATTGTTTTTGCTGAATGTACTCTTTGGAAAGCATTTTTTTAGTAAACTTAGAACCATTTAGAAGTGCTTTTAGGCCTTTCATGTAGGAGCTTTTGTGAGATATTGAACTTTCCAAATTATAGAGGTCAAAAGGAATAAACATAGAAGATATAGAAACAGAGAGTTTTTAAAGGGCATTTCAGGTATGTCTTAAATTAACTCAACTTTTTGTTAAAGAAGTTAAATATAATTATTTGGGAGCGTTTTTCCTGTTGAATATACCCACCTGGGTGCATTGTTTTAGCTGAATGTACTCCTTGGAAACCATTTTTTTAATAAACTTGGAACCATTTTAGAAGTGCTTTTAAGGCCTCACATGTAGGAATTTTTGTGAGAAATTGAACTTCACAAATTATAGAGGTAAAAAAGGAATAAACATAGATGATACAGAAACAGAGATTGTTTACAAGTGCGTGCCAGATACTTCTTGCATAAACTCACATTTGGCCAAAGAAGTTAAATATAATTATTTGAGAACATTTCTCCCGGTAAATTTACTCATCTGGGTGCATTGTTTTTGCTGAATGTACCCTTTGGAAAGCATTTTTTTTAATAAACTTAGAACCATTTAGAAGTGCTTTTTAGGCCTTTCATGTAGGAGCTTTTGTGGGAAATTGAACTTTCCAAATTATAGAGGTCAAAAGGAATAAACATAGAAGATATAGAAACAGAGACTTTTTAAAGGGCATTCCAGGTATGTCTTAAGTTAACTAACATTTCGTTACAGAAGTTAAATATAATTATTTGGGAGCATTTTTCCTGTTGAATGTTCTCATATGGGTGCATTGTTTTAGCTGAATGTACTCCTTGGAAACCATTTTTTTAATAAACTTAGAACCATTTTAGAAGTGCTTTTAAGGCCTCACATGTAGGAATTTTTGTGAGAAATTGAACTTTACAAATTATAGAGGTCAAAAAGGAATAAACATAGATAATATAGAAACAGGGATTGTTTACAAGGGCATGCCAGGTACTTCTTGAATTAGCTCAACATTTCGCTAAAGAAGTTACTCAATTTTCCTGTTGAACTTACTCATCTGGATGCTTTGTTTTTGCTTTTAGGCCTTACATGCAGGAGTTTTTGTGAGAAATTGAACTGTCCAACTTTTTACAGAGGTCAAAAGGAATAAACATGGAAGATATAGAAATAGAGATTGTTTAAATTAACTCAACATTTCGCTAAAGAAGTTAAATATAATTATTTGAGAGCATTTTTCCTGTTGAACTTACTCATATGGGTGTGTTGTTTTTGCTGAATGTACTCCTTGGAAACCACTTTTTTAATAAACTTGTTCATTGGGTACCATTTTTCTCCACAGGTTGAATGTTCTCCTTGGAAACCATTTCTTTTAATAAACACGTTCATTGCAAACCATTATTTTCCACAAGCTGAATGCCAGAAACTAAGTTGTTTATCCAAGACAAATAATAACCGGCCTAAAGTTTTTAAAAGAAGAATTGCTTACATTCAACTTCAGACGTCCAATCTGTAAATCATAAATTATTTGATATCAACTTCTCCTGCAATAATCTGCTCTTTGCTAAATTTGGATTCGAATTTCACTGCTCTCTAATCTTTTTGTGAATTTGGGTTTGATTTTCATCTCCAATTTGGAAAAACCCGTGATATATTATTCGTTTCACCTTCCAAATTTTGGATGTGTTATGCTATAATATTGGTTATAAGCTATGGCATAATTATGTTTATTGGCGAAATTATTGTTAAATTTATTAATAAGGTTTGTCAATTTATATCTTGTTTTCAAATTAAAGATTTGCCATGCAATGTGAAAATTTAAGTTAGGTTTTGATTGCAGATGAGCTTATTATTGGGATCTGATTTGAAAGCTATTTTGTTTGGTTTACTTAGGGATATCTGAGTGCCTAAAGCTGATATGATTACAGAAAGACTAAGAATTGATTGATGTGATTGTCTTTATTTTATTTTGATGCCAAAGAGAGCTTAGTGATTTTAGCAAACTTTAAATTGGAGAGTGAGGTCGACTACTATTTCAAAGATCTTTTGGATGTTGCCATTTTGACCCAATCAATGACAAGAATGAGAGATAAATTTCCTAGAGAAAATATACTTTGAAGAAAGAATGGAATTTTGATAGTAGGATTCTTGTTCAATGAGGAAGGCAATATTTTCTGAAAATGAAAGAGCAATGCTTTACTCAGACTATTACTTGAAATTGAAATATGCATTGAAACATTGACAGGTTTTTGAAAATGCCACCCTTAATTTGATATGTAAAATTTTAGTACAATGCTTGTAATTTAGTAGCCATTAATTTGGAATTCTTCTATATGAGACGTTAGAAATGCATATATGTAGAGCATGGGGTCCAGAAACCCAACGATTGTTTCTTAAACTCTCCAAACGGAATTGATTAAACACCGAGCTAGAGATCCGAAATCATAGGGACTGGCAAGATCATTTTGAGTTCGGGTAGGCATAACAGAAACTCGATGGCAACATTTCTGGAGCTACATTCAAGCGGAAATCCCAAAGAATAAAAGGACTGAACCTGGGCGAATGAAGCAGTTTTTAGTTTTGGTTTTTAGATTGTTTTTTTTTTTGGTTTTGGGGGAGAGGAGCTTTGAGGCTATTTCTCAGTCCTCTCGTGACGTTGATGTAATGGAATTCTAAATCATTTGTTTTATTTTACATTCAATAAAAAGTCTGAGTGTTTGGTTGAAATCTGGTTCTTCTGTGTACGAATCTATGTTTTCCATCTTAAACATTGTCTGTGAGGTTACAGGATCCCAGATTTCTCTGTGTTTCTCAGTCCTCTCGTGACGTTGATGTAATGGAATTCTAAATCATTTGTTTTATTTTACATTCAATAAAAAGTCTGAGTGTTTGGTTGAAATCTAGTTCTTCTGTGTATGGATCTCTGTTTTCCATCTTAAACGTTGTCTGTGAGGTTACAGGATCCCAGATTTCTCTGCAGTTGGGAGTCACTGCATCAGATTGGTATCAGAGCACAACGATGGCTCAGAGGGGAGTCCATCTGAACTGGGGAAGGAGAGGCAGGAGAAATGCCAAACAGAGAGTAACCGTTGACGAGGGACTACTCCGAAGATTAGAGGCCATTGAGTCCAGATTGCCCTATGAAGAATCCGAGGAGGAACTGGAAGTTCCGCGAGGACGGGTCAGAGCTGTAGACCCCATGGAGAGGCTTATTGAGGCAAATGACCAAACAAGGAACCAGGGCTAAAGTTGAAGTCCCTGATTTCAAAGGCGAATTGAATCCAGAATTATTCATGGATTGGATTCATGAGTTGGAGAAGTATTTTGATATGGAAGGGATCGAGGAAACTGATCCACGAAGGACCAAATTAGCAGCATCCAAAATGAAGTCGCATGCTGCTCTATGGTGGGAGAATCTCCAGAACCTTAGAAAGAGACAAGGGAAGGAGAAGATCAAGTTGTGGCCGAAGATGTTGAAGCTTCTGAGAGTTAAGTTTATGCCCTCTGATTAGCAGCAGAAACTTTTCAAAGATTACCAAAATTTAAGACAAAAGGACTTATCCATATTTGCATTTACTGAGGAATTTTTGAAGTTACAGATTAGAACTGACTTACAAGAAGATGATGAACATGCAATGGCTAGGTATGTCAATGCTCTTAGGTTTCAGCTCCAAGATGAATTAGCCCTGCTCAAGGTGAGTTCTGTGGACGAAGCATATCAGTTGGCGTTAAAGGCTGAAGAAAAGTTGAATAGGCAGAGCAAGGCAGCAATCAAGTGAGGGGGTAGTAATATGAATAAGGAGATTCTCCCGCCTTACTTTCTCCCGCATGAGTCCCTGTGCTACTCAGGAACCGACAAGCGAAGCAGAATCTAGTAGTGAGCTGAAGCCTGACTCCCAAGGTAGAGAGACCTCTTGGAACAGGGGAAGGGAGTGGACCTTTGTTGGGGGTTGGAGGCCCTTGAAGTGTTTTATATGCAACACCCCCCATAAGGCAATGGATTCTCCACAAAACCCAAAAAGGGTGATGATGGCTCAAGAAGAAAAGGGAGCAGAACTTTTTCCAGAAGAAGTTGAAGGGGAGAGAGGTGAAAATCTCATGTTAAGAAGGACCTTGATATTTGGTAACAAAGTCACTCCTGAAGCGGATTGGAGAAGGAAAAGTGTGTTTCGTACCAAGCGTAGGTGCAAGGACAAGGTTTGCAAAGTAATTGTAGATGGAGGGTCCACTAAAAATTTGGTAAGTACAGAAATGGTGCAAAAATTAGAACTTACTTGCATTCCTAAACCTCATCCTTATAGTATTTCTTGGCTAAAAAAAAGATCATAGTGTGCTTGGTGAGTCCTTATAGTATTTCTTGGCTAAAAAAAGATCATAGTGTGCTTGTAAACCAAACTTGTCTAGTCGACTTTAAAATTGGTCCCTATGAAGACAAAGTGTGGTGTGATGTGGTTCCAATGGATGCATGCCATGTACTTTTAGGTAGACCTTGGCAATATGATCGAGATGTAATTCACCGTGGCAAGGAAAACACATATGAGATTCGTCACGGGGGTAGGCGCCATATCTTGAAGCCCTTCAAGGATGAAGGATCGACTGAATTAACAACCCTATCCTTGAGTACCATGGGATGGAAGAGGTTTTCCAAGGAGTCTAGGGGTGGTGTTTCCTATCTATTATACCCCCAAGAACAGAAGCCACTGCAGCAGCAAACAGTCTCCTTATAAGTGCAGAAATTACTTCAGCAATACCTTGATTTGACACCAACAGACCTACCTACGGGTCTACCACCCACAAGAGGTATTACACATCAAATTGATTTAATTCCGGGCACCAAGCTTCCAAACCAAGCAGCTTACAGGATGACTCCCTTCGAAAATGAGGAGATGAGGGGGCAGATAACATAATTAGTAGAAAAGGGATTCATACGGGAAAGCATGAGTCCCTGTGCTACTCCCGCCTTACTTTCTCCCAAGGGAGGGAAGACATGGAGATTATGCATGGATTCTAGAGCCATTAACAAAATTACTGTGAAGTACCGATACCCACTGCCAAGAATGGATGACTTGCTAGATTGTTTGGTTGGTGCTGTAGTTTTCTCCAAAATTGACCTCCGAAGTGGATACCACCAAATTAGAGTTAGGGAAGGAGACGAGTGGAAGACTGCTTTCAAAACGAAAGATGGCTTGTTCGAATGGGTGGTGATGCCGTTCGGTCTATCCAATGCCCCGGCTACCTTCATGCGAACTATGAACCAGGTATTTAGATCAGACATTGGGAAATTTATAATAATCTATTTTGATGATATCCTAGTTTTTAGTAAGACTATGGAGGAACATGTAGAGCATTTGAAAGTAGTACTTGGCATCCTTCAGGCTGAGAGATTGTTTATCAACCCTGAGAAGAGCGAGTTCTGCAAAGATAAATTAATATTTTTGGGTAGTGTAATTTCAACAAATGGGTTGAGCATGGATCCTGAAAAGGTCAAGGCCATCCTTGAGTGGCTAATCCCCCAAAGTATTATTGAAGTGAAGAGTTTCCATAGGTTAGCAAACTTTTATAAGAGGTTCATTAGAAATTTCAGTGGTATAAGCGCTCCCTTGACTGACTGCACCAGAGGAAAAATATTTAATTGGATCAAGGAAGCTACAGTGAGCTTTGAACAGCTCAAGAAAAGAGTCACTGAGGCTCCTATTCTTACTCTACCAGACTTTGACAAACTTTTTACAGTAGAATGTGATGCTTCTAGGTTAGCCATTGGAGGGGTTTTAATCCAAGAAGGCCGACCTATAGCTTTTTTCAGTGAAGAACTGAATGAATCTAAATAGAAGTATAGCACTTACGATAAAGAGTTCTATGCAGCAGTTCAAGCCTTGAAATATTGGAGACATTACCTTCTGCATAGAGAGTTCATTTTGATGACTGATAATCAAGCCCTGAAATACATCAATTCCCAGAATAAGTTATCCCACAAACATGCCAAATGGGCTTCCTTCCTGCAGGACTACACTTTTGTTGTGCAAAATAGGAGTGGTAAAACTAATGTTGTGGCAGATGCTTTGAGTAGGAGGCGACATCTATTAGTAGTAATGAGTAATGTGTTGATTGGGTTCGAAGAAATGAAAACAGAATACTCCAATGACCCCTATTTTGACCAAATTATTGCAATCCTGAGTGGGCAAGACCAGGCTGATTTACATTCACTTAATGAGTTCCATTTATTAGACGCATTTTTGTTTAAAGGTTCCCAACTGTGCATTCCATTTGGATCCAGACGAGAAAAACTTGTGAGAGAAATGCACTCGAATGGGTTGGCTGGACACTTCGGAAGGGATAAAACCTTCAAACTAGTAAACAAAAAATTCTTTTGGCCTAACATTGTTGCTGCTTGTAGAGTTTTCCAAATAGCGAAAGGGGGACATCAAAATACAGGCCTTTACATCCCCCTACCTGTCTCGAACGAACCGTGGACTAATATTTCCATGGATTTTGTTTTGGGACTGCCACAGGTGTCATGACTCAGTATTTGTAGTGGTGGACAGGTTTTCGAATATGGCCCATTTCTTACCATGTAAAAAGACAAATGATGCTAGTCAAGTAGCGCACAACTGTTTTTTAAGGAGATTGTTTGTCTACACGGTCTTCCAAGAACTATAACTAGTGATCGGGACATCAAATTCTTAGGCCACTTTTGGAGAGTCTTGTGGAGAAAATTGGACGGCAGATTGCAATTCAGTTCCTCCTACCATCCCTAGACTGATGGCCAAACCGAGGTCGTCAATAGGAGCTTGGGAAATTTACTGCGTTGTTTAGTAGGTGACAACCCTCGCCAGTGGGACCTAGTCATACCACAAGCAGAATTTGCCTATAATTTGAGCATCAACCGATCAACGGGCAAATCTGCGTTTCAAATTGTCTATGGAGCCAATCCCAAAGGGGTTGTAGACCTAGTGGACTTGCCCACAGATCCTTATCTCAACAGAGATGCTACAGATTTTGTAGAAAATATTCAGGGACTACATCAATAGGTCGAGCAGAAATTGCAGTCAATGATCGATCGATACAAGGGAGATGCTGACCTGCATAGGAGAAGAAATGTCTTTCAGGAAGGAGAAATGGTCATGGTACATTTGAGCAAGAACAGATATCCCAAGGGAACTGTTATCACACAACTTGTAGTTGTCCCTAGTGGTATCCCATCCGGGACGGTAGAGAAGATGGACAACTAAAGAGGTGACCCAAGAGATGCCATGGTTCCCAATGCAAGGTGGGAGTCACGTCAATCGAGGCACTCTTCACTTTAGATCTAGATGAATCAAGACCTAGGGGGAGACCCTATTACCAATCAAAGATGATTGGACCCAAACAAAGGTTCCTAGGGATAAGTAAATAATGAGTTACGGAAACCAATGCAAGGTTAAGTGGACCTAGAAGTCAAAGTATGGTTGATGGTGGTTTGAGAGATGATTAGTGTTTCAACCAATATATGATTTAGGCCACATAATTAGTTATAATGACAAGATCTAGTACCATGTTTTACACAAGTGGGACCTACTTTCTTGAGATATGTGAATGGTTCAAATGGGACCCACAAGGTGAAATTAAGGGATGAAATTGGTACTAGTGGATATATAATGAGTAGATCTATGGATCTAAGTTGAAATTAGGAATACCCACACATGGGATCTAAGGTTTGACACAATTCCCAAGGAGTGTGACTTGCCTAAGGAGGACAATGGAGTGCCTTGTTGGATGGGTTAATGGAGTCAAATGATATGTCAAAGTGTAGATCGGGACACCTAACATGCAAATCAAGTGGGTTAATTGGGATACGATGGTTGGATTTTGCTAGATCTAGGGTTTCATGATATGATCCAAGTGGACCACAATCCCTTAAAATAAGGAATGCTACCCCCAAGGCAGATCGTCACAAAATGATACTCTAGACCTAGGTTTCAAGGTATGCCCGTTCCAAATCCACAAAAATCTCAACTACCCACGTCCTCAAAGTGAGCAAACTCAATCACCCAAGGAAGTGCGACCTTGCTCAAGGAGGAATAAAATATGGGAAAGGGGTGTCAAAACAAGTCCAATGGCCACGAAATTGTAGATCCAAGTAGTTTAGGAAATGATCTATGTGGATCTAGAAAATCAAGACAATCCAAGGGTTAGATCTTACTAGATCTGAGTTTTAAGGTGCCAAGTAGTCCAAAATGGGGTTTTAATCCCTTGAAATGTGGAATAATGCCCAAAAGGTAGAAATCACCAAAGTAAGAGTCTAGGGGTAGGTTATCAAATATGTAGATTGCAAATCAAGTGGGATCTCACCTACCCATATGCTAGATCTAATCAAACAAGCCTCTCCCAAGGAAGTGCAATTTGCCTCAAGAGAGCTATATTGCCTTGAAAAGTGTGTCAATTTAAACCCAATCACCACCAAACTATAGATCCAACTAGGGGTGGATGCTATAGAGGTGGGTTTTTAATATCTCTTCAAAAGCAAGGCTAGATCTAAGTAGATCTAAGAAAAACCAAAATGAGGGTTTTGATTAATTAGGGTTTTTGTGATCTAGAAATTATGGATGATTCAAAGAAGAAGAAGATCATACCTTTGGAGCATACCTGGAAGAAGAGATGAATGCTAGTTGAGATGAGGATTACTTTTGCCAAAGATCAAATGGATAATTTTTGAAGCCCTCTTGCCAAATCGATTTTTCCAAGCCACATATGTGTCCCTCTAACCTGTCAAAACCAAGGAGCAAAGCATCAATCAGTTTAACATGTTGAAGGTAGATACAAGCAAGAAAGAGATAAGCAAAGAATAGTTGGTGCAAAGACAAAACCACTCCCTGTTTAACCCAAAACGTCCTCCTCCAAGCTTGAAGGGCAAGCCTCCCCACCAATTCGCACTTGTTGAAGAAGTCTTCTCCACCTGTAAAAAGATATGGCAAATATGCAAGATAGCTACAATAGATCCTCTAGTGCAATGGAAAAAAGCATTTACAATCAAAGCAACCAACATCCAGTCCACTCCAAAAGATAGAAATTTTATTCCAAGAGCCAAGAG
Organism: Larix kaempferi; assembly: GCA_027924585.1. Classification (NCBI taxonomy): domain Eukaryota; kingdom Viridiplantae; phylum Streptophyta; class Pinopsida; order Pinales; family Pinaceae; genus Larix; species Larix kaempferi. The sequence goes on from BSBM01000887.1 coordinate 1,935,921, forward strand.
CCAAAAATTTCTAGATGATTTTACAATGAGAGGCTCTCTCCTTAAATAGAATGGAGAGAGACCATAATCCTAACCACTTTTTACATGAGTGGCGAAGATTAAAAGATCAACAGATCTAATCAATGGTTGAGATGAGCTCAACAAATAAAATACATGGATCAACCATAAAATATAACCATAAGTGGACAAAATCGCCCTAGGAGAGGGGATCCCACCAAATCATGATGACAAAATATAACAATAAGCTTATGGTGGGTCCAAGGGGTAATTTTAGCCACCCTTGGTCAATTCCCATAGCACAATAATAATAAAATAGTCATCAAAGTACCAAATCATGCCTCTATGGACAAATCGTGGGCCTTAGGAGGCCTCAGAAATCATCAGAAAATGCCATAAGTGATGGATGTGGGCCCCGATGAAGCTGAAACTACTGGAGAAGGTGCGGAAGACATCCCACTTATCATCACTGATCATCCCATGCCAAAACTTTGCCTCAGTAGCCCAAATCGAATTCCTCTGTAGCCATTTCTACCAATCCAAAACTACCTCGAGAAGCGTGTACCTGCCCCAAACTGCCTCCTGGAGTGCCTACGCTGTCAAGGTGAGGGCACTAGTGTGTCTGGGAGGGGGGTAATATGGTAAAAACAAGTGGCTGGACCACCCCCTCCATCATCAGCGCCCTAGGTGAACCAAATAAAAATCATCTCTGCTCTAACAGGGTCTCCGACAGATCAAAACTGCACTTGGACAGCCTACTGAGGCTCAATCGTCAGTGTAACTGCCCGGAACTGAAAACAGATTGTCTCATTTGACTCAGAAGGTCCAAAACTATCCAAGATGTGTACTCATACACCATATGGATCTCTGCATGATCATATAATATATCCAATATACCGGAACAGGTGAAATAATAATAATCTGTAAATGATCAAATAATGCTGAAAACCAATAATCATCATCATAAACCTGTATCTGATGCATAGATCCATCATATAGATGTACATAGACCATATATCATCTATCTGAATCATCACAAGGTCCAACAATCTCATGTCCTGTAATTGACCTTGGTCAAACTAAGTTTGACCAGGTCAATATTGACCAAATATAACTCAGGCTATCATTAGAAGCTGCTGCAAAGTGTCAAAGGTTAATGCATGCTCTACAACTCATTCAAATAGAAATTATAACAAAAAGTAATCATTATTGGCGATCTACCAACAAATATATAGTGTTATTAATTATTATTATGACTCAGACTAGACTTCCAAAATCATACTCACTTCATAGTTGTGATCAATTTGCTAGTGAAGGGTGAAGGCTAAAATAAACTGGCTAGGCCAAGGGGTGACTGACTGACTTAACATTGTGACACTTTGGATATGGGAAAGGGAATACACACCATAGTATATACTGAATGAGCAACAACACAGGGAATGGCGGTGTCTCACAAATGGATAAGTTGTTTAGAGAGTGCTTATTCAACTTAGGCATCATGTCTACATCAAGTTGATCCAGGTTCATTAGGATCATTTAATTTCATTACATGGCCTTTTTGGCCTACATAACCCTTCGGATCTCAGGTGTGCTGATAAGCACAACTAGTTGCAGCTTGCATCCAGGGCATGTTTTCATACATATATAAGGTCAGCAATTGTTTAGATATAGCTTTTAAGAATCATTGCTTTTTTGGACCTTTCTTATACTCTTCGAGGAGTATTTTTTAGCAGTTCATCGCTCTTGCCCTTTTTTAGTTTCCATGGGCAAATTTATAAGTTTCCATAAGTAGTACATGAGCTTTCAGTTTTAGCCAACAACATATCAAGTGACTAGGGGGAGTTCGAGCCAATGCCAAACATCGGGACAACCGACCAGAATGATTTAGGCCTACAATCCAACTCACCAAAGGTAAGTTTTGTCACCAACTCAGAGCCGAGATACAATAAATAGGGAAGCCCATCCAATATAGAGGCTACAGTGGGGAAAGATCCTCCATGCCACTAGTCAAGTAGTAAGTCAGGGTGATAAACTAAAAGGTAGGCAATGGATGGATGAAGACAATGAATAATGGAGCCAACACTAGCAAGCCAAGGTATGGTGGAATGATCACCTCTATTCTCCCTAGGGAGGGTAAAACCAATGAGTATGAATAGTGAACTTCTAAGTCTGAGTAAGGATAGTAGAATATATATAATAAGATCAACCAGGTCCACATATCTATACGATCGCCAGATCATGACACTAAGTGCGAAGACATGCCATAAGAATGAGTATAAAAGCAATATAACCACAACACCATGATATACCTGCTGAGTCATATACCTGAATGCTCATCCTCTGAACCATCATCTGTCCTCTGAAACTACTACTGTAACTCTAGGCACTACTGACTGCTCTGTATAAATGGTATAATGGCTACATCGGTCATCTCTTTGAGTGTCCTGAGACTCAATCATGGCATGGGGAATACATACACTGTCCAAAATTTGATAGTGATCCATAGATAGATGCTTATCTCATCATCTCAATGTAAAGGAACTGGCTAAAAAGTGCTCTGGAATCTGAAAAATAATGTATGGTAGCCCGGCTACTATATATGTGATAACAGGAACTTACAACAAACTGAAACCTAAGAATTTTGGCCCTTGTAAAATTAAGAGAAGAATAAATGACAACGCCTATCTAATTGATCTACTAGAAGAATTAGACATCAGTCCTGTTTTCAATGTGGTGGATCTTTATCCGCTGTCGACTGAGTCAAATGAAGAGACCAATGAAGACCAGTCAGTTAATGATCAGCATGACAGAGTGGGGGACTGGACCAAACTTTTACCCAAGAAAAAGAGAGAAAAGGTTGAACTTGTGTTAGACACAAAACTAACTGCTACATGCTCCAAGGCTTATAAGTTATACCTAGTTAAGTGGGAAGGATTGCCGGTTTCCTACAACTCTTGGATCACAGAAGCATAGTTACTTGAGCACAGTTGAGAGATTATAGCAGGGGACCTGGAACTAGGAGGTTCTGAAGTTTTAAAAGAAGAGGATGATGATGCGGAGCATGGGGTCCAGAAACCCAACGACTGTTTCTTAAACTCCCCAAATGGAACTGATTAAACTCCGAGATAGAGATCCGAAATCATAGGGACTGGCGGGAGCATTTTGAGTTCGGGTAGGCATAACAGAAACTCGACGGTGACATTTCTGGAGCTACATTCGGGCGAATGAAGCAGTCTTTAGATTTGGTTTTTAGATTGTTTTTGTTTTTTGGTTTTGGGGGAGAGGAGCTTTGAGGTTGTTTCTCAGTCCTCTCGTGACGTTGATGTAATGGAATTCTAAATCATTTGTTTTATTTTACATTCAATAAAAAGTCTGAGTGTTTGGTTGAAATCTGGTTCTGCTGTGTATGGATCTCTGTTTTCCATCTTAAACGTTGTCTGTGAGGTTACAGGGTCCCATATTTCTCTGCAGTTGGGAGTCACTGCATCAAATGCCCTATGGGGGAATTTGTCATCTTAGTAGGAGCTTTTCAAATTAGTGACCTTGGTAGTTTATGTTTGTATATTTTGTATTTTGTGCTACTAAGTCTCCCCCACTAGTTGATTGGTATGACAATGATAGAGAACAAGAAATAAAGTTTTATTCCACTAAGCTTAAGTAAGCATGAAAACAAAATTAGGGCTTGAAGAGACATGAGAAGTGAAAAAATTGTAACTTGCACTCCTTAAGAGTTGTCCAAACTTGAATTGGAAGAGTAAGAAGAGGAGGTCCATCTCCAATAATCTTGCACAACAAGGAAAACAAAAAACACAGTCCTTATGCTACGATAGAAAGCTCAAGATATAACTCACAAAAATTGTAGAAACACATCTAGATCAAGTTGATTGATTCAATGAAATTAAAGCATGTAAAGCAACATTATTAAACCAACACAAGTGAATGGGGGGCGAAAGGAGATATGAAAAGATACAACAATGAATCCACACCTTGCTATGATGAAAATGGCTCTAAAATTTAAATCCATTCTCTTTTGGGGTTCATCCTTGTTAAGTTTCAATGTCCTCAATGGTTCCTCTCAAAACTCCATCAACAAATTGGGCAAGTAGATAAGATAAGATAAGATGAGATAATTTTATTAATGTCCAACAAACGACCACTGAAGTGGGTTAATGGGAGTACAAAATACCATGATATCGATACAAAAGGGAGCTCAAACAACTCTTATAGAAAGCAAGATGCATAAAGTAAATTGTTGATCTAAGCTAAAGCATGAGAATTGAACTTTGGAAGTGGAGAGTAGATTTGAAATCAGGATGTACAATGTGCATGGATCCAAAGTCCATAGGGAAAAGGAGATAAGGGTATAGTTAGTTAAGGGGATGCGAGTTATTGAGAGATGGCGAATGAGAAAGGTAGGTCTTGGCTAGACATGACATAACCCACCACATTATCTCCCCTGCCATGGGGGAAGCATCGGGAGTCTGGGAAGAAAGACAAGGAATTTAGGATGTTGCTCATGAGATTCTCCAAGCTGCAAGAGGTGCCTACCATAAGTTGCAATAGACCCCAAAGTGTTGTTTGATAACCCGTGAAGTCATACATCCCATTCTCTTGAATACAAAATACATCCTCTGAGAGATCATGGAGAGGAATCTAGAGAGATTTTGGCGTATGCATTAAAGTCACCTAGAAGGATGAACTACCTAATACTAAATGATGTCACCATACAAGTTTAGGTAGGGATCCCCGAATAGATCACTATGAATAGCAATTAGAGATGAGATTGGGGGATGTAGAAAAGTGCAGTGTAGATATCTGTAGAGAGAGGGGCTCTAAGTTGCTAATTTGAATCCACATGATCCTAACAAACTAGTCTAAGGCTACCATAGAAACCTTGCTATGAAGAGTGCCTTTCTGTTAGACATGCTATCCCATGTAAACCTCTAACACCACCTAAACAGCTGGCATCCTGCCTGCAAATGTTAAACTAATGGTAACTTACTATGCCTAGGAGTAGGTGAACAAGGATTACATGGGTCTTAGTAACAAAAAAAATATCCGATGAACAAAGAGCATCATACAGAATGCTCGACGATGACCAAAATGCTTCATTTGTCATTCCAACTTCCCACTGGAATACTTGAGCCCTATTTCCTCTCGCAACAAACCCATCACTTGGAGAACCTATGAAGTCCCATTCTCTTGAATACAAAATACATTCGCTTAGTGGTCATGGAGAGGAATCTAAAGAGATATGGTGTAGGCATTAAAATCACCCAAAAGGATGACCTCTCCAACTGCCTAATACTAAATGATGATGTCACCATACAAGTTTAGGTAGGTAACCCAAATTAGATCACTATGAATAGCAAATTGAGATGAGATTGGGGGATGTAGAAAAGTGCAATGTAGATGTTTGTAGGGAGAGGGGCTAAGTTGGTAATCCGAATCCACATGAACTTGACAAACTGTTTGAGGCTACCATAGCAACCTTGTTATGAAGTGTGTCTTTTGTCAGACACCCTATTCCATGTAAACCTCTAACACCACCTAAACACCTAGTATCTTCTTGCAAATGGAAAACTAGTGGTAGATGAACAAGGATTACATGGGCTTCAGTAACAAAAAGAATATTTGAGGAATAGAAAGCATCATACAAAATGCTTGATGATGACCAAAATGCTTCATTGTCGTTCAAACTTCCCACTGTAATACTAGAGCCCTATTTCCTCTCCAAACGAGCCCATCATTTGGAGAACCTAGCATGGAATTCCCACCCCTTGTGTAGGGCGAGGTATGGTGGTTCGAATGGCTTTCCATTTCCTTGCTTTTCGTCTTGCTAGAACTTGCTCCTTGGAACATTGAGCTCCGCTACCTTTGGCCTAGTGAGATCCTCATACCTATGGCTTAGTGAGATCCTCATCTGGGAAGATCTTACAAGGAAGTAAGGATAGCCTCTGCTTGGCCCTAAACCGATCGCTCGTGGACTTGAGCCAAAGGAAAAGAGTGGAGTTGGTACCAAGCCAAGCCCTCTCAAAAGTAATATCAAGGAGATCAAGGGTATCCTAGAGGAACATGCTCCCAATCTTTGTATGGAGTCCGAGGATGGAGAAGGTAAGGGGATTTTTGACCCCGTTGTATGTGAATATGTAAATTATATCATGGTGAGGAGCTTAAGGCCAAGGCCCTGTCATCGATTTCTCAATTACATATTGGTAGTTAAATATGGTATAGTTAGATTGTGTGTTGGTCAGGCACAATAGAAATTGTGAATGTGATGTAAATATATGTATAAAAGAAAAACCCACAAATGATTGTGCAAGCAACAAGAAGCAAGGGGCATGATCTTCACAAGATTAGGGAGAGAATAATTCCAACCGTTAAGCCAAGTTGACCTATGCACTCAATCATTCAATTCTTCAAAGAGGAAGTGGTTGAGGCAATTATTGTCTTGGGAAGGGGAAGGCGTGGAATGCCAATTTTGTGTCTGAGTCACCTTGTAGTTCTGAAACTGGGGATTGCTTGTTGTACAATAGAGTGGTTTGAATGAGAGCCCATCCACCCAATAAATAAATGAATCTTACCTTCTGGGGAGCGTGCATTACTGGAGGGATCAAGGAGATTGACCTCTCGTGAGTTTTGGCTGGCTAGAAAAATGACTAGTGAGATTCTTGCATGCAGTATGATATGCCTACGTCAGTATGCTGAAGTCGATATGCTTGAGTGCTCATCCATGATCGACCTTCTAGTGTGAATTCGCTGACCATTGAGCCTTGTGTATGAATCCAAGAGTAGAGAGTGGGAATTCAAATGTTCTTGATAAGCCTAGTGAAGGTTGGGACCTCCTTTCTTGGAAGATGACCAGGGTTTGGGTTACCTTTCTATGCACACACTAAATAGAACTTGGAGGAAGAGAATGCCCAAGGGATTGTTAAGCAATGAAGGGGACCCTCTTGGTGTTGTGTGGGGTAGGTATTGTGGGTGCCAGGCTGGTTGAGTCTTCTTGAGGTGCTTGTAGCTTTGTGCCTTGAGTTCACTAGCTTAGAAATCCTTTCCCCTAGTTCTCTTGGTAACCTGATAAACCAAGTTGTAGTCTGGCTTGGCTATGTGAAAGTGTGTGTACATGATTGTGAGCAAGCCACAATAGTTCCCCTTTTCTTGTGGAAATCGTGCCCAACTCGGGGGTGGCCTCTCATCAGGAAGAGTATATGCTAGATAGAGCGCCTACGGTTGGGTGGAACATTACTCTTGCATAGTCAGTTGCTTGGGAAAGCTTCATTCAATATAAGTATTCATTTGATGTGTTCTGTTGATTTCATTGCTTCATAAATTTATGTTGAATGGAATGAATATATCTATTTTGTTGTATCAAGTGGTCTATGAATGTGCAAATGTGACTGTGAATGTCTGTACAAGTCTTGATAGCATATATTCAAGTTGACCGTGTGTAGTCTTTCTTATTTACCTGTAGCTTTGCTTGAATGCATATGGAGTGCCTTGGTTGCATGAGTAGCAATATTTGTAATTGCATAATAAGTATAATCGTGCATACCGTTAGATTCACTTGCAGAGTTTATCGAGCGTCTTGAAAAGGCTAAGGCAGTCATTGTTTCAATCCTTGAGAAAAGCGAGAGAATTGATTATAAGTATAGTTCATCAGAAGTGAGTCATTGAGAAATGTAAGAAAGGTAGGTGTGAAGGCAATCCAAAGTCCGAAGCCCAAAAGGCTATTAAATAGTGTCTATTGGTGGTTTGATTTTGGAGAATCCCGATTTAGTGGACTCGACATATCGGAGTCAGAGTATCGGGAATTGCAGTTAGGAGTCTATTCGAGAGATCTCGATGGAGCGAAGTTGATGGTACTGTTATCACACAACTTGTAGTTGTCCCAAAAGGTATCCCATCTGGGATGGTAGAGGAGATGGACAACTAAAGAGGTGACCTAAGAGATGCCACAGTTCCCAATGAGGTTCCCAATGAAAGCTGGGAGTCATGTCAACCGAGGCACTCTTCACTTTAGATCAAGATGAATCAAGACCTAGGGGGAGACCCTACAACCAATCAGAGATGATTGGACCCAAACAAAGGTTCCTAGGGATCTGTTAAAGATAAGTTACGGAAACCAATGCAAGGTTAGGTGGACCTAGAAGTTTAATTGTGGTTGAAAGAGACTTAGGGAATGACTTATGTTTCAACCAATGAATGATTTAGGCCACATGATGAGATAAGATGACAAGATCTAGTACCATGAAATACACAAGTGGGGCCCACTTCCTTGGGATATGGAAATGACTCAAATGGGACCCACAAGGTGAAGTTAAGGGTGTAAATGGTACTAAGGGGTATGCTATGAGCAGATCTATGGATCTAAAGTGAAATTAGAGATACCCACATATGGGATCTAGGACTTGACACAACTCCCAAGGAGTGCGAACTACCCTAGGTGGATTAGTGCCTTGATAGATGGGTTAATGGCGTCAAATGAGATGTCAAATTGTAGATCGGGACACCTAGGATGCAAATCAAGTGGGCTATTCAAGATGTGATGGTTGGATCTTAGTAGATCTAATATTTCACTATGTGACCCAAGTGGACAACAACCCCCAAAATGAGGAATGATACCCCCAAGGCAGAACTTCACAAAGTGAGATACTAGGTAGGGGTTTCAAGGTATGCTCTTTCCAAATCAAGCGGGATCACAACCACCCATGTCCTAGAAGTGGACAAACTCAAACACCCAAGGAGTGTGACTTTGCCCAAGGAGGGTTAAAAGCATGGAAAGGTGTGTCAAATCAAGTCCAATGGCCACCAAATTGTAGATCCAAGTAGTTTAGGCAAGTATGAATGTGGATCTTGAAAATCATGGGCATCCAATGGCTAGATCTCCATAGATCTGAGATTGAAAGTGTATCACCAAATTGATCCAAGTGGGCATAACCCCCAAAATGAGGAATGATGCCCGCAAGGAAGAAATCAAAGAAGTGACACACTAGGGGTAGGTTATCAAGTGTGGAGAGTACGAATCAAGCGGGATCTCACCTACCCATGTCTTGGAACTGACCCAACTTACTTCTCCCAAGGGGTGCGAATTGCCTTCAAGAGAGCTAGGTGCCTTGGAAAATGTGTCAAATGGAACCCAATCACCACCAAACTATAGATCCGAATTGCCGTGGATACTATAGAGGTGGGTTTTCAATATCTTTCCAAAAGCTAGACTAGATCCAAGTAGATCTAAGAAAAAGTAAAAATGAGGGTTTTAATCAATTAGGGTTTTTATGATCTAGAAGTTACGGATAAGCCAAGGAAGAAGAAGACCATACCTTTGGAGCATATCTGGATGAAGAGATGAATGCTAGTTGAGATGAGGATTCAAAGATCAAATGGAGAATTTTTTAAGCCCTCTTGCCAAATCAATTTCTCCAAGCCACATGTGTGTCCCTCTAACCTGTCAAAAACCAAGGAGCAAAGCATCAATTAGTTTAACATGTTGAAGGTAGATACAAGCAAGAGAGAGATATGGCACAAATACAAAACCACTCCATGTTTAACCAAAACGTCCTCCTCCAAGCTTGAAGGGCAAGCCTCCCCACCAATTTGCACTTGTAAAAAACATCCTCTTAACCTGTAAAAAGATATGGCAAAATATGCAAGATAGCTACAATAGATCCTCCAGTGCAATGGACAAAGGCATTTACAATCAAAGCAACCAACATCCACTCCAAACCCAAGCATGTACTCCAAAAGATAGAAATTTTATTCCAAGAGCCAAGAGCCAAATTCTCTAGATGATTTTACAATGAGGGGGTCTCCTCCTTATATAGGATAATAAAGACCAAAACCCTAGATCTCATAACCACTTTTTGAAATGAGTGGTTGAGATTAAAAGATCTCAATACATGATCAATGGCTAAGATGAAACATAACAATATAACACATCAATCACTCAAATAATGATGATGTCATAGCTAAAAGGTACTCATGGAGGGTGACGTCATCCACTAGAGGGGGTAAAAGTACAAAATCCCACCTCATATGACTAGGACATGACATATGGAGCTCATGGTGGGGCTAGGAGGCATCAATCCTTACTAGCTCATCCCCATGGCACAATAAAATAATAAAATGTCCAAAATAAATATAAATGATCAAATCTGTCCTCAAAATCTGTGACAGGCAAGCAGTAAAAGGCCTCCTGTAGCCTCTGTGGACCAACCCAAGTGGTGAAAACTGGCTGGAAGATAGGGGGTTGACCCTGGAAGACCTCTGTGAAAACCAAGTGCCAAAACCTTGCCTCAATTGCCCAAATCGAATTCCTCGGTGGCCCTTTTATCCCATCTCTGGACTACCTCAGTAACTGTGAAAGTGCTGAAACTACCTCCTAGGGCACCTGTGCTGTCAAATTGAGCCTACTAGGATCTCCAGAAGGGGGGATAAATGGTAATAACAAGTGGCTGGACCACCCCCTCCTCATACAACGCCCTAGGTGAACTGGCCTCTCATGGCCCCTACTCCTCAGGCTGGGAAATCAGCCCCAAATCTGGTCAACCAGTGTAAAAATGCATCTATCACTGTCAGAAGTACCTGGAACTGAGAGATAAGTGTCTCATTGGATCCAGACGACCCAAATCTACTAAGAATGTGTACTCATACACCATGGGTTTCCCTGATGGCCTAGCTGTAGGCCCTAGGTGAACTGGCCTCTCATGGCCCCTACTCCTCAGGCTGGGAAATCAGCCCCAAATCTGGTCAACCAGTGTAAAAATGCATCTATCACTGTCAGAAGTACCTGGAACTGAGATATAAGTGTCTCATTGGATCCAGACGACCCAAATCTACTAAGAATGTGTACTCATACACCATGGGTTGCCCTGATGGCCTAGCTGTAGGGTCCACCATATATGGACAATGCATAATCTGATGATCTGAAGTAATAATAAAACCTACTAAACTATATCAATCACCTTCTGAATCATATGTCCATCATATAGTATCATAAATAGGAGTATGTGGGCCCATACATCATCATCAATAAGCCATTCATGGCCCACATCATCACGGATCCCAAGAAATGACCAAGGATAAATCATATTAGTAGACTAAGACATGTTCCTCTAATCATACTCACAGCTTAACTTAAAGTATAACATCCATTCAGTGGCATTAATCATGTTAGCATATTCCTTTGTTATTTGTAATTACTTGCACAATAGTTTAAATGACAAACTCACCCATTGGACATGGTCAAATTGCTAGTGAAGGATGAAGGCTAGGAACAAGGTTGGGCAAAGGGGTGACTTGTCTAAACTCAACTGAAAGATACTTTGGACTAGGAGAAAGGGGAAACTACAAACTCTATGCTGGACAAAATAACACGGGGGATGGTTGTGCCTCACAAATGGTAAAGTTGTTTAGGGAGTGCTTATTCAACTTAGGCATCATGTCTACATCAAGTTGATCCAAGTTCATCAGGATCATTCAATTTCATTTCATGGCCTTTTTGGCCTACATAACCCTTTGGATCTCAGGTGTGCTGATAAGCACAACTAATTGCAGCTTGCATCCAGGGCATGTTTACATATACATATTTAGATATAACATTTAAGAACCATTGCTTTTTGGACCTTTCTTATACTCTTCGAGGAGTATTTTTAGCAGTTCATCGCTCTTGCCCTTTTTAGTTTCCATGGGCGAATTTACATAAGTTTCCATAAGTAGTACATGAGCTCTCAGTTTTAGCCAACAACATCTCAAGTGACTAAGGGGAGTTCGGACCAGTGCCAAACATCGGGACAACCGACCAAAATGATTTAGGCCTACAATCCTACTTACCAAAGGCAAGTTCTGTCACCAACTCAGAGCCGAGACACTAAACATACAAGGATGCGGTCCAAACACAGAGGTAGAAAAATGGGAAGTCCTCAATACCAGAAAGTTAAGTAAGAAAGGTCAAGGTTTAAAGCCAAATAAGGAAAGTCATGTATGGATGGAGTCAAGTGAAGGTGGAGCCTAAGCTAGCAGACAAATGGAGGTAGTGAACCAGTGAGTTTTGTCAAACAACCTAAAACGTGCAAGTAAATGTTCATTTTATAGTTCATTTTAAGTTTTACACATTTTGCCACATCATGAATTATATACCAAGCCAATGCTATGAACAAGATTAAAACAACAAGATAATAATCCACAGTAAATGATAAAACATCCATAGGTGATACAATATCATCACAAGAATAATCATCATATATCATCTGAAACACTGCTGCAATACAACTCTGGGCACTGAACTGAAACTGTATGGGATAAAGGGTCACATCGATTATCAAATCTGAACTCTCAAGGCTCAGCCTTGACACAAGGTCTAACATATGTCTGAATAATACACTGCTCTGATCATGAGTGATCTCAAAACATACAATCATCATAGCCAAGCTCTGAATAATGGAAGCTCTGGAATGTGCAGATATCTGCTAAGCAAACATAGTAGCCCTGCTACTATGGTGTGATAACAGGTACATCATAGGTGATGTACAAGAATGTCACATTGTGGAATTGCGGCGATAGAGTAAGTGATGGACCGAAGCTTGATATCATATCGAAAACAATATATCGAGAGTGTGGTATGCAAGAGAAACTCGAAAGGGCGAAGTTCGATGGTGTATCGAATCGATGTTATCGGAGATGCCTCATCAGAGGTAGGCTATTGAAGGATTCATTTGATAGATTATGTGCAAGAATTAAGGGTGTTGAGCATGGTTGTCATTGATGACAAGCCATTAATGACAAAGGAGTAACAAGGTTGATGACATGGCAAGCATGACATGGCTTGATGGGGTCATGAAGCCCACACCATCATCATTATTATAGCAAGAGAGCTTCAAAAACTCCATCACCATCATAGTGGTAACAAAGACCATCAAGCCACTAAGTGTCCATTGAAGCCCTTGACCTTGGAACTTATGCATAAGGTAACATGGTCTTTAACACCATTATATGTGGCGTCTTTGACGTCTTAAACAATTTGAAGAATTTAAGGGTATTGGACCATGTATTTGCAAATAAGCCCTCCATAAGTTGTTAGTCCTCGTCAAGCCCTTTTCGTTGATATGTGGAGCGTCTTCTAACTCCTCGCGGTTGAAGAGATTCGAATTTTTGAAGTCTAATGAATAATTAATGAATTGAATTAAATTTGAAGTGAACTATTGCTAGGTCGACCCAGTATTTTTTGGGGGAGTTTAAAATGTGTATAAATACAAGCCAATCCACCTCATTTCATTGGAATGATAAAGTGCATAGAGCTCTGATTTTCGGACCCCCTCTGAGGCAATTTTCGCTGGTATAAAGTAGAACACTTATTTTGGGTGAGCAATAGAAGAAATTTTGAAGAAATAGATTTGAAATTTAGTGAAGTGCATTGACAGTGATTCGGGCAGCTAGTGAAGAAGTTGTAGCTCGCAGAAGGCAGCCACGGTCTAAGAATTTTTTCGGTGGTCAAAGGAAGAGTAGCAGCTGTCCAACCTTTGCAATTTCAGATTGTCAAACCTCTGCTGATTTTGGAATGTCTAACCTTTGAAAATTTCGGGTATCTACTAGGGCATCCAAATAGGAGTTATCCTTTCTATCTCAATATGATGAAAGCCTGAAATGCTGGTGTGTAATGAAGTGTAAGTTCTGAAATTCGGTTGGAGTAAGTGTTCTAAGGCAGCGCAGCCACAGGAGTGAAGAAGTTTTTAGCTCTGTTTTGAAAGTTTTTATGTGCTCAGAATTTCGGTGGTAGGAACAACCTGTGAAGACAAGGTTTGAAATTCATGCAGTAGAGGAATACTCAGTATACACAGTTCGAATTTTACACCATCAACTCAGTATACACAGACCTGAATTTTACAGTTTTGCAGCAGTGACATATTTTGGTCAAAGTTTGAGTTGGTCAATGTTATCACAGTCAAAGGTTATCTCAATTCTAAGAAGAACAGTCTATCACCATTCCAAAGGAGCAGCAGTTGGAGTGCAAGCTTGTTACAGTCTATTAGTGATGTTTATAAAATGATGGTATGCATACACAGTGACACAGAGGTACATGTACATAGTGACTTGATGATTATACAGTGATATATTCAGATATTTTCTCAGTATACAGTGAGATGATGACATGAGAAGACCCTTGATGTTTTGTGATGACTTGGCAAGATTCTCGAACAACAGTGACTATATTTTTTAAAGTTATTGACTTGACATTGACAAGTTATTTGACAAGTGACAGACCTTGACATGACAACAGTTGATTGGTAGTGAAATGACTTGATGACAATAACGAGTTTTTGAATTGTAAGCTAGTCTTGCATTTGAGGTTTGGATACCTCACAACTTCTTAGTTGGTCTAAGAAAACCAGGTTGGGCCTTGGAATAAGAGTTGTTGCTCTTTGGTCAGTGGGTGCTGATGTAATCGGAAGATTGAAGTCTTCATTGTATTTCACATGAAATTATAAATAATGATTACTACATTTGTCTTGTGATGTGTCCATTATGATTTATGTTGATGACATGTAAATTAATGAATGTTGATGTAGCTTAATGTGAAATGATAAACTCTGCTTAAGTTTTTAGAAGTGAAATTTGTTAAGAGTGCTACCACACTGATTCACCCCCCCCTTCTCAGTGTGCCATTGTGTCCAACAAAAGGGAACCCAAAAGCGAGGTCCGATGTATCGAACCCGATATATTAGCAACGCCTTGTTAGAGGAAGAACTTCAGAGTATCGAGAATCACAGTTGGGAGTCTATTTGAAAAATCCCGATAAAGCGAAGCCGATGGTACATTGGAGGTGATGTATTGAGAATGTATCACAGAATCGCGGTGATAGAGTATGCAATGGACCAAATATCGATATCGTATCAAAAACAATATATTGAGAGTGTGTGGTATGTGGGAGAAACTTGAAAGGGCGCAGTCTGATAGTGTATCGGATCGATGTTATCGAAGATGCCTCATCAAAGATAGGCTATTGGAGGATTCGTCTAATAGAGTATGTGCAAGGAATAAGGAGAAGCCAAAAGGCGAGACCCGATTTATCAGAGGCAGAAGATCGAAGGGATTGCATTGGGAATGGACTATTGTTGCATGTGCACTCGGGGGTTTTTGATAAAAGAGAAGTCAATGGTTCAGAGTTGATAGTTCGGGCTAGTCACGAAACATAGTTTTTTAGAAAGCTGAAGACACCCATAGAGCAAGAACCCGATCAACAGACAAAAGAGGAAGAAGATAGAGATGTCTGTGTAATTGAATAACATTACCTAAGACCTTGAAGGGCTGCGGAGGAGGCTAGGGATGTTAAATATGAGATTAGAGTTGAAATGTTGACGGAATGGTCTTGAGGGAGTTTGCCGTCAGCCCAAAAGTGATATTTGGCTAGTCGGGGAAATTTCGAAGGTTTAGCTCCCTGACCCACAATGAGCTTGCCCTAACCACTTCCTTGGTCACAATAAGAGGGGGGGCAACCTTGTCCCTTCACTGAGCAACCTATGCCCATGAATTGATGCGTGTTTCAATTTTTTTAATTTTTTTTTGCTAGAATCTCCCTGACTTGCGAGAGTGGCCTTTGGTCTAAGAAACCATGACCCAGGGGAATCTAAGCTGTCAAAATCACCCGGGGATCGCACCTAGCCTGGGCCACACCAACCCTCAATTGGTTGGGTTTTGGGTGTCTCCTCCCAACTAGCGAGATTTGACTTTTGTTAGGAGCACATACGGGTGGACTTTGATCCACTTATGTGTCCACGGGTCACGGGATCATTTAATACAATCTCTCTGGGTGGAACCACACGTTTGACCACAAACTCAAGGTTCCCCCATGGCTCCCAGGTTCGCCCCTCATTGGAATTGAAGTGTGTTCCAATTTCTTGTTTGAAGGTGGCTATTGGGTTAAGATATCCTCATGTTTGTTGTTAGGGTCAATAATTTTTGGTTGCAAATCATCATTCGATGGGTCCTGCTTTTTTTTCATTTAAGACTTGATAATTGAGAATGAGATTCTCATATTCTATCTCTAAAACTTTATTAGTGAGGTGGCCCACTCCATCCTACAAAGGGTTCGTTCTGATGATTAAAATCTGTAAATGAGAGGCTTGAAACTGCTCTAATAAACCCTTAACCCCTATTCCCACCTTGTTGGAAGTGGACTTGATGTATTGTCCTTTGTATCGCTTTTTTTCTAGATATTGTAGGTTGTTTATCTTCTCTCAAGCCCTCTTCTGCACAATTGCATATATAGGAAGCTTGTTCCTTGAAATGCTCCATTTTATCATATAGGATGAACACGTATCTACTATCAAACTTATATGATGGAATGTTTAAATGCATAGTGGAAGCCCTTGAATAAGATTTGGAAGAACAATCATACTCAATTGCCAACTGTTTAGGAGGAATTCTATCAAGAACCTCTTGAGGAATGGAAAAGTGAGCAGTAGTTTGTTCCATTTCATTCCCTGTCACTTCCTCCCAATGACCTTTATCTACATGTCCATGTAACTCTTTCAAAGTTGTGGCAGCACGAACTGTAAAACTTTGATTCAGAGATCATTACTCCCTCTGAATCACCCTGAGAACTCAAGCAGTTTGAGCCTCGATATCAATGCATACTCATAAAGATCTAAACTCAACCGCTATTTCACTTTACCAAACTGAAACATACATGCAATCACACATAAAAACCAAATGTACCCTGGAAACCCCAAACGGGGAAAACCAACAATCTGTGGGGTTATCTTCTCTCTCGAGCCCAGAGCATATATATAAATAGACAAGCACAATACAGGATTACTTCAAAGGTAACTCAATCCCTGAACCATACAGACTCTAGATCTGCATGCATCAGCTGATGCATGCACTGGAATAGTAAGCCCTAACTGGTAAAATGGATCTGAGTGTCTCTGTAGGTGCCTCTGACTGATCTGCCTTTCTATGTCACACTGCTCTGATCTGCTCTCTCTGAAGACTGACCTCTGAAGAATGCAAGCTCCATTGCATGTAGAAGTGCGCCCTCCCCTCTGGATGTCTGATGCTCGTACCAGACCAGATCTCAGCAGATCTGAGCTCTGATCGTCCTTGGCCTTACTCTAATGCTGAGGCAAGGCTATCTAGGAAGTCTCAGACTCTGAATCGGTCGTGTTATCACCAATCTTGTAGTTGCCCCTAAAGATGGATCAACAGGTGTGCCCCACTCCCAAAATGATTCCAAAGTCTTCGGCATCTTGTATATGAAAAAATGATGTTTGAACCTATGGCAAGAAAAAAAAAACGTTTTTGGAAATGTATAACACAACAAGAAAGTGAAGATATATTGAACATTCAAACATTGATTTGATGAGAGAAAATAAATGGACATTTTCGTGAGGATTTATAAGGATCTAGGGCAAGAAAAAAATGCAAAAACGTTTTTTTGCATGCTTAACTGCTACAAATAACATAACAAATCCAAAAAAATTGTTTGTGTGCCCCACTCCCAAAATGGATCCAAAGTCTTCGGCATCTTTTATATGAAAATATGAAGTTTGAACCTAGGGGAAGAAAAAAAAAAGTTTTTGGAAATGTATAACACAACAAGAAAGTGAAGATATATTGAGCATTGAAACATTGATTTGATGAGAGAAAATAAATGGACATTTTTATGAGGATTTATAAGGATCTAGGGCAAGAAAAAAAAGCAAAAACGTTTTTTTTGCATGCTTAACTACTGCAAATAATATAACAGATCCAAAAAATTTGTTTAAGTCCCTATAAAAATCAATTTTGAAGATGGAGAATTAATTGGCAATGTAAACCAACAAGAATCCCTCTTAGAAAAATGAGAAATGATGGGCAAACTTGTTACATACCTGCAGTTGTGATAATTGTGGAAAAAAACTCCAAATGGCAAGGTCCAATCTTCAAATTTGATCCTTGATGGCAAAGGAAATGATGCCTAAAATCGTCCTTAAGAAAATATGAAGTGTTCTTGGTCTCCTTAGCTCTCCTCTCAGTCTTTGTTGTGTGCAAATAAGTAGAAAGATAGTAAAAAAACCGACTTAAACCCCCTTTTTTCTGTCCCTTTCTGCACAACCGACTTTTTCTATCGACTCGCGATTTCTCAGGAAGAAAGCAGGCCGATTTTTTTCAGCGATTTTTTGACGAAAAATCGCGGTATCGAAAAAATCGCAATTTCTCGGACATCAACGATTTCTCAGCCGATGTTGGTAACACTAGTAATTATATAATACCCAATGAAAAAGCAAGGATGCAAATGTAGTAATGACATCAATAGATATTCAATAATTGCAACACTATAGGCAAGTAAAGAGGTCGACTTATTAATAGCAACACTATACAGACCTCTTTATGACAGTTATAGTTAGGAAACAAAAAAGGATGTGTACAAGATATGATCTATGCACTATTATGTATGTAACACAACCTTAACTTTTAAACACTTTCCAACAGTATAGGACAGTTAATGTTTATGCAATAAGTATATGTTTCAGACCTCTAACAAGGCAACAGTTAACTTTTAATAGCCATTAATTTGTTTTGTGTTGTCTTCTTGTTGCAGGCATGGAGGACTATCAAATTTGACAGTCTGCAATATTTTGCAGACTTGTAGTAGTAGGGAATAGAGCTGCTAATAGGCTGTTGCAGCCTAGGGTAGACCCTGAAACAGGCGACCGGGACAAGGGGAGGTCTTAGGAGGGAGGACTGAGCCCCAAAGAGCAAGGCTGAGGGTCTCCTTTGGGAGGTTGAGCCCTTATAAAGGAGGTTGAGGGTTTTAGGGAGGAGAAGAAGGAAGGAAAGAGGTAAGGGAGAGGGAGAAGAAGGGTAGAGGAAGGGAGGTGGAAGGAAAAAGAAGGGAGAAGGGGCGGGCTGAAGGGAGAAGAAGAGAGAGGAGGGGTGGCTAAGGTGAGAAAAAGGAAAGGGGGTGGCCGAGGTAGGGAAGATGAAAGGCGAGGTTGAAGAAGGAAGAAAGAGGAGAGGCCAAGATGGGAGGAGAGGAGAGTGAAGGCCTATGAGAATGGTAAAGTAGGATGGTAGGGTTTTTAGGGAAGATTTTAGGTCTAGGGTTTTAGTTTAGGTTTTTTCTATGTACAAAAGGACTAAAATAAAACTAATTACAAATTGCAAGTCTAAATTTAATATATAAATTGATATTTACACATGTACAAATAAGGGTTTTTTTAAAATACCTCAACGTCCCCCCCTCGAATAACATGTGGTCCTGGTGACCAAAAGGTGGCGTCATCAAGGAAACTGCCTGTTACTTGGTACCAGTAACAGCGCACCTACAGAGGTCCCCAGGACACTGCATTGCTAACTGCCTCATGAAAGGGCTTGAAGACCTGAGGTTGGTGTTCGGGACTTCCAGGGGTGGATCACTAGGTCACATGACCCCGACCTTGATTTATCATTTTGGTGATAGTTGTTTTAGTATTGAGGCATATCCCTCTCCTCCAGGTTACCTCCCACACCCTCCTGGCCCTCCAACTCACCAGGATCCTCTCTCCTTGGGCTCCTCTTGATGATGACGTCATCCTCCAGGCCAGGTTGCAGTGCTTGATTAGGGGGGGGCATTGAGGGATTTTCACTACTGTTGCGGTTAGATGGGGCATGACGACCCCCCCCCCTCTATTAGAGTGCAGTAACTTCGGGATGTCCTCCATGATTCAGGTGCCTTGCATGGAGGTACATCAGGACTATCGGCA
Source organism: Larix kaempferi (assembly GCA_027924585.1). Classification (NCBI taxonomy): domain Eukaryota; kingdom Viridiplantae; phylum Streptophyta; class Pinopsida; order Pinales; family Pinaceae; genus Larix; species Larix kaempferi. Next base: position 1,955,636 of record BSBM01000887.1, read on the forward strand.
TCAGGATGGAGTAGAGGGTGAGATGCACTCTACTTGGTGGCATGAGCCCAATGGTGGCTGCATGCAGAACTTCCGGGGTGATTTGACCTTTGCATGCATGAGTTTTGCATGATCTGTCAACGATCGTTGGATGCATGCAAAAGTGACTTTTGCATGCATCAAGAATTAGGGTTTTGGTAAACCTAATTCATTGGTGAGATTATTTATAGAGGCAGGGGGTCCCCAGATTAGGTTGCTTAGTTGTATTGTCAGAGAGTGATAGTGTTGGAGAGAGGAGGGCGCAATTGTGCATGCAGGGCGAGTTTCTGAGAGAGAGAGGAGCTACTGCAGGAGCTAGGAAGGTCAGATCTGAGCTGGATCAGTGACCTTCAGCTCCAGAATCACTAGGCACCCAGGTCTGTGGACTGAGACAATCCATCAAAGAGCATTCTACTCACTTTAGAGGAGGACGTGTTCCCTTGGAGGAGGGCGCATTTCCCAAGGAGGGAGGAGCTTGTTTGGAGCCAGATCGACCGATTCAGAGTCTGAGACTTTTAGGATAGCCTTGCCTCAGCATTCGAGGAAGGTTAGGGACGATCAGAGCTCAGATCTGCTGAGATCCAGTTCGGTACGAGCATCAGACATTCGGAGGGGAGGGCGCACTTCTGCATGCAGTGGAGGTCGCATTCTTCAGAGGTCATCTTCAGAGAGAGCAGATCAGAGCAGTGTGATACAGAGAGGTAGATCAGTCAGAGGCACTTGCAGAGACACTCAAATCCATTTTACCAGTTAGGGCTTACTCTTCCAGTGTATGCATTAGCTGATCTAAAGTTTGTCTCCTGATCTAGGGCTTCTTCTTTCCCTTTTATAATTCTATTCACTTTGAATTGATTATTCACAACTGTCTTTTGCAAAACTGCTATCTGTTTGAGGCATTCTATAATATTATTATCTTTTCTCAAGCCCTCTTCTGCACAATTGCATATATAGGAAGCTTGTTCCTTGAAATGCTCCATTTTATCATATAGGATGAGCACGTATCTACTATCAAACTTATATGATGGAATGGAAATGTATAACACAACAAGAAAGTGAAGATAGATTAGGCATTCAAACATTGATTTGATGAGAGAAAATAAATGGACATTTTTGTGAGGATTTATAAGGATCTAGGGCAAGAAAAAAAAAAGCAAAAACGTTTTTTGGCATGCTTAACTGTTGCAAATAACATAACAGATCCAAAAAAATTGTTTAAGACCCTATAAAAATCAATTTTGAAGATGGAGAATTAATTAGCAATGTAAACCAACAAGAATCCCTCTTAGAAAAATGAGAAATTATGGGCAAATTTTTTAAATACCTGCAGCTGTCATAATTGTGGAAAAAACTCCAAATGGCAAGGTCCAATCTTCAAATTTGATCCTTGATGGCGAAGGAAATGATGCCTAAAATCGTCCTTAAGCAAATATGAAGTGTTCTTGGTCTCCTTAGCTCTCCTCTTAGTCTCTGTAGTGTGCAAATGAGCCAAAAGACAGTAAAAAAACCGGCTTAAAACCCCTCTTTTTTTCGTCCCTTTCCGCGCGGTCGACTTTTTCCATCGACTCGCAATTTCTCGGGAAAAAAGTGGGCTGATTTTTTTTGGCGATTTTTTGACGAAAAATCGCGGCCTCAAAAAAATCATGATTTCTTGGACATCGACGATTTCTCGACCGATGTTGGTAACACTGGTCATTATATAATACCCAATGAAAAAGCAAGAATGCAAATGTAGTAATGACAACATTAGATATTCAATAATTGCAACCATTCACCATTCAATAAACAAGTAAAGAGGTCAACTTATTGATAGCAACACTATATAGTCTTCTTTATGACAGTTATAGAACAACACTTAGGAAACAAAAAAGGATGTGTACAAGATATGATCTATGCACTATAATGTATGTCACACAACCTTAACTTTTAAACACTCTTTCCAGCAGTATAGGACGATCAATGTTTATGCAATAAGTATATGTTTCAAACTTCTAACAAGACACCAGTTAACCAGCTTTTAATAACCATTAATGTGTTTTGTGTTGTCTTCTTGTTGCGGGCATGGAGGACTATCAAATTTGACAGTCTGCAATATTTTCCAGACGTGTAGCAGTAGGGAATAGCACTGCTAATGGGTTGTTGCAGCCTAGGGCAGACCCTGAAACAGGAGACTGAGGTGAGGGGAGGTCTTAGGAGGGAGGACTGAACCCCAAAGAGCAAGGACAAAGGTCTTCTTTGGGAGGTTGAGCCCTTATAAAGGAGGTCGAAGGTGTTAGGGAGGAGAAGAAGGAAGGAAAGAGGTAAGGGAGAGGGAGAAGAAGGGTAGAGGAAGGGAGGTGGAAGGAAAAAGAAGAGAGAAGGGGCAGGTCGAAGGGAGAAGAAGAGAGAGGAGGGGTGGCCGAGGTGAGAAAAAGGAAAGAGGATGGTCGAGGTAGGGAAGATGAAAGGCGAGGTTGAAGAAGGAAGAAAGAGGAGAGGCCAAGATGGGAGGAGAGGAGAGTGAAGGCCTATGAGGATGGTAAAGCAAGCCGCTAGGTTTTTTAGGGTAGATTTTAGGTCTAGGGTTTTTCTATGTACAAAAAGATAAAAATAAAACTAATTACAAATTGCGAGTCTAAATTTAATATACAAATTGATATTTACACATGTATAAATAAGGGTTTTTTAGGCAAGAGGGTGACAACTTAGGGTTTTCATGGATGATACCCTTAAACCCTAGCCCTAGAGGAAGGTGACTAGCCTTCTTCTTGGAATAATTTCTCATTGTCTACTAAATTAGGGCTTCTTGTAACAACCTCTAGGGTTCGTTACAAGAGCCTAATCTAGGGCAAAGTTGGAGATCCAAGGCTATATTTTGTGAAAACCTCCTCTAGGGAGCGTTTCCACAATGCAAAGATGATAGAAGGTAGATAAAAGACCATATTCAAAAAATGCAGCCCTAGAGCCACCATTCAATCATTCAAGAAGCAAAAATTTCACCTACCATTCACCAAGCAAGGCTAAAGGGACTAGACTTACTTGAGCATGTGTTCTTCCAACAATTCTATCATCCACCAAGCATTAGCAAACCAAAGATATGTTTCAACTTCATCCACAAGAGCAGAGAAAGATCACTCCAAGAGATGCGCATCACTCCAAAAGAAGCTATCTAGCGTTAAAAAGTAACATAATTGAGTTTTATCCCATGAGTTATAACTTACAAATGAAGTGAGGAGTTGTATTTATATGTTTCTCAACTTACTTTTACAAAATAACCAGGCCGACAGGCCAAATAAATGTTAATGTAAAATTATAACATGAAATAATATAAAATAATCTAAAGATGACCTATAGTAGGCTTAAAGTAAGCTACCTGGGGTATTTTCCCCCTAGGTGCATAACAACTACTTAAATGACTAAAAGTGAGCAAAAAGATTCACTCTGAGAGGTGGAGTGAGCAAGGGGGGATCTTCATGCTCCAGCTAACCCCAATAATGTTGAAAATCCCTCAAAGTCCCCCCCTCGAATAGTCTGTGGGCCTGGTGACCAAAATGTGACATCATCAAGGAAACTGCCCAAGGAAGGTGCTTTGCCTGAAAGGGACCAAGAAGGGTGCATCAAGGAAACTGCCCAAGGAGGGCACTTTGCTGGAAAGGGACCAGGAAGGGTGCATCAGGTGACCGGAGTAGAAAACAAGTAGGGGGTCATGTGACCCACCCCTAGGAGCCCCGGACACCAACCTCACGGCTACAAGCCCTATAATGAGGTGTTAGAATTCATACATTCATAGCATAATAATATAAATGCACAACCAAAATCACTAGAAGAAAGACAAAGCACAAAACTATAACACAGATTTTATCTTGGGAAACCCAATTGGGAAAAACCCAGCAACCTTCGTATAGAGATGATAATCCTGTGATCAGAGTACAAAGATAAAACAAGGGTGCATCAGGTGACCGGAGTAGAAAACAAGTAGGGGGTCATGTGACCCACACCTAGGAGCCCCGGACACCAACCTCGGGGCTACAAGCCCTATAATGAGGTGTTAGAATTCATACATTCATAGCATAATAATATAAATGCATAACCAAAATCACTAGAAGAAAGACAAAGCACATGAAACCCAATTGGGAAAAACCCAGCAACCTTCGTATAGAGATGATAATCCTGTGATCAGAGTATAAAGATAAAAGAGAAAATGCTTTCCACAAGTAGAAACCCCAAAACAACTTCCTTCTCCAGCTTGTGCGGACTTCTCTCTCTCTGGGTGATGCGAACTTCACTTGAGTGAGTAAGTGAATAATGAGGAGCACTTTTCCTCTATTTATACAAGTGATGACATGAAAAATACCCTAATTGGGATGACTTCTCTTGGGGACAATTTCATAATTTAATTTTAATATTTTTCTTTTGCTTCTTTGCACCCCAAGGTTTACATTGATTCTTTCATGTGTTTACATAATTAAATACATCAAGTTCATCTCCCTTAGGAGGTATAATCAAGTACAATGAAAGTACAATAATAATATCTTCCGAAGTTGCACAAAATCCAACACTCCCTCTCAACGAGGAAGGCATTCTTCGGTCTTCATCTGCATCACGATCATCTGGGTTTCATCTTGTACATCCATGTTGTCTCCATCATCTCTATACATACTGAAGGTTGTCCACACAATCTCAGTCCATCGAGAAGTGTCATCATGCTTCATCTTCACCAGTCCTTCGGTGAGTCCAGGAGAATCACTCAATCCTGGATCCAGGAGAATCTCTCAATCCTAGGTATCTGAGACATCTTCACCAGTCCTTTGGTGAGTCTAAGAGAATCACTCGATCCTGGATCCAGGAGAATCACTCAATCCTGGATATATGAGATTATCAGCTGTGCCATCTCTATTATACCATTTGCTACCTGTCTGTCTCATCTGCCGATGGGGTCCTCCTATACCTGGCTGAGATCTCAGACGAGCAAATGAGCATGACCATCTACTACCTGTTTGTCTTGTCTGCCAATGGGGTCCTCCCATACCTGGCTGAGAACCTGAACGTGTAGAGGTACCAATGCAATCACATGGCCAACTGTTGACTGTCCTGCTCATTTGCCAATGGGATTTCTCCCATGCCTGACTGAGTAATTGGACTGCAGAGGCACCTGTGTGAACCCAAACAACTGTTGACTGTCCTATTCATCTGCCTATGGGATTTCTCCCATATCTGGCTGAGTAACTGGACTGTAGAAGGTACCTGGGTGAACCCGGCCAACTGCTGACTGTCCGACTCATCTACCTATGGGATTTCTCCCATATCTGGCTGAGTACTTAGACTGCAGAAGGCACCTGGGCAAAGCAGGGCAAGCATCTCAATGTCATCTTTCCCTCTCAAGGAGGGACACATTCTCTTCGACTCCAAGTCTTCTGCGAAAGTATTCGAACTTCATCCTGGGAAGGGCCTTGGTGAGAACATCTGCAGTCTGGTCGTCCGTCGGCACGTACTGTAAATCGACCGCACCTTTTTGCACCATATCACGAATGAAGTGATATCGAATCTCGATATGCTTCGACCTGTCGTGAAATACAAGATTCACTGACATCTGCACACAACTCTGGTTATCACAGTGAATTGCGGTCGGCTCTGGAATCTGGCCGAACAATCTCGCCAGGAGTTTACGAAGCCAACCTGCTTCTCGAGCTGTTGTGCTAGCAGCCATGTACTCGGCCTCTACAGTACTGAGTGCTACCGAGTTCTGCTTCTTGTTGCACCAGGAAATAACTACAGAACCCAAACTGAAGCAACATCCGGAAGTCCTCTTCTGATCTGCAACACATCTGGCCCAATTTGAGTCTGTAAACCCCTACAATTTCAGGTCACAATCTGAAGCATACTTCAATCCATATCCCACAGTGCCACGTAAGTATCTGAGCACATGTTTTGCAGCAATCTAGTGAATCTGCCTCAGTTCACATATGAACTGATTGAGGGCATTCACAGCAAAACATATATCTGGTTTGGTGTTGGTCAAATACATCAATGACCCAATCAACTGGCGATATATGGTGGGATCAATCAAATCAGAATCTGAAGTAGAGTCTCTCAACTTCTTCCAATTTTCATCCATCGGAGTAGCCATGGACTTGCAATCCAACATTCTGAATCTCTTCAATAGATCAATGGTGTATAGACTCAAACAAATACTTCAAGATTATACTGCTGAAAGAGATAGAAGAGATTTAATCTGACCTTTGATTTAGTCGCTTGTCCTAGTTGTTGCTCCGATCCTCAAGTCCTCGCGAATGAACCTGTTGGGATGAATCAAAGTACAAGCACATACAATCCTCCTAGCAACTTGAAATATATGTCAGAATCTAAATCTACATAGAAACAAATTATGTAATTGAAACAACATCAACACACACAATTTGGGAAACAAGACAAGTTATATTTTTATTGCAAACTTGAAGTTACTTACAACAGTTGCTTGATGTCCAAGCCAACTTCCAGCTCCAAGTGCTTTCTCCTCTAGCTATCTCCACAAAGATCTAAGACCATAGGTTTGATATCTCAAAGAGTCCTCTCCTTTGCTCATGGAAGGCCCTTCTCTTATAGTATGTAGAAGGATTAACCAACAAGAGAGAAGAATGGATCTTAGGAGTGTTTAGTGGATCAGACCCACTAATCAGAGAAGGTGTTAGGATCGAACCATAGGTGTCAATCCCAAAAGAATCTCTCGAAAGTTAGGATCCCACAGTCCAAGGGAAAAGGCTAAAAGAGACTACCGCGCCCCTAAGCCTGAGCATAAGGCGGTAGTACCACGCCTGGTAAGGAGCATAACGCGGTAGTACGGACTACCGCGCCTCCATAGATGTGCAGGGAGCGGTAGTGGTGAAAGATAAGGTCTTAGTCTTTAGTGGTCAATCATTACTTTTCTCTTCTGGGTGTTTTAGGCAGCAGGGGAAGTGTCGTCAAATGTTTTTATTGTGAAGATGCGACACTGTGAAATATGGAGGTATAACAGATGCCCCCTAAAGTGTGAGGTCAGAAGAGACTTGTTATCACATATATAGTAGCCAGGCTACCATACATTATTTTTCTGATTCTAGTACACTATCCAGCCAGTTCCCTTACATTGAGATGCTGAGATGAGCATCTATATTGGATCACTATCAGATTTTGGACAGCAGTTATTATATTCCCCATGCCATGACTGAGTCTCAAGACACTTAGAGAGATGACCGATGTAGCCATTATACCATTTGTACAGAGCAATCAGTAGTGCCCAGAGTTACAGCAGCAGTTTCAGAGGACAGATGATGGTATAGGTGATGAGCATTCAGGTATATGACTTAGCAGGTATATCATTGTGTTATGGTTATATTGCTTTTATACTTATTCTTATAGCATGTCTTAGCACTTAGTGTCATGATCTGGCGATCATATAGATATGTGGACCTGGTTGATCTTATTATATATATTATATTGTCTCTACTCAGACTTAGAAGTTCACTATTCATACTCATTGGTTTTACCCTCCTTAGGAGAATAGAGGTGATCATTCCACCATACCTTGGCTTGCTAGTGTTGGCTCCATTATTCATTGTCTTCATCCATCCATTGCCTACCTTTTAGTTTATCACCCTGACTTACTACTTGATTAGTGACATGGAGGATCTTTTCCCCACTGTAGCCTCTGTATTGGATGAGCTTCCCTATTTATTGTGTCTCGGCTTTGAGTTGGTGACAAAACTTACCTATGGTGAGTTGGAGTTCTTTGTGAATTCCCCCTAGTCACTAAAGTTGTGTTGGCTAAACCTGAAACTTTTAGTGCTGCCATGAATACAAAATCTGGAAAAATAAAATGCTATATCTTGTATGAAAAGCCCATTCATGCAATGTGTTTTTTAACACACATGAATGAAAGGCATGCCAAATGAAAATGACCGTGAAAATAAAATGTTATATCTTTTGGAAATGTAAATACCTAGGTAAACAAGCTATCTGTGACACACCTAGAAGTGCTCAGGTAAACAAGTGCCTTAAAAACACACCTACAGCAGAAAGCCTAAAATAAATGTAAATCTATGCAATGTGTTTATAAACACACATAGATCAAGGCTATGGAAACTTCAGGCCCAAAAAGCAATGGAACTTAAATGCTATATTTAAATTATTGCTGGCCTTATTTGTATTATGGATTGTGCGCATCTATTAAAGGTGAATAAACCCTCTTTGAACAACTCATCCATTTGTGAGACACCGCCATTCCCTGTGTTGTTGCTCATTCAATATATGCTATGGTGTGTATTCCCTTTCCCTTTGCCAAAGTGTCACAAAGTTAAGTCAGTCAAGTCATCCCTTAGCCTAGCCAGTTATTTTAGCCTTCACCCTTCACTAACAAATTGATCACAGCTATGAAGTGAGTATGATCCTGAAAGTCTAGTCTGAGTTAAATAATAATTAATGACATTATATATTTGGATTTAGATCGCCAGTAATGATTACTTTGTGTTATAATTGTTATTTGAATAAGTTGTAGAGCATGCATTAACCTTTGACACTTTGCAGCAGCTTATGATGGTGGTCTGAGTTATATTTGGTCATATTGACTTGGTCAAACCTAGTTTGACCAAGGTCAAATATAGGATATGAGATGGTTGGACCTTGTGATGATATGGATAGATGATATATGGTCCATGTACATGACAATGATGGTTCTATGCAGCAAATACAGGGTTATGATGATGATTCATGGTTTACAGCATTATTTGATCATTTACAGATTATTATTATTTCACCTGTTCCGGTATATTGGATATATTTTATGATCATGCAGAGACTCATATGGTGTATGAGTACACATCTTGGATGGATTTGGACCTTCTGAGTCCGATGAGACAATCTATTTTCAGTTCCGGGCACTTACAATGATGATTGAGCCTCAGTAGGCTATCCAAGTGCAGTTTTGGTCTGTCGGAGACCCTGTCAGAGCAGAGGTGATTTTTATCCGGTTGACCTAGGGCGCTGTGCTTGGAGGGGGTGGTCCAGCCACTTGTTTTTACCATATTACCCCCCTCTCGGACACACTGGTGCCCTCACCTTGACAGCATAGGCACTCCAGGAGGCAGTTTGGGGCAGTTTCACGCTTCCCGAGGCATTTCAGGATTGGTAGAAATGGCTATTGAGGAATTCGATTTGGGCTATTGAGGCAATGTCTTGGCATGGGATGATCAGTGATGATGGATTGATGTCTTCCACACCTCCTCCAGCAGTTTCAGCTTCATCGGGACCCGCATCCATCACTTATTGCACTTTTTGGTGATTTCTGAGGTCTTTTGAGACCTACGATTTGTCCATAGAGGCACGATTTGGTATATTGATGACTATTTTATTATTATTGTGCTATGGGGATTGACCAAGGGTGGCTAAAATTACCCCTTTGACCCACCATAAGCTTCTTATTATATTTTGTCATCATGATATGGTGGGATTCCCCTCTTCTAGGGTGTCCACTTATGTTATATTTTATGAGTGATCCATATATTTTATTGTTGAGCTCATCTCAACCATTGATTAGACATTTGTATCTTTTAATCTTAGCCACTCATTCAAAAAGTTGTTAGGGTTTTGATGCCTCTCCTTCCTATTTAAAGGAGAGAGCTTCTCATTGTAAGAGGTCTTTGGCTCTTGGATTATTGGTATAGAAAATCTTTCTTGTGGAAATTCTTGTGGTCTCCTTTGCATCTGGTGTTCTTAGATGGTGATTGGAAAGTCTATTGCATCCTAGCATTTGGAATTTGTGGTAAGATCTATCTTTTTTGGAAATCATTGTCTTGTCTACAGGAGGGGCGACTTCAACAAGGGCGATTTTGCAAGGCTTCTTCAAATCGACTTTCTTGGCATTTGCTTGTATCAGGGGGTTATCATTAGTATCATTGTGATCTATGCTATCTTTTTGTTACTTCTCTTGTGGCATTAGTCTTATCTCTTGATTGCATCAAATCTGATATTGTTGACGTTTGTTGTGCAGGAGAGAGGGCGCATTGGGCGCATTGGCTTCTTGGACTAAATCGATTTCATAAAAAACTACCTTAAAGCTTCTCAAATTGATCAGGTTTGCATAGATCATCATCATCAAGGCATCTACAAGGTTACCCAGGTAAGATCCATAGGTTTGTTTCTCTTATCTTGATCCAATCCATTGACATAATACATAAATTGATAAAACCCTAATTAATTCAAACCCCCATTGTTACATTTTCTCAGATCTACTAAGATCTAGTGGGTTGTTGGGTATAATATTGAAAACCCACCTCTATAGTATCCACGGCATCCCGGATCTATGGTTTGGTGAGGATTGGCCTCCATTTGACCCCCTTCCCAAGCCAACTTAGCCTCTCCAAGTGAGGTCGCACTCCTTGGGGAAGGTGAGTTACCCTAGATCTAGTTGATGGGTAGTTGAGATTCCACTTGTTTCATGATCTACACATCCAATAACCTACCCCCAGATTGTCACTTTTCTGATTTCTACCTTGTGGGTCCTATTCCACATTTTAAGGGATTTATTCCTCATTTTGGACGACTTGGTATCTTTAAACTCAGATCTAGTAAGATCTAGCCATCGGATTGCCATGAAATTGTAGATCCACACTCTCACTTGACTAACCTACTTGGATCTAAAGTTTGGATGCCATTGGACTTGTCTTGATTCATTTATCCCACTTTTTAGCCTCCTTGGGTAAAGTCGCACCACCTTGGAGAAGTGAGTTGGTCCACTTCTAGGACATGGGTACTTGCAATTTTGATGGATTTGGAACGAGCATAATTCAAAACCTAGGTCTAGTATGTCACTTTGTCAAATCTTGCCTTGGGGATAGCATTCCTTGTTTTAAGGGATTATGGTCCACTTAGGTCAAACCTTGAATCTCTAGATCTAGACCTATTCATCCATCAAGACTTTAATTGCCCACTTGCTTCATGCAATAGGAGTCATCAACCACAAGTTAACTCCACTTTGACTCCATTATCCCAATTCCCAAGGCATTGGTCTCTCTCCAAGTCAATTCGACTTTCCTAGATTGTTGGATTAACTTGTGGTTTGACCCTTGTGTGGTGAACTAAACCCTTTGGTGTCATCATACTTCATGATCAAGCTTGTCACTTATACTAGTTAGCCCCAATTCAACCCCTTAACTACCCTGCATTGGACATGGTTCCCAAGGAAGTGGATTTTCTCACAATTGACTAGTACATTAATCCTGAATCTCATTTCAAATACTATAAGTCACTCTCACATCAATAATGAACCAAAGCTATACTCATTGAACCCCTCACTTGTTTTGTGACTTCATCCTTAGGTCTAGGATAAACCATACACCTTACTTCACTTGGAATTAACTTGATTTGGTGTCTTGGTTTTGATCTCTCCTGTCGAGAGTAGATCGGGTCTCCCCCTTTGTTGTCTGGGCTAGATAACATAAAGCGAAGGTTGCCTCGACTTGCATGACAACCATCTATTGGAGGTCGAGGTGATCGTGGTTGCACCTTTTGAGTTGCCCTTTCCTATTGCCATCCATTAATGGATACATCCATAGGGGTAACTACAGTTTAGGTGATAACAAGACTGATGGCCGAAAGACTTTACAAATACTGTGCGGAGATAGCATCGAGGAGAGCAACAAAGAGCGGAAAAAGAAACAAAGTGTCAGATATACTACCGAGGTGGGCATTCCCATGCTCGGAAACAATTGACTCAAAGCACGGCTGCCGACCAATACATTGCAGATCCATGAATACTGAGATGATATAGACTGTAAACAAATCATGGCTACTATGAACAAGCATAGATCCATGAAATAATATTGACACAGCCACGACCAATACATAAGTGGATCTGTGCGACAATAGAAAAAGACACCTCCATCGCAACCTGGACGTAATAAAAGTACAAAAGTGCGTCCAGGGTCTTCTATTCAATTGCAAACGATACAAATCTAGCCATGTGATTACAAGGGGTTGAAGTCGAACATGGTAGAAACCATTTGATTACCGGTCAATGATGTGAATCATTAACAAATGCGAGGGAAATCACCAATAATGACAATGATCCCCAAGGTATCTGTAGTACATCCCAACGAAATGCGAATAGATGAGTTGATGTCGAGCATTCGAGAGGTTGTTCGATCAGAGGTCAATGATGTAAACCTACTGTCGAACGTGAGGAAACCTGCCCTTGAGGCATGCAGGTACCAAGGTACTAGTGGTTGATTCCTAAGCCTAATTCTTGGATAGTGATTTGGCGTCGACAGGAATAGACTAGTCGAAGGTGGGCCATAATGATTCCCACATCATTATGGCCGGTATTGAATCGGCCGGTTTGTTTGGAATTTTGTGTGGGTGCCTGCGGACTCAAAAGAACAATGCAATATTCCCATGGTGCAGTAGTACTTGGTGATATTAGTGATAATGCTAAATTCTTAAAGTAAAAGTGACATTCTCCTTATCTTTTATTTTCCATCATTTTACTTAAATTTTTAACATTACCATTAATTGTTTCAGGATGTTTGAGAGTGGTTCCAACCTCATCGGACTTCATATGCAAAAAGTAGACTTTTAGATCCCATTCAAAATTCACCAGACTTAATAGTTTTCAGGATTTTAGGATTGCAAGGTTTCCACCAGATTCTATCATGTATGAGGGTATGGAATTGGCATTTAATCAAGCACATCAACCCCTATATGTAGCTTGATGTTGGTGGTGTTGATTGTTGAATTCCTCTATCATGACCTTAATAAAAATGTACTCTTCACTCATGCAAAATCACTTATCAAGAATGGGAATCTTTTTCTACGTTATTTTAACGATTGGATTAGGAAGTTTCATCAAAATTGTAGTGTGTTGAGTCGTTGATTAATGTCCTTGGAGGATGAACTTTGAAATTCGAGTTAGAGGCATAGGGTGCTATTGATGAATAGGATCCCAATATAGGCAATGATTCGTTGACATGAATGATTGATGATTTATATTTCATATTCATTTTTGTAAATGTCTTTGCTAATTTATTAATTTAATATACATATATTGCATTTCCTCATTTCCAAAATTTTTGGGGGGTCACATTTCCCCTGTTTCGAAATTTCCCCATTTCGTCCCCGTTTCTTCGTTTCATGCAACTTAGGTTGAAGCTGTTCAAACCCTTGTACAACAATTTTGAAGCAAACATGTGCCTGTTAAGACCTTTGCAGTAGTAAAAAGTCATGAAAATCACCTTAAAGGCTAAAAATAAATTGTGGGCAGTACTGTGGATGAAAGCAGTACTAAACAAAAAGTATATGTGCTCTTTGGCCTTCAAACAACAGGTCTGGGTCATAACAACAGTCCTAAAATCTTGAAAATGTTGTTTTTCTTTAAAATTTAAATATTTTATGTATTTTTTAGTAAACCGATTCATTAAATTCAAATCGACCAATTTCTGACCGATTCATTATCGATTCCGATTCCGATTCCGAGTTGACCCTCGACCGATTCCGAGTCCGATTTCGATTTTTCAAACATTGATCTCCACTAGAACATGCCATCAAGAGTGTGCACTACCCTAAGCATGCATGAAGGAGATATCATCTAGAATAGCTTCATGAAATGTTGTGTAGCTCATATGCATAATAAATACAACAAGGTAAACTATATCAATTGCTCAATACATTAGATCTGCATATAATGAAGATAGATAAGACAAAACAGATCTATGTAAGCAAGAAAGACAAATACTTATCTCTTATTGTTTTTGTGTGTGGGCTCCCACTGCCTTCTTGTGGGAACCAAGAGAGATCTTTGTTCTTGCAATCTGGATCTCATATCTTCTAGAAGAGGAACTCCGAATGATCATCATTCCTTGACTTCTTGCGAGGAGTATCTTCTTCAACATCAGCAGTGGATGCTTCATGCTTCCTTTTACTTGAGCTTCGACAACTATTGGTGTAGTGTCCATATTTTCTGCACCTATAGCATTGACCTTGAGATATGTCCTTCTCCTTTTGATCTGGGCAAGTACTTGATCTCCTATCTTGGTGCTTGTGTTTATGGAACTTCCTATCTTTTCCCTTACCCTTCTTGGCATGGGAAACAAAAGCTTGGTTCTCCTCAGGTTGAGTGCCATGGAGTTTTTTGCGTGCTGCAATCCTTATCTCCTCCTGAGTGCAATCTGCCCAAATCTTATCAAACTTTGGTAGTTTGAATGCTTCCTTTTACTTGAGCTTCGACAACTATTGGTGTAGTGTCCATATTTTCTGCACCTATAGCATTGACCTTGAGATATGTCCTTCTCCTTTTGATCTGGGAAAGGACTTGATCGCCTATCTTGGTGCTTGTGTTTATTGAAATTCCTACCTTTTCCCTTACCCTTCTTGGCATGGGAAACAAAAGCTTGGTTTTCCTCAGGTTGAGTGCCATGGAGTTTTTGGCGTGCTGCAATCCTTGTCTCCTCTTGAGTGCAATCTGTCCAAAGCTTATCAAACTTTGGTAGTTTGGATCTACCACTTATGCTTTGGATAAAGGACTCCCAAGATGGTGGAAGACCATTTAGAGTGGTGATGACAAGCTCCTTTTCATCAATGGGATTTCCGCTGGTACTAAGCTTGCCCCTTAGTTCTGTGATCCTCATAAAATATGAGGCAATGGATTCTGATTTGGATATCTTCATATTTGAGAGTTGGTTTCTCAATGTCATTGATACATTGAGGCTAGTGTGTTCAAACAACTTCTTTATGGTCTTGAACATTTTCCTAGTAGTCTTCTTCCTGAAATTTGTGGAACCAAATGATCTCTTACTAAGCCCACTAGAATCCTTCTTGCTTTGGCATCATTCTTCCTCCATCGGGGCTTGTCTTCTTCGGCTTCTGGTTCAGGGACCTTCTCATTTACAATTTGTAATAGGTCATTTTCTTCTAGTAGTAGAAGAACCCTAGACTTCCAGGAGATAAAGTTGGAAGCTCATTCCAAACGATCTTCAACCTTCATGCCAATCATCTTGACTGTAGATCTGGTTCAGAAACCCTAGCAGGAGTTAGGTCAAAAATGAAAGTTGATAATTTGAAAAACTGAAACCACATGTAGATGTGCCTTGCCAAGGCGAGTTGAATTGAGGTAGGGCTGATCCAAATCTATGGAGAGAAGTAGGTTAAAAATGAAACCCTAATTTTGTTGCAGCTAGAGAGTTAGGTCAAAAATTGAAAATTCTCGGAATTGAATTTCGTCTTCACCAAAAATGCGCCTTGCCAAAAACAAAATTCCTAAGGCTCTTTTTCTCCAAAATGATGGGTGAAGACTTCACAAGATGAAACCCTAGTTTCGACAGGGTTTCGACAATGTTTCGGCGATGGCTTCTTCTAGAACTGCTCTGATACCATGTTAGAATTCATACATTCATACCATAATAATATAAATGCATAACCAATATCACTAGAAGAATGACAAAGCACAAAACTATAACACAGAGTTTATCCTGGGAAACCTAATTGGGAAAAACCCAACAACCTTCGTATAGAGATGATAATCCGGAGATCAGAGTACAAAGATAAAAGAGAAAATGTGAAAATGCTTTCCACAAGTAGAAACCCAAAATAGCTTCTTTCTCCAGCTTGTGCGAACTTCTCTCTCTCTGGGTGATGCGAACTTCACTTGAGTGAGTGAGTGAATAATGAGGAGCACTTTTCCTCTATTTATAGAAGTGCTGACATGAAAAATACCCTAATTTGGGACGACTTCTCTTGGGGGCAATTTAATAATTTAATTTTAATATTTTTCTTTTGCTTCTTTGCACCCCAAGGTTTACATTGATTCTTCCATGTGTTTACATAATTAAATACATCAAGCTCATCAAGGTATAATCAAGTACAATGAAAGTACAATAATAATATCTTTCGAAGTTGCACAAAATCCAACATGAGGTAGTCAACAATGCCACTAAGCCATAGTACTCCTAAGGGAAGGACCAAAGGGTCCGGCCATAACCACCTCTCAGAAAATGCTGGTAACACCCATCACGGTCCTTAAGAAAAGAACGACCCCTCTCCTTGGGCACATATCCGAAGGTGCGCTGGTACTGGTACCACGTAACAGAGAGATTTCATAAAGGAGGAAGGTAGCATTTAGATGGTTATATCAGGATAGAGCATCCCTTGATGAAATGGGGGGAGGTCTTTGTAGAGTTTTCCATTGCCAATGAGAGATTTGGAGGCTCTGATGTGCTTGGTGACAAGGGGTTAATAAACCCTATGCTTGGTGGGCAACTCATGGGGCAACATACCCTATTCTACAACAATTAGCCTTGAGGGTCCTCTCTCAAGTTACTTCATCCTCTAGTTGTTAGAGGAATTGGAGCACATATGGGAACTTGTACAGTTTGAAGAAGAGTAGGCTTGAGTAGTCCAAGGAAGAGACAATGGTGTATGTGCACACCAACCTTTGCCTTATTTACAGGTAGAGGCAGGAGTGGATGAAGGGAAAGACAAAGATGTGGGATGTGTTTCCTAATGATATGGGTTTGGACAATAGTGTTGAGTTGGCATTAGCCAGCATGGACATTAATGATCCAATGCTAGAGCTGGTCCCTTTGATGATGGTGATCCTCTTGAGGGGGATCTTCCACACCGGCAGATGCAGATCTTGGATTGGGTAGAGAAGCAGAGGAGGAGGGTGATGCAGGAGAGAGCAGTGCTGATTTTGTTGATTCTGACATGGAGGAGGACTATTGACCGATGAGATTCTTCCACCTTGATCTACCCCTTTTTGTATTTGCCAGTGGCATTCCAACGTCTATATAATACATTTTGATTTTGATGACTTAATGAGAAATTTTACGAGTCTATGAGTCTATCATTGACATATGCATTGTGATTTGTGAATGTGTAATGTGTATTGATTCTATTTGATATTTGTAAATGTTCTAGTTTCTAAAAAAAAATGGATCTATGTGTCTATATTTTCATTTTTGTAATTTTTTTAATATATATAATTTTTAAAATATATATAGATATATATATATAGCATATCCTCCGTGTCCTATTTCTCGGGGTTGCCGTGCCTGTGTCAGATACTCATATCCACGTGTCCTCCGTGCCCCGTGTCTTTGTGTCAGGTGAATTAGGTCAAGATACTACCGTGAATACCTCTGAGTTTCTATCCTCTTAACTCTCCCATGAATAGAAGCAATAGAATAGAAACAGATTGTGAATCTTAAATTCAAGAAAACAAGAGCAAGACAGGAATAAAGAAATAACATTCTTTTAGTTTTCCATCTTTGATAACTTGTATAAACATTTTATCTATTTTTGATTTCGAGGTTTCCACTATATGCAGTTTGAAAGTGCATATGAATAACTAAGTTCCTCTTTTTTTGTGCCAAGTGCTTTCAGAATGTCAAAAAGCCAGAGAGGACTCAACTAAGCCTAATTGTTCTTTCCACATGCAAATAACCCCTGGAAAGCTCTTTGCAAAGTGAGAACCATTCTGATGTGTTAAAGCACGAACATCATGTGAGAAGGCATGCACACAGAAAAAGTTGAAGTGACTCTTCACCAGCTTCATATCACTGAAGTGACCTTTATATTTTTGTTTCCGTTGGTATTATAAACTACTGCAAAGTTTTTCTTGAAAATATCAATTAGATGATACTGGACATATGGTTTAAAATGAGCAAGGTAAAACATCATATATTTATTTATGCAGGCGTATGGTTTAATGAGCGAGTGAACTAAGACTGAAATTCCAGTTGCAAGAACAATCTAGGCATAAAGTCATATGCTAATAGAAGGAAAAAACTTGAAGGGAGGCTAGCCAAGAAAAGTTAAGCTTCGAGAACAATGACATCATACTCTCCCAGTTCTTTATGGAAAATTAATTCATTAGTTTGAATTCAACAGTGCAGCAAGTTTGTACAGGAGACAAGACCTCTAAATGGGTCATTAGTTTGATTTGGACTTCCATATACAAAAGAAAAAAATTATTCAGATCACACAAGTTAGTACCATGTGAACTTGAATCAGATTGTGCAGGATGTTCACTTTTTGGCATCTCTGGTTTTTTAAACTAATGCTAGACTAATCTACACTGATTAAATAAATACAAATGCTGGACTCATCTAAACTGATTAAACAAATACAAATGCAGATTGATTCAGTGTTCTACTGGGTCACTGAATATCAGATATGCCTTTGGAGCATGACTACCCATCCTACTTGTAGGGTCTTTACAGTTCGACCCCAATATTTGTCCAGGCTTTAGTTTCCAGCATTTTGTTCAATTATGTACCATGGACATGTCTCCTTGAGAATTCTAACAATTCATGGAACAGATGGCAAGTAATTAGTTTGGTGATTCAAATCATCTACTTGCAAAGAAATGTAAACATTTTAGTAATGAATTTTGTATGCAGCTCCTGCATATGGGGAACTGTCTTGCTGCGCTTTTGTTATCTGACTTGAATGTCATTCTCAGATACATGGCCATTAAAGTCAACATAGTTATTTAAAAGAGGTCCTTGATTTCAATAGATCTTTTGTGAAAGTACCTTTAGTGTTGTCTTTGTAAAAACTTCTTTTCCATTAATGTGTTTTCTTTCCTTTTATTAATTTGTAATAATCTTTAATATCAACTTACATGGCTTAAATCTAAACAACTTTAGAAATTGTGTATAATATGATATGATGAGTTCTGTTTTGTGGCAAAATATTGTGCATTCATCTTATTAGAATGACATTTCAGTTTCAGTTTCAAATCTAGCTCCTAAAATGCAAACGCACAAGCTGGTCTCAGCTAATCCCTTGTCATTCAATAATACGGCCAGATAGTGTGTGTATGCCTCTCTACTAAAGTATGCATGCAAAAGACATAAGTTGATAGACACGGACCTCCTTGTATTCGAACATAATTGCAAAAGGTATATACTAAGAAATGACGGCTGGGGTTTGAAATAGTTTGAAATATAGTGCCCCTAATATTATGACATGCCTTGTGATAATTATAAATTATGCCCAGATAACAACCTGGGATTGCAATTTTTACTTGATCAATGAAAGGTACCAGAATGATAAATTTTACTCGGTTATATGTTCACCTATGTATTCCTATTTGTTATAGATTGATGAGAAATAAACTATAAAGTTTCACCAATGAATACTGGATAGGTGTCTTGAATTCATGCTAAGAAATGTAAATGAGTTGGTTTGGCCAAAGCCATTTAAATAGAATATTTCATAATGGCAATGGTTGGCTGGGCATTAATATCATGAGGTATTCACTTGGTAAGTAGAGTCTTTGTCTGAAAGTCATCTCCCTAACCTCACAATTTGAATTGGCTTCTAGTTATGGTGCACCATGATAACCAGAATCTGCACTTAGAATAACCTAAATATAGCTGAAAAACTTGAAAACTTTAACCAAGACAGCAGATCTAAGGATACCAATCTACAAATATATACAGCTGAAAATTTGAACAATAAATACATAGATTTGAACTCTCGATCACATCTAACTTATATTTACTATTGAAAGAAGAAATAATCTGCGATAGCTCAAAACAAAAAACTTGCTAACCAACACAATGGTGCACCATGCATCTCCTTTATAGAATAGGAAGAAAAGGGAAAGTACAAAGAATCTGGACACATGCAAAAGCCTACCAAATTTGATTGTGTCAAACCTTAGCCCTAATTTGAGCACCTAGTGCACCCTAGTTGCATGGATAAGAGTGCCAACTAAGTGTGCCTCGACTAGAATATGAATTGGAGTATGCAATCATGCATCCTTTCCTAGAATTATGTTCTCCACCTAAACTAGAGATTTCTCCTGCATGAATTAATTGACTAGGGATATGCACCCTCGTACTAAAAATAGATTGTGCATGCAAAGATTTACAAAAGCAAAGCTTATAATAGAAAAACTCTGTAAAATTGGAATTGCAAATTTGAAACATCTAAACTAAAATTAATTGAAGGTAAGTTCCCTCTACCAAACAAAAGTGTCTGGCACCCTCATTCAACTTGTTCATCACTATTGTAAGGAAAGGCTAAAGGCACCATCTCTATTATCTTCTTTGTTGTGCCATCTTTGGGAGAATCACTAGTTGAGCAATTAGTAGATACTCCCTCCCTCGCACCTAGTTTTTTCTCAAAGTATCTCAAACTTCCCCTTTGCCAAGGGGTTAGTCAAAATGTCTACAGGTTGTGAATTTGAAGGAATATGCTCTAGGGTCACTGCACGCTTATGAACTCTATCCTTGAGGAAATGGCACCTTATGTTTATGTGTTTGAAGTGTGTTACCCCTCAAAAATGCATCTGCATTTTGAGTATCCAAGGCATCTTTTCCAGAGGCAGGTTGGCCCTATCACAGCCTTGTTAGATCAGCAGCAACATGAGAACAGGACAGCTAGCTTTGGATGCATTACAGAGACTGATTCGTTACAGAGGCATTTGATTTTGACAGATAATGGAAGAGCATGCTCAATAGCTTGAACTAAACCTGATGAAGGAGAAGGAACATTGTTTGAAATTATCAAATGAGGTACAGACAGGAGTGCTGTGCTTGTTTGAAACATGAAAATGCCAGAATTGCAGACTGAGAAATAGAATCATCCTGATCCAAATGGTTTAAACTTTAAAGTATGCATGTGAGACGAGCATTCAAAGTAAAGGTAAAAGTCTAGTTTCAATCTGAAGCTATCATGTTTCAAGTATTTCTGAGTACTTGATGGATTACGAGGACAAGAGATTCCAGAATGTCTCTAAAGAAGGCCTTAAGCTTGGGAAAGATACAACGGACAAGGAAGTTAAAGATTCATTCAAATAGCCTTTCAACTGGCTGGATTACAGCTGCAGGAAATATTGCTCGCTTTTACAATACACAATCTGCTTTTTTGCCTGTCAATGTGCCTGTCAAGACATCAGATACACAGGAAAAAGTTGAGAAAACTAAAGAGCAAAACAAAAGCAACCCAAAAATAGCTGTCTACATGAGGGACCTCAAACTTCATCTTGGACCTGAGTTGAGAATTGTTTATCCTTTGATACTGAACTTTGCTGTTAGTGGTGAACTTGAGCTCAGTGGCTTGGCTAATCCTAAGCTCATCAAACCCGAAGGGACTCTTACATTCAAAAATGGAGATGTAAATCTTGTTGCTACTCAGGTGAGGCTCAAACGAGATCATCCAAATAGAGCCAAATTTGAACCTGATGAGGGCTTGGATCCAACTTTGGACTCAGCCTTTGGAGGAAACTAGATTGCTCAACATCAGAATTTAAAGTTGCTTTGAAACCTGCATTGACCTTATTCCTATCTTTTTCCTTGGAATCTCTGCTCCAGAAGGTCACGAATCATGAAAACACTGTAGTTCTTGCAGTGGTGGGGAATAACTACAGAGACATGTTGATGAGCTGGGTTTGCCGGTTAAGGCAGCTCAAGATCTACAATTTTCTTGTCTGTGCAATTGATCAACAGGTTTACCAGTTTGCTGTTCTACAGGGGTTACCGGTGTTTATGGATGATTCTGCTCCAAATAATTGCGACTGTATAGCCCGAACTGTAAAAACGCTGAAATCGCGATGGTGATGGAACGTGCACATGCGATGGACTAGGCGATTGATAATTTTCTGATAGAGGTCCTTCGAAGGATTTAGGAATAATAAAGAATGTTATGGAGGAAGCTTTGGAAGTTTCTCATTTCCAAAATCACGATTTGGGTGGAGGCCGTCTCATCGAGATAGAGTATTGGATCAGTGTTTATTGTTATCCACTGCCCCAAACAGGTTTTTCTTCTGCCCAACGCACCTATTAATTATCATTCAACCACTAAAGAGAAGTCTCGTTAGCAATGAACAAATGTGTGGTAGGTGGCCCTGGAAAGATCGAAGGCCTGTCCACCGTGTGGCATTTTTTCCACCACGGAAGAAACCGCCCGGTAGTCTTTAAAATAAAAAAGAAAAAGGTAGCAGCGTGAATCGGGATACTGGCAGAGTGTGGTAGACATTTAGAATTACGACCCGGAAAGTTTGAAATCGTGGCAGTCGTTTGGGTGCAATCTCACCGTGGATTTTCTGGAGCAGCTCACAGAGTGTCATTTTTTGACCCATGTTGATGTATCACCTTTGCCATCGGCGGCTGAGTCGTGGAGCAATCCACGCTTTTTCTTTGGTTGTTGATTGCTTGGAATTAGCTACTGGTAGTCCGTTTTCGTTTGACTGCTAGGCATCGGGGAGCTCCACTTCACGTTCTGTTGACCATCTTTGGGCTGGAACGATTTGCTAAGTGGGAGTGCCTTTTAATAAGAGTGACACTTGGGGTATTCATTGGAGAGAAAAGTGGATCTTCACCCACTTTTTCTGTTTTTTTTATTATTATTATTATTATTATTTTTAATTTATTTTTTAAGAGAGCTTATTTGGGCCTATAAAGAGGATAGCCTCCTTCGTTGTAATGATGGAAAAAATTTGGGAGTTTTTCTTTACTTTGAATATAATGAAAAATATCATGTTGGATTTTTCGAACATATTGGGCATCTCTTTCATGGTTGCATGTTTCATTATAAGTTGTAGAATAAATCTCGCATAGAAGGCTTCTATTCTAGTGCATTGGGCAAGCATTTGCAGTTGTCAAGTTGTTTGTTGACGTTATGTTTTCAAAAGATCTTAGGGGTAATAGACTGTAGTCAATTATACTTATATTTCTCTTGTCTTTGATTATGGAATGTAGTAGACTAATCTCACTTGTGTGAAACACACGGCCCCCTTGAGTCATCTTTTGACTCCATTCTCTCTTCTGGTATACTGGCACTGGCCTTTCCTCCAGGGCTGATCCTCCTGTCTTTCCCATCACTCAATCAAAATGTTTTTTTTGTTATAACTATTTCTCTAAGGCAGCCTATTCAGTTCACCTTGCCCTTCGTTGCACCTGCCTTAGTGATCCTACCTTAGGGAAACCCCCCTTGAGTTGGAGAAGAGCCAACCTGAAGCGAGGAAGAGACGAGTGTGGTGACATTGGCTTCTCTCTTGAGAGTTGTCATCGAGCTGGTGTGCTTATTTTTTGGGCTTCAACACACGCATGTCAGTTTTGGGTGATAACAGAGTGATCATGAAAAATTCGGTTTTCATAACCATACGCTCCAACCTCATATCGGTCAACTCTAGAACCAACTTGCAAATCCAGATAGCTTCACAACTAGTTGCATTGACTACCATATGTGTTGCTTTTGTCAAACTAAGTGCCACTACCTGCTTCTAGTTGAGACAAGATATATCATATGTGAACCCAAACTAAAATAGAACCTTAAAGTACTCTTCCTACCACTTGCATCTCCAACCTAATCAAAATACACAAACCATGTAGCATCAAATAACCACCAGGGATGATTTTAGGGGCGAAATTTAGCCCTGTGGCAAATTTAGAAGGTTTCCAAATTTTTTTTGGGGCGGATTTTTATATAAAAGAAGTTTCTGAGGGTTAATATTAATAGCCCACTAATTTTTTTTTTTTAAATATTTAAAACCGAGTTAGCCAAAAACGTATTTAGAAGGAATTTAGAAGGTTTACCAGTCGCCCCCGATTTTTAGGGATGGTGGTTCTTGTAAAACCATTCGCCCGTGATTTTTGGCATGGGTATCTTCTACAACTATTGTTCGCCCTTGATTTCAAGCAATGGTTGTTTTTGGAGTCCGATTCGCCCACAATTTGGCTTCTGGAGTAGCAATAAAACCCCTGGCATCCGGTCCCCAACATTGAATTAGAATGCTGGAGCACGTGAATGTTAATGGTAAAATTCTTGATTTTCACCCATACGAGGCTCATTTTTACTGATTATTTCAAAGAATTGTGTTACCACCCGTTTGTAGCGTGTATCTGGAGGCTTGTGAACTGCTTTGGTTGTACATTTCAAGAGGTTTTTGAGCATTAAAAGGTAGGTGAACCGACAATATTTTTGTATATGAAATGTTAAATTTGCAAAGTATTTTATTCTTGGCTCTGTTATGAGATTGCATTATCTTTGCATTATTTTCCTATCCCTCTCCCTGAATGAAAGAATGTTTATTTAAATGATTTTGTTTCAGAAAATGATGAGCGAGCCCTGATTACTTTTCTTTGATTTGGTCAGATCTTGCAAGCTTCTTTGGTTTAGATTAGCTTTTTCCAGATTTGTGTCATAATTCATTTGCCTTCTCTATTGTTCTGTATTTTTGATAAACCCTTAGAGAAATTCTAGGTTCTTTTAGGTTCTTTCTTGCAAGATAAGTATTGTCTTTCAAGAAGTGATTCTCTTTTCAATTCTAATGTTAGATCTATGCCTTCAAATTTCATGTGATGTTTTAACTTTCTTAGAACTACATTTAGAATCGGGTTTCATTTATTTCTGCTGTGAAGAAGAATTCTTGCTGAAGGGTTTAATTTCACTATTATAATTAAGAGCTTAATGAAAGAATTTCATAGTTACAACAATAGGTGCTAGTCACAATATATGTTAGTCCAAGATCTAATGTACTTGAGTTGTGGGTATTCGGGAGGACACTAGCTGACCTGAACTTTGATGTACTAGAGATGAAACTAGTTTTGATCTGATGGGGCTGACAAGGGGTGCCCTGTAGAATTGGTCGGAAGCCCTATGTGGATGATGACCTGTGATTGCTTTGCTTTGATTTTATTGGACCTAGCAAGGTTCATTGGATTAGATTATCCTTTTCTAGATGTATGCGATTTGTGTTGTAGTTTTACATCTCCATGATACACAAATCTGCACTCAAAGAATTTGTTCTACAACTAGAATAGAAAAACTAAAACAACAACCAAAGCTTCAGATCTGCATTCACAAAAGTGTTGAAGTGCAAACATCACATATCAAGAGGTGAGATCAGTTCTGTAAAAGATGAACTCTGATCTAAGAAATTTGCAACATGAATGTAATGGACAAGAAGTTGGAATTCTGTAACAACAATTGCTTTATTTTCGTTAACACAATAAAATGTTACAATATTGTCCAAGAATGGACTACAATGGCTTCTCTCAAGCCTTCACACCTCACTTGTATGAATATGTAATCTTAACTAGTGTGCCCTCCCTCATCTAGTCAAAACATAACATAACATGCCACACACAAAGGAATCTCTGTTAACAATAAAATTAACACCCTTAGTCCGATGAGGGAAGAAGCGCATTTTTACCATGCACCTGCAGCAAGAAGACATGACACAAGTTCATGCAGAGATGAATCCCCTCTGAAAAATGCATTAATTGTGCTTAAAATCATTCTAAATGGTGCAAAAAGCCTAAAAACTATGAAAAGTGGGTTTGCAAGTTAAAATAATCTAAAATGGATTATTCCACACTAAAAAAAGAAACCTAAGGCTCATTTCCCAATGCTATATAAAAAAGGCATGGGAGGCATGGTAAAGGGAGACAAAAGGAGCAAAGGAATGCCGAGGAGATTCTGAAGGAAGAGAAGAGCTCCAAGTCTTCAAAAGCAAGGATGAATGAAGAATTTATGGCAAGGGAGGAGGATTCACACTAGGATTCTTGGTAATCATGTATCTTCTCCATTGTTTTAGCATGAATTGATTCAAGTTTCTGTCATTTAAGAGTTTTTTATGCTTATCATGCATGATTTTAATTCCTAAATGATTTTAGATCTTAATGAGTTTTGATGAATGAATCTAGATCTGTAGATGCTTGTAATAATCTTTTCATTTCTGACATAGAGACACACCACCTCTTAGCAAAATAGACTAATATGTGTAGACACATCCCTACACTAATTGCTGTTATCAGAATGGCGACCATACTGCTTGTTGAAATCTCTTGAATTTTCTTGATTTTCTGGATTTTTCTTCAATTTTTGGGTGTCCTTCCTTCAGATCTGCTCATTTGTGGCTTAAAGATCCATTAAAGACCATAAGATCTTGCTTGAGAAGCTCAAAACTAGCCTAACTACACCTTTAATCCAACAAACTACCTTAAAATTCACCTAGATCTGAGTTTTTTCGCTTATTCAGCTTTTTGAATGTTAAGTTTATTGAATGATGAATTTCTGGTGTTTTGAGCTAGTAAATTTGAATGATCTCTTTAATTTCTACAGTTTTCTTAAGCTCTGCATTAATCTCAGCATAGGTGTTGAAGATTTAAAATCTTTAAATTCTGCCTGAGTTTTAGTACCCTGCGGGAGCATGCGTTTGATGCCTTAACTCTCCTTTCAACTCTGCATATTAGACTATTTTGCTAAGAGGTGGTGAGTCTCTACGTCAGAAATGAAAAGATTATTACAAGCAT
Source organism: Larix kaempferi (assembly GCA_027924585.1). Lineage (NCBI taxonomy): Eukaryota > Viridiplantae > Streptophyta > Pinopsida > Pinales > Pinaceae > Larix > Larix kaempferi. Next base: position 1,981,921 of record BSBM01000887.1, read on the forward strand.
CTACAGATCTAGATTCATTCATCAAAACTCATTAAGATCTAAAATCATTTAGGAATTACAATCATGCATGATAAGCATAAAAAACTCTTAAATGGCAGAAACTTGAATCAATTCATGCTAAAACAATGGAGAAGATACATGATTACTAGGAATCCTGGTGTGAATCCTCCTCCCTTGCCATAAATTCTCCTTCCTTCATCCTTGTTTTTGAAGACTTGGAGCTCTTCTTTTCCTTCAGAATCTCCTCAACATTCCTTTGCTCTTTTTGTCTCTTTCTACCATGCCTTTCTTATATAGCATTGGGAAATAAGCCTTAGGTTTCTCTTTTGAGTGTGAGATTATTCATTTTCCTCATTTTGATTCTTTTCAAGTGAAAACCTACTTTTGAATAGTTTTTAGACTTTTTGCTCCACTTAGAATGTTTTAAACACAATTAATGCATTTCTCAGAGAGGATTCTTCTTTGATTGAACTTGTGTCATGACTTTCTGTTGCAGGTGCATGGTAAAAATGCGCTTCTTCTGTCACTTGATTAAGGGTGTTAATTTTATTGTTAACAGATGCCCCCTAATGTGTGAGATCCGAAGTAGAGCTAAGGGCCGAAATACATTACTGAAATTTATACTCGGTATACTGATACTCTTTATACTGATACTCTTTGTACTGATACTTTATCATTCAAAGCAAGGATAAGAGAAGGAAAACTCACGGGCGCAGGATTGAGGATCACATCTGCAAAACATAGCAATTTCTCAAATATATAATATCTTCCTGAGGAGATTCTGAAGGAAGAGAAGAGCTCCAAGTCTTCAAAAGCAAGGATGAAGGAAGGAGAATTTATGGCAAGGGAGGAGGATTCACACCAGGATTCCTGGTAATCATGTATCTTCTCCATTGTTTTAGCATGAATTGATTCAAGTTTCTGTCATTTAAGAATTTTTTATGCTTATCATGCATGATTTTAATTCCTAAATGATTTTAGATCTTAATGAGTTTTGATGAATGAATCTAGATATGTAGATGCTTGTAATAATCTTTTCATTTCTAATGTAGAGACTCACCACCTCTTAGCAAAATAATCCGGTGAGGGAAGAAGCGCATTTTTACCATGCACCTGCAGCAGGAAGACATGACACAAGTTCATGCAGAGATGAATCCCCTCTGAAAAATGCATTAAAATGCATTAATTGTGCTTAAAATCATTCTAAATGGTGCAAAAACCCTAAAAACTATGAAAAGTGGGTTTGCAAGTTAAAATAATCTAAAATGGATTATCCCACACTCAAAAGAGAAACCTAAGGCTCATTTCTCAATGCTATATAAGAAAGACATGGGAGGCATGGTAAAGGGAGACAAAAAGAGCAAATGAATGCTGAGGAGATTCTGAAAGAAAAGAAGAGCTTCAAGTCTTCAAAAGCAAGGATGAAGGAAGGAGAATTTATGGCAAGGGAGGAGGATTCACACTAGGATTCCTAGTAATCATGTATCTTCTCCATTGTTTTAGCATGAATTGATTCAAGTTTCTGCCATTTAAGAGTTTTTTATGCTTATCATGCATGATTTTAATTCCTAAATGATTTGAGATCTTAATGAGTTTTGATGAATGAATCTAAATCTGTAGATGCTTGTGATAATCTTTTCATTTCTGATGTAGAGACTCACCACCTCTTAGAATAATAGTCAAATTAGTGTAGACACATCCCTGCACTAATTACTGTTATCAGAATGGCAACCATACTGCTTGTTGAAATTTCTTGAATTTTCTTCATGTTTTTAGGTGTTCTTCCTCCAGATCTACTCATTTATGCTTTAAAGATCCCTTAAAGAACCTTAGATCCAGCTTGAGAAGCTCAAAGCTGACCTATCTACACCTTTAATTCGTCAAACCACCTCAATTTGCAATCAGATCTGCGTTTCTTGAATTTTGAGAGATGGTAGCTCGATGTTCATAACTCTGCATTTTAAATTCCTTCAAACTCTGTTTCGATTTTAAAGCTTTTCAAATTTCTTTAATCTCTACCTTTAACACTCTGCGTGGTTTTTTACACTCTGCGTTGAATGAATAGTAATGATTTTAAAGATTTTGAAAAAATTAAAGATAGCAGTAATTTGAATGAAATCTCAGCGATAAAACTCAGAGTTAACCTTTCTCTGCAATCTTGAAGCTCGGCGTAAAGATACCAAGCTATTACAGCTCTGTGTGAAGCGGTGAAGGTCTTAACTCTCTGCGTTGAGCGTTGCATAATTTCTTTAAATCTTGCTTCGAGTTTTGGGCTTCAACTCTCCCACAACCACTAGCCGAAAACTCTGCCTGCCACGAACCTTAAGCTCTAAAGACCCTTGAGCTAATCGTTGATGATCTTCAAAGCTCGGCGTTGAGAAATATTAAAGCTCTGTCAATCTGTGTGAAAGATTTTGAATCCAAGCTATTCAAACCCTGCGTGTTGTCTTAAGCTTTTGAAAGCTCTGCGTGTTAAAGATCTCAAACTCTGCGTTGAACGATTTGGGACTTCAGCATTGAAGGTTTTGTTAAATGTCAGGTTTAAACTTTGAAGACAATCAAAACTATGCGTGCTCTTTAAACCTTGCCGCAATTGGGAGGCGTTGAAGTTTTTGTTTTGGAAACCCTGCCAAGCCCAGCAAATAAAACTCTATCCAAGCTTGAAACCCTGCCTCAGCGTGGATCTTGAAAGTTGAATCTCAGCCTACAAAAGCTTTAAAAACTCTGCATTAATATCTGACTTAACCTCTGCCTGTTGAATGAACGCTCCGCGTGAATATTGTATGATCTTCAGAGATCTGCGTTGAGCAATATTAAAGCTTTGGTAGGGAAATCTAATTTTAATTAAAGTCAAAATTTGTTTTCATCTCCAGAGTCTGCGCGATTGAAGGCGTTGTTAGGAGAAACGTTGAAGGTTTGCAGAGACTTATTGAAACCCTGCAGGGGAGTTGAATCCCAGCATAAGCAACCTTAATCTCTGCAAAAATCTCAGCAGTAAAATTCTGTTTCGATTTTAATTACCAGCTTTTAAACTTTGTCTTGATTTCAAAGCATGAATCGTTGACGGTTTGAAGATCCCTTTTCAACCCTACGTTTTCATTTCCATGGTGAAGGTGTGTTTATTTTTCTAGAATTGATTGTGCTTTAAGCTCTGCGTGAATGCCTGACCCTCCGCCATTAAAGCTCTGCGCTAAACATAAGCATGTAAGCAGATCTTTAAAGCTATGCAAACCATTAAGCTCTGTGTGAAGCTTGAATTTCAAATAAATTAAAAATTGAATTTCAGAAATTGTAGAACCTTTGACGTCTGCTCTGCGTGGATCTTGAAATCTTTAACCTGTGCATTGAAGAATTTCGAAGATCTTTAAACTCTGTTAAGATCTTAACGTGTAGCTTCCTAAAAAATTTCAATACCCAAGTTTGAGTCATTTTCATTCAGATCATGATTTAAAAGTGTTAAAATTGAGGATTTCTGCAAACCCTGCGTGTTTCTTTCCTTTTGAATACGTTGGACAAAACCTTTAGACTCTGCTACGACCTCTGTGCAGCTATTAAATTCTGTGTGAAACCTCTTCAACCTTGGATTGTGGGAACATCCTCCAGCTCAGCGTGTTCATCTGCGCTAAAGAATGGCAATCTTCTTGGCCCGACTTTAAACTCTGCATAGAAAATGTTCAAACAAAACGTTAAAGCACGTTGAGTAGGAAGGCTAATAAACGAACAGTGGGAAGAGTAAAACTTTAAAAGATTATGGTATTGGTCACGAGTTGAATGCAAACCCAGCTTTTAACTCTGGATGAAAGCCACACACTCTGTGTTGGAAAATGTCAACAGATGTTTAAACTCTGCGTTGAAGACATCTATAAACCAATCTTCCAACTCCCGGCGTGAAAGCTTCAAAATTTGTATACATCTTTGAGATCTGAAAGCTATGCATGAAGGCCCTTTTCATTTCTGAATTGTAGTGCTGTCGTGAATGTCGAGTATTATTTAAATGTTGTGGTTGAATGCTGTGTAAACAATGTCTTGAAAGCCTTTGGTCAACATGTTGATGAAGGCCTTTTGGTAATTTTGAAACTATCTCAAACTCGATTTTTGAATGAATCAAACTTGAGCGCCTTTTTTTTAAAATTTTGGGCAATTTCGAAAAAAATAAATCTCATTCAATTAAAAAGAATTCAAATCTTTAGTTTTTTTACAAGCTCATTCTTTCAAATCCTTAGTTTTTGAATTACCAAAACTTTGCAACATTTTTATGTCTATTTGGGATTACGCTGAAAAGCAAATTTGCAAAATTTTTCTATAGGTTAAAGAATTTATTTTTAATTTGAGATTAAAAAGAACAAAAAGTTTGCAATTTTTTTTTTTTAATGTTTTACAAATCTTTAATTTGAGATTAGAAAGGCAAAATTTTGAAGCTTTTTAATCTTTAATTTTACGCTAAAAAGAAAAATTTTGAAATTTTTTCTTTTTAATCTTTAATTTTTGACTAAAAAAACAATTTTTTGCAAACATATTGAAGTCTTTTCAAATCTTTAGTCTTAAAAAATAAAAATAAAATTTTGCAAAATTTTTACAGTTTTTTAAGTCTTTAATTTTGGATTAAAAGAAAAAACAATTGCAAAATTTTCACATAGGCTTGGAAAGTTTCGTGATTTTCATGCGCATTTAGAAAGAATTGCACTTATGAAATCTACTTGAAACTTTGCATGTCTGGAAAAAGCTCAAGAACCTCTAACCCTCCTTCAGTTAGGATATTCATCAAACTGAAAGATAGCATAGTGAGCATCTGGCATTGTATGGTTCATTTTGTTTTTGAGTCGAAACACCATCAGTTTCACTTCCACCCCTGAGACTAAGCAAACTTCCACTAAAATTGGCGCTTAATCTAAAATTGACAAACTTTTGATTTTAATATCATCAACAAGCTTAGGTTAGTGCCCTGGATTAGGTGTGGAGAGTTAACACTCTTGGGCTGCAAAACTTCGAAACTAGCATTGATTAAAGAGAGTAAATCCATTATCGCAAAAAACGCTTGTCGGGAAAGCGCTTCTGAAACATGCGTCAAGCATGAGGTCAATCTGGATAAGTAAGGGTGGTTCCCCCTTCTTGCCTATTTAGTGGGACATGAGCTTATCGAAGAGATTCTATGTTCAGTGACAAGTCTTCGGGGTGACATCACTGTTTCTAGATTTTCTAGTAATAAGAGTTGTCTTCAACTTACAACTGTCCGCTCGACTTTCGATTGCTAAGTGGTAACTTTAATGGCTATTCTTAGGATATCACATAGGTTGTTGTGAGTGGGACACACTTGCAACACCTGAGACAGACTTTGGAACTTTTACTCCTTGGGAGGGTGAGTGGTCAGGAACCAACACTTGTACCCCTGGTGATTAAAGTTTATTGTAACTGTTTCTCACACCTTCACTCCTAGCAATTGTATGAGGACATAAAATCCCTCAGCAGCTACTAGTTTTGGAAGACCCTACAATCCAGCTTTTCACTGAGCTTCGGTTCTTTGGAAAAGTAAGTTTGCTTGCTTGAAATCTCTTGGGAATTTTTACTGTGTGGACATTTTTCATTTTTTTGAGTCTAGACTGCCTTAGGATTGTTTGATCCAAACTATTATTTTAAACACCTCCTTTTATCAACTTCTTAGAAGTGGCTACTCTCCCGATCCGCCAGTCACGGCGGCAGCGAGGTGAGTCACCAGAACTTGAAGGCCCTGCTACAGTGTAGAGACAGACACAAAAACCACATTCTAATGACTTGGAAACATAACTGATTTTCAACTCAATTAACAGTACTCGAGAAGAACAACATCAAATCAACACTGAGAATTCATCGTCACATCACGAACTGAATACAGACGTAGTTGATAACCTTACTCTAGTTGAAATTGAAACATTGAAACATCACACACATGCTCATGAAATTCCTCCTTCGATGAGTCTTTCAGAACCAGTTACCCTTACTATCCGTGAGTCACTGGGTGATATCAAACCTCTTTTTGAAAGTTTGCATGACATGCACAATCCAACACAGGACCCCATGGCTTTCTCAAACATTGGTTTTCCATATGCTTTGGCTAACCAGGGTCAACACACACAAGGAGTAACCCAGAGTCCTCATGGTATACAAAACACTTGTCCAAACTCTACTTCTGGGGGCAACCCTTCACCATGGAATGGTAATATTCCTGGCGGAAGCAATGAACCATGGAACATTTATGCCAATTGGGGCTATGCTGCTCAGATTAGTTGAAATGCCCTGGGGGATTATCCTCCAAATTATCCTAGCACAATGCCTAGCGGCAATCTACCTATCAACCCCATTCCGCCATGGAGTGGGGAGGTTTCAGGAAGTATCCAATCTTCTTGGAGCCGACCTTCGCAAGGAGGATATCAATGCTTGTCCAAACCAAGGAAACATTCAATGGAGTGGTAATGTTCCACCAAGTCATCAATCTCAATGGAACGTACCCCCGCAAGGGGGAAATTCACCTATTAATCCTATCCAGCAATGGAATGGTAATGTTCCACCAAGTCATCAATCTCAATGGAACATACCTCCGCAAGGGGGCAATCCATATATGCAACCTAGTTCACAATTGTCATGTCCCAAATTTGGTATTGGGTCAAAATGGCCTAATCACATTGGTCCTATTCATTATAGTTTGTCAAATTGATGCTAAAGGTCAAATAATTGCCAAGGAGGAAAATTACTAGTTTCCTAGGTTTGGGGTGGAAGCTTTGGGATTTGGAATAATGGGGATAATAAATGATGTTTGAACATTAGAATGACATAAATATTTAATAAAGGAGATAAATAAATATATACAAGTGAAAATCAAAGTGGCATTTCATCATGAAGACACATGGAGGAAGTGGGACCCACATATGGCTAGATTTTCCCACTACACTTGGCATCATTCTCTCACCAATTCGAATTCAAGGTGAATGGTAACATACTTGGGGGAGTCCAAAAGGTATTATTCATTGCATTACTCATCCAAGGTCGAAATATAGAGGAAGAGTAACTCCCATGGAAGAGGAAGAGGCAATTTGGAGCTAGTGAGACACTTGGGCTAGATTCCCTAGCTCTATGACAACAATGATGAAGATGCTATGACACCTATGACACAAATCAGACCTGAAGGCTGACATATGACATATATGACATGTCAGGGCTAAAAATAGACTCCAAGAGGGCGCTCAAGGGTGTTAGGGCAGCTAAGATGCTTCCACATGTGATTTGGTGGAAGTGGGAGACTAGGAATTGTTGTACAAGTGGCGTTCTTTGGAATCTCTTCCCAACTTGAGTTGGCATGAGTCTCTTGGAAGGAATTCGACCCATGGAGGACATTAGAAGTTTATAAATGTCAATAACAAAGAATGAAACCGGCTTTTGATCATTTGTAGAATTTGCAATTGCATTTGTGAAGAGGGAGAGCTAGTGGATGACTAGTTTCTTGCCTTAGCCAATTTCGAGGGTGAAAGATTCCCATCCAAGTTGGCAATTGGAAAGGCCATTCAGACCTTTAATTTGGAGCTTTAATGGAGTCTTTATTTGCAGGTGTAAGCTACAGGTCAGCTCATGGTTTCTTCTATTGCAGCTCGCTCCTTCAACCATTTCCAGTTTTGATGGCATATTCTTGATCCTTGAGGGAGGGCGTTTTTGGTGAGCTATTGTACTCTTTGGGGGAGCTTCTAATGCCCCATTTCTTTTGTAATATGAAGTAAATACTCTGTTCTTCATCTCCAGAAAGTTTCAGGTCGAAATTCCAAGTAGAAATGTATAAATCTCATTTTTAATGGAAGAACAATGCCATTTCCCCACTACCTTGTTGTGAACCAATGTATTGATGATGATTTCGAATGAATGGATGATTTTATGATGCATTTGTGATTAATGGACTACCATGGATGTATTTTACAAGTTTCATGTACTGTACTTGAGCATTTGAAGTATTTTTACTCGGTTTAATTGCATTGGGAGAAGAAATAGTACCATTTCCCCAAGGGTCGAATTGGTGATTTTTGCAGTTGAATGGGAGAGGGTGAGAACAGTTGTAATAAACCATTAATGGTGCATATGAGACCTTAATAACATAATTAACACATTACATACCTCTGTTCATAAATTTGAGTGGGTTTGGAGGCATTTGGGAAGCCATTTTCAGTACTTACCTTAGGGGGATTTGAACCCCAAATTACTAGTAAAATTGCATACTTGGTCCAGAATCTTAAGAGAGTTTGCAGAGGTATTTTGGTGGCCATATGTTATCCCTGAATATCATATTCAATCCCTGATATCATTCATACACCTTCCTTGAAGATTTGAAGGCATTTGGAGTCAATTTGAGACCTAGAGACCAATACTAGTCAAAGGGAAATCACTAGTAAAGTTACCTACATTGAACAGAATTGAAAGAGTATTTGCAGAAGTGTTTTAAAGGTACAAAGGCATCCTTGAAACACATATTTATGTTCTAATATCATTCATATACCTTCTCAGAATATTTGGGATCATTTGGGGCAAATTTGGGACCTAGAGATCGAAACTAGTCAAAGGTCGAACCAAGGAAAAAAGTGGAAAATTGCAATTTTAATAAAATTCCTAACAAGGGACATTACAGTGGTATCAGAGCATAGTCCTTGCACCTGTGTATTAGGTACATACATTCAAGAATAATTGGCAGCCATGTCTTACTATTATGATGAATCCTATGAGTACAATTCTTATGATGAATATGCAGATGCTTATGAGCAATATGAAGCAGAATGTGAATGGTATGAGGAAAATGTGCCATCATGCAACACTTCTTACAATTTCAAGAGAAATGAAGATTATTCTTATGACTTTAAATCTGATGAATATGAATGTGTCACACCAACCAAGGATAATTCTATGAGTGAGTTCCAAAGATGGAGAGCAAATTATAAAACCTTGCCCCAGCAATATAAAAAATATCAAGAATATCTTGCTTCGAGCAAAAATACACAAAATGCCATGTCTTTTGAGTACTATGCTGAACATGTTTTTGAAAATAGGCCCAAAAATGAAGATGTGGAGTTAGTGAAGAAAGGCTTATGCCCTTCTTGTAAGAACCCTTGGAGCGAGTATCATATATGTGTGCATGAAATGATGTCCTCTTTGATGAGAGCTTTTGAGATTTATTCAAGAAGGGATTCCAAATATACCGATCCTAAGGAAAACAAAGGGAAAAATGAATCAGCTTGCTTGAAGGAGAAAAATGAAGAGACATCACAAGAGCATGAAGAAGATTCTATTGAAAATATGGAAGATCATTTCGAGACACCTTCTAGCTTAGACATGAACCAAAGAGCATCTACTGATGGATGCTTAAACTATGAAGGAGTACCTACTGATGGGTGCTCACACCTCTATGTTGGTGACATAGAGATCACTTTTGAAAGTGTTGCTGCAAGCCCAAGTTCCATTAAGCATGATAATGAAGACCTTGTAGCAGTTGAAGAAGAACCAAGATCAACTTCCCCATCACCACTTGAGCTTCATGAAGTTGGTCCAAGCAAAAATGAAGAAGATGAGGAGGTTCATTTGCAAGAGCCTCATTTTCTTGAAGGGTCCTTAAAGATGAATGAAAAGAAGATCCAAGAGTCCCTCAACATTCTCCATGAGACTCAAGCATTGGTGTCAAATTCTTGTTGGAGAGCTACTTCATTGGAGGAAACATCCTTCCTTGAAGATATGGAGAAGATTCAAAGAGCAATGTGCCACATCAAAGGTAATTTCATGTCTTTGCTTTTTGATAGAAACCATTTGTTTGAGCTTAATGAATTGTTACATGATGCATACTTGAAGAATAATGAGGATATTCATAAGCTCACAATTCAAAATGAGCAACTTCTTGAAAAGTTGCAAGATACTTGTTTTTCCTCCTATGTTTCAGATTGTCAAATGGTAGATTGTTTGGAGGATTCTCATGACATGGTGGATCATGAGAAATGTGAAAATTTGAATGTTCTTGATGTGTTTGGAGATGAACTTGAAGAGATCCAAACACTTGATGTGGTGGAAGAAGAATTTGAATTGCCTCTTGATGAAGGTTGTGCAATTTTTAAAGAAGAGCATGATTCATCTACATTGGAACCAAACTATGACAAAGAGTTCACACTTTTGAAGGAGCTGCATGATAATACCCATATGGATCCTCCCCATGATGAAACTTCTGTACTTTTTGATCATTTGGGTGATTTGGTTCATTCTCCTACATCCTACAATTCCATGTTTTGCAACATTAGTCTCAATGAAGTATGGGTGAAAGGGTTCTTTTTGATGGTGCCACATGAGGAGTATGATATGGTTGGAGCACATTCTTATTCACATTTGCAGCAGCATACTTTATTACTTTATGATGATGCACATCTACATGGATGCACCTATGATATGCATTTGAGTCACTTGAAGACTCATGGTTTTTCTTGCTCAACACTTGATTCATTTGATGTTGGAGGAACTTCATCCAACACTTGGGTGAATAGATTTATGATTGGAGAACATTTTTGTTGGAAGCCACATACTTTGTTATATCTTTATGATGATCACATTCAGGGATGTATGGGTGAGACTTCTTTGAGTCATTTGAAGTCTCCTTGTTTTTTCTACTCATTATTTGGTTCATATTTTAGTGGAGATTCTTCATTCACTTCTTGGATGAAAGAATACATGGCTGAATATTTTGATGCATATCACATCCTTTTGGAGCAGCTTTATAGGACATGGGATCCTCACCTATGTCATTGGAGCAGATTTGATTGGTCACTTAAAGCTTGTATGCACTTGGAAAACGGTGGTCTACTTGCTTGAAGGTATAAGCACTTTCATGATTCTTTGATGAAGCACCTCCTTGATATTAATTTTCATTATGTAGTTATGTACTTTGATGATATATATTTTGTACTCATGATGTTTGGAAGAATGCATACAAGAAAATGGGATCCAGGAATCCTCTTATATGATGGTATGGGTTGGAGAGCATTCTTAATTGTTCGGGTGCAATACAAGCAATGGGACCCTGGAATAATTTTTATCTCATTGGTTTCAAATTTTTTGTGGAAACAAGCAGTATGGGAAATGGATTTCCCCACTTAATAAAGCGATTTTTATTAGAGTAGTGCAGCATCAAGCATGTTGGTTCCTCTCTAAGATCTTTATGGAAACTCAAAGACTCAAGGTTGGGCAATTCAATGGCAACTTCAAAGAATTATACAGAAAGCAGGTTCTTCAACACCCATGTTTAAAATTGCTTGAGGACAAGCAATATTGGGAAGGGAGGATTTGTCATGTCCCAAATTTGGTATTGGGTCAAAATGGCCTAATCACATTGGTCCTATTCATTATAGTTTGTCAAATTGATGCTAAAGGTCAAATAATTGCCAAGGAGGAAAATTACTAGTTTCCTAGGTTTGGGGTGGAAGCTTTGGGATTTGGAATAATGGGGATAATAAATGATGTTTGAACATTAGAATGGCATAAATATTTAATAAAGGAGATAAATAAATATATACAAGTGAAAATCAAAGTGGCATTTCATCATGAAGACACATGGAGGAAGTGGGACCCACATATGGCTAGATTTCCCCACTACACTTGGCATCATTCTCTCACCAATTCGAATTCAAGGTGAATGGTAACATACTTGGGGGAGTCCAAAAGGTATTATTCATTGCATTACTCATCCAAGGTCGAAATATAGAGGAAGAGTAACTCCCATGGAAGAGGAAGAGGCAATTTGGAGCTAGTGAGACACTTGGGCTAGATTCCCTAGCTCTATGACAACAATGATGAAGATGCTATGACACCTATGACACAAATCAGACCTGAAGGCTGACATATGACATATATGACATGTCAGGGCTAAAAATAGACTCCAAGAGGGCGCTCAAGGGTGTTAGGGCAGCTAATATGCTTCCACATGTGATTTGGTGGAAGTGGGAGACTAGGAATTGTTGTACAAGTGGCGTTCTTTGGAATCTCTTCCCAACTTGAGTTGGCATGAATCTCTTGGAAGGAATTCGACCCATGGAGGACATTAGAAGTTTATAAATGTCAATAACAAAGAATGAAACCGGCTTTTGATCATTTGTAGAATTTGCAATTGCATTTGTGAAGAGGGAGAGCTAGTGGATGACTAGTTTCTTGCCTTAGCCAATTTCGAGGGTGAAAGATTCCCATCCAAGTTGGCAATTGGAAAGGCCATTCAGACCTTTAATTTGGAGCTTTAATGGAGTCTTTATTTGCAGGTGTAAGCTACAGGTCAGCTCATGGTTTCTTCTATTGCAGCTCGCTCCTTCAACCATTTCCAGTTTTGATGGCATATTCTTGATCCTTGAGGGAGGGCGTTTTTGGTGAGCTATTGTACTCTTTGGGGGAGCTTCTAATGCCCCATTTATTTTGTAATATGAAGTAAATACTCTGTTCTTCATCTCCAGAAAGTTTCAGGTCGAAATTCCAAGTAGAAATGTATAAATCTCATTTTTAATGGAAGAACAATGCCATTTCCCCACTACCTTGTTGTGAACCAATGTATTGATGATGATTTCGAATGAATGGATGATTCTATGATGCATTTGTGATTAATGGACTACCATGGATGTATTTTACAAGTTTCATGTACTGTACTTGAGCATTTGAAGTATTTTTACTCGGTTTAATTGCATTGGGAGAAGAAATAGTGCCATTTCCCCAAGGGTCGAATTGGTGATTTTTGCAGTTGAATGGGAGAGGGTGAGAACAGTTGTAATAAACCATTAATGGTGCATATGAGACCTTAATAACATAATTAACACATTACATACCTCTGTTCATAAATTTGAGTGGGTTTGGAGGCATTTGGGAAGCCATTTTCAGTACTTACCTTAGGGGGATTTGAACCCCAAATTACTAGTAAAATTGCATACTTGGTCCAGAATCTTAAGAGAGTTTGCAGAGGTATTTTGGTGGCCATATGTTATCCCTAAACATCATATTCAATCCCTAATATCATTCATACACCTTCTTTGAAGATTTGAAGGCATTTGGAGTCAATTTGAGACCTAGAGACCAATACTAGTCAAAGGGAAATCACTAGTAAAGTTACCTACATTGACCAGAATTGAAAGAGTATTTGCAGAAGTGTTTTAAAGGTACAAAGGCATCCCTGAAACACATATTTATGTTCTAATATCATTCATATACCTTCTCAGAATATTTGGGATCATTTGGGGCAAATTTGGGACCTAGAGATCGAAACTAGTCAAAGGTCAAACCAAGGAAAAAAGTGGAAAATTGCAATTTTAATAAAATTCCTAACAAGGGACATTACAACAATGGACTGGGAAACATTCAGGAAGTAACCAACCTTTTTGGATTCCACCTCCGCAAGGAGGCAGTCAACCTTGGAATGATTTTCAATACCAAGTTTAACCGCCATGGTATGGTTGGGATCTAGGAAATAACCAATCTTCTTGGACCCCACCTCCGCAAGGAGGCAATCCACCCAATGGTCATGTTTCAAGAAGTTTCCAAACTTCTTGGGGTCAGTCTCCGCAAACGGGAAACCCACCTTGGAATTCTTATCACACCCAGGGACCACATCAGTGGAGTGGTCAGGTTCTAGAAAGTAACCAATATTTTTCAGGCCTAACCCTGCAAGGGGGCAATCCAACCATTAACCCCATTCCACCATGGAGTGGCCAAGTTCTAGAAAGTAACCAATCTCTTTGGAACCAACCTGCAAGATTTGCATTTGATCCAGCTAGGTTGCCACATGAACCTCATTCCAAAGGTATGATGGATTCCTTCAGCTGTCTTGAACAGATTACCCCACATTCGGGACAAGTTTCTATTCAGAATTTGCAACCCACAGCTGGCCAGGCAATGTAGGAACCTACTAATCCTTCCAACAATTCCGACACGCTCACAATTTCATCCATAGACCTTAGAGGAAAGAAGAAGAAGTACAAGAGTAAGCAAGATGCTAACTCTGGGAAGGAAGATGCACGAATTGTTCTTCAATGCCGCGGGAAACAACAACCCACTATTTTGACATCGGTACCTCTGCGATGGGGCAACCAGCCAACCCCCCCTCAAGAGGGCAATGATCCTAATGCCAATGTCTTCATGTGTGATCCTAAGATGAACATTCAAACAAGACTTGATTCTTATGATGTCTCTCCTAGTACACCAGATCAGTCCGAATCACAACCAGATGGTTATCTTTACATTGAGAAACCAACCATAGACTTAGTACCACACCCCCCCAAAGGTGTTCTACGTAGAACAATGCACAATCCCAACACGCGCTGCTCAGAACAGTAATGTTCTTGAGGACCTAGCTCAGGTACCATGTGCCATGTCGGCCTTGGAGGTATTGCAATGTCGTTCTGCGCCAAGAAAGGAACTATTGTCTACCATTTGTGTTGTTGATCCATCCGATGAGACTTTGATCATATCAGACATAAACCATTCAAAATGTAGGATCCTTCCTGAAGTTGCCTTTTAGATTAAAGTAATGACTCATGGTAAGAACATCTGTCTAACCATAGTAGATGAAGGAACCTTAGCGTGTGTAATGTCATTTCCATGTTGGCAAACATATGGATCACCTCTATCTGTCATAGAAGTTTCGAACCAAGCTACTCAAATAGCTTCGGCGAATATGGATCAAAATCTTCCCTTGATGGAGGAATATGATTCAGTTACTTGGCCCATTTGGGCTGTGAGATCTCTTAGCTCACATGACTTCTTGGATTACATTTTATCATCAAATGAAGATATCCCTGAAGTTGTAAACATTTGGTTGTACCCACCTAAGATCATCTTTTGTGGGGCCACTGGGAGCATACTTGATATAACTCTACCCAAGTATAGGAGCATGATCTGCATGTTCCTCGATCTTATCTGGTATATTTGGAAACTTGCATATAGGTTTAAGTTGTCCCTTTGTGAAGATGCATTTGAACCTTTTGCAACCCAAACTTACCATAGGGTCGAACCTGTTGGAAATTAGTGGGTCAGCCCTTCATATCTGTATTTTCCACCATTCTGACAGCAGATCCTACCAAACATGGGACACCCTAGTCAGCACCCCATTGCCATTTTGGTGCCCATGCTGAGTTATTATTATAGGCCCGGGAGCCCTATTAGTCCCATCATGACTTGGAGTTTGAGACCACATATCTCTCTTTCATACATTTCTGACTATCTCTTGATGGGCTCACAATTTTTTGTCATTTTACATAAGCTTGTGTTAAAATATCCACTTGAACATCCATGCAAACTGCTTCGTTGCTTATTGCTTATGTTGCTTATTTGCCTGTATAGTCACTTTCTGTTACAAGATGCCTATAAACCATTGCTTATGTATATTTGACCCATACCCATGGAGGAAACATCTGCAAGAGTGTACATAACTAGCCCAGCCCTTGTTTGCAATACAGATCTTTTCCTTGGCCTGACCCATGCCCTTGACATTTAGGCGCATGCCCTTGAGACACTCATTTCCTCTAATGTACCATAGCATGCTTTATTCTTTTTTCAAGCTAATAAATGAAAAAGGTTAAAAAAATAAAATAAAATTGGAAAACACAAAAATCCAAAAAGGGAGAGACTTGAATCACTTCATATTATAAACTCTGAAGAAAATGGCAACAGTCAGTCTTTGTCACCCTTGAACACGACTCATAATATTGTATCTGCGGTCAGTACACCATCTGCATTTGCATTAGGAAACTGTACCAGTATTTTGAAAAGATCTCCACCGACGCGTTATCCTTCCCATCACCAATGGAGCTTTCGTTAATGCATCTGGCATTAGCGGATTTCATTAAGGTCGGTTACTCAAAGTCCTATGTTTCCAAGTGTCCATTCTGCGTCGTGTTATGTGTTCAAGGGATGTCCAAACTGAGTTGGCCATTCCTCAAATATTCCTGACCAGTCATGTCGGCCTTCCTTGTGTCAATATACAGTGTTGGATCTTGCAGTTCTACCAAATTATATTAGACTATTGATCTTTGTTTCGTATTGGTTGATGTGGGTTGCATCAATGCCCTCCTTTTGATGGATCTATTCCTATTGACATCAAATCATCATCTAGGATATGGATCTAGAAACCCGAGAGTACCTTGGATCTTGCAGTCATTAGTGGCAGGTTTCCTCGCAAATGACAGTGGGTATACATCAATGACCCCTGATTGTTTGATTCTACAAGTGTTCGACTTCAGAACATTTATTCACAATTGTTAGTTTGTACTCAGTACCTTAGAATCCATCATCATTATCGGTGGGTCTCTTCGCATCTGTAACAGTATACATCAATGACCAGTAATCAGATGGTGTTTTATTATGCTCGACATTAGATCACCTATTCGCATGATATAAACTCGTACTATCGTCGATTTGTATTGAAGACCTTGGGAAAAACAGTTGTATCACTCATCGATGCACTACCCGAGCTGTGCAAGATTAGACTGCCATGTCAGAAGTTCAATAAAGACTTTGTTCTTGCACTCATCAAAGTGCATGTATACATTTTCAGAAGAAAAAAAATTGCTTTTGACATGGATCCACTGTGTATTGTTCGTGGCCATGCTTGTTTACTGTTGAGCATGGGTATGCCCGCCTTAGGAAGATATTATATATTTGAGAAATTGCTATGTTTTGCAGGTGTGATCCTCAATCCTGCGCCTGTAAGTTTTCCTTCCCTTATCCTTGCTTTGAACGATAAAGAGTATCAGTGCAAAGAGTATCAGTATAAAGAGTATTAGTATACCGAGTATAAATTTCAGTAATGTATTTCGGCCCTTAGCTCTGCCTTGGACTTCACACATTAGGGGGCATTTGTTAACAATAAAATTAACACTCTTAGTCCGGTGAGGGAAGAAGCGCATTTTTACCATGCACCTGCAGCAGGAAGACATGACACAAGTTCATGCAGAGATGAATCCCCTTTGAAAAATGCATTAATTGTGCTTAAAATAATTTTAAATGGTGCAAAAAGCCTGAAAACTATGAAAAGTGGGTTTGCAAGTTAAAATAATCTAAAATGGATTATCCCACACTCAAAAGAGAAACCTAAGGCTCATTTCCCAATGCTATTGTTAGGAACCTATGTCAACCCTTCTCTTTACTATGTTAGTATATTGTTGTTGGACGCATATGCTTTGTAAGTCGTCCCATAGTATTTGCTAATCCGTAGTTTATATTAGCCCATAGTATTGGATGCATATGCTTTGTAAGCCGTCCCGTAGTATTATATGTCCCATGGTTTTGTCTCATAGTATTGGGCATAGACTTAGTATATAAGTGTGTGTTGAGGTCATTGAAGGCACGGTGAAGTTAATTGTATTGAGCTTGCTCAAAGGAGGTTGCCGCCTTGAAGTGGCCCCTGATCAATATAAAAGTGATTCTAAGTCCATTATTTCTGATATCTCGTGTATTTGCATTAATTAATTATTGCAGGTTCTTCACATCTGGTATCAGAGCACTTTCTTGGGCTCATTGGGTGGAATTTCTGCCAATTTTTTTTTTCCGCATCTGTTGCAGCTTCGGATTTGGGAATAATCCCTATCCGCTTAACTGTGGAAAGTACTTGGGCATAATCCCTAAAACTCATTGTGAGGAGTACCACAGGAACCCCAAAGTAGCTGGCCTATTGAGAGGACCTACCAGCGAAAAGGGCAACGACCCTTACCTGATTGACTAGTTCCCACCCGTGAGGTAAACCAAGAGCTGTTGTTTGTGGCAAAGCGGTTATCAGTTTTACCTGAGCCGTGGAGTGAGGGGTACTGCCTCAATACGCAAGCCGTTAGACAGCATTGGTGGCCGAGTGAAACACCTGAACTGTTAGGAAGCTGTACATACTTGGGGTCCATATCTATTTTCAGTTGAATTGTTGCCGATCACTTCCGCTCCAGATCCAACCGTTTCAGATCTATTCTGAAAGTCGTTCCAGATCTAGTCGTCGTTTTAGATCCATCCGTTTTCGATCCCTTCCGCTCCGTTGCCGATCCCTCTATTGCGGATCCCTCTGTTGCGGATTCAGTTTTTTCTCCATATCTCCCTTGTTTTCACTCTGTTTCCCTTGAAATTTTTAGGGAACCCCTGTCATTCCATTCTACATCTTTCATTCCTGAGGACCCTATCCCCACTTCCCCTTTCCAAAGCCCGAAATCCCACATTTGTCTATTTTTAGGGTTTACCATAACTTCCTCAGATTTCCCCCAATCACCTTCAAATTTTACCATAGAGTTCCTTTCTAAATTCTACTTTTTTGTCCCTCTCTGCCAAATTTTCTCATTCTATCACCCCGCCTCTGAAATCCCCCTTTTTGCTTTCTTGTCCTTTCGACAGTGTCCAAAATCTAGTCAAACCCCAATTACCCATCAGATTGTTTTCCCAATCCAAATTTCCCTTTACTAAATCAGCTTCTGTTTGTGTTTTTCTACCCATTCCACCAAAAAAAAAAAACCTGGTTATGGTTGTAACCCGTGCAGGAGCACACACCATGGAGGAAGCACTTGCAGCCATCCAAACCAAACTCCAAGATCTGGATGAAAAATTTCTTAGCCTCCATCTTCAGCATTCAGCCATGAACAATACCAGACAGCCAGAATCTTTTGTAGCCACCGGGTTCTTTTCTTCCAGCAATTTTCGTGGGCCGAAGCTTGATTTTCCTCGCTTCAATGGTACTGATCCGACTGGATGGATATACTGAGCATAACAATATTTCAGTCTGCATAATACTTTTGATGTTTAGAAAGTTCCACTTGCATCCTTTCATTTGGAACAGGAAGCCCTTCAATGGTACCGTTGGTACATCAAAGCTCATCCCGAGCCAAACTGGACAGATTTTTGCCAACTCCTTTTGTCACGATTTGGCCCTAGTTCCTTTGACGACTTCAGAGGAGCACTCACTAAACTTTACCAAACTGGCACAGTGAAAGAGTATCAGATGGAATTTGAGAAACTAGCCAATCACACAGAAGGATTGTCCGATGAATTCTACAGGAGTTGTTTTATCAGTGGTCTCAAGGATGAAATCCGCTTAGAGGTAAAAATGTTTTGTCCTAGGGTTGGCTAAGCTGGCTGAGGACAAGATCGCAGCTCAACAACGCTCCAAACCCACCTTTGTTCCCTTCAGAAATATGGGTTCCCAACGACCTCCCATCACGCCTTCTCCTCAACCAACTCCTATCAAGCATTTGTCTGAAATAGAAATGCAGACACGCTGAGAAAAAGGGCTTTGCTATAATTGTGATGAGAAATTCACTCGGGGACATAGATGTGTTCAACAAAAGCTCTATCTCTTGGATGTGGATTCTCCGCCTGCCTTCGAACTTGGTGAAGAAGCTACAGATACAGTAGATGATCAGGTCGACATTCAACACCCGCCTGTTGACACCCCATCTCAGGACGACCCACCCGAGATCTCTCTCCATGCTGTAACCGGCGTCACCACCCCACAAACAATGCAGGTTAGGGGATACTTCAAGAAGCTCCCTCTTACCATACTCATTGATTTTGGTAGCACTCATAACTTCATTAACCCTCGGATTGCCAAATAGGCTGATTGTTTTGTCCATCCTTGCTCCAAATTTGAAGTCATGGTTGCCAATGGGGGCACCTTACCTTGCAAGGGGAAGTGTCACAATGTGCGTATCTCTATGGAAGATTATAACCTACGCTCTGACATGTTTGCCTTGTCCTTAGGCGGATGTGATGTGGTTTTGGGCATTCAATGGTTACGCACACTTGGCCCCATCTTATGGGATTTTGCTGAACTTTGGATGCGGTTTAAAGTCAATGGGGCACAACACAAATTTATGGGCTTACAAATAGGGTCTCTCTGCATCATCAGTTCACTTCGCTTGGAAAAAATCTTTAAGAAGAATTCACATGGTGTCATCGCTCAGCTCAATTCCATTCAGATGCACCCATCAACAGTCTCCACTACTTCCTTGGATAGATATGCAGGTATCTTTGCTGAACCAATGCGCTTGCTGCCTTCAAGAGACCTTTCCGGTAAGAATTTAGCCACATCTACCTCTCAGCAGGAAATGATGGCTATTTTGCATGCAGTATAGAAGTGGCAGCCATACCTATTAGGGAATTATTTCTGCATCAAGACTGATCTCCAGAGTCTAGAAAATTTTCTGGAACAATGGGTCTCCTCCCCAACACACCTGAAATGGGTTATCCAACTCATGGGTTATCCCTATGTGATCACTTACAAGAAGGGTAAGGACAATATGGTGGAAGATGCTCCTTCTCGCACAATTGATGACCTAGTTTATCTTACAGCTCTTTCTCTGCTTGTTCCAACTTGGTTGCAATATGATCAACAGGGCTCTCTCTTCTATGAACTCAATGCTTCTTCATCAACAGGGCACTCTGGGTTCTACAAAATGTCTGACCGGGAACAACGTAACTTCTTTTGGCAGGGACTAAAAATGACAATTCAACAGATGGTGGCTGTCAATGATACTTTCCAAGTCAACAAGGGTGAAATGACACTCCTTTCGGGATTTCTCAAACCCTTTCCCATCCCTACACAGCTTTGGCCAACTATTTCTATGGATTTCCTAGCAGCGCTCTGGTGGTACAATACCACATCTCAAAGGAAACCATATGAAGTAGTCTATGGAAAAACACCGCCAGTTCTTCTTCCATACACCCTTAGTAGCTCCCCAGTTCAGGAAATTGACTCGGTTCTTCGCACCCGCGATCAGATTCTTCTCATTCTGCAGGACAATCTTCACATGGCCAGAATTCGCCTGAAACAACAAGCCGATCAGCACCGTTTTGAGCGCATTTTCCACGCAGCTGATAGGGTTCTTCTTCATCTACAACCTTCCAAGCAATCCTCCTTGACACTCCAAAGGCGTCAGTGGCCCAAAATGTAACTCGAGGATGCTACCGGGGAACCACTCCTTCAGATTCTACAGCGATTTCTCCAACCAAAGCTTTGAGGACAAAGCTTTTTCTAAGGGAGAGGGGATGTTAGGAACCTATGTCAACCCTTCTCTTTACTATGTTAGTATATTGTTGTTGGACGCATATGCTTTGTAAGTCGTCCCATAGTATTTGTTGATCCGTAGTTTATATTAGCCCATAGTATTGACCCATAGTATTGGACGCATATGCTTTGTAAGCTGTCCCGTAGTATAATATGTCCCATGGTTTTGTCTCATAGTATTGGGCATAGACTTAGTATATAAGTGTGTGTTGAGCTCATTGAAGGCACGGTGAAATTAATTGTATTGAGCTTGCTCAAAGGAGGTTGCCTCCTCGAAGTGGCCCGTGATCAATATAAAAGTGATTCTAAGTCCATTATTTCTGATATCTCGTTTATTTGCATTAATTAATTATTGCAAGTTCTTCACAGCTATATAAGAAAGGCATGGGAGGCATGGTAAAGGGAGACAAAAAGAGCAAAGGAATGCTGAGGATATTCTGAAGGAAGAGAAGAGCTCCAAGTCTTCAAAAGCAAGGATGAAGGAAGGAGAATTTATGGCAAGGGAGGAGGATTCACACCAGGATTCTTGGTAATCATGTATCTTCTCCATTGTTTTAGCATGAATTGATTCAAGTTTCTGCCATTTAAGAGTTTTTTATGCTTATCATGCATGATTTTAATTCCTAAATGATTTTAGATCTTAATGAGTTTTGATGAATGAATCTAGATTTGTAGATGCTTGTAATAATCTTTTCATTTCTTACGTAGAGACTCACCACCTCTTAGCAAAATAGTCTAATATGTGTAGACACATCTCTGCACTAAATGCTGTTATCAATCTCTCCAAAGCAATGCACCCTACTATGCCTAGAACAACTCTTACACATTCTTCCATGAAAGGAATCTGTCATAACCTTACAATGACGAAAAATAGAAGATGCCAAGCATCATGTATCTGTCATAAGGTTGTTAGGGAATATCTTCCATGTGGACACTCATGCATCTCTTCTTAGGAGATGGACTTTGAATGGAGGAATCTCTCCCATGTGGACACTCATGCACCTTTTCTTAGGAGAATAACTCGGAGCAACCAAAAACTAACATTCCCTCTTTGTGAGGAAGGTGTTCTCCACCAATGTGAGCTTCTCTCTCGAAATATTGAACTTTTTCTTTGCACTGGATTTTGTTAGAATGTCAGCATCCTACAAATCAATTAGAACATAATCAAGAACAATAGCTCCCTTCTGTACTCTATCTCTCAAGAAATGGTACTGGATATCTATGTGTTTGGAGCGATCATGAAACATTGGATTCTTAGAAAGCTTGATTCAACTTTGATTGTCACAATACACAAAAGTGGGCTTCAACATCTAATTGATCAACCTTGCAATCAACTTGCAAAGCCAGATGGCCTTACAACAAGCAGATGGCACTGTCATGTACTCTGCTTCAGTTGAACTATTTGCAATTATGGCTTGCTTTCAGCTAAAATGGGAAATCATGTTTGATCCCAACCCGAAGAAGTGGCCTAAAGTACTCTTACGTGTGCTTCTAGATCTTGCCCAGTTTGATCTACAAACCCATGTAGCAACAACTCCATCTCCCACATACCTCAAGCCATAATGAATTATGCCCTTCAAATATGTCAGCACATGCTTGGTAGCTTTCCAATGAATTTGTTGAGGTTTAGCCATGAACTAGCTCAAAATATTCACTGCAAAATAAACATTATGCTTGGTATTCACAACATAGATAAGGGAACCAATTAGTTTCCTATAGAAAGATGAATCTACCAAATCTAAATCTAAATCAATAGATCACTTCTAATTTGTCACCATAGGGGATAGTTCGTTGATTTTACTAAACATGAGTTTTAAAATGATTTTACTAAATAGGTGGCAGCATTGACATAGTTGTGTGCCTCTGAGGCAACTTGGTTCTCCCCCAGGTCAGAACCAACGTTTTACTGCTGGACTACATCTTGCTCAACTTATTTTTTAATTAATTAATTTCATTTTCAAAGAACGTTTCAATGTATATGAACATTGCAAAGCTACCGGAAGTGGTAATTTCAACTCACAAAAGGTTGTATGGAATGATGGAGTTTATCTACGCACTTTCAAATTGTGTTTTTTTAATGGATTTTAAGATGGGTTGTTGCTAAAAGTGATGTCTTTCAACCACAATAACAGTTTAAACACATTTCCAGCATGTTAAATAATGAGAGAGAATGGGCTCCCTTCCCTTAGTGTAGGCTTGTGCAATGGTGGTTGAATTGCTGGTATGCATTTTTTACTCCGTTGCATTGGTAGCTATTTGTTGCTTCAGCCACATTTTTACTTATGTCATGAAGGTCACCAAGTTGCCACTCTCATACCTTTGAAGCCTTATCATCATTAGACAACCATGTTTTGACATAGCCCAGGTAATACACAAAAAAGTAATTTCCAGAAATTAACTTCAAATTGCTATCCTTGTTCTTCGTATGGTTAAATTTCTTATAGTAACCTTAAACGCAATGTTTAAATGAATTAGAATACCACCTAATTCCTCATCTTCTATTCATTGAATTTAGGGATCTTTATTGGATAGAAGGTGTCCCCCACATGTAGCTCTCCCATTT
Source organism: Larix kaempferi (assembly GCA_027924585.1). Taxonomy (NCBI): domain Eukaryota; kingdom Viridiplantae; phylum Streptophyta; class Pinopsida; order Pinales; family Pinaceae; genus Larix; species Larix kaempferi. The sequence goes on from BSBM01000887.1 coordinate 2,005,524, forward strand.
ATAGTAATTTGACCCCCTCCTCTTGCCAATATGATTAACTAAATGATGCACTTTCTTTAAAAACCCTACATCACCTAAATGAGCTCATGCCCGAGATAATTATATTCTTATTTTGTTAGATTTCAGGTTATGTTGATGAGTTAATTATTTAATGAAATTTGTTCACTAGTACGACCCCTTTTTATCCAGAGAGGGTATGTAACTCGAGCCAAATGACTTCATTGAATAGTCATTGAACAATTGGTTGCATTATTACAGCTTGATGAACTCCATTCAAACGATTATTAAACAGGTGGTTGCACTAACAAGGTTGCATGCCTCTAAGGGTTTTGAACTTGTGTCTCTATAGTTCAGAACAAGCATTTAACCCTGTGTTACTAGATCCACCACCCTAGTGTGTAGGATCCATGGATCCGATCCAGCTTCGGATCTGCCTGCATCTGCCTAGGATTTGTCGTGGAAATGGATCCCTTGAGAAGGAAATGGATCCTAAGCCCATGAAATGGATCCTGTGGAAAATCAAACAGATCTTGAAATTTTGAAACTGATCCTGAGACTTCTAGAGCTTTTGTGACCCAGCGGTCCCCCCAAAAATTGTTTTTTTAATGAAAAACTTCCAAAACCCTAAACACCTCAAGGCTAACCATAAACCCCATTCTTGGTCAAGGTATGTTCTATCTTTATGGTCAAGGTTAACTTTCAAGGTCTGATCTATCCTTACGTGCTACATTGTTGCTCACTTCATCCAGACTTTTATTTATTCCAGCCATAGCCTTCAAGAAAACCACTTTATTCACTGCTGATATAGGCATGTGGATGTGGCTCACAAAAAGACTTATTTCCAGCTTCCTATTCATGCTGAAATGGTCTTTAAAATTAACAATTATCAGTCATGGTTATAACTTATCAAATTTTCAGAGTTATGGTACATTAATGGTTAACACTATTTTACCAATGGGCATGCCCAAATAACACCCAGGATGCCTCTTTCAGATTTATATTTCCTTCATTTTCTGAATTTTGACATGCAAAGAGATTTGAAGCCTTCTCTTTGATATGGAATTCTTGTGTCCTCATGGGTAAATGCTACCTTCAACTAGGGCATCATCACAAGACACAGTGGCACCAACATCTTAGGTATTTTTTATGATTGCTTGTTGCTAGTTTGGGTCCCCAATGTGCCTAGGAATGCAGATTGAGGCTATTTTCAAGCCCATACCTGTGTAAAAGTGCCCAAAACCTCTACTATAGACTAGCTTGCTGCTGCAACTACACTCATAATGCTAGTTCAGTCGATATATTCACTCAGATTTGGAGTATTCAGGGCTGTTGGTACTTCAAACAATGCCCATAATTGCTCAAAGTGTGCCCAGAAAGCTTGTATGCAAACCCAAGTGAACATCATGCAAATGGGGGGGGGGTAACAGACCCCACACCAACACAATGACAGACATACCATCTCCAGATTTGTCTAGATAAGATAAGATAGGATAATTTTATTAATGTCCAACAAATGACCACAAACGTAGGTCAATGGGACGGTGATCTCTACAGTTGACCTCCATCTTTAGAATTCACTCTAGCCTTGGGAACGATCATGTCTCCTAGTAGTTGTTTGAGAATTTCACTATCAATTCCTTGGTCAATTGAAATTCAATTGAGCACATTTTTTGTTTGAGAAAATTGGACCTTGTCATAGAGCCCAATTCTTCAATGTTTCCATCTATTGCATCTGGGTTTCCTTATACATTATGCCCAATATTTTTATCTTGATCTTCTTATTCTAAAATACAACAAAAACATGATTCTATTTCATTTTATTCAACTCCATGCACTTTTTGTTTTCCTCGCTACATTCACTTACAACTCTCTCCATTGCTTTCAATCTTGACACGATATCCTGTAATACAACTTTTTTTTTCATTCTGAATTTGTGCCAAAGTGGTTGTTGGGGTTTTTTCTTATGTCATCTCAACTAGGGTTTCATATTGGGCTCCAATGACCCGCCCAACATTCGTACCATTAACAATGCTTGAAGAATGACAAAAGGAAATAATGAAATGTTGGTTTTATTGGCCATCCCATAGGAAACTTCTTTTGCAATATCCTACTACTCTCAAAGAACATGTTTATCAAAGACATTGATGATTCACATAGTGGACTCCCAAGAGGGTGTTTTCCATTGGACTTTGGTTGATAAAGAAATGACACTTGATCATAAACCCTTAGTTAGCTTGGGAGACTCATGATTTGGTTATTCACAACTGTAGTAGATCCAAGTTGACAAGGTCCATGTTCTAAGTGCTTAACATGGTTTCGTTTTGTTGGTGACTCTTTTGTGGCTGACTATGTTCATGTTAACAAGATTTCTTATTGATAATAGAAGATAATCAAGTATCTCCCATGCCTCATCCCCTCATTGACCATGTTGCCTCCTACCCCTTTCAACGTCACCTCCTACCCCTTTCAACGTCGGAGGTGGAGACAATGCTCTGCTCTTTGTTAACCATGTAACCATGCACTCTCAAAAGACTTCGAAAACCCTGGCCCTTATTATTTGCTCATAATGGTGCAAAGGGAAATATGCAAGAATCATGTGTTGCAAGTTTAAAATTACCCAAAATAATAATTTTACAATTAAATATTAATCTAAAAGGAAGTAGATGAAAATACCCCTCAAATATCCATTTGTATCATAACAGATCTTGATAAAAATTAAAAACATCCTGAAAATCCATGGTAAAGTTAAAACACAACCATTTATTTAATTGCTTCACTCTAGCAACACATAAAATTTTATCAATCTAAAGAAGGCCCAAGATCTTAACTTTGTTATTCAAGTAAGATATTTTCAAATAAGAGGACAATGGAAGTTCTACCTAGGGCCTTACAAAACAAGGGTTGTCATTAGTTTCTCTTATATGTTGTCAAATGCTCTTTGACTGTCATAATTTTGCATTCTTGGAGAGGAGGGTTAAAAAAGGTGTTGTTGACTTGCTAAAATATTTTATGAATCCTTTGCAATCTCCTATATGTCTTAATAATTTTTTAGCATCCTTATAATTTTGTGGTGTTAGAAGGTATTGAATTATAGTCACTATAGATGGATCTACCTCAATGCCATTATAATAGATGTGGTGTCCTGAGACTATGCCTTCACTCATGAGCATGAGGTACTTCTAATTGCTTAAGGATAAGGTAATTTCTTTTTGCATTTTTTAGTTCTCTGCAATATACATACACCCTCTAGTTTCTTCCCATTTTTGGAACAATGACTAAAACTGACAACATACTCACTATAAAAAATATGATAGATGAAATTTTCAACCAAAATTTTTTGTAGCTTTGTTTTCACTATGTCTTTCAGTGATGGATTCATCCTTCTTTATGGTTGTCTTATGGGTAGGGAGTCTCCTTGCATGTCCTTATGGTCCCAAGCCAAGGTTGAACTATGCTTCCTGAGGATTTTTAGCAGATACTTGTCATAGATAGAATTTAGTTGGATGCTGATTTTTAGAGTTTTCTTAGGTAAAATTTCTACAATTTTAAGTGTTTGTTGCTTTGTTTTAGTAGTGAACAAATTCTACAAACAAGTCTAATCTAAACCAACATATTCTCCATGGTATTCGTATTCTTCTTTACTAATGTCTCTAGAATTTTAGCAAAACTAGAGTACATATTTTGCATGTAATTGGAAATAGTTGTGTCTTCATTAGTGTCCTTAAGTGATACAACAATTTATATGGTGAGGAATGGATGTGTGATAGTTTGAAGCATTCACTCCCTTTATTATTGACCTACTCATAGAGGTGTCTCCGTTTAATAAAAAAAATGAAAGGGGATAAAGAGTTAATATTTAATGTGATTAATCATTTGTGATGTTCATATCCCTTGTCCTACAACATACATATGCATTAGTTGTGTATAGACAAGGTATTCCTAAATAAGTGGGTACCCACTAAGTTTTGTTTTACTTTTCCTAACTATGAAGTATTTTGGGTACTCACATGAATCAATTGATACTATGGCATATTCTAAAACTCCTTCTAGGTTATCAATTGATCTGTCTACAAGATCGAGGCAATAGGTGTGTGTCTTAGAAACTCTCTTTGGTTCAACCTAAAATTGTGTCCTGACATCACATTAATTGTTTCCTCCAATCCTATTAGGGTATTATGAATCAATATCTTATTTATGTATACATCTACTACAGGGATTCCCGGATCAAAGTATTTGGGGATGAATACTTTTCCTAACATAACATTAGGAAGCAACCCTATAACATTGGTTGCATGGGGGTATTTCCTCTTTCTTCCAGGTTTCTTAATGCATACTTCCTTGAATTTATTGTAGATAGAAACATCATTAATAGATTGAAAGAGAGGTATATTTACACATATTATTAATTTCTCCCAAAAGTTCATTTTCTAAATTAGTGTAAGTTTTATTTTGTTGTAACCTATCAGGATAATGTGGGGCTTGAGAAGGTTGATTTTCTCCATTCTCAAGGTTGTTGTGTTTGCTAAGTTCAGTGATACGTGGAGGTGAATAAGTTGTGACCACTCTTCTTGAGAGCAAGTTTAACTCATTTAGTTCTAAAAATTTCAATGAGTAAACTAGGTAATTTTTCATCTCATTAATATAAGCAGGTTGAATATATATATTATTGGGGTTTGGTCTAGGTTGAGCAAGCATTTTGGGGACGCTTAGTGAAGCTTGTTGAGTAGTAATTTGTACAATAGGTATAGGAGGTGGTATCAAAGCTTGGTGTTGGTGTTTCTATTGCCTCCTCTTATTAATGAAGAATAAATGATCTATTTTTTCCTCTACTCCTTGGTATACTACTTTCAAACCAAAAACAATTGTGTTAGGGATAAAAGGTTTGTCTACAACTGTATTGTTGATAGTGGGAGAAGACTTGAGTTCCACTACCAAATGGCTCTAGTGCTTATTTGGAGAAGGTAGTGTTGAACTCACACTATGATATTACATCGTCGAAGGTTGTTGGATATATACAATAGGTAGAAATCACATGGTCAGTTGTTGTTTCTTAATATTTTGGCCATTTTCAAATACAAAATGTAGAAAGGATGCCTGCCCTTGAATGATTTGGTTGTAGTCTCGGGTAGTGACTGGTTGATGGTTAGTTAGAGGAGGGGTTTCCACTTTCATGCCTAACCTTGCCACTTTCATGCCCATAAACTTGCCAGAACTAGAGATTAAATGTTGCTTCATGGTGGAAGTGAGCCCAAGAGTGCCAATAATCATTTTCAATGTTGTTTGAAGGGTCAAACAGGCTGCTGCTATGATGAATCATCTCATACTTGCCTAGATTAGCTCAAATCTAGTCTAAAATTGAATTCAAGGCCATTTAATGTTGTCTAGAATCTTTACCACATAACTGCTTTTTATTGTTCTTGGGAGGCTGATCCCATTCATATGCATGCCCAGAATTAAGATTTAGTTGCACAGACCTCATCAAATTTGGATTTGTTGCTGTTGTGGTCTTAATCATGCCCATACCAACTCTTGCCATGCCCATAATTCATGGTTTAGGGCTTCTTACTTTTCCCAGAACGCAGATACAAGGTTGGTTACTGTTGATTCATGGCCCGGAACAGCTGCTTGGTCCACAGAAGTACCCAAAGATGGCCAAAATATTAAGAAACAATCCCTAGATTTATTGGTGGAATAAACAACAACAACAGACTATTTTTTAGTGATTGTGTAGTTAAGCTCTACTCCTACTAGATTCTTTCTTATGTAATAAATATCAAATGGTTCTATGTCTTCACTTTGTCCAATATCTTCCCCTAAGTCTCACAAAAGCATCAATGTGAATGTGGAATAGGATATCCCACCTAGGGCCTTGCAAAACAAGGGTTGTCATTATTTTCTCTTATATGTTGTCAAATGCTCTTAGTGATGCATCTCTCCCCTTTGTTCAACATTTAGGGAACATTCCTTTATGATCAGTCATTGAACACATGAGACTTCCATTTAGGATCAATCAATGGGTAACTCCAAAATAGGGGTAGCAAGTTTTTTAGTAGGAAAATCCTTTTCAAAGAATTACGATGCAACATTCACTGCCTTAAGTCCATGACCAATCTAGTCCTCCAACAATATACAAATTTCTACAAGTTTCATATTGAGTTCCATTTTTTCCCTCTTTGTGCAAGAAGGCATATTTTAGGGCCATGAGACATGAAAAATGTTAATATAATTTGATGTCTGACCACACCAATATGTTGGGTCCTTGTATTTAATTTGTCTTCTTTCCAATAACCAATCTATGTTACATCAAGAGTTTTGTAAAGATTTAGGAGTCAAAAAACACACCCAAAATACAAGTTCAACTATTCCTCTTCTCCAAAAACAACTGTCATGCAACACCAGCCTCCTAGAGCTCATTCCTAATATAATTTTCACATTCTGATTCCAAACAGTTGCTATATGAGGGATTTGTAGTGTTATTAATCCACCCAAATTTCCAACTCAAATTTTCCCACGACAAAGTAGATATTGAGGTAGATTTCTTGTTTTGTGTGGATTTTTTTTGGCTTCTTCGAGAAGGTTTTTGTCATTAAAATAGATAGAAGTTGAAAATGCTAAGAGGATACTTTTCCTAGAACTATTATGTGTGACCTTATTAAGGGTTATTTTACAGGAAAACAAAAAATTAAAGTTTCCTAGAAGAAAGTGAAACTAAAAGTCAACTACAAGGAATTGTTAGTGTAGAACAAGGTTAAAGTTTAGAGTTGTTGTGCCTGAAATGAAAATACTATTAGAGTACTAATAAGGGAAAAAGCCTATTTCTTTGGGGAAGCTACCATGTCGAATAAGGAAACAACCATCATTGATCAAATTTTTGTATGAGAAGCTCAAAACATGTTGGGTTGTGAAGGGACCACCATGAGAGTTAAAAATTACCTCAAAGTGAAGTTCAATGGATATAATAAAATTGGCATTGATGAGGAGCATACCTAAACAAAGCAAACATAACAATTGGAAATTCCAAGGAAAAATTTAACTTGCCATCCCATAAATAAGTGCTTCAGTTGCAAACTCTGTCCTTATATGCCAATCTTAAGATAAATTTTGTCCAGGCCGCTCCTTAACATCCACACAGTGATTGCAATTTGTGCCTTCTTTGCTATCATGAACACTTCAAACATCAATGTACTCCATTGAAGACTATTGGATGTAAACCCTTGAATGTAATTTGGCAAGCATTATAGAAGAAAGCATGATAATTTCAATAAGACAAATATTTACTCTCCACCTTGAGTTTAGAAAAAAATGGTTGGTATTACATGGTGGTATTGTTTTTTAGACCCTTTATTTACTTGAATGTTCACAATATTTCTAGACAATTGTTCAAACATGTTCTCTTAAACTGTTATCTCAAACATGTTCGAGACTTTCTAAAAATGTACTTAGTACAAATGAGGAATATAAAAACTTAAACCGTAAGGTTCCCCTATTTAGAAACATTTATAGAAAGCTTGGACATTAGCATTGGTTTAAATCTTGTTTTCTTTATGCCAACACAAAGTTGAGCACATTGCATGAAATGCAAGATAAGATGAATTTTGTCAAAAAATAACTCTTTCAAATGTGGAATGAAATTGACTTATGAAGACCTACAGGTTCTTGTAAATTCTGCATATCATTGGTCAATTTCTTATGTAGTTGAAGAAGTGTTACTCATCCCTTTTATGACAATGATTCAAAATATGAAAGACATTGTGATTTCTTTTGTTAGGTGTGTGATCTAGAGTGTGGTGGCTAAAGTTTTTCAGGAAAGACAATTCATACCCCTAAATAAAGCAAGAGAGATAATTTTAAACATTCTAAATGGTGCAAAGCCATTTATTAGAAGAAAAGACATATCAACCTTAATCTATCTCCTCCCATCCAAAAAAGGAGGATATCAACTAATTCCTTGCCCTATATTCCTTTCCCTAGGTGATCAACTATTTCATAAGTCTAGGGCATTGAGACACTTGCACTATTTAATTAAAGATGAATTTGGGGAAAATGTGTGAGTGAACATAGTTATAAACCTCATTATAGGCATGTACCAGCCATCAAACAATCAGTTACATTAATTTTGGGTAGTTCTAAGCTTGTTTTGGATAGTTTTATGGATCATAACAGTAATAAACCTCTTCATTCATAGTTATGGGCACATTGGGAGTTATTTTAGCCAGTCTTCTAGGCATGAACAACCCTAATCTTTGAATCTGGGCACGAACAACCATTGTTTATAGTAAAAAATGCACAGAACAACCCTAAAGCCTCATTTTGGGCAAGGTATATAATATCAATCTTAAATTTAGTGTTGTTGGAAATTAATTAATGTGTACACCAATCAAATAACAAGTCTCTACACTGTTGAGTATCCATACAACATGATTAAACCTTGTCATCATTAATCATGGGCATGTTTCTTGGTAAAATTTCTTTGTAAATGGAAAAATGTCAGCTACAATGAAGGCTGATCCACTTGCAGGATGTTTCATTTAATGTCTTAAGGGAATTTTTGCATTAGTTAAGACTTAATCTAGTTCACACTCAAACAACAATGATAAAGAATGTATTTAGATTTGTATTAGCCTAGTAAGGAAGTACCCATTATAACAAGAAGCATACAATTCATGCAATGGGTCAATCTCATTCAAGCCATCCATAGAAGCATATCCATAGAAAAAAAATTCAGAATTTCCCAAGTCACAACAATGGTAAAATAAAGCAATCTAGTAGAAGTTTAAAACTCAAGGAAACCGGAAATTTAGATGGACCAATAAAAGCAAATTTTCATTGTCAAATCTACAAAATTAGCCATCCTCCTTGCGTCAATTGTATTCTTTCCTATCATTCTATGAGATATAGCTTGATCTTCCCATGCTTCCTATTGAACCTTTCCCATGAAATTGCTAGGATGTCCAGACTTCTATTTGACTACTCAATCCCTTGCTTCTTGACAAATGTGTGGGTTGTTCATCACAATCATCCTAGCATCATAAGTTGTACATATAGTTCAGATATCCAAAACAACCATATAATAATTCCTGGTTTTCTCAAGTATCTATTGAACCAAGGGTAAATGATTATGTACATTCAGTGCTCAAAAGGTGGGCCACTACATATTATGTATGTAATCAATCAAACAATTCAATTTTGATATATGAGTTGAGAATTTAGATGCAATATCTAGCTTTGTAACTTGTGTCCCTCTTTTGTGTACCCATATTTATTGTTTGTTATCTCTTTTGTCTACATCATGGTTGGATTCACACTTTAGTCACATGGATTCACCAATTTTTTCTTGGATTAAGGTAGTAGATGATAGTTTTCATAAATTAAAGGTAGTCGCATGTGTATATCTTGTGTTGCACGTCACTAATTTATAATAACCTTTTGAGATCAAGATAGATGATTTCAGTTTTTCCATTGTTGATGTAGTTAGATAAGGAGGGAATCCTATGGTTTACCATTCTAAATCTTTGTCAAAGGCCAAGCTCAACTAAAATAACTATTGTTTTTTTTAAAGTTATTTGCATTTCTTTCACTTTTGAAGAAAAAATCAAATTAAAAAGAACATTTGCTTTATAACAAGAATTTTTCCGTTTTTCGAAGTAGTGGTAGTCGTATATACTATCATCTTTGAAAAATATAAAAAATATTTAGATTGTTTTAGGTTTATTGTACGATTTATGTTTTGAAAGATAAGCAAACCAGGAAATTGTTTTAGATTTTACAATGTTATATACACATTTCTTTTTTCAGTTGCAACCATTACGCACACAAATGCAATACCCTTTTGAGTAAATAAAAACCTTAAAAAGAACCATTAATTTAAAATTTTCTAGTAAATTTTCTTTTTAGGTCACACAAACCAACTAGCTTAGGCTAGGGTTTTGGAATAGAGCATCTTAAACTTTCCAAGACCATTAAAATCTCAAAATCATAGTAAAACTATCGTTAGGTAAATCCACTTTTGTAGAGGTGTGCTGAGAGCTCCACTCAAACCGGAGTTAAGCACGAGTTCGTGTGAGATTGATCTACCAGGGATACCCCCCTGCTTTTCAATCGAGCATCTACCAGAGTTGTCACGTGTATGGGGATCCATTAGTACTTTGTGTGCTTCTGGATTCCGGGCTTAGTTACCCTGCCCATACGTGTCGATTCGACCTACGATTGGCCCCTCAGACTCTTTCTTCAACTGTGTTAGCCTTAGTATCTTTGACCTTTAGGGATTTACACAGGTGACGGTGGAAGGATATTTCCACTGTACCTAGGATAGATGTGGGAGGAAATTCCTTGCAGTTATTTGGGAGGGCGGTTGGTGATTCAAACGCTTGCACCCGAAGACTCTGTATTGTGGACCTTGAGTAACTATCCTTCACTACTCTACTGGTTTGTTCTAGGCCCTAATCATCCTAGACTTTCCTTTGAGAGTTCATCTCTGTTTTCCTGGTCTTGATCACAGTAGGAAAATTATATAGTGGTGTTTTGTTTGTTCCATGTTGTTCTAGTGGCCCCTAGGTTAATCACTTAGTATATTTTTGTTGCAGTTGCGGAGGACCAACCTCCTCGTAGGGAATTGCAGTTGTGCTAATTTTATATCATTTTTCTCATGCAGGCTTCCATTTGGTTTCTATATTGATTTGGAATTTCAATTGTGGAACATTAGGTAAGATGTCAAACATGGATCATGGAAAGAAAAATAAAACATTAAGACAAAAGGATGTAATATCATATTTTCAAAAACATCAATCCAATAATCCACATCATATTCATGCTTCAAGATCTCTTGATCAAGGTATCGGTGAGAGAGATGTCAACACTTTGGAGGATGCATCTGCAATCCATACAATGGATGGTAGAATACATTCCTCTAGTGATCAAAGTGAGATAAATGCATTTTCATTAGAAATTGGTAGCTCAAATGTTAAATATTTTTCCTTGCAAGGTGACATAGACCATTCACGGAAGAGGAAAAAATGCCAATGGGACTTTGGGAGACAATTCCAATCTGATTGGGTATCAAGATTCCCATTTATGGAACCGATACCTCCAGGAAATGAGAATGAGACCTCACGAGAAGTTAAATGCATTTCATGTACTTGGAAACTTGGCAAGGTAGTGAAATTGCAAATGAAGCTAGACACAATAGAGAAGCATGTTGGAAAGGTGTATGATAAGAAAACTGTAAATGATGAGAAGAAATCTACTGCTAGATTGAAATCTCCTAGCCAATGTCGACATCTCCAATATGAAGAGGAATACAATAAATTCTTAATAAATAAGAGAAAACTGGATGAAAGTGGAGGAACCATCACTTCTCAATTTGGAAAGATGATGGAAACAAATTTGTTATCGAAGACGATACAACTAAGCATTGTATTTCACATCATATCCAATGGTCGTCCTATGATAGATTATCCAAAAATGATGAAATATCTATCTTTTATTCAAGTGCCAAAATTTCCATCTTCTCATTGGTCTTTAACGAGTGGTTAGGAATGGGGAAAATATCTAGCTCAAGTAGAAAAGGATGATATGAAAGAGAAGATTGTGAATGCTACATTTTTGTCACTATCTTTGGATGAGGTTACGACTGTTGATAATACTTTATGGATTTGCATGAGCATTTATATGGTCAATGACCATATCAAGCATTCCTATCTACTTGGAATTCATAAAATGAACAAAAGTTCTACAACATAAAATATTTATGAACTTGTTATTAATAGTTTGAAGGAAATTGGTGGTATGGGTCATTCAATGATCGCAAAAAACTTGGTATGCGTTGGAGCAGATGGAGCATCAGTAATGCAGGGACAAAGGAATGGCCTTTGTGCTAGACTACAACTCTCAGCTTCACCATATATGCTTAGTATTCATTGTATGGCTCACGGGATGAATCTTGCATTTAAAATAGTGAGCAACTTTCCATTGGTTTCCAAAGTTAAATATCTTGTACGTGAGGTTCATGCATACTTTTGTCGGAGTCCCAAATGATTTTCAGAGTTTAAAAAATTTTCTGATGTTGTTACAAATGGAAACAAACTATTAAAAGATGTTGATACAAGATGGATCTCACTGAAGGGACCAGCTGAAAGACTATTCGATGAATATGCATCCTTGGTAGGGGTGATGTATGAACATCGCTTAAGTGTAGAAAAAGCTCAAACTCTTCTCTTTCTATTAACTGATATAGAGACATATTTAATATTGGCTAGAGTTCTTCCTCTGCTTCATGAAATGAGTAGCCTCGTGAAGATGTCTCAGAGTCGCACGATGTATATTGTTGAATACACAAATGCTAGAAAATTAACATACCTTGCATTAGATCATTTGTATATGATGGCAGAGTCTTTTACAGGTCCAACAGTTACAAATTGGATTAAGATAATCAATATAGAAAATGATGAAATTTTATTGAAGTTTGATGAAAAAGGGATTCTATAAATGGCAGTGTGTGGGTATATGGATCCCTTTTATTATAATGACAATATAGGAAGAACCACCAAAGAGTGCCCTGTGTCAAGAGAACAATTTAACAATGTTGTGATTTTAGTGAGGCGCAACTTGATAGCAATTGCAAAATCACTATCATCAGAGATAAGAGAATGATTTCCTCGAGATGAATTGTTGGAGGCCATGTCTGTGGTATACCCTCAATATTGGAACGATTGTCAATGTATAGACACTATAAAGGTTGAATTTATAGCAAAATGCAAGATTTTGCAGAGCCATTTTTGTCGAGAGGCCGTGATACAAGGAGAACATATTCAAGGTATTTTAGATCAAAAAAAATTGTGAGATCAAGCACGATTCTTTGCTAATACAATGTGATCTCAATTTTCTAAGTTGAAGAATCCTCTAGAATATGGTGCAATTACAAGATTATGGACTTAACTCAGTGGTAACAAATTTCCACTGCAAAAACTGTCAGAGTATTTCAAATTAGTGGATTTATGTCAAACCGTGATTTTGGGATCAATCGAGGATGAGAGAATGTTTATTGCATTGACAGTTTTGAAGTCAAAGTTGAGGAACAAGCTTGAAAAAAATGTGGATACATGCTTAAGATTATATGTAACAAAGTATGAGGTTGACAATTTTCCATATGAAAGAGCACTGCTCTTTCGCTATCAAATCGTGAAAGAAGGGGAGAAAACAATATGAAAAATTTCTCTAATGAACTTGATATGGAACATAATGTTCTTGAGGATCATAATGACGGTTCATCCAGAGAAGGTCATGTTCAGAGTGTCGAAAATGAGGACCAGGCCCAGAATGTGAATTGGGAAATGGATTTCACCTAAGATTGTATATGATCCAATACGCATGAGGGACTCTTGAGTCTTATTTTGGTATAGGTGTTCCATGGACCCTGATGGTGATCACTATATGTGAATTTGATCTAGCATTTTAGTTAAAAGTAGATTCTACATTGTACTTTTTTGTTGTAACATTGATGATTTGACATACATTTCCTTGATGCAGTTTATTTTAAGATTAATGTTTTGATATTTATCTTTTACATTATCTCTTTCTTGTATGTGATAGGATATGACGTTGGAATTTGACAAAGCTAGGCCTAGGAGCTATCTCTTCACATAGATAGTGTCCTAGCATTAAATGATAGATAACTAATTTGACTACACTTTTGCTAAGCAAGAATGAGCTCATTCAAGTACATGAAAGCATGTTGGTGTTTATCTCTAATATCTTGACAAATTTTTATGGTTTGTTTATTGCTTTTGTGTGAAGCATTTTCTCGATTTGTGGAGTTTGTGTGTATTTTGGTTAAATATTGTGTTAGACCCTTGAATGCTTCTAGTTCTCATTTTATGCTTGATTTAACCCTTTGTTGTAGCTTGAATCAATATTGGTTTTAGTTGATTTCCATTGATTTAGGGTTTGAGAAAATAAGTTTTTATTACCTTTTAGTTGCATGAATTAATTGTCTTCACTTTTTCGATTCTTTTATGCTGATTGCATATTTTCTTTGTAAATACTTATCGTTATTCAGAAAAATAAATGAGTTCTACATAGCTAAGCAAAGAGAAAAATGGTCTATGCACTAGGTTCTTATGCATTGATCGTAGGAGACTGTTGACGCAGAGTCTATCGATAGGGGTTCCTTCCGCACTGCCACCAACAAACTATCAACCTAACTCCCTTATGCACCGGCTCGGAGAGGTGTAACCCTTCCCAGCAACACTTGCGGAGCAAGTGCAGTCTCACCCGAGGTGAATAAGAGGGTTGCTGGAACCAAGTTTCCGCAGTTGTGTAGAGGATATGCACAATCTACTTTTGCATTAACCAGAGAGTATAACATTCACAATATACCATTAATTTGTCATTCGCATCTTAAATTATTCGTAGTTTCTAACACATATATTCATAACCTACTCAACAACATATGCACATCAATAAACAGAAAACATTCACAAACCCATTATTCATCATCGCATCATTACATAACAACAGAATTCATATCATAACCGAACATCCTCATTCATTCATCAAAGCCTGAGGAATAAACCTCGCAGAATTGTCAAGTCATCATATTGCGGATACAAAACGAACCCAAAAGATAGGATTAATCTCCAAAACTTCGATGCCCTTAGGCTTACAATCCTACTCTATTTATATTCTTCTACTTTATTACAAAATGCCTACATGGCCGACTTGACTAATCTAACAAATCTTATGCTTTCGCAAAAACGGAGAAAGGTTCTTTTTCCGCAGAATGACCCTTTCGCATCTTGTCGGCTTCCGCACTTCCTGCGGATCTATCCCATGCCAACAAGCCCCCAACACAATCTTGTGGCTCATCCCAAGCCACCTTAGCTGGACACTACTGGTTTGTAGCCATCGTTTGCTGTGCTCTATTTTTGAACTTGTTCTTGTCGTCTGGAACTCGTTGTTGTGTACTTCTCATCTCCATCCGTCGATCTTTGGTTCACTGTCATGTACTTCTTGCACTCATCCTCTTGTCTCTGGAAACCTTCATCATCTACCTCTTTGGAGTCTGTTGGTTCGCTCTGCATTTGTTCCATACTGAGAAGAAATTTTTTGACGTTGCCAAGGTGGGAAATAGGCCAAATGCTCTGGCACGTCTGTTTTGCACCTTGGATTGCTTCCTACTGGGGCTAGGGGGCTGCTACCCCTATTCTTTCGGTGGTCGCTGGGACCATGAAGCTTCGAATGACTACCACATACTTAGACATCTCGGATAAAACCTCGTCGCTGTGACACCCAAGTGCCTAGGATTCTTCCTACTCCAGGCGCTCATGCACACTCATTGTTCGGCCCGCAACGCCCCTGGTGTGCTACCGCACAAAATAAAATGGATAATCTCCACAGCCTCCTTGGAATTTCTAACTTATGTAATTACCTGACCCACTCACAGCATGGATTTCTTACTTCTGGTAAATACCTCTTTGCTTCGCTTAACCTCTAGTGCCTGTATTTATGCATTTCTCTTGTTCGGGACGCCTGCTTCGAAAACCCTCTGCAAATCCGTTCACTTAATGCAATGATTCTGTCATCATTTCTCTTGCGTGTGGTGACTGGGCTTCCTACGTGCATGATAGGTGACCATACTGCTCCTAGCTGCTCTTCGTGTCATCCTCGTGCGAACTATCATCCATGGTGCCATTGGCCATGCTGCCTCAATGTGTTGCTATGTGCCAAACGTGCCTAGTGTCAGCGCCGATCCAGGCCAACTAATCATCATATTTGCCAAAAAGACCTGTCATTTGAAAAAGTCCCATTTGCTTGCTGATGTGATAGGGTCGCAATCCAATCCCAACTGCGATACAACCCCTTCTTGTGCACATTCTCCTCCAGCTGGTGCGCCATCTGCCACCCTTTATCTTCCGCATCTATATATATTTATTATAATTTTATTTTTTTTGGTCCTCATCTGCTCTGCATCAAATCATGGTGATAGCGTTTCAACCTACTTCCATTGACTAATTTCGGTAATAGTACCCCATCCAAGCTCTGTAATTGTACTGCGTCGCTGTTGGTGATAAAAGTGATAACATATGGTCCCAACCAGTGCATTTGCAACTTACCAAGGTGTTTCGCAAATTCGCTATCATACAACAGAACTGTATCCCCCTTTTGGAGTTGTTTCATCTTGACATGGCAGTCGTGCCATGCTTTCTGGCGGTCCTTTTCTACCTTCTAGTGAAACCCTACGATGAATCGATCTTCGTCAAGCTGTATTAGTTGTGTCAAGCGTTCCTCCAATGCACCATCATCGCTCATCCTTGTTGTTGCGGCGATGCGCAAGCTCGGTACTATGTATTCCATTGGCATCACTACTTCCTGGTCGTAAACGAGTTTAAACGGAGTCTGGCTAGTCAATCGCTTGCATGTGGTGCGATATGCCCAAAGGACCGCTGGTATTTTTAGGTCCCAGTCGTCGCGGTTCACATTACACACCTTGGTGAGAGCATGCTCCAATATCTTGTTGAACGCCTCAACTGTCCCATTTTCCTGAGGGTGGTAAGGCATACTCTTCTTGTGCTAGATCTGAAACTCTTATGTCATCGCGGCAATTGTTTGGTTGACAAAGTGCATCCCTTGGTCACTTAGCAAGACTTTTGGGCATGCAAACCTGGTGACCACATTGTCAAATAGGAATCGTGCTGCGGTTGCAGCAAAACAGTCTTTTACCGGTGCAGCTTCCGCCCAGCGTGTTAGGTAATCTATCACAGTGATGATGTAATGCGACCCAGTTCTCTTCCCAAGTGGGTTGATGGGTCCCAAAAAATCAATAGCCCATTTGTCGAAGGCCTGTAGCGTTACTTGTGGTGCTAGTGGCATTTCATCGCGACGTGAGGGATTCCCAGTGCATTGGAATACGTCGCAGCTCTTGGCATAGTCTACAACGTCTCCATGCAAATTTGGCCACCATATCCCTGCTCGAAGGATTTTCCTCACAGTTGCTCGTCCACCGTAATGCCCTCGGCAATTCCATCATGAGCTTCCGACATAATTTGTTCCTGTTCATGCGGAAGGACGCATCGTCACAGAATCTAATCTGGGCCCATTTTATATAACTCTCCTGCAATTAGCTGAAAGTCTGCGGCTCAGACAACTAGTTGATTCTTTTGGTTGGTAGTGAGCTCAGTCGGTGCCTCCCCTGTCGCCAAGAATTGAATGATTTCCTCATAGTGGTTATCGGCCATGCCAATCCTAAAAAACTGAGTGTCCGACAATCCTTCATCTATGCTCCTTGGTTGCTCTCCTGATTCTATTCGTGAGAGGTGATCGGGTCCTACGTTCAATCGTCCCAGTTTTACGATAATCTCGAAATAAAACTCCTGAAATAGTAATAGCCAGCGGCAGATCCTCCCCCTAACATAGGCTTGTTCACCAAGTATTTCAACGTGGAGTGATCCGTAAACATTTGGAAGTGGTCCCCTAAGAGGTAATACTGAAATTTCTACAAAGCATAGACCATTGCCAACCCTTCCCGCTCGGTAGTTGTATAATTCCTCTCTGCAGTAGATAATTTTCTACTTGCAAATGCTATCGGGTGGTCAATGTCACCGGTTCCTGATTGGGCCAATATAACGCCAACTGCGACTGACGATGCATCGACATTTACATGAAATTCCTTCGTCCAATCTCGGAATGCGAGGATCAGAGCTGCGACCATCTTCTCCTTCAATATGTCCAATCTTTTCTGACATTCCTCGATCCATTCAAACTTTGCATCGTTCTTTAGTAACTTCTCCATAGGCGCTGTAATGGTTGCATAACCTTGAATGAATTTTCTTTAGTAACCTGTGTGTCCCAATGTTGCTCGTAGTTGTTTGGTCGTAGTTGGTGGTGGGAGGTCAACAATGATGGAAATATTTGTCAGATCCACCAACATTCCTTTGCGACAGACAATGTGTCCCAACAGTATGCCGAATGGAGCACAAAAGATACATTTCTTGAGGTTTAGGGAAATTTGGTGTTGTCGACAATGTTCTAGCATAAGTCTTAAGTTCACTACATGATCTTTGAATAGCCCATATACCGTCCAATCATCCATGTAAACAACTAGGAACTTATGAATATAATCCTTGAATGCCTCTACCATTATTCTGGAAAAGATTGTGAGAGCATTCTTTAATCCAAACGACATCACTGTGTACTGGAAGCAGGCCCACTCTGTAACGAATGTAGTCTTGTGTCGATCTTCTTTGGCAATCTTGATTTGGTGGTAGCCCAAAAATCCATCTGTAAAGGAATATATATCATGACCACCTACTCCTTCAAGCACTTCATTGATGAATGGGGTTGGGAACGGATCATGTAGGTAGGCATCATTCAGTTTTCTTAGGTCGACACATATTCGTACCTCTCCGGTTTTCTTGTCCTGAACAACCATTGGACTGATCCATTCTGATTCCTCGACAAGTTCAATAATGCCCGACTCCAAAATTCTTTCAATTTCGGCTTGCACTCATTCCTTGTATCTCGGGTTCAATCGATATGGCCGCTGCTTAACCGGTTTCGCACCAGGCTTTAGAGGAATCCTCATTTCCCCTAAATATCCAAAAATTCCCTTCATCTTTGAGAATTTCGTTGGAAACAAATCCTAAAACTCATGTAGTAGGTCGGTCATTTTCACAATGGTCGACTTGTCCCAATAGTCACCAATGCTTGCGAACTTGGGGTTTTCCTCCACGGGGGGTTCACACAGTGAACTTGTTACATAGCACGATTGTTCGCATGATATTAAATAATATCCCTAATTTCACTAAATATTGGAAAATGCGTCCTAAAATTGTATTGTTGAACCCCCTTCCCAATATGCCTTTCCAATTAAGAAAACCCCTAGTTTCACTAGATATTGTAGGTATACATTTTTATCAACCCATTTTTAACACCCCCTTTATATCATATTATCAATTTGTAACAAACAAGAGCCCTAACACATCTTAGTATAAGCAAACAAGATGCTAAATAAAATAATAGTATAATGCTAATAATGATCCCACTAGGATTGTAGGGGCAACTGATCAATTTGTAGCATTGGATAGTGGAAGACCCAACTAAATAGTATTGGGGAAGGAAAAATACGCAAAAGAAAACCTAGTCAAGGAATCAACATAACAAAGAATGTAAAAGACTGATAGTCCAATTGTTAGTAAAATGCTTAGAAAAGGTGAGAATTGTAGATGTTTCACACCACAACCTGCCAATCTACCAATTTTATAGATGTAAATACAAATATAGCCATAGAGAACTCATCTTTTCTATAATATTATTAAATTAAACTCCATAAAAATAAAAAATTGAAACCCTTTTGTGGATGGACTCCCCTACCTTCCTATCAAAACAAACATCATTGATGTTTGAACCCAAATGAACATAGAAAAACTCCTTTTACTTTTCAATAACACCACACGATCATATGCATAGCTTAGATTTGGGTCACTCACAAGATCCAATAAATTGCCTCCACTTCCTCTACATTTATTCTTGCATTCAAGGTAATTAACAACATTTAGTTACCTTTTCTTGGGTTATATCTAGTTTTTTTATCTTTACAAGAGAGGGAAAAATCTCAATTGTTATGTTTCAAGCATGTAATAGTTATAAAGATGCACAAATGGTGAAACTTATATGATACCATTTCATGGTAACAATAACACATAGGGTATGGAAATAAGGATTTAGATTTTCACCTATGTTCATGTCAGTTCCAATACAATATTAAGATAGATTCCTTGCATATAAGAATTGAACTTACAATTATGAATGTGCCAAATATAACTCAATCTAACAATTGTTCCTAATTGGCAATGTGAAAATATTAAAGAAGAATACAGAAAGTTGAAAGAAATAATTAGTCAAGAAACATTGATCTAACTTTTCTTGGTTCCAGTGAGACAAAAAAGATTGATCTCAATTTTCTTAGTTGTCATGGAGCAAGGTTTAATTGAATCTCAATGCCCACCTAAAACCCAACCTAAAAAATGAAGATTTAAATTTTTTACTTGAATGCCTACAAAAAATAAAATACAATTGTTCAAGTCTGTAACCCCCGATTAGCTACATCTCTTAACTTAAAGGTGAAAAACAATATAACATCAATTCAAACCAAACCTAAATAAGCTATTAAATAAGTATTCCTAAAGGCCAATAATCCAAAGAGACTTCCGTCGATATTATCATTGGTACAGTATATCAGATTTATGCAAAACTTAGGATCATAAGCAATATCAAATAAAAATGGAAGGTCCTTAAGTTTTGGGTGGGTATGAATTGAGCCCATGATTTGGAGGTATGAATCAATCCCACGATTTAGAGGTTATTCCTCAGCACAACCAAATAAAATAACCCCCAATATTTATATTATTATGTCAAATTAAAAAACCCCCTTGACCTCTTAATACGGGGCAATATATTTTTGAGGTTTTTAGGAGTATTCAAACCCCTAATATGAATGGACGTGATATGATATTGCCTCACTAGTGAACCCCCCGTGTTTTCCTCCGACCCAATATTCACCTTCTTGAGCTTCAATTGTTGCTGAAATTTGTCCGACGGTATGTCTGGTGCCACAACACTACGATTACCCTCCGATTCCGGTACATGCGTGGCCTGGGGGTCATAATCATCTTCGTGTTCTCCGGTGACATTGTAACACTCCATCAACATTTTTGGTTTTGCGGTCCATTGGAGTACCATTGGTTGTCCGGTTGGTACCGCTTCAAATATCTTCTCGTGGATCGCCTGTAGTGCGGTGTGGATTAGGGGATTTATATCTGTGAATGAGAACGTTTGGCTGAAGCCAATCATAAGCTGATCCCAAGATGTTGTCACACGTCGCAGTTCTGCTATGACATACCAGCTCCATGGTACCTCATCCAATGTGTGTACGAATTCATGTACCCACTCTTGTCATGCTCTCAATCCCCATCGATGTTGACAGGCATTTAGATGTGTCTTCAGGTCTCCCTGTCCATCATATCGCATCTGATCGTCCTTCGCGTCTTCGTCGAACCGAACCTCCATGAGGAGTCGACATAGTGGCCAAGATCTGATGTTTGATTTATGCGCTGCCCACCATCGCATAGGAGTACCCTTCAGGGCTTCCTCCAGGGCTAGAAGACGTTGTGGTTCTGCCACCTTCTCCTCAAATTCGGTGAGGAACTTGTCCAGGTTGGGTAATCCTTCATAGGTAAGTAGTGCATACTCCTCTAATGCTACCATCTGCAGGGACTGGGTTATCTGTGTGCATCTGTGAAAGGACACTTCATGCATCCGGTTCTTCCAGTTCTCAAGGGCCTCATCTGAATCAGAGGATGCCGAGCTGTCACTGCGCCATTCTAGTTCTCCATTCGTGGTGGGGTTAACATAATCCTCAGAAATGTTGTACAAATTATCCCATCCTTCCATAATCTCGTCTCTAGCTAGCTCCGTATAGCGCAGGCCTTCCACAGGATCCAATGGTGCGATGACCCTCATTTCTTGATTTTTGAATGACATTATCCTTTTCTTAAAGTTGATGATCACTTGATTCTCCATAGCCTAGTCTATCCCCAGCAGTACTAGATAGGGGCTGGTGTTATCCACAATCTCAATAACATCGAAATCCGCATACGTTCTGAGCCCTTCAATTTCAACTGGAAGTTGACATACCTGACCGAGTGGGGTGACCTTGCTCTGGTTCGCCAGTCGTAGCTGTTCTGGTGACCACATCATCTGCGGCTTCCCCATCGTCTCCCATGTCTGCTTAGTCAAGATATTCACGTCCGGACCCAAATCCAGAATGATGGAGTCGACATCAAACTCTCTGATCTGTGCCGACATCCGCATTTCCCTGCCCGTCTTCCTTTTATGTATGCGATTAACCCTCTGTTCCAGTCGTGCACCTCCTCGTCGTTGTAGTAAACTCTCTATTTCTTCCAATACATCCGGGTCTTTTGCTAAATCTAGGAAATTGCCCAAGAAGGATTTTAAGGTGTTTTCCTTCCTTCGCGACTTCGTTGGGTCGAATGTTGGCGGCATGTCATAGATTTCTTCCTCAAGAGGTACCTGTCTCCTATTTCGCATTGCACCTTGTACCTTTGAAATAATGTCCTTTTCGATTTCTGCGCCACCGTTGTCCTGCTTCCGACGTGTTTGTGTTGGCCTGATATTGGTATGTGGCTTTTCGTCCCCATTCACCACTCCTCCTTGTGTCACTATTCCAATCGTTGTGTGGGTGCCACTAGATTTTGTTGAAATCATCTGTACGGCAGGCGGTGCATTTGAATTGTTTAAGTTCTGGTTCTGCTTCATTTTCCATTTCGCAATAAGCTGAGGGCAGTCTGCTATACTATGATCTACGGCACTGCAGTGTATGCACTGCGGCGCAGGATTTGGGAAATCTTGCTGGTAGTCCCCTTGTTGCACACAATTGTAACAGATGATTGGTCCTCTTCCTTGTCCGGCAGCTCCTCCGCGTCCTATACCTGCACCTCGGCCCCCACAGAATACTCCCCTAAAGCCTCCACGTGGCAGTCCATATTGTTGGTACTGTGGTTTCCCGTACTGCGACTGCTGATACTGTTGTTTCCCATACTACGGCTGGCCATACGGTGGTGGTGGATACTGTGGGTGCCCATACTACTGCTGCCCATATTTTCCTTGGTCATATTGCTACGGTTGGTTATACTACGATTGTTGCTGCACCACTGGGGACTCTTCTCCCTTCATGAAATATGTGTCTGTTGTGCAACCTTGCAGTAGGTCATAGGCCCTGCAGTCCTTCTCATCATGACCAATTGATCGAAAAAAATTACAGTATAAGTTCGCTGGCTTTGATACCATCTTTTGCAGATATATGCATTCCTCCGTTCAATGCTCTCTGGTCTGACAGATAGTACACCATGGCATCCCTCCTTAACGAAGGGGGTTTGGTGCCCCCGCCTGCAAATACTCACTGAATTTTGGGCAGTTGTCCTTATGGTGCCTCTCCCTTCTGCATCTGGTACACCATATGTCTCCACAGGTTTCCTTTCCCTTCCTGATATCCTCTAGTTGCAATGTTAGATTGGCCAAGTGTGCCTAAACTCTATCCATTCCCATTCCTACTTTGCCAATTGGTGAAGCCTCCAGCTTCATCGTGATTTCTAGCTCTTCTGCCTGTGTTGCAACCTTTTGTTGCATCAGTGGTCCTCGGATATGCGATACCAAGCCTGCAATGAACCACTGTTTATGTTGCCGCTCATTTATCGGAAAGCTTACTTTCGCTATCAATGTCTTGTATCGCTGGTTGAATTCCCACACTGACTTGTTCGGAATTGCTTAATCTCTTTAAGCTCAGTGACATATTGCGACTCAGATATTGGTTTTTTAAATTCGTCAATCATTGTCATCCTGACCTGCTCCAATGTTTTAGCCGTTGTTCCCACCGGAACCTTTACAAACTTCATGTACCAGTCTAACACCCGACCCCTAAGGGTCATTTCTAGCTGTCCCATCTTTATCGCATCATTCTGAACCTACTTCATGGTTCAGACTACTTCGCATATAAACCAATACGGTTCGGGATCCTCAGTCCCATTCCCCTGAAATATAGGGATATTTTCCTCGTCTGCCATCCTAACGTTGCTAGTATTGTTGTTCACTGAAGCACTACTCTTGCCGCTGCATGTAGGGAAACTCTGCGAATATTTTTGATTTCTTCCTATGAAATTCAGAGTAGTGTGCGGGGTCAAAGGTACGTGGTAAATTACAATCTGATCTCCTTCTGCCTCTAGGGTAGCCTAGTCGATGTATTCTCCGCAATGAGGTCGCTTCCTCCTTTGTGGTCCTATCCTGCGGTTCTCTGTTCCGGTCCTCTCAAGAGACTCTCTCTCAGTCCTCCTCTTCTTCTCAGGACGCCGGAATATTGGTCCACTTCTCAGGAGACCACACTCTTCGTCAACTTCCCTTTCAAAGTCATCATCGCTCATGTCCTTCTACCACATCTTTCTGTCAGAATCGCATTTATGTGATACCTTCACCCTCGCACACCGATTCTTCTACTCATCAGATGACATCCTCAATATTCCTTTTTCGCAGACAAGCATTTTAATCCATAGTTTTAACGATGACAAAAATATTCCTCTTGGCCCCCTGAAGAAATTTCTTTCGGCGTCTCTATATGAATTGATAGTATCTACTGCGAATTCAGTTATGTACCCTTCAAGGATACTATCTACCCAGAAATCAACAGCTCGTGATACCTTATTATTGACCTGCTTCAGCTGTCGCACCAACTTTGGGGTCCAACACTCAGGTTCATTCTTCTGGCAGTGGTTCTTGCGGAATGTCAACTGTGCTAGCCACTTGTGCAATAACATCGGGAATTTGCAGAAAAATATTTCGTGAATATCTGAATAAACGTAGCTTTCTAACCAGTCGGTTGCTGTCTGCTTAGGATCTCACTTCTCACTTCCTGCGAATTCTTTTGCATTCTTATCGAACCACTCCTAGATCTTTGGTTTTGTCAGGTGCCACAACATATCCTCTTTTCTCCTTCCTTAGGGTCTCGGCAATGGAACCATTTGTTGACGTAGAGTCTATCGACAAGGGTTCCTTCCGCACTGTCACCAACAAACTATCAACCTAACTCCCTTATGCACCGGCCCGGAAAGGTGTAACCCTTCCCAACAACACTTGCGAAGCAAGTGCAGTCTCACCCGAGGTGAATAAGAGGGCTGCTGGAACCAAGTTTCCGTAGTTGTGTAGAGGATATGCACAATCTACTTTCGCATTAACCAGAGAGTATAACATTCACAATATACCATTAATTTGGCATTCGCATCTTAAATCATTCGCAGTTTCTAACACATATATTCATAACCTACTCAACAACATATGCGCATCAATAAACAAAAAACATTCACAAACCCATTATTCATCATCGCATCATTGCATAACAACAAAATTCATATCATAACCGAACATCCTCATTCATTCATCAAAACTTGCTGAATAAAACTCGCAGAACTGTCAATTCATCATATCGCGGATACAGAACGAACCCAAAAGATAGGATTAATATCCGAAACTTCGATTCCCTTAGGCTTACAATCCTACTCTATTTATATTCTTCTATTTTATTACAAAATGGCCCACATGGCTGACTTGACTAATCTAACAAATCTTATGCTTCCGCAAAAACGGCGAAAGGTCCTTTTTCCATGGAATGATCGTTTCACATCTTGTTGGCTTCCACACTTCTTGCGGATCTATCCTGTGCCAACAGAGACCTATTGGCATGAGACCAACATTCCTCTAGTGCAATTGGCTTAATTACATTGCATAATTTTCCTAGCCTCCACGGGCATAATTGGCTAGTGGAGGCCAAAATCATGCATAATGTCTGATTATATCATTTTATCTGTTTGTCAAGATTCAGGTCCCCACATGTCCATTAGACCATTAAGGGATGAGATAACAAGTGGAGTCCCCATTTTCCCTGAATCTTGACAAACATTGGATGAAGAGTGACACCTGAATATCACATCGTTTATTAGTTATTAACTTATTATCTTTATCTATTTATGAGGTGTCATTCTTATCCACTATGAGTTCAGTGACACCTAGTCTTGTTACTACATTAAACTCTGCCTGTAATAATCCAAATATGGTTGTTGCTTATGCATTTCCATCAAGCTTTTACAACCAACGAGTTTTCTTTCCCCCTTTTTTCAAAGTGGTTCAATATTTTGTTTTTGGCCATGATTCTTCATTCTTGTGGTTGTCTTTGTTTGTTTTGAAGCTACTCCGAGCTATAATTTTTAAATATTTTTTCTTATGTCATAATATCAAACACTTGCTCAGCCAACGATTTTTTCTTTTTTCTCTGGCACTTGATCAAACACTTACATGCATCCTCCAAACACCCACATTTAGAATACATGTCTACAAGATCCACTCAGCTTTGCTTGGATATGAAGGCATCATTAAGGCCACTGCCATTTGGTATTGAGACCAAAACTTTAAATAGAGCAATTGAACTCAACATTTGAAGAAGCCTTGAACTCAGAATTAACAAGCAGAGTGCCATTCAATGTGTTTTATAAATTAGTGAAAGATTCACCAAATTTTTACAAAATTTATAATTCAGTAAAATATTCGCCAAGTTTTTACAATATTTTATAATTCAGTGAAATATTCGCCAATATTTTACAATATCATATAATAAAATGAAATATTCACCAAAAAATTATATATACATATTATATTATTGATAAAATCACCTTCAAATTTTCCTATATATCAAGAAGATTCGCCCATTTTTTATACATATAAATTTGGAGGGGGTTCTTAAAATCATCCTTGGTTTTCATAGTCGTATTTATTATTATTATTATAATTTGTGCAAATGACAACCGCCAGCAAGCTGGTTTTCATATGGCATATGTCTAGTTGCACCCCAAAGGAGTTTTCACATACATATTTTCTTTTAGAAACCCCAAAAAATCATTTAGATGGAGGAATTCCCCTCTCCAGCTACCACTTCTAGATGCAAACTGGAAGAAATCTGCTTGATGAAAGATTCCTTTGAGTATGGATGATGGTACAACTGAAGATGATGTCCATTATTGAGTATGGGCATGCATGCATAATCTATTATTTTAAGTTTGACAGTCCCATTATCGAAAATTGTATCTACCTCATAAGGACCCAATCACCTGGTTTAAAGCTTTCCCTTTAAGTCTTTGAACCTAGAGACGTATAGGAGATCCCAATCTCCTGGCTAAAACTTCTTCGTTTTGATGAGTTGATCATGCCACTTTGCATGTTTTTGTTGTACAATGGCAGTGTGTTGTAGCGTTGCCAAGCGAATCCCATCCGGCTCATTAAGTTGATCTAGCTGACGCTTTTGTGTTGTAGTCAAATCCAAACCAACCTCCATAGAGGTTATGAGTGTACATATTTAAGATTCAATAGGAAATATGGGACACTTACCATACACAAGCTTGAATGGAGAAAAACCCATGGTATTCCTATAGTCCCACAGAGCTTCTAGGAGCCAATCGGCCTAGTCACGATAGTGACTAGCCATAGTCTTTGTGAGAATATTTTCCAGTACATTATTGGTGCTCTCAACTTGGTCGTTTGCTTGTGGGTGGTAAGGCTAGGTGATCCGATGGCATATTTTATATAGTTTTGCATTCAACTTCTCAATCTTGTGTCTTGTAAACTATGTTCCTCTGTTTGTGACTATCTCTCTTGGTGTCCCATAGCAGATGAAGATCTCTTCAAATATAAATTTTGAAACAACCTACTCTATGGCCCTTGATAGAGCCTTCGCCTCGACCCATTTGGTAACATGGTATGTGCACACTAGAAAGTAGGATTTATGGCAAGATGAGGGTTTAATTTGTCCTACAAAATTGAGCGTCCTTTTCTCAAAAGGTTCTACTATTAGTTGGGTCTATAACGACATTTCATCATATTGAATGGGTTGGCCCATTCAATGGAAATTGTCACATCCTTTTACATACTTCTTTGCATCCTTGAATATAGTCGGATATAAGTAACCCGTGTGAAACACCTTATGACATGTTCGCTTGTTAGCAAAATGCCCCCCACAGGGCTCATCATGACAAGTCTTAAGGAGTTTATGGATTTCATCATCTTTAACACATCACAGAATTTCTTGATCTCTTCTAGTATAGAAGAGATATCCTCCTATCCATGAATACCTGGCACTTTGTTGAATGATCCTACATTGATCCCTCGGAGAGAGATGGTGTGGCAACTTCCCTGCAACATGATAATTAGTGATATCTACATACAACAATGTGTGAGTTGACAATGCAAACAAATGTTCATCCAGGAAACTATCTTTTACAAGTACAATATGACTATCAATGGTAAGCCTAGCGAGCAAATCCACAACAACATTTTCCTTCCCAGGTTTATCAATAATAATGATGTTGAATTCTTGTAGCATAACATCCACCTAGTAACTTGAGCATTTGTAACAAGTTTATTTGCTAAATATCGGATGGTCGAGTGATCGGTATGAACAAAAATAGGGTAACGAGTAATATAGTGTTGAAACTTGTTAATTTCAAAAACAACAACAATAAATTTATTCTTTGTTACCGTATAATTTGACTCAATGGGGGTCAAATTCTTGTTGGTGTAGTAAATTGCATAAGGCTTCCTTTCCTCCTCTTGTCCCAGTACAAATTTGATAGTAGTATCAGAGGCATTTGAAGAGATGCAAAATTGTAATGACCAGTCAAGGCCACACAGAACAGGGGTTGTAGATAATTGTTTCTTGAGAGCTATAAAGGAAAATTGATAGATACCAGTCCATAAAAATTATATATCTTTGGTCAGCAACAAAAATAGAGGAGATGCAGTCTTAGAAAAATTCTCAATAAATCATCGATAATAACCAACATGTCCCAAAAAATTGCGAACCTCTTTTTGTGTTTTTGGAATAATATTTTTTAGGATTGCCTTAAAATTGGTTGGATCAGCTTGTATCCCTGTAGAAGAAAGATAATGTCCCAATTCCACCCCTACAGTCATCATCATATGGAATTTTTATGTGCTAAAAGAAAGATTGGTATGTTTGCAGCGTTGAAGCACTTTTTCCAGATCAAATAACGCTTCATTAAATGAAGCATCGTATGGTGTAAAATCGTCCATGTAAATTTTGACATTGTCATTGACCAGATCAAAAAAATTTCCTAACAAAGACCTATAGAAATTAGTAGCAGTTGCATTGCAGATCCCAAAAGGAAGGACACTATATGCGAAGGAACCCCAAGGGAAAGTGAAGGTAGTTTTGTCTTGATCTATAGGAGCAATCGGTATTTGAATGTAGTCGCTAAAGCCATCAATAAAATAAAATAACTACTTCACTGAAAAGGTGTCATGGACTTGAATGATGAATGGCAAGGGGAAGTGGTCCTTTTGTGTTACCTTATTTAGTTCCTAATAATCAACACAGATTCTCGATTTACTATTTTTCTTAGAAATAATAATGGGCGGTGATACCCATTCGTTGTTGGGGATTAGGTAAATAAAGTTGGCATCCAACATTTTTGAAGCTCTTGTTTGATAATGTCTCTTAGGACAGGGTTCATTCTTCGTTGCGATTGGTGAGTGGGATGACATTATTCCTTTTTATATCTATGGTGGGTACACAAATTTGGGTGGACACCCTTCATGTTCATGTAATCCAACACAAAGGCTTCAATGTTTTTCTTGGTTTGATTTCTACTGGAATGTTGTTATGGACAATCATAGTGGGTACACCTTCTTCACCAAGATATGCCTCGGGACTTTCTTGAGCGTCATTATCCCTTATAGATTTAGTAACTGGAAAACATGATGGGAGTGTTAATTTTTGTATCTTGGATAGGTACTTCTACATAAGCCAGGTGTCACTATCGAGCATGCAGGAGTCATCTAGAATACCTCTCTAAGAGATTTATTGGGAGGGCAAGTGACTTTCATGTTATGATGGAAAAGGTGATTTAAGTTGTGTCAATGAATGATTAAGTTGTAGCCACATATCTCAAGCGATCTAAAAACAATTAGGAGACCTAGAGGGCCCATGGTATTTTAGTCACTGTAATGATATAAAAGAAAGAATAGGAGAGAGGAGTTGACATACATCATTCATATAGAATGAGTGAGAGAGGTCTCATTTAGTGGGTGGAGAAGGACTTCCATCCAAGTGTACATGTGTCGGGGTAGGGTAATGTTAAATGTATAGCATCACGATTCATTCTCCAAGACAATCTTGTGCAGTTGGGATTGGGTCTCATGTGCTGAGTTAGGGGGCCTGAGTTGGACTCAGGAGCTTAGAGTAGATTCTTGAGTTGGACTCAAGAATGACTAAGCCTTTAGTTGTAAAAGGTTATTTCTCATGTGTTGAGGTGAATGCTTTGATGTATCAAAGTGATGATGTTGTAAATTCTTGTTGAACAAGTCTCAAGACTTGTGTGTCAAGTCAGTTTCTCATGTGGACCTCCAGTTATAATAGGTACCCATGGGGTGGACCTCCAGTTATAGAGGTAGATTCTTTGCATGTTGAAGCATTAATGTTGTGTGATATATTACTAACCATGGTCACCGATTACTATTAAGTCTACTTTAGAGTCTAGGCACCTCTAGAGTGAATTACTTTAGCATATGATCATTTGGTCCAAGAGTAATATATTATGATCACAACATCTGAAAAATCTTCTGAGTATAATCTAATATGATAGATAATTAAAGTTAACACATATTGACCATGCAATAAAAATAGGAGATAAATATAAATGCATAGAGAAAAAGAGAATTTGAATTGCTCATGAGATGACTAAGTGAACTCGAATTTTTAAGCTTCATTTAAAGCCACAATGTATGCCTCAGTTAATTAAAGAAATCATAGTGGTCACTACAAGTAAATCAATCAACATGATTTCAGTTAATAATAGTTAACTAAGTGTTAATAAAGAAGAACTCATTAACTAAAGTGTTTACACTTTAGTTAAACTAAAAGACTACACTTATGTTAACAAGAAAGAATCAGTTAAAGATAGTTAACTAAGTGATAACAAAGAAGATCTAGTTAACTAAGTGTTTTTGCATGACGACACTTAAGTTAGCCACCTAACTAAGTGGGAAATATTTCAGTTAAGGGGCGATTTCATCCCAAGGATCAGTTTAGTGAGTTAATGCACTGCATGAGAAGTGGGGCGTATTTCTTCATGCAAGATTGATGCATCCACATGGAAGGCGAATTCATTCTGAAGTCAGAAGCTAAAAATAGAAGCTGATGCATGAGAAGAATATATAAATATGTTATACAGGATTGATGAATCCAATGTGAAGGGAATTCTCTTCTCCCTTGAAGGAAAGGCGCTTCTCTTTGTGCGGGATATTATTCTTGCTTGTTATTAATGTGATGGGCACATGGAAAGTTGATACATTTGATCTCTATTCTCTATTGCTCAGTATTCTCTCTTATCTAGCACCTGGGGTACCAAAAGTAATCTGCTATTTTGGAAAAGACATTCTTTGTTATCTATCATAATTATACTCTGAATATTTTTTTCGGGTTTTTCATCCTCATTGTTTTGAGGTTTTTCCCCAGGGTACATCTTGTGTTATGGTTGAATGTTTCATGTGATTGAATGGTTCATTGATTCAAGTATGCAGTATTTACGCACTTAAAGTTTTAAAGTTCAAATCTCTTCATATTTGCTTAAAATTTAACATGGTATCAGAGCTCAGGGAGTGAAGGAGCTAATATTTGTCAAGCAAACTTGATCCTATGTAGATCCTGACCAGTTGAGTACAATACTTGAGATCCATGGCATCGATCTCTGTTTGACCAGAAGATCATCTATAGGGCACTTTGAATTTCAACACTTGGAAGGCGAGGGTGTTGAATATCTTGGAGGAACATGACTTGGATGGATATATATGCATTGTGGTGGAGGATCCTACATCTAATGCAGGGTACATCAATTTCAAGAAGAACCAAGAAAAATCCAAATGGATCATCTATGATTTGGTAAAGGACAATTTGATGTCCATGATCACTCTGTTGAACACCGTAAATGAGTGTTTTTGATACATTGACAAACCTATATGAGAAGAAGGCCCCGAGTCAAAAGAGGAAATTGAAGAATAAGATTTGAAACCTAAATATGGAGAAGGATGATACAATGGCCTCCTTCTTCACCTATATCTCTTAGGTAAGAGATCAGCTTGCTAGTATTGGAGTAGTGGTGGATGAAGATGATCTTCTCCAAACCGCTATTGATGGTCTCCTATCCTCATGGGAGACATTCTTGGCTATGGTAAATGGCCAAGAGGTAAAACCTAACTTCAAAAGTTTGTTGCATGACTACCTCCAAGAGGAGGGGCGAATCCAGAGCAAGTCAATGTGCATCAAAGAAGAAAACCTTGCCCTCATGGAAAGGATGAAGAAAGGAAAGAAGAAATTCTATCAAAAGAAGTTTTCACATTCGAAGAAGAAGGTATACAACAAGGAATTTGACAAGTCGAAGGTTAGATTCTACAACTGTGATAAGAAGGGCCATTATGCAAGGGAGTGCAAAGCAAAGAAAAAGGGAAAAGGAAGGTTTCATGCTTCTATCTCTATAGAATATGAAACTATTCAGAAGAATGCACCCAAAGAAAAGGAGATGGGGAGGGAGTATTACCTACTCTCAGCACTTTCTGTAACCATCATCACAAGTGAAGAAACATGGTTGGTTGACAGTGGCACATCCAAACATATGACTGGTTAGAAGAGCACCATCATGAATCTCAAGGAGAAAAAGTTTGCATGCAAGGTAGAGTTGGGAGACAACACAACCTATTCGACCCAAGGAGTTGGATCCACCTCCTTCTCTTAGGATATTCCTATACTCCATCTTAGTCCTACCGGCATTATCATTATTTTTCATTTCAGTCATGCATGCATTTTTGCATGCAGGCATGCAATTGCATGCATCGCAGTCATCAGTATGGTGTCTCCCAGCACCTAGTGCTTAGTTTACTATCCCCCATAGCCTGTTTCCACTCAGTTCCATCCCTCCTAGTCCATCATGCACCCTGTTTTTCACCTACCACATGTGGAAGGCACCTTCTCTCACATACCACCAGTGACACTTCAGTTAGTTGCTTGATTTGTGGATCTTTCCTTGATTTAAGGACTGGTTGACTAGTTAACTAACTGAAACACTCTGTTGGACACCCGTAGAGACTTGGTTGACTATTTTGACTGTAGTTAGCTCCTCATGCGCCCTTCGTTAGTGCTTTATGCATTAGGTACACCTACTACATCTAGTTAGACTCAGTTTGACACATGGTTGATGGTTACTTGTGCTTTGATGACACTCCATTGATCTGATGATGAGTCTGTGTAGGCTAATTCGAATTACACCCTTGGTATTCGAATCCTGTATATTGTATCATTATTGTTTATTATACAAATTAATGTAACATGTGTGATTATTATGCTCCTATCTGAGTTCTATTGCATCTATGTTCTACTGCTCTATTCTGTACTCTTCTTCTATTTTCTACAGTTCTTTCTTGTGAGGTATACATCAGCTCTTAGATCCGTTGTGAGTATTTTCACATGGTATTAGAGCATGTTGAGAGTATAGTCTATCTCCATTCTTGAGATTTTTTTGCAGGTCATTCGAAGTTCCAATAGTAGCAACAGTTTCACCTTGTATTCGCTCCAGCATTTGAGATGAGCAATTCGAACACTCCTCTCACTCCTAGAATCTTGACACCTTTCAATTACTTTGATTGGAAGATTGATATGGAAATGTCATTGAGAAGCAAATCTCTACACAAGATAACAATGGGAAGGGAAACTGAACCAAATTCAGTTGTGGAGAGAACCAAGCATCTGAATCCATTAGATGAAGCATTTGGTTACATGTGCATTCATATTTCTAGAGATCTATTGTTTCATCTCAAAGGGTTGAAGACTCCAAGAGAGTTATGGTTGAAGCTAGAGGCCCTCTTTGGAAAACAAGATGAGCTAAGAGGCCATGTTTTGGAGAATGATTTGGTTTCCCTATAACCAAGTAGTTTTGATACCATTCAAGAATTCTTCTCGAAATTCAAACAATTGGTTATGCAATGCAAGTGGTGTGGCATTGATAAGAAGGATGAGCAATTGGTGCTATCCATTCTAAGTAAGCTAGGATCTGAATTTTCTGTTTTTGTATCTACCTTCCACTCTGGGTGAATGCCAATCCCTGGTTGGAAGATGCCCTCCTTAGAAGTTTTCACTGCAGCTCTCATCCAAGTACAAGAAAAATTGATCCAAATGGGTGCCATCAAGGCCTCCAATGATCAAGCTCTTTTAGCTAGAGAAGCAAATAGTGCGAATGTGAAAGGGAGGCACAAAGGAAAGGACAAGAAGCCATATAAACCCAAGTTGAAAGCCAAGTCAAGTCCATCAAAAGGGGCCTCCAGCTCCAAGAAGGACAAACATAAAAGATCTGATGGATCTAAGTGTCCCTACTGCAAGAAAGGAAACCACCCAAAGAGATCTTGCATGCACAAGAAAATAGATCAATTAACCAAGATTCTTGAACAGAACAACATTGCTCTTCCAAAACATGCAAGAGTGTCTGATTCTGGAAGTGAATATGATGGTCATGAGAAATGTCATGCATTGATGGCTGGATTTTCGAAATCAAAGGCCCTCCTCATAGATTCAAGAGCCTCCAACCACATGGTTACTTCTGAAGAATCATTTTCTTCTTTAGATCTCAAATATGGCCCAACTATTCACATGGGAGACAACTCTCAGATCTCTACCAAAGGGATGGGTACAGTACATATGGAGCATGGAAAGTTCAAGATTGTTCTATTCATCCCCTCTCTGACAACAAATTTGTTGTCTATATATCAGATGACTCACACCGGATCACCAAAGAAGGTGATCTTTGGTCTCGACACAGTTGAGATTACAGAAGATCTCTACTAAGAAGACTATAGCGAAAGGGTTTGTAAATCATGCCTCCAAGGCATATGAGTTCTCACATTTTCTACCCTTCTCTCTTCCTACTCCTTCAGAATCTGATGAAGATCCAAGTGACTCCTCTTCTATTGAAGATGAAGATGAAGATATTGATATTGAGATCAAAGTTCAAGAACATTCATATTCAGATCCAGAACCAACACATGCTCCCAATCTAGGGCCAAGGCTAATATGGGCTCACACAGTCCTTGCAGTTGCTGGCAACATTGTAGAGGATTCATCTGATCACATAACCACAAGATCTCAGTATCATGCCAAACTTGCACTATGCCATCTACCTCTTCCTAAGAGATGCTGCATGATGGTGGGGTTCGATGTACAATCTCTTGGAAAGACTCACCATGAGCCATTAGCTCCAGTAGCCGAAAGGTTTCTTGAAAGACTTGCTTTGGCCAATACATCTTCTACACATTGGGAGGCACATCAGAAGACCAGATCCAGATCTAGCACCTGCATTGGCATCCTACATAGGATCAACTTGCCAAGTTTTTTGCAAAATCTTTTTCCTTCTCTTCTTACTATGAAGGTTCTTTGAGTTGCTTGCTGTTCCTTTTTGAGGGGGGGTATTTTTCCCATGAGGTTTTCCCCATTTCCTCGGTATATGGACAGTTCTTTTTTATCATTTATTTGATTGTATTGGGTGACCTTTGGTCTCAGTTACCAGGTTCCAGGATGGATTAAGGGGGGTGTTAGGATATTCCTATACTCCATCCTAGTCCTACCCGCATTATCCTTATTTTGCATTTCACTCATGCATGCATTTTTGCATGCAGACATGCAATTGCATGCATCCCAGTCATCAGTATGGTGTCTCCCAGCACCTTGTGCTTAGTTTACTAGCCCCGGGATCCTGTTTCCACTCAGTTCCATCCCTCATAGTCCATCATGCTCCCTATTTTTCACCTACCACATGTGAAAGGCGCCCTCTCTCACCTACCACCAGTGACACTTCAGTTAGTTGCTTGATTTGTGGATCTTTCTTTGATTTAAGGACTAATTGACTAGTTAACTAACTGAAACACTCTGTTGGACACCCAGAGAGACTTGGTTGACTATTCTGACTACATTTAGCTCCTCATGCGCCCTCCATTAGTGCTCTATGCATCAGTTACACCTACTACATCCAGTTAGACTCAATTTGACACATGGTTGATGGTTACTTGTGCTTTGATGACACTCCACTGATCTGATGATGAGTCCATGCAAGCTAATTCGAATTACACCCTTGGTATTTGAATCCTGTCTATCGTAGCATTATTGTTTATTATATAGATTAATGTAACATGTGTGATTATTTTGCTCCTATCTGAGTTCTATTGCATCTATGTTCTGTTGCTCCATTCTGCACTCTACTTCTATTTTCTGTAGTTCTTTCTTGTGAGGTATACATCAGCTCCTAGATCTGCTGTGAGGATTTTCACACCTTCCAGCTAAGTTTAGGAGATATTTTACATATGGACGACATTCTTTATGTTTTGGGATTGAAGAATAACCTCCTATCTGTTTCGGTTCTTGAATATAAGGGCTTTCAAGTTATCTTTATGGATAATCAAGCACTATTATGGACGAAGAACAAAGACTTGAAATATGTAGTAGTGATTGGAGTTAGAGAGGGAGGTCTCTACAAGGTACCCAAGAAGTAAATTCAAGCTATGTTTCACTATACTACTAGTCCATGAGAGCTATGGCATAGGAGGGTTGGTCAGCTCCACTACAAAGCACTACCAGGATTACAACAAATGGTGAAAGGTATGCCTGTATTTGATTTTGAGCATGATAGTGTATGTAGGGGTTGTGCACTTGGGAAGAATGTTAAAAAGAGTTTCTCTAGCAGTAATACTAGATATAAATGGATTTTAGATTTAATGCATTCCGATGTATGTGGTCCCATGTCATCCCCTTCCCCGAGTAGCTTTTTATATTATGTATTGTTTATAGATGACTTCTCTAGGAAGTCATGGATTTATTTCTTAAAGGATAAGAGCGAAACCTTTAGCAATTTCCAGGAATTCAAAGCCCTAGTTGATAATCAGAAAGGAAAGCACATCCGTGCTTTGATATCTAACAATGGAGGTGAATTTGATTCACATGTGTTTAATGAGTTATGTAGTGATGTAGGAATTTGTAGACAGTTAATTGTACCCTACAACCCTCAGCAAAATGGGGTTGCTGAAAGAAAGAATAGAACCATATGTGAGGATGCAAAATCCATGATGCATGATCAAGGCCTGTCTACCTCATTATGGGAAGAGGCCACTTGTATAGAAGTATATATCTAGAATATAAATCCTCATGCCATTTTGGATGAGAAGACACATAAAGAAGTGTTCACTGGTGAAAAACCAGATATTTCACACCTGGGGATCTTTGGGAGTCTTGTATACATTCATGTGCCGAAAGAAAAGAGGAAAAATATGGAGCCGTCAAGAGAGAATGGAACCTTTGTTGGTTATAGTGAATCATCCAAAGCCTACAGAATATATGTGTTAGGTGAAATACACATTGAGGTTAGTCGAGATATGACCTTCCATGAAGAGGCAACATTCAAGCAATTGAAAGAGCTTCAGTATGATACAAACATAGAGGAGCATGAGACTCCTATGATGGAGGACACAGATACCGATTCTACTCGTTTAGATGTTCAGAGGGAGAATCAAGCAGAGTTCTTAGATTCGCTAGCTCCTGATGAACCAATAGAACTGGTTGATGAACCTCCTACCAAGTGGAGGTCTGCATGGTGTCGAGATATGCTACAAGATGCAGAGAGGCATGGAGCACCATTAGGCTCTTCCAGAGAGATAAAGCAACCTAAAATATATTTAGGGTATGTTGCACAGATGAGTCACATCAATGATTCAAATCCTTCCACCTATGAAGAAGCTGCAAAGCAGCAAGTATGGAAAGATGAAATGGTGGAGGAATACAAGTCTATTCTAAAGAATTATGTTTGGGAAGTTGTTCCTAAACCTGAAGGTAAGTCCATAGTTACTTCAAGATGGATTTACAAGATCAAGCATACTGCTAATGGTAGTATTGAAAATTATAAATCCATATTTGTTGCCCGAGGTGTCTCTTAGAAATAAGGCATAGAATATGAGGAGACATTCGCTCCTCTAGCCAGGTACACCACTATCTGAGCTATGATCTAACTTGCATATGTTCTAGGATGGAAGCTTCACCAAATGGATGTGAAGACAACCTTCCTCAATGGTGAGGTTGAGGAAGAGGTTTATATTTAGAAGCCTAAGGGGTTTGTGGTTCATGGGAAGGATTCTCATGTGTGCGAATTGAAGAAAGCCTTGTATGGGCTTAAGCAAGCTGCTATAGCTTGGTATTCAAGAATTGGCAGCTATCTTCAGAGACTAAGATTCTCTAAGAGATAAGTTTATCCAAATTTGTACTTCAAAGCAGTGAAGAACCAACCATGTATATCGTTTCTATATGTTGATGATTTTTTCCTTAATGGATAGGAACAATCAATTGCTTGGTGCAAGAGGGAGCTCACCTCTAAGTTCGAGATGAAATACTTAGGAATTATGCAGTACTTTCTTGGCCTTGATATTTGGCAAAGAAAAGATGATATATTTCTTTCTAAAGGGAAGTACATTGTTGATATATTGCGCAGGTTTGGAATTATGGATTGCAAGTCCGTGTGTACTGTGATGGTTTCCAATTTGAGGACACTACATGAGTCATATTTTGAATTGGATCCGGTGGATCCCACTTTCTATAGACAACTTATTGGTTCATTGATGTACTTAATACACTCAAGACTAGATATATGTTATGCCATGAGTATTATGAGTCAGTTTATGTCTGATTCGAGACACAGATATTGGGTTGCTGCTAAGCATGTGCTTATGTACCTTCAAGGTGCGAATTCTTATGGACTTAGATATGCCTCCAGTGGAGGGGTGTTGTTACTTGGTTACACTAACTCTGATTGGGGTGGTAGCATTGTGGACCGAAGGAGTACATATGGCTATTTTTTAGCTTGGGTTCTGCTATGATCTCTTGGTACAATAGGAAGCAGGGATCTGTAGGCTAGAGTACTACAAAAGAGGAGTATATTGTTGCTAGTACTTCCTACCAAGAATCAGTGTGGCTTAAGAAGCTACTTGCTGGGTTGTTCGGTGATAAGCTTGAGTCTGCAGTCATTCTATGTGACAATCAAAGCTGCATCAAGCTTTCTGAAAACTCTGTGTTTCATGATAAGTCGAAGCACATTGAACTGAACTATCACTTCATTAGAGACATGGTCCAGAAAGGTACAGTGAAACTTCAGTACATTGCTATTGATGAGCAGAGTGCAAATGTATTAACAAATCCTCTATCAGTGACCAAGCTCAAGTAATTACAAGACAAGCTTGGTATGGAAAAGAATTCCTCCCTCGCTGAGAGGGAGTGTTAAATGTACAACATCACGAGTCATTCTCTGAGCCAATCTTGTGCAGCCAGGATTGGGCCTCATGTGTTGAAGTAGGGATCCTGAGTTGGACTCAAGAACTTGTAGTAGATTCTTGAGTTGGACTCAAGAATGACTAAGCCTTCAGTTGTAAAATTTTATTCCTCATGTGTTGAGGTGAATGCTTTGATGTATCAAAGTGATGATGTTGTAAAGTTTTGTTGAACAATGCTAAGGACTTGTGTGTCAAGACAGATTCTCATGTGGACCTCTAGTTATAGTAGGTACCCATTGGGTGGACCTCCAGTTATAGAGGTAGATGCTTTGCATGTTGATGCATTAATGTTGTGTGATATATTACTAGCCATGGTCACTGATTTCTATTAAGTATCCCTTAGAGACTGGGCACCTCTAGAGTGAATTACTTTAGCATATGATCATTTGGTCTGAGAGTAATATAATATGAGTATAATCTAATATGATAGATAATTAAAGTTAACACATATTGACCATGCAGTAAAGATAAGGTAAAAAGAGAATTCAAATTGCTTATGAGATGGCTAAGTGAACTCGAATTGTTAAGCTTCATTTAAAGCCACAATGTATGCCTCAATTAATTAAAGAACTCACGGTGGTCACTACAAGTAAATCAATAGGCATGATTTCAGTTAATAATAGTTAACTAAGTGTTAATAAAGAAGGACTAGTTAACTAAAGTGTTTACACTTTAGTTAAAATAAAAGACGACACTTATGTTAACAAGGAAGAATCAGTTAAAAAGAGTTAACTAAGTGATAGTAAAGAAGATATAGTTAACTAAGTGTTATTGCATGACGACACTTATGTTAAACTAAAAGACGACACTTGAGTTGCGACACTTGCATGACGACACTTAAGTTAGCCACCTAAATAAGTGGGAAAGCTTTCAGTTAAGGGGAAATTTCATCCTAACAATCATTTCAGTGAGTTAATGCACTGCATGAGAAGTGGGGCGCACTTCTTAATGCAATATTGATGCATCCACATAGAGGGTGAGTTCATCACGAATTTAGAAGCTAAAAATAGAAGCCGATGCATGAGAAGAATATATAAATATGTTATACAGGATTGATGAATCCAATGTGAAGTGAATTCTCTTCTCCCTTGAAGGCAAGGCACTTGTCTTTGTGCAGGATATTATTCTTACTTGTTATTAATGCATTGGGAACATGGCAAGTTGATATAGTTGATCTCTATTCTATATTGCTCGGTATTCTCTCTTATCTAGCACCTAAGGTGCCGAAAAGAATATGCTATTTTGTAAAAGACATTCTCTACTATCTATCATAATTATACTCTGAAGATTTGCTAGGGTTTTTCATCCTCATTGTTTTGAGGGTTTTCCCTAGGGTACATCTTGTGTTATGGTTGAATGTTTCATGTGATTGAATGGTTCATTGATTCAAGTATTTATTATTTCCGCACTTAAAGTTTTAAAGTTCAAAGCTCATCATATTTGCTCAAAATTTAACAGGTAAGAGGAACAGAGTAAGGGGAAACTAAGGCTTAGCAACTAGCAAGATCGAAGGACTGATCTTGCGATTTGAAATCTAGCATTCTATCATTGTATTCCTTAGTGAACCATTTTTCCCAGGAAGGGAGCCCAAGATTTTTATAGTTAATAAAAATCAACTATTTGTTGGTTTTTACCCAGTTGGGGTTTTACAGGATAAATCTTAGTGTTAAATGTGTGAATGATTTCCTATTTTTTTCCATTGCATAATTAGTTAGGATCTAAGTGTGTTTTTAGTTAATAATTGCTAATTATTTGTGAATGTAAATTGGTTCTGGGCTCTATAAAAAAATAATAAGGAGACTAAAGGAGGATTGCTAATAAAGCTACTAATGGTGTCATCTTTTGTCTCATCCTTAAAGTATATATCTTTTTCAATGTTAAAAACACGTCAAACATTCCCCTCTTCAAGTTCAAATTCATCCCACAAGGGGCTCTCGTACCCCATACTAGGTTTATCCGGTGGATAAAGGACCAGATTATTCGTAGAATTCCCATGGGATATCGTTATGTTTCCTTATCTACACCCTATGTATGTGTTGGATGTGGCTAACCACAACCTTCCGAGGATTAGGGGATTACTCTCCAGGTGTTATTTTGTTTGTAGTAATAGGAAATCGACTAGATATTCCCAAGGGTCTACAAAAATAATTATATCTTCTAAAATTCCTTCTAGTTTGATGGTAGATCGATCGACCAATTCTAATACTGTAGGAGTTGGTCTAAGATTAACAAGGCCAATTGGTTCCTGAGTTCCCTTGGTCATAATGTTGATGGTTTCTCCCAAGTCCACCAATGTGTTTGAAAAATCCCATCCCTAAATCTAGACAGTGACTGTGGGATTTCCAGTATCATCATATTTGATAGGTGTAATTCTACCCAGGATCAGGTTGGACAGTTTTCCTAACACATGGATAGTAGGTGGGACTTTGGGATTCTTTCCATGTATCTTGAGACATAACTCACAGATCATCGTGGCATAGATCAGTACATCCTTAAATGCTTGTACTAATGGTATTTTAACGCACAGATTATATAGTTCTCCCACAAAATCAAATTCATGATGTGAAGGTACCTTGCATATGGCTAACCTTTCTGGATATGGGGGAGTAATATGTTGTGTCCTAGCTGAACATGTAACAATTGCGTTTTGTATGATTGTTGAATCTCTAGGAGTTACAACAGAAGGAAGGTTCTCAATTTGTTCATGTGAATGCTCTATTTCAGTGGATAGGATTTCTTCGTTGCATTGTTTGGTGATCACATGTGTAGTTTCTGAGTTTATTATTCACCCAAAACTAAGGTGTCATCGCTACATTCAAGAGGGGTAATGCAATAGGCTAGGAAATTGGATGTTTCAGCTTGTTGAACTATTTTATTATTTGTGTTTGGGTCAGCTTGTACAAGTAGTTGGGATCGCAGGACAAGAGCATTCATTGGTACATGTGAAGGGAGTTGTAGCTATTGTTGTGTGGGTAATTATGGTTGTTGCATTGGAAAATGATGTCCATGTAAAGGAGGTCCCTGCCAGTTCTTTGGCCAAGAAATATTTTGAATTGACTAGGGTAACTATTTTAACCATGGTGAAGGGTACTAGAACTATTGAGGGTTCTTCCATGGAGGCATGGGGAATTGCATTTGTTGAGGATTATATTGATTATTCCAAGTATTAAAAAATGAGAAGGGATCTTGATTCATACCTAACGATCGAGCTTGACATGGCTTCATTGTAGCTATAAAATAGGCTTTCTCAGTTTCTTCACTGGTCTCCCCATATACCGCTTTCAATCCTGGTAATGATGGGCATGATTTTGTAGGATGATATTGCTCACAAATTGCACAAACTTCAACAATCTTAAGTGGACATTCCTTCGAAGAATTTTTTTTCTACAACATGGGTAGAAGATAGATAATTTATTTTTATCTTCATTAATCTACCTTTGTTTAGCCTGAAAAACATCCAACCGTGAAGACAATGTGCTAAGGATATCGGTCTTAAAATCATCTAGCAAGGTACTAATTTCCACACATGTTACTCCACCATTGGTTGAATTTGTAGATTTATTGGAAATGTCTCTTGTTCCATGTTTTTTTATGGAAGCTCCTCGTGAACACCTTTTGCATAGTTCGCAAATTTTATCATAGCTTTCTTTTGAAATGTCTCATTTTCCCATCAAATTCAACATGTCCAACCATTTATCTCTCATTCCTCGAATAAGAATCGTCTTAATAATATCCTTGCCTAGGGTAGCATGTGGATATCTTTGTAGATTATACTAGAAGCATTCAATGTAGTCTTCCATATTTTCTTCTTCCTTCTGGGTCATTTTGAAGAATTTTTCTCTCAATTCTCGCGATCTGCAGTAGTCTTGGTATTTTTCAAGAAAATCCTGCTTCAGTTCATCCCATGAAGTTATAGTTCCACCATCAAGTCCTGTGAGCCACCTTAATGTTGCTTCCTTCAAAGTAGAAGGAAATAGCTTCAATTTTTGTAAGTATGTGGTATAGTCATAGCTTCGGCATAGCATGTCAAACTCAAAAAGGAAGGCATTCGGATCTTCAAAATTTGTACCATGGAAGTTGGGAAGAGATGATAGGGAAATAGGATTCATTGGAGCACCCCCATGAGTGTTATCAATTGAAAATTCAATCGTGGATGTTGGGGTAGCCATGTTTTCCCACAACGTTCAGTATCCTTTTAGAATCTTGTAATAAACAAGCACCCATTGTGGTGAATCAGAATCCTTTTGTTTTGACCCGGGTGGTTTAACAACACTTCATTGATCTAGGACAAGAGTAGGAATATTAGGAATT
Source organism: Larix kaempferi (assembly GCA_027924585.1). Taxonomy (NCBI): domain Eukaryota; kingdom Viridiplantae; phylum Streptophyta; class Pinopsida; order Pinales; family Pinaceae; genus Larix; species Larix kaempferi. Next base: position 2,048,859 of record BSBM01000887.1, read on the forward strand.
GGTTCATGTGTAGGGTCTAGGATTTGATATGCAGATATTGATTCTCCAGTGTCCCCTCTTCCTTTTGTTAGAATTTGGAACTCAACTTCTTCTATTGTAGAGGATCTTGTTTATGGAGAGTGTTGTGGGTTTATTTCTTCGTGTGGTATTGGTCCCCCTGTCTCTCCTTGTTTTTGTACCAATTCCCATACTTTGGCTCCTATTGTTGTAGATGACTGGGTTTGAGAGGAAGATTGAAGGCTAGTTCCTTCATGAGATTCCACCCTGATGGCATTACGAGACCCTGCTTCCTATTCTTCCTTTGAGATGATTTCTTGTATATTCGTTACTCATCCTTGATCTTTCTAACCTCGACCTCCTCTACCTGCAGTATTATTAGTTTTAGGTCGGGTCTTCCTCTTTCTCTAGGATTCACAATTCTATTCATGCATCCTAAGTGTTTCGATATCGATGAGATGGGAGTATACCACAAAAAATTTATTGTGGAACTGGTGGTAGTTGCGTAGGTTCTTACCTTCCATATTTATTACTCAGGCCTCAGAATAACTAAAAACACTCTAAATCATGCCTTATACGCTCTACCACTGGTGAGATGGGAGTCCACCATGGGAATCTCCCTTCAGATATTGATGGAGGATGTGTATATTCTTACCTTCTATATTTATCACTTAGGCCTCAATAGAGCCAGAGATAATGCAGCTAAAACCAATGCTAAGTTTGTACTTTTGCACCTTCAATAAACTCCCCAACAATGGCGCCAAAATGTTGGTGCCTCTAATTGTCTTTTAAAACAACTAATTGGCCCTTTACATTAATTATCAACCCAGGGTGCATCTTGTTACTTCAAGGTTATCATGCAAGGTCTATGCTAGCAACAATTTCATTTTTAGTGTTGGTTATCGTATATGCTCATACAACTAGAATTAAAAGAAACACTCTTGTTGTAAATAAATTCACACTTCTGAATTGGAAACACATAACTGTAAAAGCACTCTTGCAAAAATAAGAAAACACTTGCATAAAGAAAATACACACTTTAGAAAAGACACATTTGCTTCAATGAAATACTTATACTCAATAGATTGTAACGAGATGAAAAGTAATTTTAATAATGAAAACAATACAGTAACAACATGAACAACTAATCATTAACAAATGAACTAACCACTCATCAATAATTTGGCTAATAATGCAGTGACAACAATTAATAGTCATTTGTTAACAAATGCATTAACTAATTATAAAATATCTAACTAGAATAAATAACACTGCAACATCACCTTCTCAGGGAAGGGGGGCCTTCCTTCTCTGACCAAGGATGTTAAGAAACTCAGGATCTACATTAACAAAATGTAGAAACTAACATACTCCTTCTATTATCGAATTCAAAAAAGCTACAATAGAGTTACAACAATGCTATGTTCACAATTGATTTCTTTCCTAACTCCCTTCTTTTGGGAGGAACTATCATTTTTATACATTTTCAATGATAACCTCAGGAAATAAAATATTGGAACGGTCTTGAGAATCTCCCGATTCTCAATCCATTCATATCAATGTCTAGGATAGCGTTAAACCATTTGTTGATATTTTACAACTTAATTACTAAAAATATCTTCCTAATCTTGTTGAATCGTTATGACAGTTGGGTTGTGATCTTCATGGAAGAATTAACTCAATACAACCATGTTTATCCCCTAGAAATGCACCTTCCTTTATACGAGTATCGATTGTAGACCAGATACAAGTATCAACATCATAGTTGTGGAAGAGTAACAATATCGTAACTATAGAGGAGTAACAACATCGTATATTTTTAGCCTTCCAATAGAGATTCTACACAAACACTTCATGGGAAATCTCAATAAGTTACTAAACCCCTTAATAACCTCATTATTCATTAAAATAACATAGTATATAAATAAAGTTGTACCTTAAGGAAAACCATGGAATCATGAGGGATATGGGATCAAAAGGATGGAAAGAGAGACTCAAGTGTCTTCAAAATATAGCAAAAAGATAACAAAAGGGTACATTTCCTAGACCCAACACTCACATCTAATGCATAGTTCCTATATGCCCTCATTCAAGCATGTAATTAATAGTAACCACAACATCTAATAATCTCACTAAGTAGATGACAATAATACAATATGGACTGCACAACATATTGAAATTATCACACATAAATGAAGAAAGAGTTTTAACATACACACAAGTAACCAAGTTGTTATAACTAACTCCCAATTGCATTCTAAAATACTCTAAACTATCCTTCCTCCCTAACCTACTTCCATATTTCACATCCTATCCTTCCTCTATTGGAATATCAACTATATTGACTTAACACCAGACATGCAATTGGTAACTTCCCCAATAGGAAACTTGTAGTCACTATCACACAACTAGGGGAGTGTTTCTTAGCACTACCCTCCCATGACTCCAAGTTTTGAAGGATACATGGTGGGTAATACCTCCACCACCCGAATAGAGATAGGATCAACACCATATTAATTTCCATACTGAATTGTTGATGTTGTTATTAGAACCATGTCATTGAATGACTAGTTTTGGAAACCGTGCTTACTCAAAAACCTACACTTGCCCACACATCATAATAACATATTTCAAACCAGTAATACTCTCCAAACAATGTTTACTGACATACCATTATTCTTTTGAAATCCATTCCATTTGCATCACTTTGGTATCATAATTATTTGGCCATCACTTTGCCCATTTATCATATGGGCTAGGTACCATACACAAGATCATGCATAACCTTGTAACAATTTTCCTTTGAATATAATGTCATTATAGATCAACAATTTAAACAAGATGATATATGTATCATCTACATGCTACTTTTCATTTCATCACCAAACATATTATCAATTGGTATCCACATACCTCATTTATCTATGTTACTTACATGCTAGGGAAACATTCTATCACTATTGTCACACATCATAACAATTTAACTTATGCACAATGTTTCGCATATAGTTAGGTCCATAATCCACACACATAGGTTTTCTCAATCCAACTAAGGTTGACATGTAATAAGAAAAAGAGGTACAACATAGGTTAAAAGTAGTATAGTTGTCTAAGTAAAAATGTGGCATTACAAGCAGAGGAGGGAGGAGGTGACAAAGGGGATTTGGAAAAGGAAAAGACTTCAAAGAAACGGGAGGAGGGGTTGACAATTCATGGATTGACTATGACGGGACCACCATTTCCAATAGTAAATCTTCCCATGTCAGTGTTTCATTCAATTTCTTAAGAGCCCTAGAGAGTTCCTCCAAGGAGCTTGATCGAGAGGAGGGTAGAGTGGAAGTAGTGGAAGAGAGAAGTTGAACCTTTCCCAAGGGCTGATCCAAGGAGGGGATTGGTTTAGAGGGAGGGGGGAGGTATGACTTAACTAATATTCACTCCTCTTTGATCTCCTTCACACATTTTTTGACCACCATTCTACTAAGGCAGGTGTACTAAAGATGCCTAATCTCCCTACATAAATGACATTGGAATGGGACATTTATGAAATCCAATTGCTACAAGTGAGAGATATTTCCATATCAAATCCAAATTCCTTCCAAAAGGCCCTTGTTTAAATCCATTTCCATGCATATCTTGGCTATCGATAATTTTTCTGTCTCCAAGGTGTGCTTGTTGGTTTTGATATGCTTCCCAATCTTGTTTCTGATTTGCTTCATAATCCCTAAACTCTAAATTTCTAAAGGAAGATTTTGAAGTTTTTCCATATAGAAATATTTGTAATATTCTCCTTTATCAGGTTGAAACCCAACACCTAGTCCTTGATGTAAAGACAAGCCACATTATGGAAATGGGGACCCTTAGCTCTAATTTTGTCCTTGCCCTAATGATTCTTGAAAAAAAAGTGATGAAACCCCTGGATCTGAAGTGGGTTTTTGGAGCATATCCAATCATTTTTTCCCACTTCCACCCCACTCAACCCTTTAGGGATTTCTCAAACAATTCAACCCCACCATTAAATTTCCCTATGAATGTCTGACAAGAGTACCATAGTATTATGTTCTTTACCTCCGATTCAGGCACATTGAGACACATGTTGCCTATTATTTGCTTAATACACTTAACATTCTTCATTTGTGGCCAAAAGGGAGGGTTTAGTACCGCTACCTAGAAGTGGTTGATGATTTTGGTCTTGATATTGAGCAAGAGGAGAGTCCAGTGCAAAGAGAGTATTAACCAATTCCACTAGTAGAAAATCCAAGAGTGATTTTGACAATGGATAATACACCTTAAGATTGTTAATGGGTGTAGGGTTGGTTGCAGTCCTTTCCCATATCTTCTTCTATGCATCATCATTTGCCTATTTTGAGAATGATGGATGCTAGACTAAGGGATTTTATGTGAAATTTCCCAGGCGGTCAGGGTGATGATTATTTTTTGTGGGCATGATAGGCCCTGCTAGATCTAATAGGTTGAGGAATACATCGAGGTGTCCTTTGTGGTACAATGCCATCAAAACCAATGAGTGCCTTGGGGTCTCCACCATTTGTCCATCTAAAAGCCTTAAAAATTATTGCTATTATTGATTTTCCTTCCATGATAGCTTCCATAGTAGTCGCAATCCTTTACTCATGCCTTCCATTAAACCCCAAGAGTCGACAACATTTTGACAATTGGAAATCAATGTGTATGTATGCTTAAGAGCAAATTGCATACTCCATTGTTAGTGTCGGCTTCACAATAATAAGATGGTTTCACCAATAAAGTGAGATGCACTATGTAGCTTGTAGATGTGTAATTATTGTCCTTGCCTAGTGTTGATGTGACATGTAGCACAAGCCAAGGCAATTTAACTTTTTATTTTTTTTAAATAATAACATACTATGAATGATGTGTAACAATGAGCTTATAAATCAAAATACTCAAATAAAATCCCCTAATGTAAAATAGAAAATTTGAAATACACATTAGTGTAAATTCATCTTAACCTTGGATATTTTAAGCACCTAAACATTTGCATTTCAATTCCTTTTCCATCTCGCTTGGTGTTTAATAAATCTAGATTTATGGATCTAAACCGCTTTATAGCATACCAAAGTTTTTAGATAAGTCTATTTCTCCTATCAATGGCATGAATTTATGTTGTCTTTGTATTTTTGTGCTAAGAGGCACTTTCTTAGGCCCAGGTACTACAATGGAACCAAAAGTAGTACTATGTTGGGAAGATAATGGAAACAATTAGATAAATCCCTGAATATTCATGGTCAAACCTATCGAACACCACTCCACGCACATTCCATGCTACCATATCCAAATATTTTCCATACACTACCATAGTTTCCTCCTCTCTCTCTTTCTCTCATAAGTCACACTTGCACATTAAACATAACACATTGAATTCAATATTCGTCGCACAACAATGCACATAACAATACATGCATTTGTAAGCACACAACACAAACAAAATAAACATAGAGATTATGCATATCCACACACAAAATAATGGCTATCTCCATAACATTGCTTGAGAGAGAGGCATATACATAGGAGAAGAGTGTCCATTCAAACAAAAGTAATTGATTACCTTATTGTGAAATGCTTAATACCAAATCTAATCTCAACCATATTCTCCCTTATCTAACCATTGAAAAAGAGTAAACATAAACTCGTATCTCCAATCAAATCAAACTATTATAAACACATCTAATAATTTCGACCTATAAAAATGGTTATTATAATCCAACAATCAATACACATTATGAACCATTCCAATAATCTCAAAAAGAAGAAATGTAAACTCATCCTTTCGATGAAATCGTACTATTGTGAACCCAACTTATAATCTCAACAGTGCAATAAATGGTTGTTACAATCCAACAATCAATACACATTTGAACCATACGAAGAATCTCAAAATTTTAGCTGAGAATCTCAAAAGGTTATAAAAAATTGTCCACTCGAGTGGTAATTCCAAAAACTCAAATTATATGAAATTTTTCATTGGAAATTCCAAAAAATACTCAATTTATATATTGAACATTTGGTCAATTATATTTAACCACTTAAAACATGGTGTGAAGTCCATAGCTTACAAAAACTTAATCAAAAGTAATCATTACGATCTAACAACATTGTAAAAAATGTGTTCATGTTTAAAAAAAAAATTGCGTTAGATATTTCTATTTGATATGTAGATATGCTTACAATGAAATACATGGCAAAAAATTGTAGGGATACTATTTGTAAGAGAAAAAAACAATATTTACAATCATACCAACTAAGCCAGATACCAATTTGGTATATGAGACACCAATCTCATTCACAACTATTTTTAGTTTTCAAAGTTATAGATTTAAAAACCAACAAACAAATAACACATTTAAAATAACAAACCCATACGTTACATATATAAGCTACCCTCACAATGTCCCAATGACATATATTCAAGTGTATACTCTACACAAGTGAAGAAAGAATCGTAGCTACACCCTAAGGTTCAAACTAGACACACAACTTTCTAACTGGAAATAGTGGATAATAATGTGTTTAATACCTTTGACTGTATCCAATGTTTAATCGTGCGACCTACATTGCTCTTAGTACAATGTATTGATTTAAGTGTTTGTGCAATGAATAAATTTGATTTTTTTATTTGATGCATTTATTTTTTTGTTTATACAATGGATATATGTTAGATGAAAATACAATTTTTTTCACTATTTTGAAATAATTGACTAGATAGAATTGTAGGGAAATCTTTATGCCTAGTAAAGGAATTTAGTATTGAGCCATCAAATAGCTAATCAATTATATGGTTTGAGATCGTGAGTATGGAAGATTAGCAGGACTAAGCAATAACGAAATAAAATATTGGAATTTGGGATGTTAATTATGACAATATATGTGTGTTATATTCCTTATTAATTTAAAATTTAAAATTATTTTTCGCATCATCATAAAATAAGTTGTTTGTTGCATTGATTTCATTATTATATTGCATAGATTTCAGTTTTCCTAAAGTCGATGAGCTTCAACTAAGTTGTTTGTTGCATTGCTTTTAGTATAGTGCATTGATATCAATGTTTGTATAGTGGATAAAGGCTACACGACAAACAATTTTTCACTATTTTTATCGATTAGATAGAGTTGTAGGGAAATTATTACTTCCAATAAATGAGTTTAGTAGCGTTGTAACGAATAACCACTCAATTAGATGGTTTGAGATGATGATCATAGAAAACAAATTAAAGGTAAAGGCCCACATGAGCTCCAAATTAAATGCTAAGAGAACTGGAATCACAAAGAAAAAGGTCACATGACTCCAACATATCCAACTACAAAGGCCCAAATGGTGAGAATCTAAACTAAGGGGTCATATAAGTCCTACTTCTCCAACTTTTGTTAGGTTTGGGTGCTTAAGAATCCACAACAAAAAGTCACATCACCACGAAACTCCAAGCTAATCATGTTAAAACCCAAACGTTCTGGTAGTCCCCTAGAATCCCATGTACACCTAGTCCCTAGGTGTTGGAGTTTTCATTGGTTGATATTTCCTTAGTCTAGGTGCTGGAATTCTCGTTGGTTGTTATTTCCTTAGTCTATATAAGTATTCTTTATGTTGGTCATCTTTGTCAATTTCATGAGTCATATGAAAAGATGGGAAAGCTAGCATTTGTTCTTATAAAAAAAGTTGAAGAAGATAGATTGAAAAGAGGAAGGGATTTTCTCTGGTTGAACAATGAAACCTATGTGGTAAAGATGAAGAGCAGTTTACTCTGAAATAATAATGAGGATAAGTGGGTGTTGTAAGTGAATGTGAACCCTAGGAATGGTGGTTTCACTATTATTCTGCTCCGTCTTGGGTTTATGCTCTGGAGTCTGAACCGAGATCTTGGACAGAAACTACATAATTCAAAATGCTGGCTGTCCTTTAAGCTATTAGAATTAGCATGTAAACAGAGGATTTCACTAGCATTCTTCCTCCCGGAGTGCCATATTTGTGCAGATACAGAGTATATCCAATATGGGGAATATGGAGAAGCCCTAGCCATGTCTCTCCTCATCGGAATCTAGTCTTGGATGTGGATGACGGATAAGATCTTGAGACGTGAATCGTTTTGGTATCATGGTAGCAGTTGATTTGCTGGTGAAGGAAGTGGCGTACATGCTGAAAACCAAGTGAGCGTGTTGTCGAGAATTAGAGCAGGAGCAGTGGAATTTTGTGTTTATAGATTCCAAGAATCATTTTCAATTTTTCCTCAGGTTCTGCTTAATTTCCCTGATGGGTATGAGGATGTGTTTCATCATTCATGGTGTGGTCCTGAAGGTTGGCAAACTGCAGCTTTGGCTTTCAGTTCAGTATAAAGGCCGAGTATTTGTTTAACAGTTTGCACATAAGTGTTTGATGAATCCTAGCCAACTGCCCAGTGTTTGATGAATCCATGCCCAGTGTTTGATCAAATGTAAGAAGCCAGAGTTTCATAAAATGTTTGCCCAACAAGTGTTTTCAACACTTGAATGCCAAGTGTTTGATAAAACACTCGTTGTATTCAAATTTAGATGATGATAATGTCTTTCTACGGGAATACCATACTTTTGTGTGTGAATTCAGATGATACTTTTGTGTGTGAATTCAGATGATTGTGTGTGAGAATTCAGATGATTGTGTGGCAGGTTTAAAGTATCAATTGGATATTTTACAAGGAGTTCCTATGGATCAAGAGCCTCTCACATTTTTAGTGTAAACCATTAAAAGATTAACCTTTGTTGTTTGACTATAGCTTATGCAAAGATTCAATTTTTATTTGCTATTGCGATTATGGAGAAGAGCCTGGGACATGATGTTCCTTCAACGTCAAAGCTAATTTCCTTTAAAAATGCAGTAAAAAATAATATTAAAATCTTCCACTAACACTGTTTGGATGACTCTTCAATGACTCCTTTGCTTAGTGCCTATATAGTGGATAAAATGGAAAATGTAACATTGGTGGAGCTTGCAATGTCAAAGATCACTCAACTACACCAAAACTATGAATTCATTGCTGTGATCGGTAGATTTAATGGTTCTTGGCCTTCTTCATAAACAATTTTGATAAATCTATCTAAAGCGAAACAATGCCAAACACAAAACAATGTTAAACATAATCTAAAACACAACAATTAACAATGACTCACACACACATTACACGGAGATTTACCTTGGAAACCCAAAATCGGGAAAAACCAACATTCCTAAGAGTTTCTCCACTCTCTATCTCAATGTATTAGACTTTTTGTTTCAATACAATATTATAGTATCCAAAACCCTAATCTAGGTTTCACAACTCCAATTCTTTAATTGGAATTAGTTTACAATGGGATGAAAACAACTCAAAACACAACCAAAAACATACCCAAAAAAATTCCTTTTGGGGCACTACCCCTCACCCCCCTACCTAGGGGGGTATCAACTCCCTTGGACCCCCTTACTCTTGGAACCTACAAATATTACAACACATGTCCAACACTTCATGGGATTTAAACAGATGGATCCACTCCACTCAACTTGGACAAAGAACTATAAGATATATCTTTGTTTCAAAGGTTTTTATATAGTTCATTTTTTTTTGTCATGTTGATTATGAGCAAGTTTTTGAGGTAGGTCCCTAGTTTTGGGGAAGAGTAGGATTTTTTATAACTCCTTGGTTCCCAAAAATTGATCCAAGCTTTTTTTTAGTGACTTGGATGCTAATTTGGGTTTCTCTCAAATTTGCCCTTACAATTTGAGCATATTTCAATTATGGAGGATATTGGGAATGCTTTGGGCAGTTACATAAAAATTGATTTTGAAAGAGCTATAACATGCTTATGCACATATGCTCGCCTTTGTATTCAGACTGACCTATGTAAAGGTCTTCTAGATAAAATGATTCTCAAATGGAAAAAATTTAGATGAACTAAGGGCTTGGATTATGAGAATACAATATTCTGAAGCAAGATTTATCATATTCCAAGGCCTCCACAAGATTATTGTCCTCATGCACAATCTCATTCTTCACAAAAAAAAAGGGGTGAATTTAAACCAACATAGATCCATCTTAAACTCGGATCTATCAAACACCGAGAGGGATGTTGAGATATTGTAACTTCAAAGAATATTATATTTGTACTTTATTATTCTGGAGATGTTTCATTCCTCCTTGAAGACCTTATTGTATATCCGGAGATGTTTATTCCTCCGTTAGATTGTGGTAACTTGGGTTATTAGACTTCCCTAGTGGGGGTCGGCCCTGTATGTGTTATGTGGGTCAAAGGGTTATTAGACCACCCTAGAGGGGTCGACCCAGTCAGTTGTAGTGGGGTATTTAACCCATTGGTTAAATACGAGCCTACATGTTTTGTGTAAAAGACAAGTCGGAGTAGTGTATAAATAGAGGAGGTGTATTCCTCATTTTACACACACTCACTCACTTGAGAGTAGCGCACTTGTGGAGGAGAGGTCTGCTATGGTGGAGGAGGAGATCATGTCTTTGGTTTGCATCTTTGTATATTGCTGGTCATCTATATTGAGGAAGCTTTGCTGGGTTTTCTACCCCATGAGGGTTTCCCAGGATAAATCTGTGTCTCTTGTGTTTATGCTGTGCTTGTTGTTTCTTCAGTGATCCTGTATATGCTATTATTGTGAAATGGAATGCAATACTGCTATTTTATGTCTTAGTATATTAAATCTTAACAAGGGATCCAATTTCTTGAGTGTAGTTTTTTGTATTATCTTAAACTCAAGAAATTTGATCTCTCTCTTCTTGATAGATTCAGGTTTAAGTTTTAATTTTTTATTTTATAGGTTGACATGAATTTTTTAATTACTTCTCATAATTTTATTTTATGAGCTGACATGAATTTTTTCAATTACTTTTTGTTTTTGGTAATGTAATGTTACATTACGTTACCTTATGTGACAACATCTCCCCCATATTGGGTTGTAGAGCACCTCGCTCCCCTCGGTGTAATAAAAAAGGGGGATATTTCTGTCGGATGAAGATGAAGAAAGTGATGATGAAAATCAACGAACAATAGATTCAAAGAAGGTTAAAATCCCTTATCTAGAGGTGTTGATTGGGGAACCCTACCCTATCTTGGAGGTTCAAGCAAAATATATAGATATTGAGATTTCCTCCTTGAGGATGGTAGTGAAACATGTCACTCCTCCTAGGGGAATGAAGTAATTTCATGAAACTGACACCTCTAATTCTAATAAGGAATTGGTCCCTTCTTCGATTCCTGAGCTCCTGCCATTTGAGTTATATGTAGCCATTGTGGATCCTCCTTTAAGGGGGTAGCATAAAATTAAAAAGGAGAAAGGGAAGAGGGGAGGGATTGATGATTTTTTTTAAATGTAAGAAATGACATGTACATTATTTATGTAATTTTATTCTTGTTAGTGCAGTTTTCAATTACATCTACATGATATTTGTAAAGTGCTTTGAGCACCTAAAAATAGTGGTTTTAATTCTAAACTTAGATACAAATTTATGATTATGTGTCTTTGAATAAATAAATTAAAGGCCATGAATGTGGCATGCAAATCATTCTACTTAAAAAGAAGTTTAACTTGCTTTCAATATCAACATCCTTTGTTGAAAAGAAATTGCAAATAGTAACTAATCTCTAAAACATTGCATAATAAAATCAATAGGAAAACGAGGCACAACAATGGGACCCCAAGTTTAAAGTGGTAAAAACCTATAAATGAGATGAAACCTCCATTATGAAATATTCATTTTTATATTTTCATGTGTTCCATGTAATTATATAAAGGACTATCTTAAAGTACAAAATATTCAAAGAAACTTTCCCAATGACACTCCTCGCTCTCCAAACTTTTCTCATGCTCATCTTAGCAAGATATAAAAGCTTACTAAATCATTACAAAACACTTATTAAATGGCACAAGATGACAACTCTATGACAACTTATTGGCAATCACACAACGAATGACTGTTATTTCTAGCATTCCTCTATAACTAGTACTCATAAATTTGTCATCTCATATGGATCAAGTTGGCTTGACATGACATCTCTGTCTCATACATGTCAAGGACTACTCCCTTAGAAGTAATATACACTACAACTGCAATGATCACCATATTAGTGGACCTAGAGAACATGAAGAACAAGATTATTCAAGGCTACATGTTCCGGGGACCACCTCCCCCAAAACAATATAAACTAGCACTATCGTGGTCACCAAAATAGTGCATTTAGAGTACTCAAAGAACAAGATTATTCAAGGATACATGTTCTAGGGACATACACATCCTCACCAACTACATACTTGTTTTCAAGGATACTATTATATTTCACAATACTTACAAACACGCCCTATATGACCAACAATTCAAGGGTTATGCATGCCACACCGGGTCTTACATCCATATACCATTAACATCATGCAACAATGCTTCATACTTACTCCAAAAGTGAAGTTACATAGGTACAAGAAACATGTGTCATCACTTTTCATGCTTGTACTTTTTCTTAGGACAAGCTCCATGTAGAGTACCCATTGCAACATGTAGTATCCAACAAGTTTCCATACACATCCTTTCAAATCCTTGTCTTTACCATTAGACTTGTGCATTCTCTCCAACAAACTTCATCTTCAGTGAATGCATAACATCACTTACCTAGTAATCATGAAGTTTATCTATCGATGCAACCAACATATCACAATTGTCAACAAACAATACTTATTCAACAAGTCATTCCGAATTGTCATTCATTACATAGAAAGCACATATATCACAAGGAGAATTCCAACTAATTCATATACATGCTTCTATATAAATTCCTCATCACTATATCCACTCCATTATAGAATTCATGGCACAACACATTACAATAAATAATTAAGAATATAAAGAGGATGAACTAAATAGATAATCAACTTGTTTCGTTACCTAATCACATGTCAATATGGACTCATATGAACATGCACCATCATCCCAGGGACTGGCTGTAATTATAACAAAATTCTATTATTAATTGTAAAATCTAATTGAATAACAAATACTAAGAAGAAACACACATACCTTTTCTTGGAAATTTGACCAGCATCTCACCACAAATGAGTGATTCACTTCTCAACCATAGGCATTTGTTGTAGGTGCCACCCCCAAGTTGGGTTAGGAGACCATAGGGTGAAAAAAGCACATATGAAGCTCTAATCTCTACCCATAACGCTTAAGAACTTAGCAAAACTAGACACCAACCACCATATCTCTTGTAGGCATCTTGCCCATCCTTCATTTGGCCCTAATCTTCTTCCTTTCAATCAAACACAATGCAAGGTCAATACTTTCTCTTATATGTTAAACAATCCCTTAAGAAACCCTTCCCTTCTAGTGCTCTAGTGTTCGCATGGAAAATCTAATCCATTAAATGTCCTATAAAATTTTTGGAGTTTTAAACCTTTGTTCAACTATAAATAATTCTTAGCATAAACACAAAAATAAATAATTCTTAGCATAAACACAAAATTGAAGATTACTACATTTCCCAATTATGTTCTTGCTCACTAGCCACCATGATAATTGCTGCAACAAATTGTTAATAATTACAATTACGGTAAACTTACAAACGTTGAACTTCATGGGTCATCCTAATGAATGTAGGAGAAGAAACTTCAATGACAAAGGTGGTAGCTCATATAATCCAAAGTTGCAATTGAGATCATGTGCCTCTAGACAATGCCACACATCGCTCTCTTGGACATCTAAAGTCAAAGTTGTAAATAATTCCAAAATCATATAAGTGAGATCATGTACCTCTAGGCAATGTCACACATCGCTCTCTTGGACATCTAAAGTCAAAGTTGTAAATAATTCCAAGATCATATAAGTGGGGTGGAAGATACTTAAGGAGTAAAATGCATAGAAATAATTAACTAATATTATTTTTCTTTTTACCCCTTTCTTCCCTTCCAATGGGCTCATAGGCCCCTTGTGCTCATTTGCCACATTTTGGCATCTTGTTTACATAGTAAAATGCACCGTGGTAGTGTTTACTCACACTCATTAGTCAAAGTTGAAAAACATAACATGCTAAAGGTACATATATAGGCATATAATCAACATATGTACATATATAATAACCTATAAGTCGTTGTTAATACAATAATAATTTAATTAAATTACTCAATATATATAATTGAATTGTAAATATATCTAATTGAATTGTGAATATTTACTAGTATAGATTCATGTTAAACTTGTATCTATCAAATACCGAGAGGGATCCAATTTCTTAAGGTGTATTTCTTTTTTTAAATTTAAAGTCAAGAAATTTGATCTCTCTTGAATCTGATCTCTCTTAATTGATAGATCAGGATTTAAGTTTTAAGTTTTTATTTTATAAATGAACATCTATTTTTTAATTACTTTTCATAATATTTTATTTTATGAACCAACATGGATTTTTTTAAATACTTTCCAAATACTTTTTACGTTTTATTAGATGATTATAGGATTTTTTAAAAATATTTTTACGTTTGATTAGATGTAACGCTACATAACGCTACATCACACACGTTAGAAGATCTCCCCCATACTGGACTGTAGAGCACCTTGTTTCACTCAGTGCAAAAAGGAAAAAAAAATATATATATATATATAATTTAATTCAATTATTCGATGTATCTAAATATTATATTTTTTTTCTCAGAAAAAATTCACAAGATACTTTCTCTTCTTCAAACTAGAGGGGTAACTTAATTGCTAACCACATTAATAGCAGGTAACCTAGTGAGACTTGAAACCTCGATTGGTAGGGAGGTAAGTTTTGCACTTCCCCACTTGAGTTCAAATCCTCAATAAGACATTGGCTCATTGTGATAAGGTTAGAAGGGTAGACACCCCCCTGAGTGAGACCCCCATATTGGGTGTGTCTCTCGACATATTGGTCCTTGTTAAGTCATGCATTATTGGTATATCTGAATTGTGGGTTGTTGGATATACTCGGGTTATAGTAGCAACCATCGACTTTGAACTTGGGCCTTGCCTATGTAATCATGAGTCCTCAACTTTGAACTTGGACCTTGCCTAGGTAATCTCGGTAAGTTACTGTTTCTCATGGTTAAAAAAGGCCTACTAAAACCTATCCATATTCAACTTTAATTAGATTAAAAACTTATTACAAACTCAACATGTCACTTATATAAATAGAACTTTATTAAAGAATAACTTTCTATCCTATAATCACTTAAAATAAACTTAATTAACACAAATAAAACTTACTAAAATATAAGAAATAAATTTCAAATTATACATGATTTAAAAATATACTTAACTAAAACTAATTAAAAATGATATTGTTTTGTATTAAATTTCAAATTATACTTTACATGACTTAAAAATACACTTAAGTAAAACTAATTAAAAGAGATGTTGTTTTGTTTTGGATGATATGATAGACATTCGTAGGAGTATTGTTATGGACATTTTTATAAATATTATTTATGTTATTTGGGACATACTAATGGTTTTTTAATTTAGGATGTTTTTTTTTTTTTCTTATAGAGGTTTTATTAATATTTTTAATATTATATTAAATTAAATATTATTTTAAATATTTTTTTACACGGAAAATATCATCTTCTTGTTGTTTTGAAGGAATCAAGGAAAGCTAACATACGCACGGGAAATCTCAACAAACTTCTCCACATATTGTGGATCAATATAGAAAGACTCTTAGATGCATAAATATGGAGAGAAATATATAAATCTTGGAAAATAATTTTGGTCCAAGAAAGCCATGCTCCCCAAATCATCACAGTTGGGAAATCTCTATAATCCATGTGTGTTAGATGGTCAAGCCAAATCTGTAATTTCTCATTTATATCTTCCCCTTCTCAATTAAAAGGAATACATGAAACCTAGGACACATACCTCCACGTTTCTTTCATATAGAGGCAGCTAATAAATACATGATCAGTAAATTCACCTTCTAATTTGTATAAGGAGCATCTTCTTGGCCCAACCTCAAATTTCCTCAAGAGGTTATACCAGACATGGACTTTACCTACTAAGGTAAGCCACAAAAATAGCTTAGATTTGAGTGGACAATTAACTTTTTGGATAACCTTATTCCACCACTGTAGGGGAGGCAGAAATTCATCTTCATGTAGAGTTTGATATACAAGTTTTGGCTTGTATCTTCCCCCAATTGCATTTTTAATCCATAATAGGGAATCCTCCTTGTCAACTAGGCGTATGTTGTTGTCTTTTAACACTTCGATGTAATCATTCTAGTGTTCCTTTTCAATACTCTCAAACCCAAAGGAATTAACAGTCATCCACTCTTGATTAAGAGGAGTGGAAAGTAACAGATCATGGATCTATTATAAAACCAGCATAGATCCATATTAAACATGTATCTATCAAGCACCGAGAGGGATCCAATTTCTTGAGGTGTATTTCTTTTTTTAAATTTAAACTCAAGAAATTTGATCTCTCTTGATTGATAGATCTGGGTTTAAGTTTTAAGTTTTTATTTTATAAACCAACATCTATTTTTTAATTACTTTTCATAATATTTTATTTTATGAACCAACATGGATTTTTTTTTAAATACTTTCCATAATTTATTTTATGAGCCGACATGAAATTTTTTAATTATTTTGTTACATCACAAACGTTACATCACACACGTTACGACATCTCCCCCATACTGGTTTGTAGAGCACCTCATTTCACTCAGTGCAAAAATAAGCCTTTATCAACTAGAGTAGTGGACATCTTCCTTGGGAGGAGATGCAACCATTGCTTCCAATCCAAAGATAAATACCTAGTCTAATGTATCTACATTTCCAACTTCCTAGGAGATTCAATCGCCAATAAGGTCAAAGGCTAAAAGAAGAGCTTTTCATATGATGGACACATTCCTCAACTATTTTACACTACAACGGCTCCATTCTAAAATTGTCATATCATACATATATTTTTTGATGCACAACTTTAACCCATAGGATATCACTTTTTAACACACGCCAAATACCTTTTGCAGCTAGTGATTTTGAGAAAATCAAATGGAGTTTGAGACCCCACCCCCCACAATGTTTTAGAAAGGTAAGCTTGTTCCATGAAACCCAGTGAAAAGGTTTTTCATCTGAATTCATTCTCCACATAAAATTGAAACAGAGTTTCCTAATACATTCATAAACACTAGTTGGAATATGAGCTAAGGTTACCAAGCACACATGTATACCTTTCATAACAGATTTGAGTAGAACTAGTCTGCCTACCATTTATAACCACGTGTTACACCATAACTGTAGTTTGTTCTCAAATTTTCTAATAAGCCAAGCCCAATCCTTTAAATTGTAGTCATTAGGTTCCGATGAAAACCCCATATATTTATACCCTAGTTTACATCTAAAGACTCAAAATCAAATTCCGAGTATATCCAAGCATCGATCTCTTGATCCAAGTTTATGGTGGAGATAGTTGACTTATCAGGATTGCATATCATACATGTGGCCTCCAAGAAGATTGACGACATAGATTTGGAATTATGAATCTCTTGTTTAGATCCATTTGAGACCAGAAGAATTTCATCTATAAATAGTAGATGAGAAATGTAGACTGTACATCCAAAATGGAATAATTTAATATTTCCATTGACTCTTTCATCCTTGATTATTATGATAAGTCCCTCCATGACCAATAGAAATAATAGTGAGGCTAGAGGGCACTCCTATCTAACACCTCTACCCAGATGAAAGAAGGATGAATTCGATCTTGTCAAATTTCTACGGCCTTGATGCCATGCAAGAAATTATACAACTAAGGATCTTGAAGCAAATATAACCTCACTAGATTAGCAACAGAGATTAGCAAAAAATAGAGATAGAAGAATAACGAGAAACACAAGAGATAGAACTTAATTGGGATGAAATCCACCCTCTATATTATTCAATAAGATGTGTACAATATATAAATTCTCTTAAGAGAAAAAATCGAAAGGCTTAGTGGTGAGTTGAGTATCTCACATTAATAATAGGCTTAGTGGAGTAATTCCCCCAATCTATGACATTGTGCCAAGTGTAACTCTTGTATTGGGCCATAATGAGGTCGAATGAACCTATGAGGACTATGAGGAAGTTAGGAAAGTCAATTAATGTGGATGGAATCATTATGAGGGAGAATTAGGTGGTTTAGGGCTTTGGTAGTGGCGACTAATGAGCAATTTGACCATTTCAAGTGCATTAGCGCCCTTGGTCCAACTTTATCCCATAAAACAAGGAATGTGGGTGCTTCCCTCATTAAATGCATTAAGTAGGGTGCCTTTGAATCCCCATAATAAGGAAATGGGCACACTTGTGGACAAACTTGGAATTTATGGAAAACCACTAATCTAATATGTGGACAAACCCACTAGACTAGGCACTATGAAGTGTAACATTCCCATTTTTTTTTTCATTCCCAGATTTAACTAAGACTTTTGAAAGAAAAAAAATTATGTATATTTTTTTTATTGGACTTGCTAAAAGACAAAGAGCAAAAATTAAATGAAGTTATTCTTCTAATATAACCTTCTCCAAACATGATGTATAATCATGTACAATCATAGATTTAAAAGCATGCAACAAATAACACTTTTGTCCATAAATAATAACCCAAACTAATTTGTAAAGTCTTTTACAAATACCTCTTAAGTTATAAAAGAGTGTTTCTTATGAACATATAGGTATGTCACCTTGTAATCATAAGGTTATAAATTACATAATTATGATAACATTTAAAAGAGGGAGGCATTCTAATTATTTTATTAATGTTACCCCAATTCTATATTGAGCAATTCCCTATCTAAAATCATTATAAGAATTTTCACTTATATTGACACTTGTCCCATGCTATCCCACTACATCTTATTTATAGTTTGTGCCCAGGTCTTATGCTATCCCAATCAAATTTCCAATCTATTCTTAAATCCCTATGATTTAGGATCTTGTATGGTTGTTGAGTTTCAAATTGAATTTGATTGGTTGAGTTATCTCTAGTTTGCTTACCCTTGTTCTCTTGTGACATGGTGGTGTCCCCTCTTTTAGCTAAACTCTCTCCAAGTAGTCTTTTCTTTTTTATTTAAAAATAATAATAATAATAGTTGTTGTGCAAAGTGACACTTTGTGTTTTTGAGTTTTAATAACTCTTACATAAAAATAATTATCCAAATATTAAATAAAAAACAATAATGTTTTTTGGGGTATCACATGAATCCAAACCATGGAACAACTTACATTAAACAATTGGAACCTTATTCAAGGATTATTAACCAAGGTCTATATGGGAATTATGTTCCAACAGAGCCATTAATGAGCACTGCAAAACTCACTAATTGGACACAAGATAGAATCCAATTTATCACATCAAGACGGAAGCCAACCTGTAGAAAACAAGCCTAAGATAGGTCTAGTCAACTCTATCATATGATTTGGATAAATATTCCTTTATGATCACTGTTGAAATATGTTTGATCTTTTCCGAGTGTAAAACTCCTTGTGCAATGTCGATAACATCATCCAGATCTGTCATCCCTCTAGGAAAGAAAATTGTTTCAGAGAGATTACTTTAGAAAAGATACCTCTGATTCTATCCGCAATCACCTTTGCAATTAGCTTGTAGGCATATTTACACAAATATATGGCCCTAACGTATTCCATCCTAGACACTCTATTAGTATTTGGGATCAATGCTAGGAAAGTAGAATTAAAGGTTGCAAGGACTCTACCTTTAGTTTTGGATTCTTCAAGAACTGTGAGATAAATATTCACCAATAATATCAAACATTCCATTATAGAATTCAATAGGCCAGCCATCTGGCCCCAGACTCTTGTCATGCTGCATAGATTTGATAGCCACCATAAATTCATCGTGGGAGATAGGCCCATCAAGTAGGTTATTCTTCTCTTTTGATATAAAGCTAAAAAATTGTTCTATAATATCCAACTGGGATGCCACACTAACACTCTAATATTCCTCATATAAATCAGAAAAGTGCTTCATGCCAACTTTGACAATATCTTGGAAACTAGTAACCATATCCCTATTCTCATCTTCTACCTCCCAAATAGAGTTAACATTTATTCTATGCTTGTTGTGATTATGGAAAAATTTTGATTTGTTGTTAGCTTTCTGGAACCAAGTAGCTCAACTATTTATCCTGAGAGAAGCCTCCTTATCCTGTAATAGTTTCCTATGGGAAGATTCGAGCTCCCACACATGTAATTTATGATCAGAAGAGACAAAATTTTCAGGCAAGGTTGTATAAAACGAATCCAATTGTTTCTCAATCATTAAGATTTCCTTCTCCTTAATTTCCTTAGTCATTTCTACCTAAGGGATAGTAAGAGACTTTAATCTTATAAGATTGTTCAATAAATGTACAGATTTAGAGCAATGTTGATTCAAATGAAAAGGAATCCAACTAGCCTTCACCTATTATGAAAAACATAATTTTGGAGGAGAGCGACATTAAACTTGAAAGGTCTAGGTGGCTTTCAGAAGTCCCCCTTAACTTCAAGAAAGACATGATGATGATCAAAATCACAACCAATGCCAATCCATTTCTTTATGTAAATGCATAGTGAACCATACCTTCATTAAGCAAGAAACAATCCAGTATTTTGGTGATTGCCTGCATGCTAGAGTGAATATTTTTCCAAGATGATTTAAGTTCAATTATTTGTAGATCAAGAAGAGATATCTCTTCTGGTTTACTTACAAAAAAGTCCGAAAGGGGGTCTTTATTTGTTGTATCTCCCCAAGTCTCAACCTCCCCTATAGAGAATTTTAGGTCCCTGGAAGGAATAAAATGCTCCACATTATGATAAAACAACAACAAAAAGCTTCGACCAAAATTCCACTCTATGAGAGTGTGGACCATATATGTTTAAAAGAGTGAAGGTGTAGCCTAGAGCTCTAGCTAATAAATCTACACCGAGACTAAAAGTAATCCCCCAACAAGAGGAACAAGTTAAATACCGAGACTTCAACCGATCACTAACCCTCCTGATCTTCCACAAGCATCAATACTAATAAAATCCCAACTAGGGAAAATATTCTTCACAACAGAAATAATGGAATCCCTAGTAACCAACGTCTCCTATAAAAGTAGGACATTCAGATTATGAATTTGGACTAATATCTTGAAGGCTAATCTTTTATGAGGGTGCCCAAACCCTTTAATGTTTAGAGAGATGTATAACATTAGGTAACCTTGGTGATGGGGGTACATGATCTTAAGGGCCCCTTGATAGTTTTTTGTCTTCCAACTTTGACATCCAAGCCACCTGAACTCCAGTGGTAGCCATCACTAATCTATGACCCCTAAGCTTTCCAGTACTCCTTGAAGAATCCTTGAAAAGTCCCTTTGTAGAGAAGATTCCAACAACTGGCTTGGAAGAACATCTCGTTCTAAATGATACCTAGGAGGGTTATCATGATGCACATACTTGGAGTTCACTTTGGTCTCAATAATACCAGTCGATGTGGAACTAGACCGAGAAGGGGAATCACAAGACCAAGTCATACAACTCACCATAGGTATAGTGTTAACTAGTTGAGGAGGGGACAAAGATCCATTACATGGAGAGGGAGATACAACCCTCTAGGAGGATGAAGGAGACCCAAACCTAACAACATGAGATGGTTCAGAGAGGTGAATTTCTCCAGAGGGTTTTGAATCTACAGCAGGTGACAATCCTAGCTCAAAATGAAAAAGGGAAAAGGTTTTTTGATTAGATAAAATCCCAACATAAAACGAAAGAGAGGAACTCCTCTCTAGGGAAAGAGTGGACAAGCCTCCATCGACAGTTCCCCCGAATGGTAAGGGAACTAAGGATAAGGAAAAACATGAGTATTGGGACATGATAGAAGGAAGAATCTGAGTAGGCCTCCTAGACCTTGAGACCTTAGACCACCAAAATCGAGGGATGGATAAGTCACCCTAGAAGTAGGAGGTTCAAAAAGACTATAACATGAGGAAGTAGGAGGAACAAAGGTGTCTGTGGGAGTGGAAAATCAACACAAATAAGGCCTAACTGTCATAATACTCAACAAAGAAAGAGCGCTATATGAAAAAATAAGAGCAACAAATTCCAACTTACCCAGAGAAAAAGAGATGAATATATCATGATCCAAACAATCATCTACAAAGGAAGACAATGACTCAGATGCGTGAATCAAGGGAAGTTGAAGCAAAGGAAATTGATTGCCCCTACTATTTGTATGTTCACCCACCTTCACAGATAGGGATTCAACAAAATCAGATATACAATGAGAGGCCATTGCCTCTCTATTGATCCCCATAGAAGGAGTCTCATCACCAAAATCCAGAATATTATCCACTTGAGTAGCTGAGGGGTTTTTGTCAAATTTGACCACCCTATCCGCAGGAGGTGGGCCTTGAAGCTTCTTCCAAAACTAACAAGTGAAGGGGAGAGATAATTCATGAACCAGACATGGTTGTAATTGTGACAATGATTGCAACGAAAAGGAAATCCTATGTAATCCAAAACCTGAGAGTGGGAGAAACCCCCTTTAGTGATGATGATTTTGTCAAGAATCCCATCACGGATATCCAAGTATACTAGAATCCTAGCCACCACAATATTACCCATAGCTTTGAATCTTTCTTCCACAAGGAGGAATTCTCTTAAAGTGGTTGCAATGAAAGAAGAATTTCCAATGCCCAAGGTTCATGAGGGATCCCTGGCATCTTAACGCAGGTCGGATGAGAAAATATTTTTTCTCTCCGAGCATCAAAAATAGGAACCCATCTCTTCAATTTTAACGCTAGAGTACCCCACATCCAAACCCCTTCGAGAACCTTCTTGGAATCTTCAGTGGACCACGGGATATCCCTCAACCATCCCTTCAACAACGCAAAACATTGAGGGGTGTAGTCTAATAAATACCATTGAGCTGCTACCCGAGATCGAAAGGTAGGCGGGGCCATATTATTTCCTCCAAAATGGCCAATCATAGCCGATTCAGTCATGGATAAAACCTCAATCATGGATATCAGCCCCCAAATCCAAATTAACTTCGGAATTTCGCTTGACGCAATTCTTCTTGCGACTTCCTGGGACCACTTTGTCACCCTAGGTAAATTGAGCTAATCCAGTCGCTCTAGTCATCTTAGTCAATGAGGAAACTGGTCGAAACCCACCAGCTAAAATAGGTATGTCATCGCTATCACCAGCTGCAACATCTACAAAGGATGGATGTCCAGACGAAGGAACCATAAGCGTTCACTCGAAAGAGTCCTAGATCAAAATAGACTTCCATATGGGATAGGAAAAGGAATTAGAAACAAGGGGTACAATCCCAGAAATCATAAAATTCACAGAAAGTGCCTCACCAAGAAAGGCAATTGAAAACCCTAAAGAGTCATCGAAGACGATAGGACACTAGGGAATGAGCCCCCTGCAAACCTCAAAATCAGTAACTCGGGAAAGGGAGAAAACTAACAGACCAATCCCATCAATTAGGTCATACTAACAAGAGGAACAAAAGATAATAAAACTTATTTCCTTGGGAACAAAAAAGAGAACGAGGCTTCTACACACAAAACCACAGGCTAGACAATGATACTAGACTGGAGCATAGAAACACTGAAGTGACTAGAAAAAGCTCCAACTTGGGATTAAGTGATATGTTCTTAACGACAAAATTTTATCAATATTTCCATGTTAAGGATTATAACATTTAGTTGGTTGTGTTGATATGTGTACTTTAGAAATTTAAAATAAAGTAAATATGGTTTTATATTTTACCTTTTATGAAAGAGAAAACACTAATGTCACTAAATGTATATTATGAAATATTATGATTTTTGAAAATTTAAATTTTCAATTTAATGTTAAATAATAATAATTTGATTAGTTAAATGTAAAATGATTATCAAAAAATTGATTTTTTAATATAATGTTCAATAAATATAATTTAAGCAAGATTTGGTCTAAAGTTAGATTTTCTTTACTATTTTAAGTATTAAAATTATTTAAATTTAAATTTAACAAAAAAAATGTAATTGAAATTTTGAAATAAACTTTCAAAATTCTAATTACATTTTGTTTTATTTAATATAAGATTAAATTATAATTTAATATTTAGTTATATGAATAGGATTAAAGTTGAACGCATTCTCTTCTCCATACTATTTAATTTAAAAATATAAATTATGACTTCAAATTCTTATAAATTTGCTAAAACTTTATCAACTATTAAAAATTATAAGTTAAAAATTATAAGTGACAATTTGTACCCTTGAATATTTTAGGTTTTTCCTTTTTATATATATATATATATATATATATATTATTTTAATTAAATTTAAAATTTAATTATATGGATGACTTTAATTATAAAGGGATTTTAATTCTAAAGAGAGATTAATTTTAGGTAAAACACCTTTTTAATATAAAAACTCCACACATAATATAATTTTAATTTTGAATTGTTTTCATAAAAATATATCATCCAAATCATAAAATTTAATTTAACAAAAGTGAAATTTTAAAAAATTAGAAAATGAAACAACAATTGGAACCCTCACAAACAAATGAGAACACCACCAAAGCTAAACTATTTATAAAAATTATTTGAAAACTCATATAAGTGTGAGAGTTGGAAATTATATATTTACATAGTTTTGTATATAATTAAAATTTGACCTCCTACTTTGCAAAACAATAAAAAAAGAATTATATAATGTTCATATTTAAACATTACTTTTCATTTGACATTACTCTTAATGTTACTTTTCATAGTCATATAAAACGTTTACCAAAATACATTATATATACATACTTCAAGTATTTCCTTATAAATATGTTAAAATGATTTTCATTTAAAAAAAAATTAAATTGAGCTCACATTAAATGAAATTTTAATTCAGTAATTCTTTTTTCAACCCAACCTTTTCACACCTAATACATTAATGCACTTGTATTTTTATATATAGTGTACATTGATGTGCATAGTAGTGTTACATATGGATGTAAGTTAACATATTATCAAGTGCACCAAATATTTTTTTAAATATTAAAATATGTTTTTAAATATTAAAATATGTTTTTAAATATTAAAATATTTTATTAAAATGTATCTTTTTAAATAAATGAGTGTTTTATAAAATATGTTAAATTACTTTGGTAGTCCATTGATTGTAGCTTGGGTATCAATTCTTGTAAATGACACAATGCTCTTGTTGAGCCCCTACATTGAATTCTCTAGCTATGGTGCTTCTTAACAGTCAAGACAAGGTTTTTATATCTCTATAACCTTTGGAACTCACATTTTTAATTACTAATATTTTATTAAAAAATATTTTAAGCTAATTTAGGCACTAGTGCTAGTAAATCTATGTGGCACACTAAGGTTGTTTAATGTAATGGGGCACTAACAAGGATTTTTTTTAAATGGATGCTTGTTTTATAAAATATGTTAAATTACTTTGGTGTTTCTCATCTAGGGTTACACATTGATTCAACTAGCGGTATACTAGAATTTACACTCAATGCCACATCAAGAATTAATGTCTAACCTAAAATGCCTAGGAAGTTCATACCTTAATAGTTACGAAAAGGTCTCTATAACCTTTAGACCTCACAAATTACCTGTATACCTTAGTTTAATTACAAAATTTGGACCTCATATTGCCCATAGATCTTAGTTTAATTACATTTTTTGTTACAATGTACATTACATTGGACAACATATATATGCGAAAGGTCTCTAATAGTTACGAAAAGGTCTCTATAATCTTTAGACCTCACATTACCTATATACCTTAATAGTTACGAAAAGGTCTCTATAACCTTTAGACCTCACATTACCTATATACCTTAATAGTTATGAAAAGGTCTCTATAACCTTTAGACCTCACATTACCTATATACCTTAGTTTAATTACAAAGTTTGGACCTTAGATTGCCCATAGATCTTAGTTTAATTACATTTTTTGTTACAAT
This sequence comes from Larix kaempferi, assembly GCA_027924585.1. Classification (NCBI taxonomy): domain Eukaryota; kingdom Viridiplantae; phylum Streptophyta; class Pinopsida; order Pinales; family Pinaceae; genus Larix; species Larix kaempferi. The sequence continues at coordinate 2,074,864 of BSBM01000887.1, forward strand.
GTACATTCCATTGGGCAACATATATATGCTAGGATATAAAACCATGAGCTAGTCATCACTATACCACAACATCTTTTGGAACACACTCAATTTCAAAATATTCATGTATCTATGATTTAGATATCATTATACAATATTTTCACTACCATACCATAAAATGCTATGAACATAACTTCCACTTTTTAAAAGAGACTCTTGAGAATCCTCTAAGTAAGCAAGCCTAGAGGGATGCCTCAACATGGCTCTTCTAACCATATATATAGTTTACAAGAGATTTTCCTTCTTAGAGGCTTAATGCATCTAGGGGATCCCGCCTAAGCACCTATATCCTTATCATCATTGACAATGCCAAAAATATCTTGATTGAATCCAATTATGCACTTGTATTATCATTATATTCTATTCTAATATATACACATATCATTTAATATATATAATACACACACATTTATATATAAGATTAATCTACCACTGTGAAGGTATACCTTGGCATGTGTACTTGCATGTATATCTATCATACTAGATATATATATGAACCAATGTTATTTTTATGTATATATGTTGGTATATACTTTGATATATGCAATAAGATATTATATATTTGTATTAAATATATAAAATAATGTATATACTAATATATATCTCCACTATTATATTCAACATATATATATATTAATATGTACAGATGAATATAGATATTAGGATTATATATATATATATTATATAGATATTAAGATACATGTATTATATATATAATATAAAATCTGAATGTTCCTTTATGTTTTGAAAAATATGTTGGTTTTTATGACTTAACTTATTACTAATTTATTAGTATGACATAAAACAAATTTAATTGTTTAAATGATAAGTTTATGATATCAAAATTTTAAAATTAACTTTAGTTTTTTTAATAATATAAAAAATTAAATTTTTTTTCAATGATTAGGAAAATATATTTGTTTTAAAAATAGTAAACATGTTTTTCCATTTGTGTAAATAATATTTTTAATAAATTTATTTAAATAAATTAATATATTTTATAAATATTTGTTACTAAATATTATTGGTGATAATTAATTTAGATAAAGTTTTGAAATAAAAATTAATAAGAATTTGTTTTTATAAATTCTTATAAAATCTAAATTTAATTATAAAAGAAAATGATTTTTATATTTTATATAATATGAATCTATGTAACTTTTAATAACATATTTTTTCTAATTTTATTTAATTCTTGAATCTTTTGGAATTTTGTTTTAAATCGATGTATGTACTCTTATTTGTGGGGATTTGACTATAAAAAGAAGTTAGTAAGTGTAGAAATTTTTATCACTAAATTAATTTCTTTTCATTATCAAATTAATCTCTCTTTATCACAAAAAGTATTTGTTTAATAAAGAAAATTAATCTAAATAATATTTAAATTTTATTATTTATTTTTGTATGCATCTATCTCAAAAAAATGAGCATTTTAGAGATTCTCCAACATTTGTTTAAAGGAAGAAATATTTCATCAACATTTGTTTAAAGGAAGAAATATTTCATAATATTAGAATTATAGTTTAGCCTTGTTTACATAATGTTAAGATTTTGACCTCCATTTACATCATTAAATTAATCAAGACCTAGAGCCACCTAAAATAATAGGCAATAAGGGAAACGGCTTCAAGTTTTATTTTTATTCTAAGAAAATTTAAACTCACCATAAAAATGGGATGAGAAGAAAACTTATAACAAGGTATTAAGAAAAATAAAATAAAATCTAACCATAATATAAATAATCAAACATAAAATCAAACTTAAATAGATTAAGAATTATACTTATTTAACATTATATTAAAAATTAAATTTTTGATAATCATAACAAATACATTTAACTAATCAAATTGTATGTATATAACTAATTAAATTATTATAAAATCTAAGTTTAATTATAAAACAATTATTTTGATATTTTATATAATATAAATCTATGCAATTTTTAATAACGTTTTTTTTTCTTTTTATTTAATTCTCAAAACTTTTGGAATTTGATTTTTTTTAAACTAATGTATGTACTCTTATTTATGGGGATTTTATTATTAAAAGAACTTAGTATATGTAGAGTTTTTTATCATTAAATTAATTAATTTAAATATCATCAAATTAGTCTTTTTATCATAAAAAATCTTTTAATAAGGAAAATTAATTTAAATAATATTTAAATTTTATTATGTATTTTTATACACATTTATCTTTGAAAAAATAAGATTTTAGAGTGTTTAACATTTTTTTAAAGGAAGAAAAATGTTATAATATTAGAGTTGAATAGTTTAGCCTTGTTTATATAATATTAAGACTTTCACCTCCATTTACATCATTATGTTAGACAAAACTTAAAGTTACTTAAAATAATTAGTAGTAAGGCAAAAATACTTCGAGTCTAACTACTACTTTAAGAAAATTTACGTTCACCGTAAACATAGGATAAGAAGAAAAACTATAATAAGATATCAAGAAAAATAAAATAAAATCTAACCATAACATAAATAATCAAACATAGAATCAAACTCAAATACATTACAAATTATATGTATTTAACACTATTAAAAATTAAAATTTTTAATAATCATAACAAATACATTTAACTATAATATATATATATATATATATATATTAAAAATTAAAAAATTCAATAATTATAACTACTCATAAAATACATTATGCAATTATTAAACATGCTAATACAAATAGACAATATTTTTATTTTCACTAAAAACAATTTATCAATCCTAACTCTTTATTTTAAGATATAATTAAAGCGACTTTCCCTCCATCATAAAAAATGAAAAAACAAAAAATCTTATTTACAATATTTTATATTTTGAATTCAAATATCTTTAAAAATGAAAAAACAAAAATCATATTTATAATATTTTGTATTTTTAAATTCAAATAAATAATTTACATTTCTATATTTCAATAAATCATTTAAACATAACTAACTAAAAAATCTAATTATTAACCATAAAACAGTAATATATTTGTTATTAATAAAATTAAAACAAACCTATAAAAAACCCTAATAAATTTAACTTCTAAATATCCACTCTAATCCGGTGTGGCGGCCATATCTCAAAACCTTTACGAAGTTTACACCATCATACGTGAAGTTACTCCCCGCATTGCAAAAGATGTGGGTGGACCATTGTCCACGTCAGAATGCCGTCACGTTACTCCAGCCATTCCAAAAAAAGGATGCCGACGCAGCGTGTTGTCCACGTCAGAATATTATGGTAAAACCCGGAGATTAAAGGAAGCATTTGAAATCCCGAGTAACCGTTGTATTCCTAACGGTATTCTTAATGAAAAAGCCATTATCAGAGGAAAAATGATTTAATGAAATGGGATCCGAGGGTGAGCGTGCAATTTGAAATTCAACGGTTGGAAACACACGTTAATGTTATTGGCTTTCAGATCTTTTATTTGGTTTTCCATTAATCCGTATTAGGTTGTTCCTTGATTCTGAATCGAACAAGGCACTTCGTTTTGTTTGTAACATGGATCTGCTTTCTATTATCTGAGCCCTCATATTTCTGCAATTAGTAAGGTATTTCACAATGAGTCCCAATCCCTGAGGATCATATGACCGCGGCGATGCTGATGAATGGAATCCAACCAGACCCATCTCGACTTTCAGCCCGCCAGTGCGTTTTTAATAGCGATCAGCTACGACGTCTATTTTCTCCAGTGCTGCAAACCACAATTCTAGAGGATTCGAACCCAGGACGAGGACAGAGTCTTGGTTCAGGATTCCGACGACTTGCAGAATATTTCGATGGCTTGTGGCATGGACGAGGCGGTGATGAAGAAGATTCCAGTCTGCAAGTACAGGAATGCGCGGTCTATCTTGTTGATTTTCAAGAAAACTAGAATTTAAGATTTCTTCCCAAATGCTGCCATGCTTTTCACATCGATTATATTGCCAAACAGACCCATTTTGACTTTCAGCTCTCCGATGATAGCTCTGGTTGCGGTGATGAAGTGTGGAATGTATTGTGGAGTTTTCAGAAGGAGAATTAAAGATTTCAAAAAAGGAATAGAATGGGCGATCTATCTTGTGGAGTTTTCAGAAAAAGGAGAATTAAAGATTTCTTCCCAAATGCTAACTATGCTTTTCACATTGACTGTATTGACATGTTGTTGAGATCTCATGCCAATTTCCCTCTCTGCCACTGCAACGTTATCGGTTCTTCGGTAGAACATAGCTCTGCTAGACGAGATCAGTTCTGTTATCAATAGTAGTCCTGATATTCCTCTTTTAATGCAGCTATTGATTACAATTCCTTCCCGCGGAACAGAAAGATTCATGTGGGTGTTTCCAGGTGGAAACATAATGATAGTTTGTCAATATTGATCTTGCCTGGATTGGGATAATCCAAGGGTTACTTCATATTTCTTGAAAATGCTTTTATTGTGTTATTGGCTTTCACATCTGTTGTTATATTGCTGAAAAACGCCTATTATTGTTATTGGATTTCAGGTCTATTAATTGGTTTCTTGATTTTGTGCAGCAATTAATAGGTATTCTCCAATGAATGAGAACACGCCTGCACAACTATTTTTAGTCTGCATGGATCAAATTGTGATTATACTTCCGGCATATGGTGCCATCATCTCTCTGATTAGGTTCGCTTTTTAAGGTATGCACACATTTTGTTGTTTAGTGGTGGAGTAATAATTTTAAATTTATCCTGGATATGATAACCGTTTCAGTGATTTTAGGTTTTAGTGGTGCGTAAATAATTTAAATTTATTTTGGATATGAACCCTTTCAATGATTTTAAAATTATTTTTTTTTTCTTAATATTATCATAGTTGTTCTAATAATTTTAGGGATTATTTCTCTTTTTTTCTTAATATTATCATAGGTGTTTAGTAATTTTAGGGTTTATATCTTATTGTATAGGTTTTATTTTCATAATGATGATGGTTATATATAAGGTGAAAAGTACAGGCTTGGTCATAAAAATATCACCACTTGGTCTTTATCCGTCCTGTATTACCAATGCAAAGCAGTGAAATTATGTGACTGTTAGACTTTATTTTCAAATGCCTGGAGTATAAATATCACCACTTGGTCTCTATCTTTATCCGTCCTACATTACCATTGCAATGCAGCAAAATTCTGTGGTTGTTATAATTTATTTTCAAATGCCTGGAATATAAATATTTATGTGACTTATTTATATTTTATTTGTGGTGAATTTATGTTAATATTTTTTTTTGTTAAATAAAAACATTTTACATGGATTTTTTATTTCTTATTAGGAATACTGTTGGATTTCTTATTTCTTATTAGGAATACTGTTGTTTTATTAGTTGACAAAAATTTGGTAAAATTAATTTTATGATTTTTAAAGTTTTTAAGTCAAACTTTGGAATTTGTGTAAATTTTATGGCCTCTGTTAGGCAGTAACAAGAAACCCTCAATTTTAAAGTCAGCTCTCGTACTGGTTTTCATGCTCCCGGTCTCCACCGTGATCTCGTAGACCTTCCTTTGTTGCTTTCAACCTTATTATATTAAGGCCTTTCCTTTTCATATTGTCTTTCATTAGATCAACTAACCCTGAAACTAAACATATTAGGCTAGCCCTACTAATCCTGAAACTAAACATATTAGGCTGCCCCCCATGGCCAATGGCTTTGGACCTAAACAACATATTAACATGGATATGTCAGTTGAATCTAGTATAGCTTGTGAGATGATTAAATTTGGTCCAGTATGTGAGTATGTCTTGAATATGTCTTATATTGTTATTGAATTTGATAACAACATAAATTTTATATATCATAAGTGGAAATTTTATTATATTGTTATTGAATTTAATAATAATATAAATTTTATATATGTTAAAAAAATTTAAACAATTTTTAAATATTTTAAGCATTATGTTAATAATTAGTTAAAGTTTTACCTTGTTAGATAAAATAGAGGTTGATGTGTGCCATTCTTTCTTCGTGAGATAGGCTTCTTAAGGTATGCATATATTTTGTGTATAACAATTGTTTGATGGTGTAGTAATAGTTGTAGATTTGTTTTGGATATGGCACTTTCATGTCCATGTTTTTATTTTGTTTTTTATGATTTCCTAATACTATTATTATGGTTACAATTATTTTAGGGTTTACCTTTTCTTTATGTATAGGGTTTTATTTCTTTTAGTAATATTACCATTATAATAATAATGTTTATTTTAATCATCTGAGATATAGGTTGGATGATCCCACACAAGACTTATTCAATAACAAATCAACTCTTTTCATGTTAGATGATGGACAAATAAAGGTATGTACATCCATCCACATATTCTCTTTCATTTCATCTATATGAATGAAAGAACAAAAAAACAGTAAATCAAGTTAAAGATTGTTAAGAAAAAAAATCAGTAAATCAAATTAGAGATTGTTTTGTTATAACCATATTGATAGTTTTAATTTTAGAAATGTATTATTTAGTACAAACTCTATACAATAAAAGACATAAAAGAATCAATTATTAGCTAAATTAGATCTCATATATTATTTTTGATATATGTGTCTTGGTAGAGTGTGTCCTTAATAAAAAAAAGTTCATGAAGTTACAAGGAATATCTAACTTAGTTAGCTCTCTTTTATTTCCTTTATCTCTCATTTTTTATTTTAAACCTGAAATCTTTTTCATTTTTCATTTTGACATTTTTTTAATTTTTTTAACACTACTGTTCAACAAAACAACCAACAAAGTCATTCCATCCAAACATTAACTTACTTTATATTAATTTTCTTCCAAATATTAGTTCACTATATATTAATTTCCACAGTAGCTAACAACGCTGCACTTATATTTAAATTTACAGTTAGAACACCAATAGGGTTTGAGGGTTACTTTGTCTTATACATCATAAAGGGTCCACAAAAAAAAAATATTATTTTCTATTCTATAAACATATTATCATTATTATGCTCAGTGCTCACAATTTAAAGTGCATTTTAGGAAATGTAAAACAGATCCAGTGGATGTTTAGCGATTATTTGAGTTGATCTATGATATAGACCACCTTCTATTTACTATTTCGAACAACACATCCAATGCAGATAAACCGTTACCAACAAATGGTAACATTTAGTAACATTTAGCCCACTCTCAGATTTTGGCAAAAATGGTAACATTTAGTCCACTCTGATTTTTTACACTTTGCTTTACATATTATATATACTATCATCTCAGAATTTTGACCATAGAAAATTCTATTGTTGTTGTGTAAAATCTACATATTTACTGCTATGGAGAAATCGAGTGTAGTTGGTTAACTACGCTCACCCCTCGACCTATAGTTTTTCTGGGCTCTCACTCGCACCTTATTTACCAAATCATGTTTCATTCATAATTCCAAATATCATGCATGAATATTAGGACTTACTTTTGGGTTTTTTATTTATTGCGATCCCGGTTCGTTGAAGGAACTACATCGCCCCAACCATTAGCGTTTTAGCAATAGTCCAGCCATTCCAAAAGCACTTTACATATGGAATAAAAAACCACCTTATTGGGATAATGAGGCTTATGGCTACAGACCTGATTCTGCAATAAGTCAATATTTTAGGCTCACTGGCGGGCCAACTCCAAGACTAGGGAGTTGTTGGTTTGAGTTTTTTTTTTCTGCATATAGATGTTGAAAAAAATAGAGAAATACCGGATTTAAGCATCTGGATGAATCTACCAATGAATCTAATTTATGTCGACTATTAATACTGTTCGATAGGTCCAACAGTGGGAACTACTAGACCCTCAAATTGATATTAGAGAGTTCACCTGTGGTGGGTGTAAGTAGTTATAGGTATTTCTATTGTTGTCAATCGGAACGGGCCCATTGTTTTCGGATGCAACCGTCTGGGCCTTTGCTACGCCCTCCCTAGGGTCACCATATAGAAATAGAAATATATTTTTATGTGCTGAACAACTCATTTTCCTACCAATATTCATTTGGTAACTGATTCCATGACATACATTTTGCAAACAAGCTGAAGTAGGTACCAGTCGGGGATGATTTAGGCTTACAATTAAAATGGAAACTGAAACCCAGGAGCGTACAAACAGATAAAGTGGAAAATGGCTGGAAATGCTCTTAAATTCTGGAAAACAGAAACATGGTGGAACTTTCAAATTAGAAGGAAAAAATTAATTTCAAATGGCTGGGTTGTGGGGAAGCCACGTCATCTTATAGAAATATTCTTTGGCATTTTTTGTTATTGCGGTGATGCTTCTAAACCCTTCCATTTCGGATAAAGGTTCAACCCAGAAACATGTATCAAACAAAAAGCCAGAGCTTAGAAACTCCACTTCTGATTGTTCTCTTTACCAGACATTTGACTGATCATCTGATGTTTGAAATTGGGAAACCAGTTATCCTTCTTGGGTTCTCTAAAACCAACAACACACTCCCTATGCAGCTAGAAAGAGTGAAGATCAATTAGTTATGATTCAATCTCATAGAGATTTCTTAGTCTTATTTGATTGTTCAAATAAGTTTTTTGAAAAAAATTGAGTTGCTGCCCAAACATACAACTTGAACCAGTGCCAAGTAAGACTTAAGAACTTTCATATGAAGAATATATATAAACTTGATAACTTGAGATAAATCTATACTTTCCTAGATAGCAATATAGTTGGGAATTATACTTTAAGAATGACGCACCATACTTATAAATTTTACAGCGAGAGCCTAGCATTTTATAAGCTGGTAATTATATATTGCCATATTAAAAACGGTAAAATCACCAACGATAGGTCTAAGTAGAGATCTGTAATCAGGAATTTACCTAAAAGGAAGGCCAAGTTCATTAATGATTGACGCTTAGTTGACATGACTGGCCCGCACTCACCTGTTTCCTTTACTTTTAAGTTTTAACTACGTATACCCCTGCCCGATTACTTGTACGTACACATGATATGAATCGTAGCATAAATCTAAGTATGAATCTAGAAGAAATATTTCCTTAAGCCTTTCCTAGCAGCGAACGGAATGTGAGAACACCTGGCCATTTTTTTATCCGTTTGACAACACGAAACATACCTAGCAGCGAACGGAATGTGAGAACACCTGGCCATTTTTTTTATCCGTTTTAAAACCACGAAACATACCTAGCAATGACGGAATGTGATAACACCTGGCCATTTTTTATCCGTTTGCATCTTTAAATGCAAGACGCAGTTAAAACGCATAGGATAAACGACAACCAAAACGCCCCGCCTTCCTGCGATTTTTGGGATAAAAACCAGTAAAAATTATTACTGGAAATTGTTATCATCTCATTTTTGTAAATTTAGTAATTAGGATCTCATTTTTGTAATTTTAGTAATTAGGATCTTATTTTTGTAATTTTAGTAATTAGGATTGTGATTAATTACTCAATTTTAAAATTATGTAGATAGCTGAAATTGCTATTTGAACACTCCAAATTTGTGATTTTAACAAAAATTCCTCTGACTAGTAAAAGTGTTTTGGTTAACCCTTATAGAGCTCCATATATTTATATATATACAATCAGACACTGAATATTGTAAATCTCTCTATCACTGTAATTTTCAGTCGTCTGCCTCTCACTGTAATATCAATAGCACACGTATAAAAAAAATTGATGTTTCATGTTTATAGTTTTTATTGTTTTTCTTCAAACAAAGCTATAATTAAGTTATTCTATCTTTCTTCCTTTCTGGTAAAATGATTATATGTACTAGGGTATTCTTGCTTAAAGAAATTAGATTTATATAAGAATATAATCTTGTCCTATATACACTATGTTTAGACTAAAATATTTATTTGTTTAAGAAAAATATAAGTTATTTAGAATCTCTGTAAATGAATACAAAGAGATAAATAAAAACATAAACATAGTTAAATAGTTACAACCTCTCTTTACTTTTCTCTTTTCAGTACTTGCATGTATGCAAGAACAAGGTAATAAAAGTAATGTAGAGTAGTAATAAAACAAAAGAGTAATGTAGAGTAGTATTTAAACAAACACCATGCACCATGTACCACGCTGCAGCCTTCTTGCAACAACTCGCAAGAGCCATGTCCTCTTGCCAACCTAAAAATAATCCTTTTTCTCCCATATTTTAAGCGTAAAGTCCCCAACTTCCATAGGCTCTTAGTGGCCACAAGTCCATGGGATTTTTTTCTATTTACAGGCAGAAACAGCCACGGTTAAACTTTTTAACCATTGCTGAGTAGTTACAAGATCGACAGTCCTGTAACAAGGCCGATTGTTGTATGATACTGCACAGGGCACTATATGTTATCAGCTAGCAGTGTAATTAATATAATAGCAAAACCCTATTCATTACTTTCAATTTGCATCAAAGCCTGTAGCAACCTTTAGAGGCTATACACAGATGTTGGAGTGAATAATGGAAAGTTCTACACCTATTATTATGGACACTATACGTCCAAATCCAATATTTTGGCATCTGCAATATAATAGTTCTGGAAGATAATTAGATACGCTTTTACAGGTTTGTGCACTGAGTCCTGACTCCTTGCTATTCATCCTTCTCGCCGGAAAGCTCCTCGAGAGATTTGCCATTTGCTTAAGGGACTGTGAATATCAATAGCATAGTATTAGAGAACATTTAACATTTTTATGTTACCTATGGTCCCCGGGTCCATTCCTGGTAGGTGTTATCCTTCATTCCCAATGTTAAAATAACATAAAACCACTTACAAATTAGAAAAAAAAAATCTTTTTAACATGAGTGATTTAGGCCGAGTACAAACATTACGTTGAGTATATATATATATATATATATATATATATATATATATATATTCCATAGCGTCCATTTCCGTGGAATAATCCATCTAAAAGCCTCCTGTTCCAGGACCATATAAAGATCCTGCGCCAAACCGAGTCTAATAAGCAACTCGCCCAGTGTCATCCCTCCCATTTCCAGATATAGAGCAAGAACCAGCATAGCCCATTAAGATTCACCACCAACAGAGACACGGGCGTTCTATTAAGTGGTTCAAGGTGAAATTGACCCAGTGCCAGTGAATGATCCAACAGTGGTAGAGGCTAGGAATTTGAAATAATAATATTAAAACATAGTTTTCTTTGGATTTGAAATAATTTTAAAGCATATATTTCTTTCAATTATCTGATTATTTATTTAGTTTAGTAATGATATTTAGTTTGTTAATATATATATATATATATATATATATATATATATATATATATATTATTTATATAAATTTAATTATATATATAAAATATATTTATTATTTATATAAATTTATTTTATAATTAGATTTACTTATATTTATGGATTTAGATTATTTTATGATATTAAAGCATAGATTTCTTTGAAGTGTATATAAATCTCACTCATAATATATTTAGTTTGTTAAATTTAATATCTATATATAATTGCAAATCTATTTTATTTATTTATATCAATTTATTATTATAATAATATTTAGTTTTTTCAATTTAATATGTGTTATTTTTTAAATTTAATTTAATTATATTTCTTAATTTAATAAATAAATTTTTTGTTTATTTTAATTTTGTTGATCTTCTGTATTTCTATTAAGCATTATGAAATTTTCATAATTTTTTACTATTAATTTAAAAATGAACATCTAAGTTTTTATATTGTTTTAGTGTGTGGAATTTTATGAGATGTGAGATGTAACTTTGGTTTAATCATTTAGTTTTTTCTTCTTGAAATAGTTTAGAGTTCCAAGTTAATAATTAAAAGTTTGTTGAAATAGTTTAGAGTTCGAGTTAATAATTAAGAGTTTGGTGAAATAGGTTAAAGTTCAAATTAATAAATTAGAGTTTTTAGAGTGTTTTCCTTGTGGGTGTTGAAATAGTTTAGAGTTCTTAGATTATAAATTGTTGTTGAAATAGTTTAGAGTTTTGTTAGATTATAAATTGCTAGCTTGTTGCTTGTTTACTTTTCCCAAATTGTTTTTCTCATGGTTATATATATATATATATATGAGAATAAGATTGTAGAAAATTTTGTTATTTATAAATATTAAATTGTATGCTTTTTTTATATTGTTTGCATTAGTATGTTAACCATAGGGGTTGTAATGAAAGTCTTGTGTAGAGTGTTTTCAAAGGACCATTTTGGGAAATTGCCTGGAAACAATTTCCTAACTCGGTATCTTGACACATGTGCCTTTGTTGTAGCTGAAAACTGGGACGCCATTGCGCTAGTAATAGGTGGAGGGAGGTAACTCCCAGAGAAGCCCTCCTAGTACGTTCCAAGTTGGGTGGTCGACCATGTATACACAAGGTTTTTAAAGTGGTCTAACGAGGGACCCCCCTTTGTTGACACTCTATTCATGCAACCTAGGAGTTAGGATCTATTTCCTTGATAATTATAACTTTAAACCCTATCAGACATAACTCCTCTAGACCTTAATTACTTTATCCACTATATCATCCAACCCATATAACTTCTAACAACTAACTTTTAGAACATAACATTTATAAATTGAATACAAATTTTAACATTTATAAGTCCTAAAACCTTGTAAATTTATATAACACCAAAATCAAATTATCTTAACTACTTTAAGCTATGTAATAATAACACCTAAACTTTGTTCTCCTTAACTCCTATCCCTAAAAACCTCTAACCCTTATAAATTGTAAGTCTTAAATGTTAACCCACATAAGACTTGTAACCCTTGAACTTTAACCCAACACACCTATAACATCTAAAGTCTATTACATATCACCCCTAAATATTATAATGGTTCTAACCATAAATCCCTAACCCCTTAAAAATGAACCCCTATGCCCATAACAACTAACTCATAAAACCATTAATACTACAAATCATAAATCACAAACCCCTTAAAAATTAACACCTATAACCCTAACGACTAACGCATAAAACCATTAACACTATAATTGGTATCCCAACATAGCTGTATAACCCATAACTACTAAAATCACATAGTCACTTTCACTGCTAACCTCTGTGACCCTCAAAATATATAACTTTATAACATTTAAAACTCAATCATTAGCATCAAAAAATTAGCCCTTACAACCCCTATAATTTATAATATTTCAAAACCCTATAAGCTTCAACCCATAACTTCTATAACACTTTACTCCTCTATACTATAACATATCATTCTTAAAATTTAACCAATTTAACACCCATAACCCTAAACCCATATAAACCATAAAAAACCTTAAAATTCATAAAACCCCAAAACCTTATAAGTTACCTTGGATTCATAAATCCATTAACCCTTAACGTTGAAAATATATAACTATAACTCTTTAAATTCCTAATCAATATCCCTCACGAGTATTAAAACCTATATTCCCTAATCATTCACCCATAACACATATAAACATGAACCTATATAACCATTATGCCCATAATCCCTAGGCTCTAATCATTCATCCATTTAACCCCTAATCGTTAGGCTCTCTCTCTCTCTCTCTCTCTCTCTCTCTCTCTCTCTCTCTCAACCGCTAACTTCCAATCTCTCTCTCTCTCTCTTTATCTCTCTATAAACCCCTAAGATCCAGTATATATCTCTCTCTAAACCACTAACCCGCAATCTCCCTCTTTAAAACATTAACCCTCAATATCTCTCTCTCCCTCTCTCTCTCTCTCTCCCTCTCTCTCCCTCTCTCTAAACCCCTAACCCTCAATGTCTCTATCTCTCACTAGATCCACAATCCCCGATATCTCTTTCTCTCTCTCTCTTTCTAAAACCCTTACCTCGAATCTCTCTCACACCCTCTCTCTCTAAATCCCTAACACCCAATCTCTCTCTCTCTCTCTCTCTCTCCACCTTTCATTAACCCCCATCCCTCTCTATAAACCAACCACCCTCTCTCTCCCATCCTTTCCCTAACCCCCATCCCTCTTTATAACCCCACCCCCCTTCTCTCTCTCTCTCAACCCCCCATCTTCCCCTATAGCATAAATACTAAGCCACCGTCTCTCTATGTACACTCTTCAATACACTAAACCCTAACTGCTTGCTCTCTCTACTTATCTAATCCTCCCTCTCCCTCCCTCTCTCCTCTTCCCCTTCTCTCTTTCTCTCTCTCTCTCTATATATCCCACAAATATCTAACCATATACTTGCATTGTTAACCATATATGCTCTCTCTCTCTCTCTCTCTCTCTCACACACACACACACACACACATCCCCTAACCCCCCTCCTTCTCTCTGCCCCCCAAAACCCCCACTTCTCACCCTCCTAACTCTAACCCCACTCTATCTCTCTAAACCTATAAACCCCAATCTCTATATCTCTCTCTAAACCCCTAATCCCCAATATCTCTCTTTCTATCTCTCTCCCTCTAAACCCATAACATCAAATCTTTCTCTCTCTCTCTCTAAACCTCTAACCCCAAATCTCTCCCTTTCTCTAAACCCCTAACCCCAAATATCTCTCTCTCTCTCTAAACCCCTAACGCCCATTCTCTCTCTCTCTCTCTAAACTCTTAAGCCCCAATCTCTCTATCTCTCCCTAAACCTATAATCCTTGTTATCTCTCTCTCTCTATATATATATACCCCTAACCCCCAATCTCTCTCTCTCACACTCTCTCACTCACTCACTCATTCACTCTCTCTCTCTCTCTATCTATATATCTCTCTAAACCCCCAATCTCTCTCTCTCTCTCTAAACCCCTAAGCTCCAATATCTCTCTTTCTAAACCCCTAAACTCCTTTCTCTCTCTCTCTCTAAACCCCTAACCTCTCTCTCTCTGTTTCTCTCTCTCTCTCTAAACCCCTAACCTCAAAAATATCTCTCTCTCTAAACCCCTAATCTCAAATCTCTCTCTCTAAACTCCTAACCCCAAATCTCTCTCTCTAAACCCCTAACCCCCAATATCTCCCACTCTCTCTCTCTAAACCCCTAACCCAAAATATCTATCTCTCTCTCACTCTATCTCTCTAAACCTTTAAACCCCAATCCCCCCCCTCTCTCTATAAACCCTTAAGAACCAATCTCAAACTTTCTATCTCTCTCTCAAAACCCCTAATCCTGAATCTCTATATCTATCCCTACTTGTAATGCCCAATATCTCTCTTTATATATCTCTCTCTGAACCCCTAATCTCTCTCTCTCTCTCCCTGAACCCCAATCTCTCTCTCTCTCTCTAAACCCCTAACCTCCAATATATTTTTTTATCTCTCTTTAAAACCCTAACACTGAATCTCCCTCTCTCTCTCTCTCAAACCCATAACCTCTAATCTCTCTCTCTCCCTCTCTATATCCCTAAGCTCCAATATCTCTCTCTCTCTCTAAATCCATAACCACTAATCTCTCTCTCTCTCTCGCTAAAGCCATAACCCCTAATCTCTCTCTCTCTCTAAACTCTCAATCTCTCTCTCTCTCTATAAACCCCTAACCAACAATCTTTCTCTCTCTCTAATCCATTAACCACCAATATCTCACTTTATATCTATCGTTGTCACCCTAAACCCCTAACACTCCAATTTCCATATCTCTCCCTAGACCCCTAATCACCATTCTCTCTCTCTCTTTCTATAAGCCCCTAACCTCAAATCTCTATCTCTCTCTCTTTGAACCCCTAACCTCCAATATCTCTATATCTCTGTTTTTCTCTCTCAACCCCCAACGTCCAATCTCTCTCTCACTAAACCCCTAACCTCCAATCTCTTTGTCTCTCTAAAAAGAAATAACATCTCTCTCTCCCTCTCTCTTCTCTCTCTCTCTCTGAACCCCTATCCCCCAATCTATCTCACTCTCACTCTCTCTCTAAAACCTTATCCTCAAATCTCTCTCCCTCTCTCTCTATCTCTAACTCCCTATCTCCCAATCTCTCTCTCTAAATCCCAAATCCCAAATCTCCCTCTCTCTCTCTCTCTAAAACCCTAACCCCCCCCTCTCTCTCTCTCTAAAACCCTAACCCCCCCTTCTCTCTCTCTCTCTATATATATATATAACCCTATCCACTAATCTCTCTCTCTCTCTCTCTCTTGAAACCCCTAAACTCCAAGTGCTCTCTCTCTCTCTCTCTCTCTCAAGCCCTACCCACCAATCTCTCACTTTCTATCTATCTTTATCTCTATAAAACCCTAAATCTCAATCTCTAGTTCTCTCCCTAAAACCTATTCCTGTCTCTCTCTCTCTCTCTCTCTTTTGCTCTCTCTCCCTCTCTCTCTCTAAAACCATAACATCAAATATCCCTCTCTCTCTCTTTAAACCCATAACCACCAATCTCTCTCTCTCTCTATGTGTCTATAAAACCCTAAACCCCAATCTCTCTCTCCCTAAACCCCTAACCTCCAATCTCTCTCTCTCTCTCTCTAAAACCCTGACAAAGACTCTCTCTCTCTCTCTCTTTGACTCTCTCTCTACACCACTATCCTAAAATATTACTCTCTCTAAATCCTTAATTCCCATTCTCTCTCTCTCTCTCTGACTATCTATCTCTAAATCCTTAACCCCCAATCTCTCTATCTCTCTCTAAACCCTTATCCTCTAATCTCTCTCTCTCTCTCTCTAAACCCATAACATCCAATCTCTCTCTCTAAATAAAACCCTAACCTCCAATCTCTCTCTCTCTCTCTCTATCTCTCTCTAAACCCCTAACTTCATATATTTCTCTCGCTAAACCCCTAACCCCAAATGTCTCTCTCTCTCTAAACCCCTAAACCCAAATCTCTCTCTCTAAAATCCTAACCCCAAATATTTCTCTGTCTCTCTCTAAACCGCTAACCCCAAATATATGTCTCTATCTTTCTAAACCCCTAACCCCAAATCTCTCTCACTTTCTATCTCTAAACCCCTAACCAAAAATATGTCCCTCTCTCTTCCTCTCTCACTCCCTCTCTCTAAACCCTTAACCCTCAATCTCTCTCTCTCTCTCTCTAAAACACTAATCATCAATCTCTCACTTTTTATCTATCTCTCTCTAAACCCTTAACCCCCAATTTCTCTATCTCTCCCTAAATCCCTAATCCCTAATATCTCTCTTTCTATCTTTATCTCTCTAAAACACTAATCTTTCTCTCTCTCTCTCTCTCTAAAACCCTAACCCCGAATCTCTCTCTCTCTCTCTTTAAAAATCTAACCCCGAATCTCTCTCTCTCTCTCTCAACCCCAATCTCTCACTCTCTAAACCCCTAATCTCCATTACATATCTCTCTCTAAACTCTAACATCCAATCTCTCTCTCTCTCTCTAAACCCTTAGCCTCCAATCTCTCTCTCTCTCTCCCTCTAAACCCCTAACCTCCAATCTCTCTCTCTCTCTAAAATCGTACCAACCACTCTCTCACTTTCTATCCATCCCCATAGCTCTAACCCCTAAACCCCAATCTCTCTTTCTATCCTTAAACCCCTAATCCCCATTATCTCTCTTTCTCTCTCTCTCTCTAAACCCATAACATCAAATATCTCTCTCTCTCTCTCTAAACTCCTAACCCCCAATCTTTCTATCTCTCCTTAAACTCCCAATCCCCAATATCTCTCTTTCTATCTCTATCTCTCTAAAACCCTAACCTCAAATCTCTCTCTCTCTCTCTCTCTCTCTCCATCGCTAAACCCCTAACTCCTTATCTCTCTCTCTCTCTCTATATATATATATATAAACCTCAATCTCTCTCTCCAAACCCTTAACCTTCATTCTCTCTCTCTCTCTCTCTAAACCCTTAACCTCCATTCTCTCTCTCTCTCTCTAAACCCATAACCTTCAATCTCTCTCTCTCTCTCTCTCTAAAATCCTACCCACCAATCTCTCACTTTCTATCTATCTCTATCTCTCTAAACATGTAAACCCCAATCTCTCTTTCTCTACATCAACACCTAATCCCCAATATATTTCTTTCTCTCTCTCTCTCTCTAAACCCCTCACACCAAATCTCTCTCTCTCTGTCTCTTTAAACCCATAACCTCTCTCTCTCTCTCTCTCTCTCTCTCTAAACCCCTAACCCCCAATCTCTCTCTTTCTAAACCCCTATCCTCCAATCTCTCTCTCTCTGTAAACCCCTATTCTCTAATCTCTCTCCCTCTAAACCTGTAACTTTAGATACCTCTCTCTCTCTCTCTCTCTCTCTAAACCCCTAGCCTCCAATATCTTATTCTCTCTCTATAAAAATAACATGCAACCTCTCTCACTCTCTCTAAACTCCTATCCTCAAATCTCTCTCTCTCTCAATCATTAACCCCCAATTTAGCTCTCTATATCTCTCTTTCTTTATCTATCTATCTCTAAGTCCTTAACCCTCAATCTCTCTCTCTCTCTCTAAACCCTTAACCTCCAATCTCTATCTCTCTCTAAATCCATAACCTCCGATCTCTCTCTCTCTCTCTCTCTCTAAACCCCTAACCTCGAATATCTCTCACTCTCTCTCTTTCTCTAAACCCCTAACTCAAAATCTCTATCTCTCTCACTTTATCTCTCTAAACCCTTAATCTCCAATCTCCCTATCTGTCCCTAAATCCTTCATGCCCAATATATATATATATATATATATATATATATATATATCAACCCCCAATCTCTCTCTTTCTCTCTAAACCCCAATCTCCCTCTTTGTCTCTTTCTCTAAATCCTTAATGTCCAATCTCTCTCTGTCTCTCTCTATAATCCCCTAACCACCCATCTCTCACTTTCTATCTATCTTTATCTATCTAAACACCTAAACCCCAATCTCTCTTTCTCTCCCTAAACCCCTAATCTCCATTATCTATCTTTCTATATCTCTCTCTATAAACTCCTAAAATCAAATATCTCTCTCTCTCTCTCTCTAAACCCCTAACCTCCAATATCTCTCTCTCTCTTTCTCTCACTCGAAACCCATAAACCATAATCTCTATCTCCCTAAATCCCTAACCTCCAATCTCTCTCTCTCTCTCTCTCTAAAATCTTAACCTCCAATCTCTCTCTCTCTCTCTCTCTCTCAAACCCTAACCTCCAATCTCTCTCTCTCTCTCTAAAACCCTAACCTCCAATTTCTCTTTCTCTCTCTCTAAACACCTAACCTTTGATTTATCCCTCTCTTTCTCTCTCTCTAAATTCCTAACCTCCAATCTCTCTCTCTCTCTCTCTCAACCCCTAATTCGTAATCTATCTCACTCACTCTCTCTCTCAAAACTCCTAAACCCAAATATCTAACTCTCTCACTCTCTAAATCATTAACCCCCAATCTCTCTCTCTCTCTCTCTCTCTCTCTCTCTCTCTCCCTAAACCCCTACCCACCAATATTTCACTTTCTATCTCTCTCTCTCTCTCAACGCCCAACACCTAATCTCTCCATCTCTCCCTAAACCCATAATCCACAATCTCTCTTTCTAACTCTTTCGAAGCACCTATCCTCAAATCTCTTTCTCACTCTCTCTCTAAATCATTAACCTCCAATCTCTCTCTCTAAATCACTAATCTTCAATCTCTCTCTCTCTCTATAAAAACCTAACCACCAATCTCTCACTTTCTATCTATCTGTATCTCTCTAAATCACTAAATATCAATCTCTATATCTCTCCCTAAACCTCTAATCCCCAATATCTCTCTTTCTAAACCCATAACAATAAATCTCTCTCACTCTCTCTCTCTCTCTCTCTATCAAAACCCTTAACCTCGAATCTCTCTCTCTCTAAACCACTAATCTCCAATCTCTCTCTCTCTCTCTCTCTAAACCACTAATCTCCAATCTCTCTCTCTCTCTCTCTCTAAACCAATAAACTTCAATATACTCCTTTCTCTCTCTCTCTCTAAACTTCTAACCTCCAATCTCTCTCTCTCTGTAAACCCCTAATGCGCAATCTCTCTCTCTCTCTCTCTCTCTCTCTCTCTGTGTGTGTGTGTGTGTGTGTGTGTAAACCCCTAATGCCCAATCTCTCTCTTTCTCTCTCTCAAAACTTCTAAACCCAAATCTCTGTCTCTCTCTCTCTAAACCCTTAATCCCCAATCTCTCTCTCTCTCTAAACCCCTAACCATCAATCTCTCACTTTCTATCACTCTCTTTCTCTAAACCCCTAACCACCAATCTCTCACTTATTATCTCTCTCTCTAAACCCTCAAGCCCCAATATCTCTATCGCTCTATAAGCCCATAATCCCCAATATCTCTCTATTTATATATATATATAAACCTCTATCCTACAATCTCTCTTTTTCTATAAACCCTTAATCTCTCGCTCTCTCTAAACTCATAATCCTGAATATCACTCTTTATATATATAGATAATATATGTAACACCATAATCTCAAATATCTCTATCTCTCTCACTCACTAAACACCTAACCTCCAATATCTCTCTCTCTCTCTCAACCCCTATCCTTGAATCTCTCTTTCTAACTCTCACCCCTTAAACCCCTAATCCCTAATATATCTCTTTCTATCTCTCTCTCTCTGTAAACCCCTAACCACAAATCTCTCTCTCTCTCTCTAAACCCTTAAGCCCCAATCTCTCTATCTCTCTCTCCTTCTCTCTAAACTCCTAATCTATGTTTGTCTAAACTCCTAACGTCCAATCTCCCTCTCTCTCTAAACAACTAACCACTAATATCTCAATTTCTATCTATCTCTATCTCTCTAAACCCCTAACATCCCAATCTCCCTATCTCTCCTTAAACCCCTAATCCTCAATATCTCTCTTTCTATCTCTCTCTCTAAACCCCTAACCTCAAATCTCACCCTCTCTCTTTTTATCTCTCCGTCTCTCTCTCTAAACACATAACCTCCAATCTCTATCTCTCTCTCTCTCTCTCTCTCTCTCAACCCCTAACGCACAATCTCTCTCTCCCTAAACTGCTAAAATCCAATCTCTCTCACAAAACCCCTAACCTCTCTCTCTCTCAATACCCCTAACATCCAATCTCTCTCTCTCTAAACCCCTAACCATAATCTCTCTCTCTCTCTCTCTCTCTCAACCCCTAACCATAATCTCTCTCTCTCTCAAAACTCCTACACCGAAATATTTATCTCTCATTCTCTAAATCCTTAACCCCCATTCTCTAAATCCTTAACCCCCATTCTCTCTATCTCCCTATAAACTCCTAACCATCAATCTCTCAATTTCTATCTCTCTTTCTTTATCTCTAAACCTCTAGTCCCCAATCTCTCTCTCTCTCTCTTTCTAAATCCCCCCCCCCCCCTCTATGTATCTATCCCTCAGCCCCAATTTCTTTCTCTCTAAACCCCGCATCACAAATATCTCACTTTCACCCCAAATCTCTCCATCTCTCCCAAAACCCATCATCCCTAATATCTCTCTCTCTCTCTAAACTCCTATCCTCAAATCTCTCAGTCTATATCTATTTCCTTAACCCTTAGTATCCCTCTCTCTCTCTCTCTCTATGTATCTATCCCTCACCCCCAATTTCTTTCTCTCTAAACCCCTAATCTCTCGCTCTCTCTAAACTCATAATCATGAATATCACTCTTTATATATATAGATAATATATGTAACACCATAATCTCAAATATATATCTCTCTCTCACTCACTAAACACCTAACCTCCAATCTCTCTCTCTAAACCCCTATCCTTGAATCTCTCTCTCTCTCTCTCACCCCTTAAACCCCTAATCCCTAATATATCTCTTTCTATCTCTCTCTCTGTAAACCCCTAACCACAAATCTCTCTCTCTCTAAACCCTTAAGCCCCAATCCCTCTATCTCTCTCTCCTTCTCTCTAAACTCCTAATCTATGTTTGTCCAAACTCCTAGCATCCAATCTCCCTCTCTCTCTAAACAAATAGCCACTAATATCTTAATTTCTATCTATCTCTATCTCTCTAAACCCCTAACATCCCAATTTCCCTATCTCTCCCTAAACCCCTAATCCTCAATATCTCTCTTTCTATCTCTCTCTCTAAACCCATAACCTCAAATCTCACCCTCTTTCTTTTTATCTCTCTGTCTCTCTCTCTAAACACATAACCTCCAATCTCTCTCTCTCTCTCTCTCTCTCTCTCTCTCAACCCCTAACGCACAATCTCTTTCTCCCTAAACCACTAAAATCCAATCTCTCTCTCAAAACCCCTAACCTCTCTCTCTCTCAATACCCCTAACATCCAATCTCTCTCTCTCTCTCTCTCTCTCTCTCTCTCTCTCTAAACCCCTAACCCTAATCTCTCTCTCTCTCTCTCTCTTTCTCTCTCTCAAAACTCCTAAACCCAAATATTTATCTCTCATTCTCTAAATCCTTAACCCCCATTCTCTCTATCTCCCTATAAACTCCTAACCATCAATCTCTCAATTTCTATCTCTATTTCTTTATCTCTAAACCTCTAATCCCCAATCTCACTCTCTCTCTCTTTCTAAATGCCCCTCTCTATCTCTCTATGTATCTATCCCTCACCCCCAATTTCTTTCTCTCTAAACCCCGCATCACAAATATCTCACTTTCACCCCAAATCTCTCCATCTCTCCCAAAACCCATCATCCCTAATATGTTTTTCTCTCTCTAAACTCCTATCCTCAAATCTCTCAGTCTATATCTAATTCCTTAACCCTCAGTATCCCTCTCTCTCTCTCTCTCTCTCTCTCTCTCTCTATGTATCTATCCCTCACCCCCAATTTATTTCTCTCTAAACCCCTAATCTCTCACTCTCTCTAAACTCATAATACTGAATATCACTCTTTATATATATAGATAATATATGTAACACCATAATCTCAAATATCTCTATCTCTCTCACTCACTAAACACCTAACCTCCAATCTCTCTTTCTCTCTAAACCCCTATCCTTGAATCTCTCTCTCTCTCTCTCTCTCTCTCACTCCTTAAACCCCTAATCCCTAATATATCTCTTTCTATCTCTCTCTCTCTGTAAACCCCTAACCACAAATCTCTCTCTCTCTCTCTCTAAACCCTTAAGCCCCAATCTCTCTATCTATCTCTCCTTCTCTCTAAACTCCTAATCTATGTTTGTCTAAACTCCTAACCTCCAATCTCCCTCTCTCTTTAAACAACTAGCCACTAATATCTCAATTTCTATCTATCTCTATCTCTCTAAACCCCTAACATCTAAATATCCATATCTCTCCCTAAACCCCTAATCTTCAATATCTCTCTTTCTATCTCTCTCTCTAAACCCCTAACTTCAAATCTCACCCTCTCTCTTTTTATCTCTCTGTCTCTCTCTCTAAACACATAACCTCCAATCTCTCTCTCTCTCTCTCAACCCCTAACGCACAATCTCTCTCTCCCTAAACCGCTAAAATCCAATCTCTCTCTCAAAACCCCTAACCTCTCTCTCTCTCAATACCCCTAACATCCAATCTCTCTCTCTCTCTCTCTCTCTCTTTAAAACACTAACCCTAATCTCTCTCTCTCTCTCTCTCAAAACTCCTAAACCCAAATATTTATCTCTCATTCTCTAAATCCTTAACCCCCATTCTCTCTATCTCCCTATAAACTCCTAACCGTCAATCTCTCAATTTCTATCTCTATTTCTCTCTCTCCAAACCCCTAATCCTCTCTCTCTCTCTCTCTCTATATATATATATCCCTCACCCCCAATTTCTCTCTCTCTAAACCCCTCATCACAAATATCTCACTTTCACCCCAAATCTCTCCATCTCTCCCAAAACCCATCATCCCTAATATCTCTCTCTCTCTCTAAACTCCTATCCTCAAATCTCTCAGTCTATATCTAATTCCTTAACCCTTAGTATCTCTCTCTCTCTAAATCTCTAACCCCCAATCAATCTCTCTCTAAACCCTTAACCTCCAATTTATCTCTCCATCTCTCTCTCTCGCTCTCTCTTTCTCTCTCTAAATCCCTAACCCCCAATCTTTCTCTCTCTCTCTAAACCCCTAACCCCCAATATTTCTCTCTCTCTCTCTAAACCCCTAACCCCCAATCTCTCTCTCTCTCTCTCTCTCTCTCTCTCTAAACCACTAACCAAAAATGTCTACCTTTCTCTCTCTCTCACTCTATCTCACTAAACCATTAACCCCAAATCTCTCTCTCTCTCTTTCTCTAAACCCCTAACCACCAATATCTCTCTCTCTAAACTCTGAAGCCCCAATATCTATATCTCTTCTTAAACCCATAATCCCTAATATCTCTCTCTAAACCCCTAACTTCCAATCTCTCACTCTCTCTCTCTCTCAAACCCTTAATGCCAAATCTCTCTCTCTCTCTCTCTCTCTCTCTCTCTCTCTCTCTCCACCACTATCCTCAAATATATCTCTCTAAATCCTTAGTGCTCTCTCTTTCTCTCTCTCTCTCTCTCTCTAAATCCCTAAACCCCAATCTCTCTATCTCTCTCTAATCCCTTATCCTTCAATCTCTCTCTCTCTAAACCCATAACCTCCAATCTCTCTCTAAATAAACCCCTAACCTCCAATATATCTCTCTCTTTCTAAATCATGAACCTCCAATCTTCCTCTCTCTCTCTCTCTCTTTAAACCCATAACCTCTGTGCTCTCTCTCTATCTCTCTCTAAAACCCTAACCTCAAATATTTCTCTCTCTATCTCTAAACCACTAACTTCCAATATTTTTCTCTCTCTAAACCCCTAACCACAAATCTCTCTCTCTCTCTCTCTCTAAACGCCTAAACCCAAATCTATATCTCTCTCTAAACTCCAAACCCCAAATCTCTCTCTCTCTAATCCCTTATCCTCAAATCTCTGCCTCTATCTCTCTAAACCCCTGACCCTCAATTTCTCTTTCTCTCTCTAAACCTCTAGGCCAAAATATCTCTCTCTCTCTCTCACTCTTTCTCTCTAAACCCTTAACCCCCAATCTCTCTCTCTCTCTCTCTCTCTCTCTCTAAGACTCTCTCCCTCTCTATAAAACCTGAATCACCAATCTCTCACTTTCTATCTCTCTCTCTAAACCCCTAACCCCAATCTTTCTATCTCTCCTTAAACCCCTAATCCCCAATATCTCTCTTTCTATCTCTCTCTCTCTAAAACCCTAACCTCTCTCTCTCTCTCTCACTCACTAAACCCATAAATCCTAATCTCTCTCTCTCTCTCTCTCCCGCTCTCTAAACCCCAATCTCTCTCTCTAAACCCCTAACCTCCTATCTCTCTCTCTCTCTCTCTAAACCCTAACCTCCAATCTCTCTCTCTAAAACCTTAACCTACATTTTCTCTCTCTCTAAACCCATAACCTCCAATCTCTCTCTCTCTCTAAAACCCCACCCACCAATCTCTCACTTTCTATCTATCTCTATCTCTCTAAACCTGTAAACCCCAATCTCTCTTTCTCTACCTCAACACCTAATCCCCAATATGTCTCTTTTTCTCTCTCTCTCTTTCTAAGCCCCTCACACCAAATCTCTCTCTCACTCACTAAACCACTAACCTCCAATCTCTCTCTCTCTCTCTCAACCCCTAATCCCCAATCTATCTCTTCCTAAACCCCTATCCTCAAATCTCTCTCTCTATAAACCCCTATTCTCCAGTCACTCTCCCTCTAAACCTGTAACCTTAGATACCTCTCTCTCTCTCTCTCTAAACCTCTAACCTCCAATCTCTCTCTCTCTCTCTAAAACCTTAACATGCAACCTCTCTCACACTCTCTAAACCCCTGTCCTCAAATCTCTCTCTCTCTCTCTAAATCCTGAACCCCAATTTCTCTCTCTTTCTTTATCTATCTATCTCTAAGTCCCTAACCTGCATTCTTTCTCTCTCTAAACCCTTAACCTCCAATATCTCTCTCTCTCTCTCTCTCTCTAAACCTGTAACCTCCAATATTTATCTTTGTCGATGTCTCTAAACCTCTAACTTCCAATCTTTCTCTCTATCTAAACCCCTAACCTCGAATCCCTCTCTCTCTCTCTCTCTCTCTCTCTCTTTCTCTAAGCCCCT
Source organism: Larix kaempferi (assembly GCA_027924585.1). Lineage (NCBI taxonomy): Eukaryota > Viridiplantae > Streptophyta > Pinopsida > Pinales > Pinaceae > Larix > Larix kaempferi. Next base: position 2,100,692 of record BSBM01000887.1, read on the forward strand.
AACTCAAAATATCTATCTCTCTCTCACTTTATCTCTCTAACCCCTTAACCCTCTCTCTCTCTCTATATATATATATATATAAACCCCCAATATCTCTCTCTCTCTCTAAACCCCCAATATCTCTCTTTGTCTCTTTCTCTAAACCCCTAATGTCCAATCTCTCTCTGTCTCTCTCTATAATCCCCTAACCAACAATCTCTCACTTTCTATTTATCTCTATCTATCTAAACACCTAAACCCCAATCTCTTTATCTCTCCCTAAACCCCTAATCCCCATTATCTCTCTTTCTATATCTCTCTCTGTAAACTCCTAACATCAAATCTATCTCTCTCTCTCTTTAAACTCCTAACCTCCAATCTATCTCTCTTTCTCTCACTCTAAACTCGTAACCCATAATCTTTATCTCCCTAAATCTCTAACCTCCAATCTCTCTCTCTCTAAAACCCTAAATTCCAATTTCTCTCTCTCCCTCTAAACACCTAACCTTTGATTTATCCCTCTCTTTCTCTCTCTCTCTAAATTCCTAACCTCCAATCTCTCTCTCTCTCTCTCTCTCTCTCCACCCCTAATTCGCAATCTATCTCTCTCTCTCTCTCTCTCTCACAAAAATCCTTAACCCAAATATCTCTCTCTCTCACTCTCTAAATCATAACCCCCAATCTCTCTCTCTCTCTAACCCCCTACCCCAATCATTCACTTTCTATCTCTCTCTCTCTCTAAACACCCAACCCCCAATCTCTCCATCTCTCCCTAAACCCATAATCCACAATCTCTCTCTCTCTCTCTCTCTCTCTCTCTCGATCTCAAAACACCTATCCTCAAATATCTCTCTCACTCTCTCTTTAAATCATTAACCTCCAATCTCTCTCTCTTTCACTTTATCTCTCTAAACCCTTAACCTCCAATCTCCCTATCTATCCCTAAATCCTTAATCCCCAATATTTCTCTTTGTATATATATATATCAACCCGCAATCTCTCTCTCTCTCTCTAAACCCCCAATCTCCCTCTTTGCCTCTTTCTCTAAACCCCTGATGTCCAATCTCTCTGTGTCTCTCTCTATAATCCCCTAACCACCAATCTCTCACTTTCTATCTATCTTTATCTCTCTAAATCCCTAAACCTCAATCTCTCTATCTCTCCCTAAACCTCTAATCCCCAATATCTCTCTCTTTCCAAACACATAACATTAAATCTCCCTCACTCTCACTCTCTCTCTATCAAAACCCCTAACCTCAAATCTCTCTCTCTCTCTTTCTCTAAACCACTAATTTCCAATCTCTCTCTCTCTCTCTAAACCAATAAAATTCAATATACCCCTTTCTCTCTCTCTCTCTCTAAACCAATAAACTTCAATATACCCCTTTCTCTCTCTCTCTCTAAACTTCTAACCTCCAATCTGTCTCTTTGTAAACCCCTAATGCGCAATCTCTCACTTACTATCTCTCTCTCTAAACAACCAAGCCCCAATATCTCTATCTCTTTGTAAACCCATAATCCACAATATCTCTATCTTTATATATATATATATATATATATATATATAAACATCTATCCCACAATCTCTCTTTTTCTATGAACCCTTAATCTCTCTCTAAACTCGTAATCCTGAATATCACTCTTTATATATATAAATATTATATATAAAACCCTAACCTCAAATATCTCTATCTCTCTCACTCACTAAACACCTAACCTCCAATATCTCTCTCTCTGTCTCTCTCTCTCTCTAAACCCTCAATCTCTCTCTCTCTCTCTCTTAAACCCCAATATCTCTCTCTCTCTCTCTAAACCCCTATCCTCCAATTTATCTCTCTATCTCTCTCTCTCTAAACCCCTATCCTCCAATCTCTCTCTCTCGCCACTTAAACCCCGAATCCCTAATATATCTCTTTTTATCTCTCTCTCTAAACCCAAAACCACAAATCTCTCTCTCTCTACCCAAAACCACAAATCTCTCTTTCTCTCTAAACCCTTAAGCTCCGATCTCTCTCAGTCTCTCTCTCTCAGTCTCTCTCTCTAAACCCCAAACCTCTCTCTCTCTCTAAAGCCATAACCTATCTCTCTCTCTCTCTAACCCATAATCTTTTTCTCTCTCTAAATCCCTAATAAAAAATCTCTCACTTCCACCCCCATTCTCTCTATCTCTCCCTAAACCCATAATCCCCAATCTCTCTCTCTCTAAACCCCTATCGTTGAATCTCTCTCTCTCTCTCCTTAACCCCCAATCTCCCTCTCTCTTTAAATCCCTAAACCACAATCTCTCTCTCTCTCTCTCTCTCTCTATCTAAACCCTTAACCTCCAATATCTCTCTCACACGCATACTCTCTCTCTCTTTCTAAACCCATAACCTCCAATCTCTCTCTCTCTCTCTAAAACTGTAAACTCCAATCTCTCTCTCTCTCTCTCTAAACCCCTAACCCAAAATGTCTCTCTCTTTCTCTCACTCTATCTCACCAACCCCTTAACCCCCAATCTCTCACTTTCTCTCTCTCTCTCTCTCTAAACCACTAAGCTCTAATATTTATATCTCTCCCTAAACCCGTAATCCTGAATATCTCTTTATATATATATATATACATCTCCAAACACCTAATTCCCAGTATATCTCTCTCTCTCTCTAAACCCATAATATCTCTCTCTCTCTCTAAACCCCTAACTTCCAATATATCTCTCTGTAAACCCATAACCTCCAATCTCTCTTTCTCTCTCTAAAACCCTAACCTCCAATCTCTCTCTCTCCCTATCTAAATCCCTAACCCAAAATATATATATCTCTCTCTAAACAACTAACACCAAATCTCTCTACCTCTCTCTGAAACCCTAACCCACATGTCTCTCTCTCTAAATCCCTAACCCCAAATATATCTCTCTCTCTCTCTACAAACCTGTATCCCCCAATCTCTCTCACTCTATCTCTCCACCCCTAACCCAAAATCTCTATCTCTCTCTCACTCTCTCTCTCTCTCTAAATCCCTAACCCTCAATCTCTCTCTCTCTCTAAACCCTTAAATCTCTCTATCTCTTCCTGAACCCATAATCCCCAATCTCTCTCTCTCTCTCTCTCTAAATCCTTAACCCCCAATCTCTTTCTCTCTCTCTCTAAATCCATAACCCCCAATATCTCTCTCTCTCCAAACCCTTAACCTCCAAACTCTCTCTCTAAACCCATAACCTCCAATCTCTCTCTCTCTCTAAACCCCTAACCTCCAATATCTCTCTCTCTCTAAACCCCTAACCTCTCTCTCTCTCTCTAAACCCCTAACCCCAAATCTCAGTCTCAGTCTCTCTCTAAATTCCTAACCCCTAATCTCTCTCTCTCTCTCTAAACTCCTAACCAAACATCTTTGTCTCTCTCTCCCACTCTATCTCTTTAAATCCTTAACCCCCAATCTCTCTCTCTCTCTCTCTCTCTAAACCCCTTACCCCCAATCTCTCACTTTCTATCTCTCTCTCTCTAAACCCCTAAGCTCTAATATCTATATGTCTCCCTAAACCCGTAATCTTCGATATCTCTTTATATATATAAAATCCCCTAACCCGCAATCTCTCTCTCTCTCTAAACCCCCAATCTCTCTCTCTCTAAAACCGTAGCCTCCAATATCTTTCTCTCTTTCTAAACCACTAACCCCAAATCTACATCTCTCTCTGTCTCTAAATCCCTAACCCCCAATCAATATCTCTCTCTAAACCCTCAACCTCCAATCTCTCTCTACCTCTCTCTCTCTCTCTCTCGACTCTGAATCCATAACTTCTAATATTTTTCTCTCTCTAAATCCATAACCTCCAATCTCTCTCTCTCTCTCTCTCTAAAACCCCAACCTCCAATCTCTCTCTCTCTCTCTCTCTCTCTCTCTCTCTCTATAAACCCCTAATCTCAAATCTCTCTCTCTCTAAACTCTTAACCCCCAATATCTATCTCTCCTCTCACTCTATCTCACTAAAACCTTCACCCCCAATCTCTCTCTCTTTCTCTAAACCCTTAACCACCAATCTCTCTCTCTCTCTCTCTCTCTCTAAACCTGGAAACCCCAATATTTATATCTCTTCCTAAACCCACAATCCTCAATATCTCTATTTATATTTCTCTCTCTCTAAACTGCTAACCCCCAATCTCTCTCTCGCTAAACCTCCAATCTCTCTCTCTCTCTCTCTCTCTCTCTCTCAAAACCCCTAACCTCCAATCTCTCTTTCTCTAAACCACTAACCTCCAATCTCTCCATCCCACTCTAAATCCTTAACGCCAAACCTCTCTCTCTCTAAACCCCTAACGCCAAATCTCTTTCTCTCTCTCTCTAAACCCCTAACCCCAAATGTATCCCCTCTCTCTAAATTCCTAACCCCAAATCTCTCTCTCTCTCGGCAAACCCCTAACCCTCAATCTCTCTCTCCCTAAACTCCTAATCCAAAATATCTATCCCTCTCTTTCACTCTCTCTCTAAATCTCTAACCCCCAATCTCTCTCTCTCTCTCTCTCTATCTATCTCTAAATCCATAATCCCCAATCTCTCTCTCTCTCTAAACCCTTAATACCCAATATCTCATTTTCTATCTCTCTCTCTATAAACCCCTAAACCCCAATCTCTCTATCTCTCTCTCTCACCCCCTAAACCCCTAATCCCCAATATCTCTCTCTCTCTCTCTCTCTCTCTCTCTAAACCCCTAACCAAAAATCTCTCTCTCTCTCTAAACCCTTAACCCCCAATCTCTCTATCTCCCTCCCTCCCTCTAACCTCCTAATCTCTCTCTCTCCCTAAACCTCTAACCTCCAGTCTCGCTCTCTCTAAACAACTAGCCACAAATATTTCAATTTCTGTCTATCTCTATCTGTCTAAACCCCTAACACCTCAATCTCCATATCTCTCCCTAAACCCCTAATCCTCAATATATCTCTTTCTATCTCTCTCTCACTAAACCACTAACCTCAAATATTACTCTCTCTCTCTCTCTCTCAAAACCTAATGCCCAATCCCTCTCTCCCTAAACCCCTAACCTCGAATCTCACTTTCTCAAAAAACCTAACCTCTCTCTCGATACCCCAAACATCCAATCTCTCTCTCTCTCTCTAAACCCCTAACCCCAATCTATCTCACATAGACACTCTCAAAACTCGTAAACCCAAATATCTATCTCTTTTTCTCTAAATCCTTAATCCTCTCTCTCTCTCTCTCTCTCTCTCTCTCTCTCTCTCTCTCTCTCTCTAAATCCCTAACACACAATCTCTTTCTCTCTCTAAATCCCTAATCAGAAATCTCTCACTTTCACCCCCAAACTCTCTATCTCTCCCTAAACCCATAATCCCCAATCTCTCTCTCTCTCTAAACCCCCCCTCTCTCTCTCGATCCTTAACCCCCAATATCCCTCTCTCTCTCTAAATCCCTAACCCATAATCTCTGTCTCTCTCTCTCTAAGCCCTTAACCTCCAATATCTCTCTTCATCTCTCTCTCTCTTTCTAAACCCATAACCTCCAATCTCTCTCTCTCTCTCTAAACCTGTAAACTACAATCTCTCTCTCTCTCTCTAAACCTGTAAACTCCAATATCTCTCTCTCTCTCTCTCAGCCCCTAACCTCCAATCTCTCTCTGTCTCTTTAAACCCCTGACCCCCAATATCTCCCTCTCCCTCTCTCTAAACCCCTAACCAAAAATGTCTATCTCTCTCTCTCTCACTCTATCTTACTAAACCCTTAACCCTCAATCTCTCTCTCTCTAAACCCCTAACCACCAATCTCTCACTTTCTATCTCTCTCTCTCTCGAAACCCCTAAGCTCCAATATTTATATCTCTCCCTAAAACCGTAATCACAAATATCTCTCTTTATATATATATATATATCTCTCTCCAAACCCCTAACCCCCAATCTCTCTCTCTCTATAACCCCATAACCTCCAATCTCTCTCTCTGTATGTAAACCCATAACCTCCAAACTCTCTCTCTCTCTCTCTAAACCCCTAACCTCCAATCTCTCTCTCTGTGTAAACCCATAACCTCCAAACTCTCTCTCTCTCTAAACCCCTAACCTCCAATCTCTCTCTCCCCCTATCTAAATCCCTAACCCCAAATCTCTCTCTCTCTCTCTCTACAAACCTGTAACCCCCAATCTCTCTCACTTTCTCTCTAAACCCCTAACCCAAAATCTCTCTCTCTCTCTCTCTCTCTCTCTCTCTCTCTCTCTCTAAATCCCTAACCCTCTCTCTCTCTCTCGCTAAATCTCTAACCACCAATATCTCTCTCTCTCTAAACCCCTAATTCCAAATCTCTGTCTCAGTCTCTCTCTAAATCCCTGACCCCCAATCTCTCTCTCTCTCTCTAAACCCCTAATTCCAAATCTCTGTCTCAGTCTCTCTCTAAATCCCTGACCCCCAATCTCTCTCTCTCTAAACCCCTAAACAAACAACTTTGTCTCTCTCTCCCACTCTATCTCTCTAAACCCTTAACCCCAAATCTCTCTCTCTCTAAACCCCTAACTACCAATATCTCACTCTCGCTCTCTCTCTCTCTAAACCCCTAAGCCCTAATATCTATATGTTTCCATAAAGATGTAATCATCTAGATCTCTTTATATATATATAATCCCCTAACTTGCAATCTCTCTCTGTCTCTCTCTCTCTAAAACCCTAGCCTCTAATCTCTCTCTCTCTCTCTCTCTCTCTAAACCCCTAACCCCAAATCTTTGACTCTCTCTCTCTCTAAAACTCTAACCCCAAATCTCTCTCTCTCTCTAAACTCCTAATGCCTTATCTCTCTAAACCCTCTCTCTCTCTCTCTCTCTCTCACATTAAACCCATAATCCCCAATATATCTATTTGTATTTCTCTCTATCTATCTAAACACCTAACCGTAAATCTCTCTCTCTCTCTCTCTCTCTCTCTCTCTTAAATCCCAATCTCTCTCTATCTAAACCCCTAACCTCCAATCTCTCTCTCTCTCTCTCTCTAATCCATTAAACACCATTCTCTCAATTTCTGTCTATCTTTATCTCTTTAAGCTCCTAACACCCCAATCTCCCTATCTCTCGCTAAACTCCAAATCCCCAATATCTTTCTTTCTATCTCTGTCTCTCTAAACCCCTAACCTCAAATATCTCCCTCTCTCTCTCTCTTTGAACCACTAACCTCGAATATCTCTCTCTCTCTCCCTCACCCCTAACAACCAATTTCTCTCTCCTTAAACCCCTAACCTGTAATCTCTCTCTCTCTTAATACTCCTAACCTCCAATCTCTCTCTCTCTCTTTCTCTCTCTCTCTACACCTGTAACCCTCAATCCCTCTCTCTCTTTCTCTCTCTCTCCACCTGTAATCCTCAATCCCTCTCTCTCTCTCAAAACTCCTAAACCAAAATCTCCATGTCTCTCTTTTTAAACCCTTAACCCCCAATCTCTCTCTATGTCTCTCAATACCTAACCATCAATATCTCAATTTCTATCTCTCTCTCTCTAACCCCTAACCCCCAATCTCTCTATCTCCCCTAAACCCGTAATCCCCAATCTCTCTCTCTCTCTCTCTCTCTCTCTCTAAATACCTATACCCCAATATCTATAACTCCCTCTCTCTAAATCCCTAACCCACATCTCTCTCTCTAAATCCCTAACCCCCAATCTCTCTCTCTCTCTCTCTCTCTCTCTCTATCTATCTTTTTATCTACCTATCTCTAAGTCCCTAACCTCTCTCTCTCTCTCTCTCTCTTTCTCTCTCTCCCTAGACCCCTAATCCTCAATATCTCTCTTTCTATGTCTCTCTCTCTCTAAACATCTAAACAAAAATCTCTTTGTCTAAATCCCTAACCCCCAATCAATATATATATATATATATATATAAACTTCCAATCTCTCTCCCTCTCTCTAAACTCCTAACCTACAATATCTCTCATTTTCTCTAAACCACTAATTACCAATCTCTCAATTTCTATCTATCTCTACCTCTCTAAGCCCCTAACACCCCAATATCCCTATCTCTCCCTAAACCCCTAATCTATAGTATATCTCTTTCTATATCTATCTCTCTCTAAACCCCTAACCTCAAATCTCCCTCTCTCTCTCTCTCTCTCTGAACCCCTAACCTCCAATCTCTCTCTCTCTCTCTCTCAACCCTCACACCCAATATCTCTCTCCCTAAACCCCTAACATCTCTCTCTCTCTCTCTCAAAATCCCTAACCTCTCTCTCTATGTCTCCCTCTCTCTCTCTCTCACTCACTCAAAACTCCTAACCTCCAATCCCTCTCTCTCTAAACCCGTAACCCTCAATCTCTCTCTCTCTCTCTCAAAACTCCTAAACCTAAATCTCCATCTCTATCTTTCTAAACCCTTAAACCCCAATATCTCTCTACACCTAACCATCAATATCTCAATTTCTATCTCTCTCTCTCTAAATTCCCACCCCCCAATCTCTCTATCTCTCCATAAACCCCTAATACGAAATATCTATCTTTCTATATATCTCTCTATATCTATCTTTGAACCCGTATCCTCAAATCTCTCTCTCTCTCTCTAAATCCATATACTCCAATCTCTCTCTCTCTCCCTCTCTCTCTAAATCCCTAACCTCCAATCTCTCTCTCTCTCTCTCTCTCTATCTATCTATCTATCTAAATCCCTAATCCCCAACCTCTCTCTCTCAACCCCTAACCACCAATCTCTCTCTCTCTCTCTCTCTCTCTCTCTCTCTCTCTCTCTCAACCCCTACATCCAATCTCTCTCTATCTCTCTAAACCCCTAACCTCCAATCTCTCTCTCTAAACCCTTAATACCTGATATCTCATTTTCTATATCTCTCTTTAAACCCCTAACCCCCAATCTCTCTTTCTCTCTCTCTAAATCCCTAACCCCTAATATCTCTCTCTCTCTCTCTCTAAAAACCCCTAACCACCAATTTCTCACTTTCTATCTATCTCTATCTCTCTAAGCCCATAACCCCCAATCTCCCAATCTCTCTCTCTCTAAACCTATAACCCCTAATCTCCCCTCATATCTCTCTCTAAACCCCTAACAACCAATCTCCCACTTTCTATCTATCTTTGTCTCTCTAAGCCCCTAACCCCCAATCCCTCTATCTCTCCCTAAACCCCTAATCCTCAATATTTATCTTTCTATATATCTCTCTCTAAAAACATTACCTCAAATCTCTCTCTCTCTCTAAAGCCCTAATCTCTCTCTCTCTCTCAAAACCCCTAACCTCCAATCTCTCTCTCTCTCTCTCTCACCCCAACATTCCCCAACCCCCTCCTTCTCTCTAACCCAGACCCCCCTCTCTCTCTCCTCCTTTCCCTAACCACCCCTCCCTCATTATAAAACCACCCCCCTTCTCTCTCTCAACCCACCATATTCCCCTATACCATAAAGCCTAACACCACTATCTCTATGTGTACCCTCTTTATTACCTTGAATCCTAACCCCCTCCTCTCTCTATTTCTCTAAGCCTATATCTCTCCTATTCCCCTTATCTTTCTCTCTCTTTAATACATTGACAAACCTATATGAGAAGAAATCCCCGAGTCAAAAGAGGACATTGAAGAATAATATTTGAAACCTAAAGATGGATAAGGATGATACAATGGCCTCCTTCTTCACCAAGATATCTCAGGTAAGAGATCAGCTTGCTAGTATTGGAGTAGTGGTGGATGAAAATGATCTTCTCCAAACCGCTATTGATGGTCTCCCATCCTCATGGGAGACATTATTGGATATGGTAAATGGCAAAGAGGTACAACCTAACTTTGAAAGGTTGTGGCATGACTGCCTGCAAGAGGAGGGGCGAATCCAGAGCAAGTCAGTGTGCATCAAAGAAGAAAAAACCTTGCCCTCACAGAAAGGATGAAGAAATGCAAGAAGAACTTCTCTCAAAAGAAGTTTTCACATTCAAAGAAGAAGGTATACAACAAGGACTTTGAAAAGTAGAAGGTTAGATGCTATAATTGTGACAAGAAGGGCCATTATACAAGGGAGTGCAAAGCAAAGAAAAAGGGAAAAGGAAGGTTTCATGCTTCTACCGCTATAGAAGATGAAACTATTCAGAAGAATGCACTCGAAGAAAAGGAGACAAGGAGGGAGTATTACCTAGTCTCGGCACTTTCTGGATCCTTCATCATAAGTGAGGACACATGGTTGGTTGACAGTGGCACATCCAAACATATGATTGGTTATAAGAGCGCCATCACAAATCTCAAGGAGAACAATTTTGCATGCAAGGTAGAGTTGGGAGACAACACAACCTATTCGATCCAAGGAGTTGGATCCACCTCCTTCCAGCTGAGTTCAGAATATATTTTACATATGGAGGACATTCTTTATGTTACGGGCTTCAAAAAGAACCTCCTATCTGTTTTGGTTCTTGAATATAATGGATTCCGAGTTATCTTCATGTATAATCAAGCACTATTATGGATGAAGAACAAAGACTTGAAATATGTAGCAGTGATTGGAGTTAGAGAGGGAGGTCTCTACAAGGTACCCAGGAATTACATTCAAGCTATGGTTCACTATATTATAAGTCCTTGCAAGCTATGGCATAGGAGACTTGGTCACATCCACTACAAAGCACTTTCAAGATTACAACAAATGGTGAAAGGTATTCCTGTATTTGATTTTGAGCATGATAGTGTATGTAGGGGTTGTTCACTTGGGAAGAATGTTAAAAAGAGTTTCTCTAGTAGTAATACTAGATATAAAGGGATTTTAGATTTAATAAATTCCAATGTATGTGGTCCCATGTCATCCCCTTCCCTAAGTATCTATTTATATTATGTATTGTTTATAGATGACTTCTCTAGAAAGTCTCGGATTTATTTCCTAAAGGATAAGAGTGAAACCTTTAGCAAGTTTCAGGAATCCAAATCCCTAGTTGAGAATCAGAAAGGAAAGCACATCTGTGCTTTGAGATCTGACAATGGAGGTAAATTTGATTCACATTCATTTAATGCGTTTTGTAGTGATGTGGTAATTTGTAAACAATTAACTATAACCTACAACCCTCAGCAAAATGGGGTTGTCAAAAGAAAGAATAGAACCATATGTGAGGCTGCAAAATCCATGATGCATGATCAAGACCTGTATACCTCATTATGGGAAGAGGCCACCTATACATCAGTATATATCCATATAATAGAAGTCCTCATGCCATTCTGGATGAGAATACACATGAAGAAGTGTTCACTGGTGAAAAACCATACATTTCACACCTAAGGATCTTTGGGAGTCCTCTATACATTCATGTGTCGAAAGAAAAGAGGACAAAGATGGAGCCATCATGAAAGAAGGGAACCTTTGTTGGTTATTGTGAATCATCCAAATCCTACATAATATATGTTCCAAGTGAAATACACATTGAGGTTAGACGATATGTGACCTTCCATGAAGAGGCAGCATTCAAGCGATCGAAAGAGCTTCAGTATGATACAGACACAGAGGAGCATGAGATTCCTCTGATGAAGGACCCAGATATTGATTCTCCTCATCCAGATGTTCAGAGGGAGAATCGATCATCGTTCTCATATTCGCTAGCTCCTGATGAACCAGTAGAACTGGTTGATGAACCTCCTGCCAAGAGGAGGTTTGTATGGTGCCGATATATGCTACAAGATGCAGAGAGGCATGGAGCACCATTAGGCTCTTCTAGAGAGTGAAATAAACCTGACAAATATTCAAGGTATGTTGCATAGATGAGTCACATCAATGATTCAGATCCTTCCACCTATGAAGAAGCTACAAAGCAACAAGTATGGAAAGATGTAATGGTAAAGGAATGGAAGTCTATTCTGAAGAATGATGTTTGTGAAGTTGTTCCTAAACCTGAAGGGAAGTCCATAGTTACTTCAAGATGGATTTACAAGATCAAGCATGTTGTTGATGGTAGTATTGAAAAGTATAAATCCATATTTGTTGCATGAGGTTTCTCTTAGAAAGAAGGTGTAAACTATGAGCAGACATTCTCTCCTATGGCCAGGTACACCACTATTTGATCTATGATCTCACTTGCGTATGGTCTAGGATGGAAGCTTCACCATATGGATGTGAAGACAACCTTCCTCAATGGTGAGGTTGAGGAAGAGGTTTATATTTAGCATCCTGAGGGGTTTTTGGTTCATGGGAAGGAGTCCCATGTGTGTGAATTGAAGAAATCCTTGAATGGGCTTAGGAAAGCTCCCAGAGCTTGGTATTCAAGAATTTGACAACTATCTTCAGATACTGGGATTCCCTAAGAGCGAATTTTATCCAAATTTGTACTTCAAAGTAGTGAAGAACCAATTATTGATATTGGTTCTATATGTTGATGATTTGTTCCTTAATGGAGAGGAATAATTGATTGCTTGGTGAAAGAGGGAGCTCACTTCTAAGTTCAAGATGAAATACTTAGGTCTTATGTAGTACTTTTTTGGCCTTGAGATTTGGCAAAGAAAAGATGAGATATTTATTTCTAAAGGGAAGTACATTGTTTATATATTGCGTAGGTTTGGCATGATGGATTGCAAGTATGTGAGTACTCTGATGGTTTCCAATTTGAGGAAACTACATGAGTCAGATTCTGGATTGGATCCATTGGACCCCACTTTGTATAGACAACTTATTGGTTCATTGATGTACTTAATACACTCGAGACTAGATATATGTTATGCCATGAGTATTATGAGTCATTTTATTTCTGATCTGAGACACAGACATTGGGTTGCTACTAAGCACATGCTTAGGTACCTTCGAGGTACGAATGCTTTTGGACTTAGATATGCCTCCAGTGGAGGGGTGTTGTTACTTGGTTATATTGACTTTGATTGGGATGGTAGCATTGTGGACCGAAAGAGTACATCCAGATATTGTTTTAGCTTGGGTTCTACTATGATCTCTTGGTCCAACGGGAAGAAGGGCTCTGTAGCCCAGAGTACTACATAAGTAGAGTATATTGTTGCTAGTACTACCTGCCAAGAAGCAATGTGGCTTAGGAAGCTACTTGTTGGGTTGTTCGATGATAAGCTTGAGTCTACAATCATTCGGTGTGACAATCAAAGATGCATCAAGATTTCTGAAAACTCTGTGTTTCATGATAAGTCGAAGCACATTGAAATGAACTATCACTTCATCAGAGACATGGTCTAGAAAGGTACAATGAAACTTTAGTACATTTCTACTGATGAGCAGATTGCAAATGTGTTGACAAAGCCTCTGTTAGTGACGAAGTTCAGGTACTTTCGAGACAAGCTTAGTATGGCAGAGAATGCCTCCCTCGCTAAGAGGGAGTGTAAAATTTACAACATCACAAGTCATTCTCCAAGCCAATATTGTGCAGCCAGGATTTGGCCTCATGTGTTGAGGTAGGGAGCCTGATTTAGACTCAGGAACTTGTAGTAGATTCTTGAGTTGGACTCAAGAATGACTAAGCCTTCAGTTATAAAATGTTATTCCTCATGTGTTGAGGTGAATGCTTTGATGTATCAAAGTGATGATGTTGTAAAGTCTTATTGAACATGGCTCGGGACTTGTGTGTCAAGTCATATTCTCATGTGGACCTCCAGTTATAGTAGGTACCCGTGGGGTGGACCTCTAGTAATAGAGGTATATGCTTTACATGTTGAAGCATTAATGTTGTGTGATATATTACTAACCATGGTCACTGATTGCTATTAAGTATCCTTTAGAGACTGGCCACCTCTAGAGTGAATTACTTTAGCGTATGATCATTTGGTATGAGAGTAATATAATATGATCAAAGCATCTGACAAATATTCTGAGTATAATCTGATATGATAGATAATTAAAGTTAACACATATTGTCCATGCAGTAAATATAAGAGAAAAAGATAAATGCATAGAGAAAAAGAGAATTCGAATTGCTCATGAGATGACTAAGTGAACTCGAACTGTTAAGCTTCATTTAAAGCCACAATGTATGTCTCAATTAATTAAATAACTCATGGTGGTCACTACAAGTAAATCAATCGGCATGATTTTATTTAATAATAGTTAACTAAGTGTTAATAAAGAAGGACTAGTTAACTAAAGTGTTTACACTTTAGTTAAACCAAAAGACGACACTTATGTTTACAAGAAATAACCAGTTAAAGAGAGTTAACTAAGTGTTATTGCATGGTGACACTTATGTTAAACTAAAATACGAAACTTGTATGATGACTCTTAAGTTAGCCACCTAACTAAGTGGGAAAGCTTTCAGTTATTGGGAAAGTTCATCCTAAGAATCAATTCAGTGAGTTAATGCACTGCATGCGAAGTGGGGCACACTTCTTAATGCAATATTGATGCATTCACACGGAGGGAGAGTTCATCATGAAGTTAGAATCTAAAAATAGAAGTCGATGCATGAGAAGAATATATAAATATGTTATACAGGATTGATGAATCCAATGTGAAGCGAATTCTCTTCTCCCTTGAAGGCAAGGTGCTTCTCTTTGTGCAAGATATTATTCTTATTAATGTGTTGGGCACATGGAAAGTTGATATAGTTGATATCTATTTTGTATTGCTCAGTATTCTCTATTATCTAGTGCCTGGGTGCCGAAAGGAATTTGCTATTTTGTAAAATCCATTCTCTGCTAGCTATCATAATTATACTCTGAAGATTTGCTAGGGGTTTTATCCTCATTGTTTTGAGGGTTTTCCCCAGGGTACATATTGTGTTATGGTTGAATGTTTCATGTGATTGAATGGTTCATTGATTCAAGTATTCAGTATTTTTGCACTTAAAGTTTTAAAGTTCAACGCTCATCATATTTGATCAATTTAACAGGTAAGAGGAATAGAGCAAGGGGAAACTGAGGCTTAGTGTTTGACGGACAATCTACCAAGAGCGGACTTGAGGCCTGATCTCCCTAGCTCAACGTGAGTTTAGAACAAATAAAACAGAATATAAATCACTCTCATAGATCTAATTAGAGATCAAGGAACTAGATACGTTTATCTTATGAATCGCTGATCCTTTTCTCCTTGAATGTTGCTCCAAGCTTGACGATCTTCAGATCTGAGCTACAAAACCTATCAAGATAATAAGAAAACAAAACAAGTAAAATGCATCTACACAATAATAAATCTAAGTAAGCAGTCAAGCAGGCGAACTACACAAGATATCATTAACACAATGAGATTTTGGTGGAAAGCACTTATATTACTGTATTGAAAGGGAAGTACATAGGATGAAAATATTACAACCAATGACTTGACGTAGAAATCCTCCTCCAATCAAACCAATGCCAAATCATCCCAAGGAAGTGTGAGTCTCCCAATAAATGAGTTGAGATCTCTCCTAAGGTAATTTCACCAGCATGTAGACACTATAGACTTCCTCCTTTTGGAATGGGAGTCAGCTTCACTTATATAGGAATAAGTGGATAGAGTAGGTTGAGATATGGTAGGAGAGAGATAGGGTATCCTTCCAAGAGGTTAGGAACCGAATGCCAACTCTCCCAAAGTTCAGGGATAGGGATCCATGTCATCTAGCTTCGAGAATGGGCTCAAAGAAGCTATTTTTGTCCATTAACTGACATTGTCGCAGGCTGCAAGAGGCCAACCTGCGACGACCTCTCTAAACCTAGTATAAATGGTTTTGCATCTCTTCCAAGTTAATAACTTAGTCAATGAAACTTTAGGGATGTTTACATTGAGTCTCTTGATGGCAAGATTTAGGTGTAACAAAATGCCCCCCAAAGCATGAAGCTATTGAAATTGGACAGGTGAAATGCTTTGACAGAAGGAATGGCAATGGCTTTTCGGATGAAGGATGCTGCTGCAGTACAACTGACTCCAAACAAACAGTCTCATACGATGTACAACTTGGCTGCTGAACAATACAATGCAGATCCATGGTAGTAGTGACCGATAGAACACAATCATGGCTACTAGACACAAGCGTAGATCCATGATGAGATGATAACACAGCCATGACAATACAAATGTGGATCTGTGTAATGTGACTCAATACAGCCTCCATCGCAACCTAGGTAAAATATGACTCCCTAAGGTCTTCAAGTTGAACCCGCAATGATACGAATCTATCCATGTGATTACAAATGTCTTGACGTCGAACATGGTAGAAACCACTTGATTACCGGTTATTGATGTATACCGTTAACAAGTGCGAGGGAAATCACCATTGATGTCAATGATCCCCAAGGTATCACAGTATATATCACCAAGCGTGAATAAATGAGTTGAAGTTGAACGCTGGATGAAATATTTCAATCAAGAAGCAAAAGCGAGGTAACCTGCTATTGAGGTATGCAGACCCAAGGTACTCGATTGGTTTCTAGATTCAGTCCTCAGATAATGAGTTGAAGTCGACAAGGATGAATCTGTCAAAGGAGGGCCATGATGAATCCCCCATCATCGACATGAAACACGACAAAGGATGTGTAAAGTAGATCAGATGATATTGTAACATGCAAGACTGACCCAGAGTAGGCCAACATGGTAGAAGGTGTGTTGACTGCAGATAACGAATGGTGGATGCATTCTTGAACATGGGCATGGCATGACTTGGAAGTATTGGCATGACAAGTATGACACCAAATTCTAATGCAACTGATGATGGAAGTGTTCTTCAAATGACTCAAAGGAGTGACTAGACTCATGAAGTAGGTAAGACTCAAAGACAAACGGATGACCCAAGTACTGTATGCAGATGCAAATGATTGCCATGTTCAAGAAATGACTATGTACTGCCATTGATAAAGGTATGTAACATAAGAGCTTTCTTTTTTCCCCATCATGAATGATGAGTGCCTCATGTGTTTTTTACGAGCTTGATGAGGGTAACCAGATGCTTGGTATAGCTCATCTCATAGATGATTCCAATCCAAAATATTTTTCAAACCTGGAATAGGAGGGGTTCGTCCCATGACGGGCCCTTCGATGTTGAGTTTTAACGAGTCCATAGAAGGAAAAACTCGGTCGTCATTTCATGTTTAGAGAGTCTGAAAAGAACTAAATAAGACTCCAATGGTCATTTTTCGTAAAGTTAGCCTCATCGCCTGAAAAAAGGGTAAAAAAACGAGGGAGAGGACTCTTCCAGTCATGATTGGCCAGAGTATACCTTTTTCGTAAGTAGAGCCCCTGGTCCAAAAAAGGGGTAAACTATCACCAGGAAGACAACCATTCAAATTATTTAACAAGCGTGAATGCAACAAGTTCGCTTGAAAATCTTTTCATGTTTCGAGAGCCTGAAAAGAGCTTAAAGATAGATTCCGGGGGGTCCTTTTCTGTAGGAGTTTAATGAGCTCGAAAAAATGATAAATCGTAATTCGGTAACTTATTCTCATGGTTTTAAGAGCACAAGAAAGAACAAAGAGTAAGCTCATCATCATTAAATAATTACAATCTAACGGATGAAAAAATAACGACAAAATATTCAAGGGGTTATTCATACCTGAGATGATTGCCTCAACGTGAAAACGGTGCAAATAGAACACTTAACGACTCCTGCACACTTGAAAACTAGGTCAAAAAGTCAACCAGGTATTCAAATGCCATAAAAATGATCCAAACTATAGAAAATGACCTAAAAAGCATCAAATATTTGAACAAGAATATTCCTTTTTGTCTATAAATAGAAAAAAATGGCCAAATATAGTTACCATTTTTCATTTTCCAAATTGGGGAGAAGAAGTGCCATTTGGAGCCAAAAATTCATCTGTCGATTGCCGGAGCTGTGAGCAACGATTTCATGAGCCGTTCGGAGCAGGTAACCCTAAATCTCATCCAGCATATTTCCAGTGGTTTGCAATTTCAATTTTAGTTCATTTTTTGGGTTTTTTAGTTGATTTGTGGGGGGCTATTGCGTCCTCGGGTCATCGTAGTTCTCCCTTACGGGAGCTGCGATGAGCCCAGATCGTTGCACTGTTAGTATTGACGGGGTGCGATGAAGGAAACGTCCAACCCCACATACAAACCTAGCCCAAAAAATGAAACTCCAAAGGATGAAGTGAGTTCTAATGATTTTAAAATGCTCCTTTTAGCAGGTTAGTAGCAGCCAACATGGTCCTAGAGTGGCGTGAGCGAGAACATGAGGTAGATGATGTGCAAGCTGCAAATGATCCGTTATGTGTGACGGAATTGAGGAACTATGGACTTCTAAAGTTATTCCAGATCCAAGGTATGAGGGCCCAAATCTCGCTGCTAGAACATATGCTTCGGAGCTGGGATGCATCTCAGCAATATTTCATGATCGCTGAGCACATATTGACCATAGATGTCGAGGACATCTACTTCTTGACTGGATTGTCCCATAGGGGGGACCACGTGTCTCTTACCGGATCATGGGGAAGTGATCGGAATGTGGATGAATTGATCCTTCAACATTGTACTCCTCATGCCTATGCCTCTAGTGGGAAGATTCCCATCAAAGAGGTGCGAGATCGTTCGCTGTGTGCCATACTTTTTACCACAGTGAGGATAGCAGGGAGCCAAGCGGCTCACCTTGCTACTAGGTCCCAAATGCTGTATGCGGAGGACTGTATGTCTCCGAAGGTATTCAAATGGTGTGAGGGACTCCTCACCAACATTCGAGCTCAGCTGAACAAGTGTTGGCATGGAGAGCTCAAGCAGTTCAGATAGGGTTCGATAGTGATCTCATTTCTATTGGAGGGGGTTCCCCTCTTGTGCCCGCAGGTGCCTATGGATGACAGGGATCCTAAGGATCCTCACATGGCCAGATGGACATAGGTGATGGCCCGCCATGGTGGGTGTCCTATCATCGGGTAAGGTCCTGATTTCTTCACCTGGATGGAAGGCCAACTGCTCATGGTAGAGGACTACCCGTACAATAGTACGAATTACAGGGAGGACCCAGACTTGGCGCTTCCCGAGGGAGCAGAGTGGGGAGACATCGGTAAGAACAATGACTCTGTATTTTTAGTTTTGTGTATTTATGATTTTTTTTGTTATAGTGCCGATAACTTAATAACATGTGTGTGAAGATGTGGGCCCTGTGCGACCAGTATGAGTTTCTCTTCTTGTGAGGAGAGGAGGGGGAGCAGCCATGACCCTAGCCGTACATGTTGCCATCGTGGAGATGGAGGATGTCTACGAGAACCTGAATGGGTTGATGTTAGATGTTCTTGAGCCAATAGTGGACGAGTTACCGCGGCCTATGTAGAGGTATGTGGTGGGGGCATCCGTGTGCTTCAATGTTCTGCTAAGTAAGGTAGCGAGGTAAGTTGACTGCTTCCATACTCAGCAGGATAGAGCTGCGAGACCTAGGGGTGCACGGGCCAGGAATTGGCCTTATGTTGTTATTATGTATGTACTAAGAGCTCAGAAGCCTCGTATTTTGTACTACTGAAAGCTATGAGGTTTCAGATTTTGTATAGACTCACTGAAAGCCTTCATGCTTCAGATTTTGTACCAGCACTACCTTTTATGATGATATATATATACATACATTTTGACGGTTTTATACATTATGTAATTTAAATGGATGAATGATGTGGTCATTTTTATGTGTTTTCTTATAAAATGAGTTATTTACATGTTATTTCTACTTCTAACAATTCATGAATATGCTTATGTGTGTGCAATGTACCAATCTAAGATGAAGTTGGCCATGGAGTCGACAACCATGTTCACATCTCGTGGAATGTGCAGGTACTGAATGGACTCGAAGGACCTTTCCAGAAGATGGACTCGTCTATAGAGACGGAGTAAGGTAGGATCATGGATGGCGTAGACTCGGTTAAGATGAGAGACCACTAGTTGAGAATCCAAGTGGATGACAACGTGGTCCATACCTAAAGAAATAGCGTCGGTTAGGGTTCCAATGACTACTTGATATTCCACAACATTGTTGGTCGCAAAACCTAGAGACATCCCCCCTGAGCTGATAAGCTCGCCAGTAGGTGAATAGAATACCCAGGCTGTCGAAGCAATGTTGCGGGTATGTCGGCTGGCGCCGTTCGCTAATCCATAGCAAGTTGTCATCTGCACACGCAAACAAAACATGGTATAAGAAATGAAACAAGACCTAAGCACGCAAATATCAAAGTGTCACACCACACAAAAACACATACACGCCATGTACAGTATATACAAAAGTACTTATGCATGAAAGACTCAGGCATAGTACCGCTTCAGGTAGAGCCCATTGCGGGGCTCACCCAAATATATCCCATCATAGTCTTCGAGATCATAAGCTCCCTTCTCTAAGACGCATTTCACTATGTAAGGTCCATGCCACATGGACTCAAACTTTCCTACCCCCAGCTTATCATGTTTTTGGTCGTATGTGAGGACCAAATCTCCTTTGGTGTAGACGTGAGGTTCTACCGACTTGTCATATTGCACTTTGATGTGTTTCTTATGAGCCTCATTGGCAAGAGCAGCATCACGGCAAATCTCATCGAGCTTATCTAGGTAGAGGAAGCATTCTTCCTCGATAGTAGTGTTGGGGAGAAGTTCAATGGCGAGCTTGAGGGACATAATCTCACACTCAATAGGAAGGCCAACCTCCAATCCATACACTAGTTGGAAGGGAGTAAATCTAGTGGCAGTTTTGATGGAATTTCAGTAGGCCCATAATGCTGAAAAGAGCATGTTATTCCAGTTGGACTTGTGTGTACCCACCATACATTGGACCATAGTTTTCAAGACCTTGTTAATGGCCTCGACCTATCCATTGGACTGTGGGTAGTAGGGTGTTGAGTTTTCGTGGCGAAAACCCAATCTATCGCTTAATTCTTCAACCATGTGGTTCTGAAAGTGAGAACCATGGTCGGTAACTATAGGTTGAGGAACTCCATGTTGATAATTTTTTGTCATTGATGCCAACAGTGCCCTGGTGAGGGCTTGTGGTGTCTTGGTGCCCCTTGTGGAGCCCTTGAGAGTCTTTTATGTTGTTGGAGTCGAAGGAGTCCTTTTGTGGTTGTCCAAGCCCAAGCTGGAAGCCCTTGGAGGCCTTGAGACAATTACAAAGCCCTATTTACCCTTTGACCTTTTTGGGTTGCCCTTAAAGAAGCCCATGAAGCCTCTTGACTTAATGAAGAAGCCCTTGGACCCACAATTGATGGCTTAAAGGTCCTTGATGACTTGATGAAGATTTGGAACCCTTGATGAAGACCCTAATACCCTTGCAAAGGTCATGGATTCCACTACTCACATTATACCTGGTTAGATAGCATGATGAAGACACCCACACACATAGGGTAATATGAAAGAACTTGAAACCCTTGCACATGGTATATGTGGCAACCTTGCTAGAGTATGACCCTAAGAGTGAGGTCATAAGAGGTCCTGGGTTAAATTACAATTTATCCTAAGATATGTTGATCGTTGAAGATTAGTGCAACAACACACAACATACCCATACCCTTTTTGTGGTGACCTAAGTTTTTTTTTAATACAAAATAAAATAAAATTAAAAATTATATAAATTATTTAGTGCAAAGTCGACCTGATAAGCCTTTTCACAAGTCAGCTTCAAATAAAAATAATAAAAAAAATAAACTCAATTGATGTGAAGTCGGCTCCACTAAGTGAATCCAAAAAGAAATAAAAATATATATATAATAAAAATAAATGACATGTCGGCTGGCTAAAAACCCTCGATGTTGACCAATATAAATACACCTTCGATTCCACTCATCTTGAAAATTTTGTAAGGCACAGGAGCTTTGATTTTCGGGTATCTTCACTGAGGCAAGAATTCGTGGGCATCTAATGGCAGCAGCAGAAGTGTGTGAATAAGCTGTGAATTTCGGGTTAGTAATATACTGAGGCAGCCGCAACATACATGTCTATCTCCAAGTGATACGAAGGCAGAGATGAGACGAGTTTAATCTCTGAAATTTCATGGTCTGATTTCTAGAATTGTAACTCTTGACTGGTTTGAAGGCAGGCATGAAGTGACAGCAGTGAAGGCATCCGAAGTCTGATTTCAAGACAGCCAAGATTGCAGTGAAAGTCTGGTAAAAATTCGAGGATGTCTGTAATTCTGTGGCAGCCGAAATTTACAGCAGTCAAACAGTCATCTATCCGAGTTTTGTAGAATTTTGGGTGATCATTGAGTTTAGCAAGAGGGTCGAGTTGCTCCAACAGTGAATAATAAAGGAAGGTGAAGGGATGATCTTGGGTTTATCTACTGCTGCCATGAGTTTCCTATTGTTTTATCTCCAGTTTGGGTGAAGTCTTCCTGTAGCAGAAATCAACGTGAAAAAGAGACGTCATCTTCAGCACTATCTTTATTGTTGATTGAGTTAGCAACTCGTGGGAGTTGGCACTGTATGGGTATGTTTTAGTTGGCATTTCTTTGTGGATGAAGACCTCACAACTTATGTAATTCCACCCTTCATTTCCAGGCATGTAAACACATTACTTTCCATGAAATATTCAGATCTGTTATAAAAGAAAAAAAAATATCAGTGGCAGCGACAGAGGGTAAAGAGTAGTCCGAATTTTTGGCAAGGGTTTGCACAGCAGCAGTAGATCCGAATTCTGGCAAGGGTTTATACAGACTGTTTTGCAAATTTCTTGGGTTAAATACAGTCCAACAGCTCTGAAGATGACAACCATTGGAGTCTTTCTCAAGCTGTCCAAGCTTGGATGGTAGATATCCTTGGAATCTACAGTATTGACAAGCACTGTCTTGAGTCAG
Organism: Larix kaempferi; assembly: GCA_027924585.1. Taxonomy (NCBI): domain Eukaryota; kingdom Viridiplantae; phylum Streptophyta; class Pinopsida; order Pinales; family Pinaceae; genus Larix; species Larix kaempferi. Next base: position 2,123,268 of record BSBM01000887.1, read on the forward strand.
TAATAATAAACCTGTGATGTTTGCATTGCCCTCTCTGATGATGACATATGATACTGTGTTTGATGCACTTATGATGATGTCCTAGTTGCACATACAGTGGCATGATGATGCATGGACATATATATAGTACAAATGGTTTGTGATGATTATGATAATATAAAGCTAATCACAGTGATATATTATAGTCATGTACAAGGTATGCACAATGATGTGTGAACTATGGTGTACAAATGTATAGAGATGATGTTAATAGTGATGTGTGAAGATATGTGATGAAACAAAACCCTATGATGTGATGCCAATCTTGATGATATTGCATACAGTGGCAGATATACAGTGGCTCAGTACAGTAATGCATTGAACAAGTAATAGAAGAGCATAACTACTTCAGTGATTGTGTACATGAGCAGTGTGTGGAAGTGATATATATATAATGATGATTTGGCAGTGATCGGAGAGCAGAGGTTTTCAGCAGCAGAAAGTACAGGGTTTGTTGTTTGACAGGCCCACAGGTTCAACAATCTTTTTCTATAGGGTGGTAGGGTGGTGGTAGGGCTCACAATTTGTGAGCTGAGCTATTGCAGCAGCTCGTCAGTTGCAGCTGACGAAGCCTAGGGGTTGTAGCCCCTTCCAGTTGTAGCTGGAGAAGTTGTATTCAATTTGTAACCCCAGTTGTTGCCGGGTCAAATTTTATTCATAAAAGGCTTCCGTGGTTTTACCCCCAGGACTTGGGTTTCCACGTAAAAATATTGTGTACTTTGCATCTTGTTATCTTTCATGAATGTTAGTGATATGCTGTTATGATTGGTGATTAGCAACTTGCTCTTGACTGAAATTTTTAATTATTGGAAAATACTGATTCACCCCCCTCTCAGTATTTCAACACTCCAAACCACGCTATGACATGATCAAACATGAAGAGTGCGGCGGTCTTGCCATCGTTCGTGTATGTAGGCATTGCCTCATACCACTTTGTAAAGTAGTCCACAGCTACGATGATATAACTATGCCCCCTAGCCGAGGTAGGCTTACAATGCATGAAGTCAATGCCCCATTTAGCGAAGGGGCCAATAGCAATAACCGAGTGTAACGGGGCAGGATGGGTGCACTTTTTTGTATGAAAATGTTGACAAGGAGGACATTTTTTTACGGCCTCGATACAATCTTTAAAGATAGATGGCCAATAATATCTCGCACGAAGAATCTTTTGGGTTGTAGCCATCCCAGAGAGATGACCGCCACAAGCCCCAGTGTTACAGTCATTTAGGATGTGTTCAACCTCGTCATGAGTTAGACAACGTCGAAGAATATAATCTATACCATGGTGGTACAAAGTATCACTGGTAATCAGGTAATACTTTGCATGGTGGTGTACTTGACGACGGTCGTCACAACACAACTAAGGGTTGAAACATTGGGTCTAAATATATAAAGTGATATCTCCATACCACGGATCAGACGTACTGATAAGAAACAATGACTCATTTGGAAAAGAGTCATTGGGCTCAGATTCTACATCAGCATGGGGAAGGTCATAAATGAGCTCAGCAAACACCAAAGATTTTTTAGACTTAGCTTTCTTGAAAAGGAGATCAAATTCCTGCAGTATCACAATCCAGCGTGAATACTTGCCCCCAAGCACCTGACGTGTCAAAACATGGTACATGGGGTTCAAATTGATGATGATGGTGGTGGTGTGAAGCATAATGTAATGTCAAAAATTTTGGATGGAGATGACCACCACGAGAGCAAGCTTCTCAACATGTGAATATCGAGTTTCAACATCAATAAGACCTTTACTGGCATAGTATATCACATGTTCTTGGGCGTTCTGTTCTTCCTGCACCAAAACCATGGCGATAGTGGTGTCGGAAGCAGTGAGGTATAGAATGTAATCTCGATAGCAATTTGGCGGTTGGAGCACGGGGGCATGCATGATGGCATGTTTCAAAATTTCAAAAGATTCTTGAGCTTGGTCATCCCAAATGAACGGGACGCCTTTTTTCATCAATCTCATGTAACCCTATGTCTTTTGTGCGAAATTACAGACAAAACGCCTTAAATAAGTCGCTCGTCCTTGTAGACTTTGAAGTTCTGTAACATTAGTTGGAGGTGGGAGAGCGACAATGGATTCCACCTTCAAGGGATCAATGCGGATCCCATATTCGAGACGATAAAACCTAAGAGACGTCTAGACTCGACATAGAAAATACACTTATGAGGGTTCAGATGGATATTGTAGCGTCTTCATATGGGAAAACGATCTTCAAATGATCTATGTGGAACTCGCGCTACTTTGAGTGGGCAGGGAGGTCATCCAAGTAGGGTTCCACAAAGTCCTTCACATCATGGAATGCATACGACATGGCCTACTGGAATATGGCACCAGTGTTTTTAATACCAAACAGAAGTTTACGATACACAAACGTTCCCCAAGGGCAGATGAATGCAGTCTTGTGTTGGTCGGCGGGGTGGATCTCAATCTGGTTGTATCCAGAAAATCCATCCATGAATGGAAAAATGACACTTCCGACACAATTGTCGAAAATCTGGTCAATAAAGGGAGTCGGGTGGTTGTCCTTGGGACAAGCCTTGTTGAGATCCCGATAATCGACACAGACACAGATGGTTCCCTGCTTTTTAGTAACAGGGACGACATTTGAGACCCATTCTGTCAATGGGACAGGGTAGATGAAGCCGACCTTCAAGAGTTTCTCGATCTCTGCCTTGATCACCGCAGTCTTCCGAGGGTGTACTGGTCGCAAATTTTGGCGGATAGGTTTGACATCGGGATAGATTTTGATTTCGTGTAAAACAATGGTGGGGTCTATCCTAGGCATCTCCTCGTAGGTCCAAGCAAACACATCTCGGAATCACTTGAATAAGGCCATATAAGCAATGACTTCTTCTGGGGAACACTTCTAGCCTAACTGAATTTGTTCCACTACACCATGAGTAACCGAAATGTCAATCGAAGTGGTAGGTTCGATGTTCACAAGTTTTCCCTCAATGTCCGTAAGACATGTGAGTATTGGGGATTGAGAGCAAGGGTAGACATTTGATGAACAAATGGTGTGAATGCTGTTCTCCACAGTATCCAAGAAGGGAAGGAAAGATGAACGATCATGGAGGTCTTCCCATAGAGGATCATCTGCACTCATGATTTCCATAATGGACTCATTAGAATGAAAAGTCCGTAGCAGGGGATCGGATGATGTCCGCTGTAGAGAACATGAGGTGGAGGCCACAACTAAGTGGTATTCCAATGCTAACTGGATATCCTCGTATGTGAGTTCGGTGGGTGACAGAGGCATAGTGTCTCCAATCAGATGTGTGGTGGCTTCGCCAGGTACAAGCCATGAATAAATGGAGTTGGGGATAGATGAAATCCATGAGGAGATCATGTTCACTGTGGAAACATGATTTGGGGGATACAAAGTAGGAAAGACGCCCATAAGGGATGAGTCCTTAATGAGGCCGACCCCCACACTCTCATACTGATGCAAATATTGTCCAAGTAATGGAATGTTATCGCCCGGGTGAGTAGCGGTGTCGGGTGTGCAGAAATCCAATTGGTCGATAGTAACAATTCGGCCTTGATGAGGGAATTGTACTATGCAAAAGATAGATGATGTGACCATAGTCATGGCATAAAACCAACTACAACCAAGTAGAATGTTATAATCTAACGGAGCAGCAACCACTTCCACGTTAATGGTTGCGGTCTTTCCCCCCAACTCGATTGCTAAATCTTGTAACAGCCCATGAGGTTGAAAGCCATGTCCGTCGAATGCTCTCAAAGTGGTAGGAGAACGTTTCAACTCGGGAGATCCTATGGCTCTCTAACATGAGATTGACATGACTGACGTAGAGGCACCTTCATCCAAAATGGTACGATGGATTGTCTTCCCAGTAATGTTTGTGGCATCTTGAAATGCCAACTAATGGGAGAACCTCGGTTTGAAGTATTCCAGCCGGAACATGATGGTGTTTGATGAATCCAGGTCAACTGCACCGATGGTAGCGAGGAGAGTCTTGCGCTAATTAGGACAGTTTTTCAAGACCTCGAGTGTCAAAATAGCACAAGGAGCTTGTGCTAGGTCCTCTACAATATTGTAGTTCTGAGCAGCCCGAGCATTGGGATTGAAAACCAATTTTCTAATCATGCTCTTGGGTGGACGCAATATTGACTTGAAAGAGGGCTTCTCAATGGTGAGAGGGGCAGCCAGTATGGTGACATCAGGCATCGAAGCAGAAGATTTTTCAGTATTACTTCCAATAGGTTCCTTTATCGGGATAGAGTCATATGAATGAGAATGGGTGTTCAAGTTGATGGTCTCACTATGCATCATGAGAACATGCGCGGTGGAGGATGCTTCTCCTTGGGAAGGAGAGGTGTGTGCAATAAGTTGCTGGTTTTGAGTAGGGAAGGGATCGTTGAGAACTGCGGGTATGGGTTTTCCCTTAAGAAACTTTTGAACTTCATATCTATGGGGGCATTCTTTAGAAAAATGGTCATCACCACACAGTAGACAAGGATACTTCAACTTCCTTTTCTGTTTGGTGTCATCAAGGGTGCTCTTATGTTCCTACTGGGTGGAAGATTTCTTAGGTTTCTCTTTGTTCTTCTTCTTACCACCAGACTTCTGAGGTGAAGTTGATTGAACAGAATTCACTTCTTCGATGACAGCAGGAGTGGATGATTTGGTGGTGCCATTACCAGCCTGTTTTGGTGATGGGGAAGAACCTTGGGGGTTCGACAATACAACAGTTTGAGAAGGAGGCTAAGTGTTAAGGGATCCAATGATTCCATTAGCTTGGGGTCCCTTGGGTGGTTTCGCGGGGTCGTATGTGTTACGGGGTGTGTCAGGAAGAATATCAAACAACATGCCATATTGAGCATAGACTAAGTCTAATAAATGGGCATGGGTGATGGCTTGTTCCTCAATGACAGTGCCTCCCATGGAAACATCTTGAGCTATGGTAGGGATGAGAGACTTCGTGAACCATTCTGCTAGGAGTTGATCCAGAATAGGAGCCTTAATAAGAATTCATCTCCTTCGCCACTCATGTATATGATCTGAGATGTGAGTAGCAGTATTTTGATGGAGCAAGGTTAGAAGCTCTGTACCAGTTTCATACCGTATAGGCAGCTGGAAATGAGTCAAAAAATTCATAGCAAGAGAACCAAAATCAAGAAAAGAATGGGGTCGTAGTTCAATATACCACTTGGCAGCCGAACCAGTGAGAGTTCGTTGAAGTAATCTAAGACGGATCGAGTCGTCCATCAAGGAGTTGGATGAACACCACAAGTGGTACATCATCACATGGTTTTTAGGATCCTTACCCAGCTTGCCATCAAATTTTGGGATATTTGATGGAAGTTTCATCGGAATGGGTGGCCAATTAGTTCCATGGTAGATGGGGTCGTTGGTCAGGCGAGACAGGTTAGGCAGGTCCAAAGTAGCCCAAAAGGGCAGTTGCTGATTAGGTTGCGGGTATTGATAGTATTGATAAGGCGTGTAAGGACCAGTGGGACCTTGTATGGATTGACCATAGGGTGTTCTGGGAGGAAACTAGCCATAAGGGTACGGGCCGCCTAAACCAAACATAGGTCCTCCACCATAGTAAGGTGGTCCATTACCATAATAAGGTGGCCTGTTACCATAAGGTGGGGGCTCGCCTCTGCCGCTGGGAGGGGGTGGGCCACCCCCAAATGGTGGGGGTCCGCCACCACCACCAGGGTAGGATGGGCCGCCATCGCCTCCGCTGGGAGGAGGTGGTGGCCCGTTACCACTACTGGAATAGGGTGGGCCTCCACCACCTTCGCTGGGAGGGGGTGGTGGGCCACTGCCATCGCCAGAAGGGTAAGGGCCTCCTCCGCCACCTCCAACATAATAGGGTGGTCCTCCACCACCACCACCGTAGTAGGGTGGTGGTCCACCACCACTACCAGGATGGGATGGTCCTCTACCTCCACCACCAGGATGGGATGGTCCTCCACCACCACCACCAGGATGGGATGGTCCTCCACCTCCGTCGTTAGGAGGGGGTGGGTCATGATGGCTAGAATGAGGTGGTCCTCCGCCAGAAGGTATAGTTCCACCTCCTCTAGAGTTGTGTGGGGGGCCACCACCTCCAATGGGAGGTCGGGGTGGACCAAACGGGGGTGGGGGGACTTGAGGGACTGTAAGCGGGGGTCCATGTTGTAAAACATTTTGTTGTCCCCATAGAGTGTAAGGATTTTCGGGGTAGGGAACCCCGTAGAGTGCATTTTTGGGATTAAGTTGTCCTAGCAGAGGGTTAAGATGACTTGGATATGTTTGAATCGATGGTGGTTGAATTACATTGGACTGTCTCCCGACATGGGATAATCCTGTAGTGGAAGGTCCAGGAGGTAAGGAATTTCCAACGGAAGGACCAATGGGAACTCTTGCTGTAGTATTATGGTTAAGAAACAGGGGTTTCTCCCCAGCAACAACTTGTTGACCACTAAGTAAAGGTTGACCCAACACTGGTTGTTGATTATCTACCGTAGGATTATCATTACCTGTAAAAAAGGTGGGGGGTGAAATGTATCCTCCCCTCGAAGTTTGGGTTGGGGGAGGAGCAGGTGCCGTAACCATGGTAGTCACAGGTGTTTTGGACTGTTGTCCTTCAACAGGTTGGGTTTTCTGAGGTATAGGACTGGTCTCCTGTCTAGGAGATGGATGTGTAGGAGTTGATGGTTGACCAGCCTCAGAATTGGTCATGTGTTGCATGGATGATTCCAGTGAATCATAAGACAAATAACGACTTGGGAGTGGTTGATAAGGAGGTAACGTCGAGTATTCAACCCTCTATGCAAGGCTCTGGTTTGTAAATTGTGTGGCCATAGCTCACAGCCTAGCCAATTGTTCACGATAAGGTGTCATGCAATCGTTGGGATTAGCCCAACTAGGTGGTGATGCAACGGAAAAATGAGCCACTAGGTGGCCTAGAGAAGATGTCCAATAAGTTGTTGAAGGACCAGCAGCTGCTGAAGGGCCATCCTGGGGTGAATTTATCCATTCCAACGATTCAGGCTCTCCCTGTAAAATGGGAGGTAGGTCTTGTGAAGTAGAAGTTTGTGCTTCTTCACCCTACGGGGGATGAGAGGCAGGTGAATATGGAGGAAACATATGCACTCCAACATTCAATGTAGGGTTTTCCACTTCAGGTGACATGACCATGGCTTGTGGGTCCATCCTTACCTTCGAAATTACCTCATGGTTAAGGGGATATTGGGCAACAAGTTCTAAATCCTATGGGACCTTCTCCAAGGAAAGTCAGCCAGAGTGACTGAAACAAAAGTTTCTCCTAAGGCAAGCTAAATAAAAGAAAAGCAGACCAGAAAAAAACCTACACAAACTAAGGCTACAAGCAAACTTATGTGATAAGAGTGGATTCAAAGGTCTGGAACCTCACAGGATTGTCAAGGCTTCGCAAATCGCTATATGCCGCAGGGTCCAACAGTAAAACATGACAAGGAGGATTGGGACCGTACCCTTTCTTGGATACCCGATTACTTAGATGATACATGCGTAGTAATTTCCCTAAGTGTTGTTCTTGGTGTATTGCTTTGCCAAGACGGCCAAAAGGTTAACTTAGTTGGTCTCATGAATCCTAATGGTGTCTCCCGATACACACAAGGTATGTGGGAGCTCAAATCCGTAGTGGTGCTGTCTAATGCACAACTTGACGACACGAGACCTTCCTATATACTACCGAGTATGTGAAACACCTTTCTATATACGCCAAGTACGTGAAACACCTTTCGATATATGTCAAGCACTTGAAGTACTTGGTGGGTACATGAAAGAGCTTCGATATACCTGGTTGGTACGTGAAAGAGCTTCGATATACCGATAAGTACGTGGAAGACTACAATACCCCCGGAATACAATGCTGGAAAATAACGACAGCTGCCATGCTTAAAAACGCCGGAACACATCTCTAACTTACACACAAGTTACTAAAATTTTTACCTTGGTTCTACCGTTAATTTTATTTGGACGGTTAGGTGAATGCATGAGGTGAGTACATAATTGTAAACATAATGCAGGCCCTAACTACATGCAAAAAATGTACTTTTCTTTTGATGAACTCTATGTACGGGAGGGAGAAATTTCTTTCCAGTGATTTTACCAAAGCAACACAATGCAACATAATCCAAAATCTACCAAAAATGATTACAAAGTATTCTTTTCCTTTTCAAGCGAAACACAAAAAAAACACAACACTACTAAGCCAAATCAAAGCATGTTTTTCTTTTCTTTTATCTTTTCAAAACAAAAATGATGCTAAGTGATGAAAAGAGAGAGTTTCTAAGCAGAGTATGCAAGCTTTTCACTTTCACTATGATGGCCTAAAAGCATAAGAACCAAAAGATGCATGTAACTTTCCAAGCACGGAACTACTTTTGCAAAACTTGATATCTACTCAAATTTTTCAAGAAAATAAGCAACTCATAATTCGTGAAAAACACAAATAATTTAATTTTCTTTCAACTTTTCCAAAAGATCTACCAATGAGACATTCCAATGCATGTACAATTCTTCAAATGAGCTTGAAAAATGATGGAAATGAAGTACTTTTGATTTTTCAATGGACATATCAAAATAACAACTTGATGACAGCGATGTTTTTAAACAAAAATACTGAAATGAAAAGATCACTTGCAGCACTCCAAAGACTCAGAAAATTTCAAGAAAATGATGAGCACTCATACAGACTGAAGATACACACAAACACTCAAAATCAATCAGAAACAAGTAACACTAAAGCAAGCAAATCCCAAAAAATGTATGCAAATGAGGTCTGGAAACCAATCCAGTACAATGACCAGATCCGGCAAGGAGAGGATGGAATGCAAGGATGAGTGGATGCAAGTGGGGGAGATGAGAGCGTCCACCACTACCAAATCTTAGACTTGTCCAAGACAGAACCCAAAACAACTCCAAATGAAACCAAACACTTCAACACACTTAATAAAAAATGGGGTCTCTGACTGGATCTTGCAGCATAGAGGGGGTTTGCACACAAAACCAAACTCAAATCAGAAATGGAGAAGGGATGCCTGTATGTCAGTTTTGACAGATCGGCGTAGTCTATGTTTGTACACAGAGTGACCATCGCAGGTCACTAATGCGGGAAGTGCGACGATGTCACAGTATACCAATGAATGGTTTGCGACGATAGGCCAAAAGACAGAGAACAAAGATCACAAAATGACACAGTGTCGCTCTGGCTCCACTGCCTAGCTGTTACGAGCGAGATCTAAGTTAAAAAATGAACAAATCTCCAAAAAATGAGCAATGAAATGGTTTAAAAATGGTGAGTACAAACTCATAGGAGGACTACAGACTCTTCAAAGTGAAGACCTGATGGTGAAACAAGGCTTATAAGGAAAATAAGATTATGGATGGCTTGCAAAAGCAATCAACTGAAAATGGTATTCAAATTGACAACTACAAACAATGTAATCCCCAGTATGGTCGCCAGATTTGTTTGATGGACAATCTACCAAGAGCGGACTCAAGGCCTAATCTCCCCTAGCTCAATGTGAGTCTAGAACAAATAGAATAGAATATAAATCACTCTCCTAGATCAATTAGAGATCAAGGAACTAGATACATTTATCTTATGAATCGCTGATCCTTTTCTCCTTGAATGTTGCTCCAAGCTTGACAATCTTCATATCTGAGCTGCAAAACCTGTCAAGATAACAAGAAAACAAAACAAGTAAAACGCATCTACACAATAGAAGATCTAAGTAAGCAGTCAAGCAGGCGAACTACACAAGATATCATTAACACAATGAGATTTTGGTGGAAAGCACTTATATTACTGTATTGAAAGGGAAGTACATAGGATGAAAAGATTACAACCAATGACTTGACATAGCAATCCTCCTCCGATCAAACCAATGCCAAAGCCTCCCAAGGAAGTGTGAGTCTCCCAATAGATGAGTTGAGATCTCTCCTAAGGTAATTTCACGAGCATTTAGACACTATAGACTTCCTCCCTTTGGAATGGGAGTGAGCTTCACTTATATAGGACTAAGTGGATAGAGTAGGTTGATATATGGTAGGAGAGAGATAGGGGATCCTTTCAAGAGGTTAGGAACCGAATGCCAACTCTCCCAAAGTTCAGGGATAGGGATCCATGTCGTCTAGCTTTGAGAATGGGCTCGAAGAAGCTATTTTTGTCCATTAACTAACATCGTCGCAGGTTGCAAGAGGCCAACCTGCGATGTCGCAAGTTGCATGAGGACAACCTGTGACGACCTCTCTAAACCTAGTATAAATGGGTTTGCATCTCTTCCAGGTTAATAACTTAGTCAAGGAAAATTTAGGGATGTTTACACTGAGTCTCTTGATGGCAAGATTTATGTGTAACACTTAGCAACTATCAAGATCGAAGGACTAATCTTGAGGTTTGAAATCTAGCATTCTATCATTGTATTCCTTAGTGGGCCATTTTTCCCAGGAAGGGAGCCCAATATTTTTATAGTTAATAAAAATCAACTATTTGTTGGTTTTTCCCCAATTGGGGTTTTCCGAGGTAAATCTTAGTGTCAAATGTGTGAATGATTTCATGTTTTTTTCCATTGCATAATTAGTTAGGATCTAAGTGTGTTTTCAGTTAATAATTGCTAATTATTCAGGGCTGTAAATTGGTTCTGGTATCAATAAAAAATTAATAAGGAGACTGAAGGAGGATTGTTGATAAAGCTATTAATAGCATCATCTTTTGTCTCATGCTTAAAGTATAGATATTTTTCATTAGTAAAAACAAGCCGAACATCCTCCTCTTCAAGTTCAAATTCATCCCATAAGGGACTCTCATACCCCATAATAGGTTTATCTGATGGATAAAGGACCAGATTCTTCGTGGAATCCCCATGGGATATCGTCATGTTTCCTTATATACACCCTATGTATGCATTAGTTTTGGATAACCATAACCTTCCCAGGATCAGGGGATGACCCTCCAGGTGTTATTTTGTTTGTAGTACCAGGAAATTGACTAGATATTCCCAAGGGTCTAAAAAAATAATTATATCTTCTAAAATTCCTTTTGGTTTGATGGTAGATCAGTCGACCAATTCTAATACTGTAGGATTTGGTCTGATATTAACAAGGCCAAGTGGTTCCTGAGTTCCCTTGTTCATAATGTTGATGGTTTCCCCCAAGTCAACCAATGTGTTTGAAAAATCCCATCCCTAAATCTGGACAGTGACTATTGGATTTCCAGTATCAACATATTTGATAGGTGTAATTCTACCCAAGATTCGGTCGGACAATTTTCCTAACACATGGATGGTAGGTGGGTCTTTGGGATTCCTTCCATGTATCTTGAGACATAATTCACAGACCATCTTGGCATAGATCGGTACATCCTTAAATGCTTGTAATAAGGGGATTTTAATGCACAGATTATGTAGTTCTCCCACAAAATCAAATTCATGATGTGAAGGTACCTAAGCTATGGCTAACCTTTCTGGATATGGGGGAGTAATATATTATGTCCCAGCTGAACAAGTAACAACTGTGTTTTGTGTGATTGTTGAATCTCTAGGAGTTACAGCAGAGTGAAGGTTCTTAATGTGTTCATGGGAATGCTCTATTTCAGGGGGTAGGATTTATTCTTTGCATTGTTTGGTGATCACAAGTGTAGTTTCTAAGTTTATTATTCACCCCAACCTAAGGTGTTCATCATTACATTCAAGAGGGGTAATGCAATAGGTTTGGAAATTGGATGTTTCAGCTTGTTGAACTATTTTATTATTTGTGTTTGGGTCAGCTTGTACAGGTAGTTGGGATCGCAGGACAAGAGCATTCATTGGTACATTTTAAGGGAGTTGTAGCTATTGTTGTGTGGGTAATTATTGTTGTTGCATTGGAAAATGATGTCTAGGGAAAGGAGGTCCCTCCCAGTTCCGTGGACAAGAAATATTTTGAACTAACTAGGGTGACCATTGTAACCATGGTGAAGGGTACTGGAACTGTTGAGGGTTCTTCCATGGAGGCACGGGGAATTGCATCTACTGAGGATTATATTGATTATTCCAAGTATTGAAAAATGAGAAGGGATCTTTATTCATACCTAATGATCGAGCTTTCCATGGCTTCATTGGATCTATAAAATAGGATTGCTCAATTTCTTCACTAGTCCCCCCATATACCGCTTTCAATCCTGGTAATGATGGGCATGATTTTGTAGGGTGATATTGTTCACAAATTGCACAAACTTCAATAGTCTTAAGTGGACATTCCTTTGAAGAATTTTTTTTGTTGCAACATGGATAGAAGATAGATAATTATTTTTCATCTTCATTAATCTACCTTTGATTATCCTGAAAAACATCCAACCATGAAGACAATGTGCTAAGGATATCAGTCTTAAAATCATCTAGCAAGGTAATAATTTCCACACATGTTACTCCACCATTGGTTGACTTTGTAGCTTTATTGGAAATGTCTCTTGTTTCATGTTTGTTTATGGAATCTCCTCGTGAACACCTTTTGCATGGTTCACAAATTGTATCATAGCTTTCTTTTGAAATGTCTCGTTTTCCCATCAAATTTGCCATGTCCAACAATTTATCTCTCATTCCTCGAATAAGAATTATCTTAATAATATCCTTTCCCAGGGTAGCATGTGGATATCTTTGTAGATTATACTGGAAGCATTCAACATAGTCTTCCATATTTTATTCTTCCTTCTGGGTCATTTTGAATATTTTTCTCTCAATCCTCATGATATGCGGTAGTTTTCAAGAAGCTTTAGTTCATCCCATAAAGTTATAGTTCCACCATTAAGTCTCGTGAGCCACCTTAATGTTGCTTCCTTCAAAGTAGAAGGAAATAGCTTCAATTTCTGTAAGTATGTGGTATAGTCATAGCTTCAGCATAGCACGTCAAACTCAAAACGGAAGGCATTCATATCTTCAACATCTGTAACATGGAAGTTGGGAAGGGATGATAGTGAAATAGGATTCATTGGCGCACCCCCATGAGTGTTATAAATTGGAAATTCAATTGTGGATGTTGGGGTAGCCATGTTTTCCCACAACGTCCAATATCCTTTTGGAATACTGTAATAAACAAGCACCCATTGTGGTGAATTAGGATCCTTTTGTTTTGACCCAGGTGGTTTAACAACACTTCCTTGATCTAGGACAAGACTTGGTATCTCAGGAATTGGTTCACGTGTAGGGTCTGGGCTTTGACATGCAGGTATTGATTCTCTAGTCTCCCCTCTTCCTTTTGTCAGAATTTGGAGCTCAACTTCTACTGCTGTAGAGGATCTTGTTTATGGAGAGTGTTGTGGGTTGATTTATTCATGTTGGTTTAGTCCCCATGTCTCTCCTTGTTTTTATGTCAATTCCCATACTTTGGATCCTGCTGCTATAGATGACTGGGTTTGAGAGGAATATTGAAGGTTGGTTCCTTCCTGAGATGCCACCTTGATGGCATTACGAGACCCCACTTTCTATTATTCCTTTGAGATTATTTATAGTATATACATTATTCATCCTTGATCTTTCTAACCTCGACCTCCTCTACCTGCAATATTATTAGTTTTAGGGGGTCTTCCTCGTTCTCTAGGATTCATAGTTCTATTCATGCATCCTAAGTGTTTCGATACCGATGAGATGGGATTCTACCACACAAACTCTATTGCAGAACCGGTGGTAGGTGAATAGGTTCTTACCTTCCATATTTATTACTCAAGCCTTAGAAGAACTAGAAACTTTCTAAATCATGCTCTATATGCTCTGACACTGGTTATATGGGAGTCCACCATGGGAATCTCACTTCATATATTGATGTAGGATGTGTATGTTCTTACCTTATGTATTTATCACTTAGGCCTCAACAGAGCTAGAGATAATGCAGCTAAAACCAATGCTAAGTTTTTAATTTTGTACCTTCAATAACCTCCCCAAAAATGGAACCAAAATTTTGGTGCCTCTAATTGTCTTTTAAAACAACTAATTGGCCCTTTACATTAATTATCAACCTAGGGTGCATCTTGTTACTTCAAGGTTATCATGCAAGGTCTATGCTAGCAACAATTTCATTTTTAGCATTGGTTATCCTAGATGCTCATACAACTAGAATTAAAAGAAACACTCTTGTTGTAATTAAATTCACACTTATTGTTGGCTTGGTTTTGCAACCAAGCTTTGTGCAATGGGAACCTATCAACAATGTGATAGCAGTTTCAATATTGAAAGCAAAAACAATTATAAATTAAATCTAAATCTAAACTAGCATGTGCATATAACAAATAATTTTTTTTTAAAACGATTCAAGAACAAGAAATAAACGAATAAGTATTTTGTATTAAGATACCTCAAATGGTGAGGATTTGTGTTGAGCAACTCCTAAGGTGAGTAGCTCCAAGCTCCAAAGGTCTCTTCTCCAAGATGTTGAAAATGACCAAAAGTCTCATGAGAGATTTTGGCAGCATAAGGATAGGATGATGGATGGATGGAAAGTGAGGAGACCCTACCACCTTTTTATAGTTTTGGTGGTGGGGAATACCATTATGGTTTTGAGGAAACCAATGGTATTGACCAACATGGTTTAGGTACCTTTACCCTCCTTTTTTCTTTTTTGAATATTTTTAATATTTTTATTCCCTTTTTAATATTTTTGGGAATTCTGGACCCTTTTTTAGGGTTTTTTATGCTTTTTGAGGACAAATATTCATTTTGAGGGGAAAAAGGGGTGTATTATGGTCTTTTGGTGACCTTTTGATGGCTTTAGAGGCTCAAATGGTGGAAAAGTGGACAAATGGGTCATGTGAATAAGGAAATGAGCTAGTGAGCACTTTTTGGGTGTTAACAGATTGCCCCTTGATGTGTGAGGGCAGGAGCTCATCGTATGGCGGATAGACATCATAGTTCTTTTGTCTTTTTTTTTGGGTTTGGGGAAGAGAAGAGACCGGTTGGAGACTGGATCCACGGCCCTTGGAAGCTGCAAAAAAAGAAAAAATATTACATGGCCTCAATATGAATGAGGAATAATCTCTGATAATGGACGAGGCGGGCATACCCATGCTCGTATCAAGACATATACATAACAATTAGTTCGAAGAAGAGGGACCTGAATAATACATAAAAAATATGTTGGTACATCATAATGGTCCAAAGGGGACACTATTTTGGGATGTACTTATGATCATAACATGACTGATCTCAATAACTGATACACTGGAATAAAGTGACAACCGTTCTGAACAAGGTTTCAAAAGGGTTGATGAACTGCTGAATCTGAACGTGTCCAACATATGTAGGGACTCAATGACTCTGAGTCAACTCTGAGGAGTATATGTAACTGTATACTCGAGGGAGTATAAAACTGGGGTACATCTGAATACTATCGCCATGCGCAACCCGGATATCTATAGGAAAATGTAATTGGTTATTTCCATAAGTAGAATTTCAAATGTGGAAGAGTCAGGTGGTATCCGGGGTCTTCAACAAATAACTGAAAGGACCAATACCCTGTGTGAGTCTCAACGATGCGATCAAGGTGTTGAAGTCGAGCATGTGAGAAACAACCATTTGGAGAGGCACTAAGGACTCTTCTCGAAATGATTCATAGGCACTCATCATAAATGGTGGTGAGTCCAAGACAGGGACCTCTAGGTCTATCCTCTGGAATAAATTTGGGTGTCGTCGACAGAGGGAGACCAGCAACTAACAAGGCAATGATGTTTCCTTGATAGGAGCACGAGGTGTAGAACTGAAGTGTGGTAGTGCTGATGGTAGGACTGACATACTTGTGGGGATGGGATGTAACTGGGGTCATAGAGTGGGTAGACTCAAACTTCCTTTGTTCAGAGCATGATGACATGGTTGACCTGGCAGCATAGGGAACTGACTTGTAGGTGCGGGGATTATAGCTTTTAAGGAATGAAGGGTATGTATTAACTTTGGGGGGGGGACGAGCTGATGGGTGCTGTCGAGGGATTCTCAGGGTGACATACTGTAGAATACTCTGAACATGAACAAAGGTGACCAAAATGGGGAAGCTGCCATATGAGTAGACTTGATCTGTTGTGGTGTCGAGGAGCACCATTGGGTCCTTCTTCGTAGTTTTAATGAGCTCCAAGAAGGGATAAAAGTGTGCTATGAAATGGTACTGTCCTGTGGATTTTGTGAGACCAGGACTATTCGTGCTCATGGATGCTTTCATTTTTAAGGAGTCTGAAAACGATAAGAAGACTCTGCAGTGGTTGTGAGTACTGTCCTGTGGGTTTTTACGAGCCCAAGATGGTGATTGCTCATGGTCGCTTTCATTTTTAGAGAGTCTGAAAGTGGTAAGTGGACTCCATTAGTTTTCTTTTTTGTAAGTTAGTCTCCAAGGCCCGAAAAAGCATAAAATGATGCAAATGGAGAACTCTTCTAGCCGATGTGACTAGAGTATTCCTTTTTTGTAATTAGTCTACAAGGTCTGGAAAAGGGGTAAACTTATACCAGGTAGACGCCCTTTCAAATACGTTTAGCGAGCATGAAAGGAGGCAAGATTGCTCGACGATATTTTCATTGTTTTAGGAGTCAGAAAAGAGCTTAACAGAAACTCCCTAAGTGCCTTTTTCGTAAAAGAATTTCTCGGCCCGAAAAAGGGATAAAATTATACCGAACAAAAAGGTTTTGATGATAGCGAGAAATGGTCTCACGCATTGTCATGAGTGCGGAAAAATGAATCCGGTGACATAAATATTGTCAAAAACAGGCAATGGCCAATGTGGCATGCAAACCAAGGCGACGAGGGGCATGGAAACAAATTCCCAAAAAATATGGAGGTGAGAGCGAGAAATGATCTCAAGCATCATCACGAGCACGAAAAAATGAATCCATCGATATAAGACTCGTAAAAAATGGATGACGGCCGATGTGGCATGCAAAACGAGGCAACGAGGGGGCATGGGAAAAATGCCCAAAAAATCTGGGCGTGAGAGCGAGAAATGATCTCAAGCGTCATCACGAGCGCGGAAAATTGAATCCGGCGATATAAGACTTGTTAAAAATGGAGAACGACCGATGTGGCATGCAAACCGAGGCAACGAGGGGGCATGGGAAAAATGCCCGAAAAATCTGGGCGTGAGAGTGAGAAATGATCTCAAGTGTCATCACGAGCATGGAAAAATGAATCTGGCAATATAAGACTTGTTAAAAACGGAGAACGACCGATGTGGCACTCAAATCGAGGCAATGAGGGGGCATGGGAAAAATGCCCAAAAAATCTGGGCGTGAGAGCGAGAAATGATCTCAAGCGTCATCACGAGCACAAAAAACTGAATCCGGCGATATAAGACTCGTAAAAAATGGAGAAAAGCTGATGTGGCACACAAACCGAGGCAACGAGGGCGTGAAAAAATGGTCAAAAAATGGACCTGGTGAAAACAAGAAAAGGAAAGGACTATCACGAAGTTCTCGCTGTGCTGATTCCAACGGTACCAACGGTTTGAGGAACGGACGTCGTATGATACCGCAATGGTTGTTTGAAAAATGGTGAAATTTCTATAAATAGGGTGTGGGGCCCATATGACGTGTCATTATTACGTGTGAGTTTGGCAGAGCAATCAGAGCTCTTTCTTGATTTTCGGGAGATTTGACCGTTGGTTTTCGATTCCGCAAGTTTCAGGTAACCCTATTCACCTTAGCCTTTTTAATTATGTCTTTTTTGGTTAGCGGCGGGCCCCTAAGGCCGCGAAATTCCATGTTGGCTTTCCAACGTGGAATATCGCGAGTTTCACATCTTTTTCCGCAATGAACATCGCGGGTTAGTTGCTGACAGTCGCGATGTTCATCGCGGCTGTCGGGCTGAAAGTCGCGATGTTCATCGCGACTATGGGGTTGATAGTCGCAATGTTCATCGCGACTCTGTGGTCAATACCCGCGATGTTCATCGCGGGTTCTTGGATGAAAGCCGTGATGATCGTCGCGGCTTTTGATGGAAAAGCCGCAATGGAATTTTTTGAAAAACATTTATGGTTCTAAAAAATTTCTTTGTTTTTTGGAAGGATGTTGAGGAGACCATTGGTGTCATGGCGAGAGCAGGAGATGGAGGAGGATTTGATGATTCGGATTCGGATTCGGACCGATCAGGGGGTCCAGCAGGCTCTGGCTGTGAGTGGGCTCTTGATGTTCACTCAGATTCCACTGATGCATTCAGTAGGACCACTACTGAACAAATTGGTGAGTCTTTGGGTCCCTGTAGAGGGTGCTTTTATTGTTGGGGGTGAGAGGTTAGAAATCACCCTTACTGATGTATACTTTCTTACCGGGTTACCTCGCTTAGGGGAGGTGGGAGATCTTCTGCTGAGGATCCCGGCAGGTGTGTGTATCGAGGATCTCCTGGAGACCTTCTGTGTTGCTGGGGTGATTGTGCAGAATAGCGCTTTGAGCCTGAGATCTTTGCGGGAGTGCGACATGCAGGATGTTGGGGCTTGTGTTCTGCGGGTGTTGGGTGCCGCGGCGCCACATCGTTTGTCGGGGGGACAAACGATGATGGTGGATTCTGTGCTGAGGGGGACCTACTATGCGTGGGGTCAAATGTTTTTGGCTGGTGTCCAGAGAGATCTGGACAAGGTCAGTCGGGAGGGGGGAGAGTTTTGCTATGCCTCCTTTTTGTGTTGTTTCTTCTTTGAGCGGGTATCGACTTTGCGGCCACAAGTGCCGGTTCGAGACGGGTTGGTGAGCGAGTTGCGCATGGTGCAGTGGGGGCAGATGATGCCCCGCGGTGGTGGTGGTATCCACGGGTTCTTTTCATAGGATATGTATGAGCAGTGGGAGCAGATCCCCCTGCTGATTGACGACTATCCATATGCCGGTATGGATTATCAAGGAGATCCGGAGATGCCTTGAGCCCAGGGACAGGCCTGGGGTTTAGATGGTATGTTTTTGTGTTTTGTTCTCTACTATATCATGTGTTTTAGATGTGTTTGTTATGATTATAGTTAGATATTTATATGATGGTTCACTTACGTGATTGTGCAGATGTTGGTCCTGTACCACCGATCGACCATGTGGTTCGTAGGGGACGGGCGATGGTGGTCATTCCACCTCCTGTAGTGGTATCGCCTCCTCATGTCCGAGGAGTTGGGGCTCGCGGTCGAGGAGATGGGCCTCGAGATGATGCCGTGGAGGGTGTCTGAGAGACACTAGACATGATCCTGGAAGGATTCCCAGAGGATGGGTGGAGGGATCTGGATCGGGACTTCGTCGAGCGTTGTTTCGATGCACCTCGTGAGTGGAGCTCGATCTTGCTCAGGGCAGCATTGTTGGCGGCTGAGTGGAGGGATGGGGCTTGGCATGATCTGGCAGGGCCGGTGGAGGGGAGGATTCGGGTGCGAGATGATCCAGCGGGGCCGACGGAGAGGAGAGTTCGGGCTCGGCATGATCCAGCAGGGCCGACGGAGGTGGCGCCAGAGGAGCCTGGAGACCATGATGATTAGATGATCTTGTATCTGGCCCCAAATGTTGATGAGCATATGGGGAAGTACCTTTTTGTACGGCTGATGTATTTTTGTATATTGGGTGCTGAGGGCACCTATGACATGTTTGACTATATTATGATGTATATATGTATATGATTTGGTATATAGTCGTGTATGCACATGGATGCAACATTTTGATTTTTGTATATGCTCATGGAGGCACATGTTATGCACGTGGATGCAACATTTTGATTTTTGTATATGCCTGTGGAGGCACATGTTATGCACGTGGATGCATTTTTGTAATTTTTATATATGCCCATGGAGGCACATGTTATGCATGTGGATGCATTTTTGTTTAAGCCCGTGGAGGTACATTTGTGTTTACTATATGGTTTGGTTGGTGTGCTAGTCAAGAATGTTGTTAGCCATATGGTCTGCTACACTGTTGAGATTCCTTGGGACATGTGTGAATGAAATGGATTCAAACTGTCGAACCATTTGTTTAGTGCGCAAGAATTTTTTGAAAAGACAAGGATCGCGTACCTGGTAATCATTGTTGAGCTGGGAAACAAGGAGTTGTGAGTCCAAGAAAACGTTAAGGTGACTTATGCTCATTTGGAGAGCTGCGGCCAAGAGACCGATCACGGCATCGTATTCAGCTTGGTTGTTGGTGGCGGAACCTACGCACACTCCGTCGATGTGGATCAAATCATGTGAAGGGGAATATATTACCCAAGCTACGGAGGCCAGATTGGGGGACCAACGGTTTGCACCATCAGCGAAACCGACATAGCAGAGTGGAACAGGATCCATCTGTGGTCATGCAGAGAAAACAAATATTTAGGTTTTTTGATTTTTTTGTGAAAAACAAAATAAGACTATACAATAATGGATGGTGGTGTCCATCATATTTTCTATGGGTAAAATCGCTTGAGGTACAACTCGTTGCGTGGGTTGCATAGGGGGTTGCCTTCTGAATCGATTAGAATATATGCTCCCTGTCCGTGGCAAGTGTGTATAATGTATGGGCCTTGCCACATGGACACAAACTTTCCTTTTCCAGTTTTGTCATGAGCTTGATCATAGGCGAGGACAAGGTCGGCTTTAGTAAAAGTTCTTGGGTGGACATGTTTGTCGTAACTCAGTTTGGATTGGTTCTTGGCTACTTCCATGGTTTGGAGGGCTGTGCGCCGATCTTCATCGGCTTTCTCCAGGAGTAGTAAGCGTTGCTCAATTGGAGAAGTGTCCAGTAGGAGTTCAACGACCATATGTAGGGCTGAAATCTGGCACTCGATGGGAAGGACGGATTCGACACCGTGAACTAGATGGAAAGGGGTAAAACCGGTGGTGTTTTTGGTTGACGTGTGGTATGCCCATAGTGCCGAGAAGATCATGTGGTGCCAATTTGATTTTTGTTTGTCCACAGTGCACTGGAGGATGGTCTTCAAAATTTTATTAATCGCTTCAACTTGGCCATTTCCTTGGGGGTAGTAGGTGGAGGAGAAATGGTGTTCATATTTCAGTAAGGTTGATAATTCTCTCCAAACAGCATCTTTGAAGTGAGAGCCGTGGTCTGAGACGAGTTGCTTTGGCACTCCAAAATGAGCGATAACGTGGTTGAGGAAAAAACGTGTTGCGGTGTCGGCCTTGCAATTGTAAGTTGGCATGGCTTCCGCCCACTTGGTGAAATAATCTATGGCCACAATAATGTGTTTATGACCACCGACGGACGTGGGGTTGCAATCGAGGAAGTCGATGGCCCATTTGCAGAATGGTCCGACAGTGATGACTGGATGAAGGGGGGCGGGTGGGGTTCTTTCCCTGGGGTCAAAAAGTTGGCAGTTTTGATAATGTTTGACTGCGGTGATGCAATCAGTAAATAATGAAGGCCAAAAGTAACCTGCGTAGATGATCTTTTGGGCGGTGGCCATGCCGGAGAAGTGGCCTCCGCGGGCACCTCTATGGCAGTCATTAAGGACTTGTTCTACCTCATTATGAGATAGGCAGCATCGTAAGATGGTATCGATGCCGCGTCGATAAAGTACATCGCCTAATAGGAGGTATCGGGGGGCGTGGTGTCATATACAACGGCATCCGTCACGATCGATGTGGGGTCAAAATTTTTGTGTGCAGAGGTAGATTAAGATGTCTCCATACCATGGGTCGTCAGAAGAAATGATGAAAATGTGAACGTCAATGAGATCCATTTGGATAGTGGGTGATGACGAAGAGGATGGGAGATCTGTGATGAGTTGAGTGAGTGCTAGGGCCTTGGTGCTCTTTGGGATTTTGAAAGTTAGGATGTATTCTTGCAGGATAATCACCCATTTAGCGACGTGGCCTTGAAGGAGGCGACGCGTCAAGAGGTAAACCATTAGATTGGAATTGGCTACAACTGTGGTGTGGCTCAGGAGAATGTAATGTTGCAACTTTTGTACTGAAAAGACGACAGTGAGGGCCATCTTTTCTTCATGTGGGTAGCGGAGGGGTGGGCAGGACAAGGTCTGGCTCACATAGTAGATGACATGCTCTTGGCGAGCAGTATCTTCTTGTACAAGAACTCCATATACGACATGTTCGGATGCTGAAACATAGAGGGTGAAATCTTTTGTGAAATCTAGAGGAGAGATCAATGGGGCGTTTGTGAGTGCTTTCTTTAAGTCGGTGAAATTTGTTTCTACTTGTTGGTCCCATATGAAACAGGTATGCAAATGTAGTAGTCGTAGGAAACCGTGGACTGTTGTGGCATAGTCAAGGACAAAGCAGTGGAGGAAGTTGGACCTACCTTGAAGGCTTTGAAGTTGTCTTAATGTACGGGGTGACGGTAAGTCTACAATGGCTTGGACTTTCAAGGGGTCTACAGTGATGCCTTTTTTTGAAATGACGAACCCCAGCAGGCGACCTGATGTAACGTAGAAGACACACTTGAGAGGGTTCAAGCGGAAGTTGTATTTTTGGCAACGCAAGAAGACTTGTCGAAGGTCGTCTAAATGGTCAGATCATCTCTTGGATCGAGCGGTGAGGTCGTCCATATAAACTTTTATGATTCTATGTAGATTGTGGAAGGAATAAGTCATGGCACGTTGGAAAGTGGATCTAGCATTCTTGAGACTGAAAGGCATGACACGATAGGCGAAGGTGCCCCATGGGGTAGTGAAAGCTGTCTTGTATTGATCTTCTTTACGAATTTTGATTTGGTTATATCCGGAGAAACCGTCCATAAAAGAAAGGACCTCATGTCCCGCACATTCATCGATTAGTTGGTCAATGAAAGGTGTGGGGAAGTTGTCTTTGGGACAAGCGAGGTTGAGGTCTCAGAAATCAGTACAAACGCGTATGGTGCCCACTTTTTTGTTTACTGGCACTGGGTTTGAAACCCAGGTGGTGTAGGCAATAGGATATATGAATCCTGCTTTTTGGAGTTTTTCAATCTCAGCTTTAACAGTTGGGAGCTTGGACGGGTGAATTGGTTGTTGTTTCTGTCGGATAGGAGGCACATTGGGTCAAGTGTCGATGTGATGTTCCACAATTTTGGGATCGAGGCCAGGCATATCGATGTAAGACCAGGCGAAGACATCACAAAACTCTTGGAAGAGTTTCTTATATGCCTGAGTTTCTGCTTGGGTGCATGATGCACCTAGCGAGATGAGCTCAGGTTTTCCAGGTGTGGTGGAAATGTCGATTTGTATAATAGGGGAAATGTTGGACATGTTCCCCTCTTCAAAGGCATCTGGTGATGGGATGGGGTCTTTGAACCAATCAACCTTAGTTGGTAGGAAATATTTCGACTCGACTGATAGTTGGTTCTCTGCGGTGGATGTAGACGCCTTAGGGAGGAAGTATGAGTGATGATGCATATCGTCCCAAGGGTGGTCCGGTGGAGTGAGTGTTTCTAGAATTTGCTCATCAGTACGAAAGTAATCCAACCATAAATCAATGGGTTCTAGTTTTTATGTGGTTTAAATCATATAGATGGTATTGATTTCTTCCGAAGAAGATGATTTCAGAGGGTAGATCTCCTCGATGAGGGGAGGAGATATCTCTAAGTTGGCATTGTTCATTTCGTATAAGGGTGCTCTATAATCTGGGAGATCAGGGTAGTGGTGTGAATAATGGCCATAAATGCTACATATCGCACAAGGGTGGTTAGTGCAGATCATTTTGTCGCAAGGTTGAGGAGGTGGCTCAAGTATTACCACTGGAATTCCGGTGTCGTCGTCCAACATATTCATGTGTTCTTGGAGTGTAGGTAATTGTGGACATTGATGAGTGGCATGGCTTACGTCGTCACACAACGAGCACTTAGGGGGAATGTGAATAGTTGGGGGGTTTTTAGCTACCTTGGGAGTTGCTGGGGGGGTGCGAGTTATGAGTCCAGTGTTATAAGTTGGTGGGCCTCTACCCCCTGTATTCCGTAACGGAAGTGGGGAAATTTTGGACGTCGATGCCGTAGTCACTATTGGGGGTGGTCTATTTTGCAAATGAGCGACCGGAGGGGGTGGGTGGTTGGTAGTAGGGATAGGTTGTACCGGTTGTAAAATAACAGTCGGAGTCAGCGGGGGGCTTGGAGCAGGTAAGTACCATACAGGTATCCCTAATGTTAAACTAGGAAGGTTGAGTGTAGCCATTACTGGTGGACTAACAACTCCAGAAAATGGGAACAAGAACGGGATAGTATGAATTGGCGTTGTGCCAATATGAGTAGGCACTGCGGGTGTTTGTGGTAGTGACGAAGTCTGCTGTGTGGTGTGCGACAGGGTGCACAAATCCGATGTTTTTGTTATCGGAAAAGGTGGTGAGATTGATGGAAATGTGGAAGTCATAGGTGACTCGGTGTAGATTCCAGGACCAATTGACGACATAAATGATGTTGGTGTGGTTTGAATGGTTTGTTCAATCATTGGTAGCACATTTTGAGGAGCTGTGGGGGCGTTAGGATCATAATATGTGAGTTGATCAATCTTGATAACGCGTCCTTCATGTGGGAACATCATGAGGTGAAAAACAAATGAAGCCACTACTTTCATTTTGTACATATAGCTACGTCCAAGAAGGAGGTTGTAGTCAAGCTGGGCATTGATCACTTCGATGTCGATAAGAACTAATTTGCCTCCTAGTTCTACAGGAACGTTCGCTAAGAGGCCTTGTGGTTGAGCTGAGCGTCCGTCGTAAGCTCGTAATGTCGTGGTGGATGGTTGTAAAGTGGGGGAGCCAAGTTTCTGCCACACAAGGGTGGACATAACACAGGTTGAAGCTCCTTCATCGATGATGCATCGATGCATAACAAGGTTTCGAATGTTTACTGATACTTGGAAAGCCAAATTTGATGGCAATCGAGGTTCGGCTTGGTCTAAGTCGAAATCCATCATGTGTGTGTTGTCAGGGTCTACTCCTCCGATGGCGGATAGTAGTAGTTTTCATTGTGCAGGGCATGTTTTCAGTACCTCTAAAGCAGACATAGCAGCGGGGGATTGTGCTAGGTCTTCCACGATGTTATAATTGGATGCTGTGCGAGCATTAGGATTGTTGTTAATCCTTCGTAAAGGGATGCGAGGGATTTTAGGTCCTCCATCCAACGACATATTTGGTATGCATAGTGGCTGATCTGGTGGAAGGGAGGTGGATGTGTCAGTGGGAGGAGTTTCTGGGGGTGGGCCGTACTGATTCCTGCGAGTTTGGAGGTTAATGTCATTGGATGACATCATTAATAAATGGTGTGTGCCTGGATCCGTATGCTAATAATCAGTGGTGGCATAGGTGATTTGCTGCTGGGGTGTAGCAGATCCTTGTGGGCGATCCATAGGGTGAGTATTTACTACTCCCTGGTTTGGCAATGGGTTTTGTAATATCATGGGTTGTGGTTGATTAAGTGGAGCTGGCTGTCCAGCGTGGCCCTGGCATTGGGCATCGTCAGTCCAAAGTTTACGTGCTTTCTCTAAATGGGGGCAATTATGAGTGTAGTGTCCATAGACTCCGCATATAGAACATGGATGGTTTGTTCTCAGGTTATTGTTTTTTGGCTACTTGGGATGACGATCAGGATTCTGGTTGGGAGGAGCAGCATTGTTATTATTTGGAGGATTGGGAGGTGGTGGACCTTGATTATGTTGTTGGTTGTTTCCACGGTTACGTCCTCTTCCATGTTTTTGTTGTCCACCCTGGTTGCGTTGGTTGTTTTGATGTTGGGGATGATTGTGTTGTGTGTACACTTGCCCTTGAGTAGTGGAAGGATTTTGGGGTGCCGCAGGTGTGGGAGCAGATTGCGGTGGATAATAAACTGGTGGGGCTAGAGGTGGTCCAGTTGCCTGCTGGGGTTGTTGGTAACCTTGAGTTATTGGAAGTGTTGGGTTAGCTGGTGTAGCTTGTTGTGGGTAATACATTGGTTGTGCCGGTAAATGAATTGGGTTCTGGGTGGCCGGTTGGTTATAGTATGTGGGTGGTACATATGTCAATGGTGCTTTCCCATAGCAATGTTGTGTACAAGAGGGTCCATCAGTGTGGTGAGTCTGATTCGTTGGAGCATACGAAGTTGTCTCTCCAGAATCAGATGTAGCCCTAGAGAGGTTTGGGGCATTTATGGTGCTCACCATGCTAAAAGGTTTATTTTGTGCCGTTACTTGGCCGATAATACCATCAACGGCATGTGATGCCCCCGAAGCATCACCGTGTGAAGAATCACCTCGTGGGGTGTCTGGTATGATGGTGTAGAGATAGCCTGACTAGGCATAAATCAGGTCGAATTGCTGAGCTTTTAAGATAGCTTCTTCCTCTGACTGGGGTCGTTCGGAAGCTATGTCTTTGGCTATGAGGGGTAGGAGTGATTTAAGAAACCAGTCCAAAAATATATGGTCATCCAATTTTATCTTACAGAGGCTACGATGCTTGCGCCACTCATGGATATGGTCAGTGATGTGGGTAGCTGTGTTTTGTCTGCAAGACAACAGTATTTCAACTCCTATATCATAGCATATAGGTACCTGAAAAAACTGAAGGAAAGTAAAGGTGAGAGACGTAAATGTATGGTGGGTCCCATGTGGTTGTTCGATGTACCACTTGGCTGCAGAGCCAGTGAACGTTCGTTGCAACAGTCTTAGTCTAATGGAGTCATCCACTATGGAGTTAGATGAACACCATAGGTGAAATGACATTATGTGGTTTTGGGGATCCTCCCCAGGTTTTCCTTCAAACTTGGGGATGTCCGAGGGGAGCTTTGTAGGCATGGGTGGCCATGTAGGGTTGTGCCTGATAGGATCGTTGGTTAGCTTGGCTAGGTCTGGTAAGTTCATACTAGCCATGTAAGGTAAACTAGCAGATGGGTGGTGTAGTGACTGGGACATAACTATTAACGGTGGCATTATGCAGTGGTCCAGTAGCCCCTAAGGGTATGCTAGGTATTGAAGGTATATGTCCTCCAACCATTGTGGTTTGGGATGGGCCAGCGCTCCCAAGTGAAACATGGGTTACAGAGGGGTTAGGGATAGTGCCAGGAATTCTTGGGATCTGGGTTGTGGTAATGAGAGGTGGCGTGATTCCTATGTTGGGCATACCTATAATAGGAGGTAGTCCTATGTTGGGCATACCTAAAGGTGGAGTGGCCCCTATATTAGGCATGCCTAAAGGGGTTGTTGTTACCATGGATGGCATAGTAGTGGAAGGGTTTGTGGATGTATCTCCAATAGTACTGGTGAAAAGTGGGTCATATTGTGATCCAGCCATGAGGTTGGTTGGTGATATTTCAGTAGGGTTTTTGGATTCAGCCTTAGAATCAAATGTGAAGTGAGGCATGTCAGAATCGGATGACTGTGTGTTTGGCCGATGACGTGTCGAGTCAAGGGATAAGGCTCTACATCGGTGACATGTAGAGCCAAGTATACCGAATTGAGGGGATTCACCCTAAAGATGACGAGATCATCTTAAATTCTCAATGGTGAGAAATATTTTTAAAAATTTCAGTGTAAGGTGGTGATGTAAAAAACTCGAAACCCTAATGCAACAATGAGTGCAAGAGGGGAGTGAAAAAATAAAGGCTCTCAGGCCAACAACCAACCTCAAAAAGCACTCATTATAGCAGCTGTGCTATAATAAGTGGAGGGATGCAACAAAATTGGTCAGAATACCAAAAATCAAACAGTTTCTAGAAAAAAAGGGGTGTTACTAGACCAAACGTGGGTAATGTATCATGCGAACACCTAACTAGAAGTATTGTGAGTCAACAAACGATATCCTCTGCAAGGTGATGAAATCCAAGTCAGACAATATAGAGTGTTGAATCAACGGCTAGATATCCCCCTACCGGGAGGGATACCGGGTAGACAATCCTAAAGAGTGGCAACTAGGATACCCCGTTCATGACACGTTCGGTTGGGTGAATCTGTAGTTTGGTTCTATCACCGCTGTACACCCTCTTGGGTGTACACCGAGAACTTCGAAAGGTATCCTTCAGTTACTGAATGGATTGCGGTATTCCACTCAGACTTCCGGAACCAGTCTGGCTACTTTAACCCTCCTAAGGGAGAAGCCTTCTTGATAAATTGGTTGATAACCGTGTCAAAATTATAAGGTATTTTGGTACCATAGAGGACAACCACTATGTCTCAAATGTAATGATTGAGGGGTGTTATTGGAACACCTATCCCCTCAATTCTACTTAACTACAAAATTCTTTTAAGTGCTCCCCAAGTGGGGTTAAAAGTTTGTTGAGTTTAAGGTAAATTTTAAGGCCCAGTTTAAATTATGTGGCAGAGTGGGTGCAAATGTGGTATTTAAACTGAAATTGATTTGCCTCGCTTGGGCGATTGATTACAAATGAAAGAAAAGACACTTCCAGTTTTGCAAAAAATAAAGGCATTTTTGAAATGTAAATGCTTGAAAAAACTATTCAAAAATAATGGATCTTTGAAATAATTTAAAGGGAAGCAAATAACATAAATATTTCAAGAAATAAATGGATCTCTTAAAAGTTGCTTGGGCAAAGTATTGAACAAATAAACAGTAAAACCTTGATCTAAATAAAATGCAAAAAATCTTTCTTTCAATTACTGAAAATTTTTAAAAAGACTTTTAATGGAGCATATATAAATAGTAAAAGATTTAATATGGCTGTAAAAATGCAGAAAAATTAATGCTGTAAAATATGCTAAATGGGCAGAAAATACAGCAAAAACTTTTTTCAAAAAATTAGCCGAATTCAAAAAAATTGCGTCGCGGGTTTTGGGAAAACAGCCGCGATGTGCAGTGCGGGTTTCGGCTGCGCAGTCGCGATGTCCAGCATGGGTTTCGATCGCGAAGCCGCAATGTGCATCGCGGGTTTCAGTCACACAGTAGCGATGTGTAGCGCGGCAAATGGCTGCGAAGCTGCAATGTGCATCGCGTAAAATGGTCGTGAAGCAGCGGCGCGCCGCGCGAAAAAAATCCACGAGGTCGCGATGAGCCGAAAAATGAACTCGAAAATGGAAATTTCAGGCTGTTAATGGCAATAGAAAGGGCCAAGATCTAGAACAACAATGGATCTGCTGTCTAGGATGGCAGATCTATGAATTAAAATGATTAAAACTAAGAAAAACTAAGATCTAAAGCAAAAAAACTGAGATCTAAGAATTCAAAGCTAGTGGAGTCGCAAAAAACTGTTGGCTTGGTTTTGCAACCAAGCTTTGTGCAATGGGCACCTATCAACAATGTGATAGCAGTTTCAATATTGAAAGCAAAAGCAATTATAAATTAAATCTAAATCTAAACTAGCATGTGCATATAATAAATAATTTTTTTTAAAAATGATTCAAGAACAAGAAATAAATGAATAAGTATTTTGTTTTAAGATACCTCAAATGGTGAGGATTTGTGTTGAGCAACTCCCAAGGTGAGTAGCTCCAAGCTCCAAAGGTCTCTTCTCCAAGATGCTGAAAATGGCCAAAAGTCTCATGAGAGATTTTGGCAGCGTGAGGATAGGATGATGGATGGATGGAAAGTGAGGAGCCCCTACCACCTTTTTATAGTTTTTGGTGGTGGGGAATATCGTTATGGTTTTGAGGAAACCAATGGTATTGACCAACATGGTTTAGGTACCTTTTCTCTCCTTTTTCCTTTTTTGAATATTTTGAATATTTTTATTCCCTTTCTAATATTTTTGGGAATCCTGGACCCTTTTTGAGGAAAAATATTCATTTTGAGGGGAAAAAGGGGTGTATTATGGTCTTTTGGTGACCTTGTGATGGCTTTAGAGGCTCAAATGGTGGAAAAGTGGACAAATGGGTCATGTGAATAAGGAAATGAGCTAGTGAGCACTTTTTGGGTGTTAACACTTATGAATTGGAAACACATAACTGTAAAAGCACTCTTGCAAAAATAAGAAAACACTTGCATAAAGAAAATACAGACTTTAGAAAAGACACATTTGCTTCAATGAAATACTTCTACTCAATAGATTGTAATGAGATGAAAATTAATTTTAATAATGAAAATAATACAGTAACAACATGAACAACTAATCATTAACAAATTAACTAACCACTCATCAATCGTTTGGCTAATAATGCGGTGACAATAGTTAACAGTCAATTGTTAACAAATACATTAACTAATTATAAAATATCTAACTAGAATAAATAATGCTACAACATCACCTTCCTAGGGAAGGGGGGCATTCCTTATCCGACCAAGGATGTTAAGACAACTCAGGATCTATGTTAACAAAATGTAGAAGCCAACATACTCCTTCTATTATCGAATTCAAAAAAGCTACAATAGAGTTACAACAGTGCTCTATTCACAATCAATTTCTTTCCTAACTCCCTTCTTTTGGGAGGAACTATCCTTTTTATACATTTTCAATGATAACCTCAAGAAATGAAATATTGGAACGGTCTTGAGAATCTCCTGATTCTCAAGCCATTCATATCAATGTCTAGGATAGCGTTAAACCATTCGTTGAGCTTTTACAACTTAATTACTAAAAATATCTTCCTAATCTTGTTGAATCGTTATGACAATTGGGCTGCGATCTTCATGGAAGAATTAACTCAGTACAGCCATGTTTATCCCCTAGAAATGCACCTGCTTCTATACGAGTATCAGTCGTAGACCAAATACAAGTATCAACATCATATTTGTGGAAGAGTAACAATATCGTAATTATAGAGGAGTAACAACATCGTTATTGTGGATGAGTAACAACATCATATATTTTTAGCCTTCCAATAGAGATTCTACACAAACACTTCATGGGAAATCTCAATCAGTTACTAAACCCCTTAATAACCTTAGTATTCATTAAAATAACATAGTATATAAATAAATTTGTACCTTAAGGAAAATCATGGAATCATGAGGGATATGGGATCAAAAGGATGGAAAGAGAGACTCAAGTGTCTTCACAATATTACAAAAAGATAAAAAAAGGGTACATTTCCTAGACCCAACACTCAAATATAATGCATAGTTCATATATGCCCTCATTCAAGCATGCAATTAATAGCAACCACAACATCTAATAATATCACAAAGTAGATGACAATAATACAATATGGACTGCACAACATACTGAAATCATCAAACATAAATGAAGAAAGTGTTTTAACATACACACAAGTAACCAAGTTGTTATAACTAACTCCCAATTGCATTCTAAAATACTTTGAACTATCCTTCCTCCCTAACCTACTTCCATCTTTCACAACCTATCCTTCCTCTATTGGAATATCAACTATATTGACTTAACACCAGATAGGAAATTGGTAACTTCCCCAATAGGAAACTTATAGTCACCATCACACAACTTGGGGAGTGTGCCTTAGCACTACCCTCCCATGACTCCAGGTTTCGAAGGATACACAATGGGTAATACCTCCACCCCCCCAATAGAACTAGGATCAACACCTTATTAATTTCCATACTGAATTGTTGATGTTGTTATTAGAACCATGTCATCGAATGACTAGTTTTGGAAACTATGCTTCCTCAAAAACCTACACTTGCCCACACATCATAATAACATATTTCAAACTAGTAATACTCTCCAAACAATGTTTATTAACAGACCATTATTCTTTTGAAATCCATTCCATTTGCATCACCTTGGTATCATAATTATTTGGCCAACACTTTGTCCATTTATCCTATGGGCTAGTTACCTGAAAAGATCATGCATAAGCTTGTAACAATTTTCCTTTGATTATAATGTCATTACAGATCAACAATTTAAACAAGATGATCTATGTATCATCTGCATGCTACTTTTCATTCAATCACCAAACATATTATCAATCGGTATCCACATACCTCATTTATCTATGTTACTAACATGTTAGGGAAACATTCTATCACTATTGTCATTCACTTCATAACAATTTAACTTATGCACAATGTTTCGCATATAGTTAGGTCCATAATCCACACACATAATTTTTCTCAATCCAACTAAGGTTGATGTAATAATAAAAAGAGATACAACATAGGTTAAAGGTAGTATAGTTTTCTAAGTAAAAATGTGGCATTACAAGCAAAGGAGGGAGGAGGTGACAAGGGGGATTTGGAAAAGGAAAAGACTTCAAAGAAACGGGAGGAGGGGTTGACAATTCATGGATCAACTATGATGGGACCACCATGTTACACCAAAAATCTACACTTATGTAACTACAGTGCCTAAATCCCCGAAGTTCCAAGATCAAGTAGGTCACTTAGAGCAAGTTGATGGCCTTTATCCACACTCCTAATTATACCGGCGCAGGTTGTCTTTGAGCAACATGCGTCGGCGTAGGTTTCCCTCATGCAACATGCACCAGAGTCAGTTTAAAGAGATAAAGGTAGCTTTCGAGTGAATTCTAGAAGTTGGATGAGGTGGATCCCTATCCCTAACTACTAGGTGAGCTGGCCTTCGTTTCCCTGACCTAATGGGAGGATCCCTTAACCCTCTCCCCATGATACTAAACCTAATCTATCCTCTTGGTCCTATAAATGCAAGATCCCTCTCCATCCCAAGGTGAGGAAGTCTATGGTACTCTTATGCTGGTGAAATTAGCTTAGTAGTTCAGCACCCTAGTCTTAGAGGCACCTACTTCTCTCTATGAGCTTTGGCTTGGCTTGTCGAAAGGAGATTGCGACGTTGAGGCATCGGTTGTAATCCTCTCTCCTATTGTATTTACCACTTTTTATACAGTAATATAAATGCTTTCCATAAATGTTATTGTGTTAATGATATTTATAGTTCACCTCCTCAACTGTTTACTTAGACTAGTTAGTGTTTAGGCATGTTTTACTGCTTGTATTGTTCCTATGTGTTTTGACAGGTCTTACAGCCCTAGATCTAACGACCGTGGGACTTGGAACAACAACGAGAAGAAAGATCTACGAATCTGAGGTAAGATTGCTTAATTACTCGATCTTTAACTAGATCTAAGAGAGTAGTTTCATATTCTGTCTTATTTGTTCTAGACTTGCATTAAGCTAGAGAGATCACGCCTTCAGTCTGCTTTTGGTAGATTTTCTGATAACAAATTTGGCGACCATACTGGGGATCGTACGTTGATTTAATTTTTCAAGTTGAATGTCATATTCTTTGATTTCTTTGCAAGCCATTTCTTTTGCCTCCTGAGCCTCTTTCACCATCAGATCTTCTTGTTGAAGGGTATGTCTTCTTTCTCTGAGTCTGTAGGTTTAGTTATTAAACCATTTCATTGCTCATCCTTGGAGATCCTTTTCATTTTTGTTTTGGGAATTCGCCTGGTGCACCTGAGCAATGTAACTAGAGTGCCATCCTTTCTCAGGCGTTAAAGCCTTGTTTGACCTCTACACCGCCGGCGCTAAACTCCTATGGATCATTTGCATTGGGTGCTCTATGCCTGACTGCAGCCTGTGCCAACCACTCAAACCTAGTGTTTGAGTCATCCCTCTCCTTTGTTTGAGTTTTGGTTTCTCTTACGGACCCCCTCTGCACTGTATCTTCCAGTCAGGGACCCTTTTTATGCTACATTGCTGATGTTTGGTTTTGTTGGGTTGTTTCAGAGTGGTTTTGGGTTCCATTTTGGACGAGTTTGAGTTTCGGTAGTGGTGGACAATTTGGTCTTCCCCACCTTCATCCGCTTGACCTTAATTTCCCTGCTCTCCCCACCTGATCTAGTCCTTCCATTGGCTTACATCCCAGACCTCCTTTGCACATGTTATTTAGCTTTGCTTGCATTCGGTTGTTTGATTGAGTGATTCGAGTGTTTTGAGTGTTTTCAGTCCATGTGAGTGCTTGTCATTTTCTTGAGAATTTTTGAGTGTTTATAGTGCTGCAAATAATATTTATTTTTAGTTATTCATGCTTAAAATCATCATTTTTATCAAGCTATGATCTTGGCATATCATTGGAAAATTAAAAGTGCATCATTTTTACCGTTTTCACGTGCATTTGAAAATTTTTGTAGAAATTTGTTCATGCATTGGAATTTATCATTCATTAGTCTTTTGAAAAGTTTGAGAGAAAAGTTAGTCATTTGTACTTTTCAGGAATTATGAGTCATTCATTTTCTTGAAGAATTCAAGTGAGATCAAGTTTTTACAAAAGTGATTCCATGCTTGAAAGAATTGTATGTGTTCTTGGTTTTTTATGCTTTTAAGCCATCATAGTGAAATTTGAAAAGTTAGAGTGCTCTAGATAAGAAATTTCTCTCTTTTCATCACCTAGTCTCGTTTTTATTCGAAAAGACAAAAGAAAATGCTTAGATTTGGTTGTGATCCTTGTTGATTTTTTGTGTTTTGCTTGGAAAAACGAAAAAATGAAAATAATACTTTTATTTTCAAATTTGGTAGATTTGGGATTGTGTTGCATTTTGTTGTTTTGGTAAAATCACTTGGTAAAAGATTTTCTCCCTCCCATATATAGAGTTCATCAAAGGAAAAGTACATTTTTGCATGTAGTTAGGGCTTGCATTATGTTTACATTTATGTACTCACCTCATGCATTAACCTAACCATCCAGATAAAATTAACGGTAGAAATAGGGTAAATTTTTTAGTAAATTGTGTGTTAAGTTAGAGACGTGTTCCGGCGTCGTAAAACGTGGTAGCTATCATTACTTGCCCGCACTGTATTCCTGGGGTATTGTAGTCTTCCACATACCAAATGTTATATCGAAGCTATTTCATGTACCAAACAAGTATATCGAAGCTCTTTCACGTACCCACCAAGTACTTCACGTACTTGGCGTATATCGAAAGGTGTTTCACGTACTTGTCATATCTAGAAAGGTGTTTCACCTACTCAGTAGTATATAGGAAGGTCTCGTGTCATACGGTTGTGCATTAGACAACACCACTACGGATTTGAGCTCCCATGTACCTTGAGTATATCGGGAGACACCATTAGGATTCCTGAAACCAACTGAGCTATCCATTTGGCCGTCTTGGCAGAGCAATACACTGAGAACAACACTCAGGGAGATTACTATGCATGTGTTGTCCAAGTAGTCAGGTATTCAGGCAAGGGTACGGTCCCAATCCTCCTTGTTGCGTTTTACTGTTGGACCCTGTGATATATAGCGAGTTGTGAAGCCTTGACAATTCTGTGAGGTTCCAGACTTTTGAATACATACCCATCACATAAGTTTGCTTGTGGCCTTAGTTTGTGTACTTTTTTTTGGACTGCTTTTCTTTTGTTTAGATTACCCTAGGAGAAACTCTGTTTCAGTCACTCTGGCTGAATTTCCTTGGAGAAAGTCCCGCAGAATTTTGAACTTACCACCCGAATATCCCCTTAATCAGGAGGTAATTTCGAAGGTAAGAATGGACCCGCACTCCACGGTCGTGTCACTTGAAGTAGAAAACCCTACTTTGAATGTTGGAGCACATATGTTCCGTCAAGATTCACCTACCTCTAACCCCCCACAGGGTGAAGAGGCACAAAATTCCAATTCACAAGACACACCTGCCGTGTTACTGGGAGAGCCTGGATCGATGGAATGGTTAAATCCACCCTAGGACAACCCTGTTGGTCCAACTGCAACATTTTGGACTTCCTCTCTAGGCCACCCAGTGGCTCATTTTTCCATTGCATCCCCACCCAGTAGGACTACTCCTAACGACCCTCTAGCACCTTATCGTGAGCAGTTGACTCGATTACGTGCTATGGCTGAGGGGTTTCAAAGACAAAGTATTTTACGAAGGGATGAAGATCCGATGTTACCTCCTTATCAACCACTCCCAAGTCATTATTTATCTTTTGATTCACCAAAATCATCCACCCAACACATGACTACTTCTGAATCTGGTCAACCTACAATTCCTGCACATATTCCCCCTAGACAGGAGACCAGTTCTATGCCTCAAACGACTCAACCTATTGAAGGAAAATAGTACAACACACTTGTTACTACCACGGTTACGTTACCCATTCCTCCCCCACCCCAAAACTCACGAGGAGGATACTATTTACCCCCTACCTTCTTTACTGGTAATGTTAATCCTGTAGGAGATAATCAACAACCAGCATTGGGTCAACCTTTGATTAGTGGGTAGCAAGTTGTTGCTGGGGGGAAAGCCCCATCTCCTCACCGTAATACTAGAGGAGGAGTTCCCATTGGTCCTTCCATCGAAAATTCCTTACCTGCCAGACCTTCCACCATGGGATTATCCCATGTTGGGGGACCATCCAATGTAATTCAACCACCATGGATTCAAGCCTATCCAGGTTATCTGAACCCTGTGTCGAGACAAACCAATCCCAGAAACGCACTCTATGGGATACCTTATCCCGGAAATCCATACACTCTATGGGGGCAACAAATTTTTTTACAACATGGACCCACACCTACAGTCCCTCAAGTCTCACCACCCCCATTTGGTCCACCCCCACCTCCCATTGGAGGTGGCGGGCCCACACGCAATTCTGGAGGAGGTGGACCTTTACCTTCTGGTGGAGGACCACCTCATTCTGGAAACCATGGCCCATCCCCCCTAGCGGCGGAGGTGGAGTCCCTCCCCCTTCAGGCGGAGGCGGAGGGCCACCCCCCTCGGTGGTGGCAGACCCCCACCTTATGGTGGAGGACCATCCCATCCTGGTGGTGGTGGTGGAGGACCATCCCATCCTAATGGTGGTG
This sequence comes from Larix kaempferi, assembly GCA_027924585.1. NCBI lineage: Eukaryota > Viridiplantae > Streptophyta > Pinopsida > Pinales > Pinaceae > Larix > Larix kaempferi. The sequence continues at coordinate 2,159,821 of BSBM01000887.1, forward strand.
GTGGAGGACCATCCCATCTTGGTGGTGGTGGTGGAGGATCATCCCATCTTGGTGGTGGTGGTGGAGGACCATCCTATCCTGGTGGTGGTGGTGGAAGACTATCCCATCCTAGTAGCGGTGGTGGAGGGCCATCCCATCCTGGTGGTGGTGGTGGAGGACCATCCCATCCTAGTGGTGGTGTGGAGGACCATCCTATCCTGGTGGAGGTGGAGGAGGCGGCCCTTAACCTTTCGACGGCGGCGGTGGAGCACCACCTCCTCTGGGCGAAGGTGGAGGCAGTGGTGGCCCACATTATACCAGTGGAGGCTGTGGAGGCCCGTCCTATCCCGATGGTGGTGGTGGACCCCCACCATTTGGAGGCGGCCCACCCCCTCCCGGCAGTGGTGGTGGACCCCCACCTTATGGTAACGAACCACCTTATTATGGTGGTGGACCCACATATGGTCCGGTCGGAACACCCCCTTACGGCCAGTTCCCTCTGGGAGCACCCTACAATCAGTTGATGCAAGGTACCACTGGTCCATACATGTCATACCAGTATTATCAGTACCCGCAGCCGAACTAATAGCTTCCCTTTTTGGCTACATTGGACTTACCCAAACTGTCTCGTCTGACAAATGATCCCATCTTCCACGGACATAATTGGCCACCTATTCCAGTGAAACTACCGTCAAATATTTCCAAATTTGATGGCAAGCTCGGTGAGGATCCAAAAAACCATGTGATGACATACCATTTATGGTGTTCATCCAACTCCTTGATGGACGACTCGATCCGTCTTAGGTTATTTCAATGGACACTCACCAGCCCAGCTGCCAAGTGGTATATTGAACTACCACCCAATTATTTTCCTGATTTCCGCTCTCTAGCTATGTCATTTTTGACCCAATTCTAGTTACCCATCCGCTATGAGACTGGTACAGAATTATTGACCTCCCTTCACCAGAACACTGCCACTCATATTTCAGATCATATTCAAGAATGGCAGTGAAGACGACGTCTTATTAAGGCTCATATTCCGGACCAACTCTTAGCTGACTAGTTCACAAAGTCACTTTTACCTGTCGTAGCTCGAGACGTAGCTATGGGAAGGGCCGTTGCTGAGGAACATGCTATTTCCCGTGCCCATTACTTAGACTTGGTCTATGCTCAATCCAGCACATTGTATGAAATTGTTCCTGGCGCACCTCGCCCTACGTATGACCCTGTGGAAACACCCCAGGGACCACAAGCCAATAGCATCATTAGTTCCCTTACCTCCCAACCTTCTACTCAAACTGGTGGCTCGTCAAACCCCCAAGGTTCTTCCCCATCACCACCACAAGCTAGCCACAACACTACCAAGTCCACTGCTCCTGCCTCCATCGAAGAGGTGAATTCTGTGCAATCACCTTCATCTCAGAAATCTGGTGGTAAGAAGAAAAATAAAGGGAAACCTAAGAAATATTCTAACCAACAGGAGCCCAAGCCCACCCCCGAAGACACCAAACAGAAAAGGAAGTTGAAGTATCCTTGTTTGCTGTGTGGTGGAGACCATTTCTCAAAAGAATGTCCCCATCGAGACGAAGTGCATAAGTTTCTCAAAGGAAACTCTACTACCGTAGTTCTCAATGATACCTTCCCCACTCAGAACCAACAATTGATCACACAAACCTCTCGTTCCCAGGGAGAGGCATCCTCCACCGTGCATGTTCTCATGATGCGTAGTGAGACCGTCAACTTGAACACACATTCCTGTTCGTATGAATCTGTCCCTCCGAAGGAACCTGTTGGAAGTAATACTGAAAAAGCTTCCACTTCCATTCCCGACGTCACCGTACCACATGCTTCTCTCACCATCGAGAAGCCTTCTATAGAGTCAGTGTTGCATTCGCCCAAGACCATGATTCGAAGATCTGTCTTCAATCCCAATGCTCAGGCAGCTCAAAACTACAACATTGTAGAGGACCTAGCACAAGCTCCTTGTGCTATGTCTACGCTCGAAGTCTTGCAGAACTTCCCTAACCAGTGAAAGACTCTCCTTGCTGCCAATGGTGCAGTTGATCCGGATTCTTCTAATACCATCATGTTCTAGCTGGAGTACTTTAAGCCGAGGCTTTCCCATCAGTTTGCATTTTAAGTTGCTACAAACATTGCTAGGAAGACAATCCATTGTACTGTCTTTGATGAAGGTGCCTCTACCTCGGTCATTTCGATTTAGTGTTGGAGAGCCATTGGCTCTCCCGAGTTGAACCGTTCTCCCACCACCTTGAAAGCATTCGACGAACGTGGCTTTCAACCTCATGGGCTGTTACAATCCTTAGCAGTCGAGTTGAGGGGTAAGACCGCAACCATTAACGTGGAATTGGTCGCCTCCTCATTAGATTATAATATTCTACTTGGTCGTAATTGGTTTTACGCCATGACTGTGATTGCATCATCTGTCTTCCGGATAGTAAAATTCCCCCACCAAGGACGAATTGTCATTGTTGAGCAACTGGATTTCTATACACCTGACACCACCACTCATCCCGGTGATAATGTTCCATTACTTGGACAATCTTCGCAGCTATATGAGAGCGTGGGGGTCTGCCTCATAAAGGACTCATCCCTTATGGGTATCTTTCCAACTTCGAATCCCCCTAATCATGTTGCCACGGTGAACATGATCTCCTCCAGGATTTCATATATCCCCAACTCTACTAATCAATGGCTTGTACCTAATGAAGCCACTTCACACTTGATTGGAGACACCATACCTCTTTCACCCACTGAAATCACTTATGAGGCTATCCAGTCAGCATCTGAGGACTACTTAGCTGTGGCCTCCACATCCTGTTCTCTACAGCGGACATCATCCCTACCCGATCATCTGCATCGGACTTTCCATTCTAACGAGTCCATTATGGAAATCATGAGTGTGGATGAACCTCCGTGGGAAGACCTCCATCATCAATCGTCTTTTCTTCCCCCATTGGATACTGTAGAGAATAGCATTACCACCATATTTACACTGAATTTCCACCCTTTCCCTCAGTTCCCGATACTCACGTGTCAAACAGAATCTGAAGGAAACTTGGAAAACATTGAACCTACCATTTCGGTCGACATATCGGTTACTCCTGGTGTAGTGGAACATATTCGTTTAGGCCAGAAGTGTTCCCCTGAAGAGATTACAATGTTCACACCCTTGTTCAAGCAATTTCGAGACGTGTTTGCTTGGACCTACGAGGAGATTCCCGGGATAGACCCCGCTATTGTTTCACACACGATTCAAACCTATCCTGATGCTAAACTAGTCCAGCAAAAGTTGCGACCAGTACACCCTCGAAAGACTGCGGCAATCAAGGAAGATATTGAAAAGCTCTTAAAAGCTGGTTTTATCTACCCTTTCCCGTTGACAAAATGGGTCTCAAACGTCGTCCTTGTAGCTAAAAAGCAGGGTACCATTCATGTCTACGTCGATTATCGGGATCTTAACAAGGCTTGTCCTAAGGACAATTACCCGACTCCCTTTATCGACCATATCATTGAAAATTTTGCTGGAAGTGTCATTTTTTCTTTATGGATGGCGTTTTTGGTTACAACCAGATTGAGATCCACCCAGTTGATCAACACAAGACAACTTTCATTTGTCCTTGGGGTACATTTGCTTACCGCAAGCTCCCTTTTGGTCTTAAAAATGCAAATGACACATTCCAGCGGGCCATGTCGTATGCCTTTCACGATGTGAAGGACTTTATGGAACCCTACTTGGACGATCTCCCTGCCCATTCACGGCAGCGTCAGTACCACATCGATCATCTAACAGAAACATTCCTCAGATGTAGGTAGTATAACATCCACCTGAACCCTCACAAGTGTATCTTCTGGGTCAAGTGTGGATGCCTCCTCGATTTCATTGTCTCGAAAGATGGGATCTACATTGATCCCTTGAAGGTGGAAGCCATTGTCACTCTCCCACCTCCTACTGACATCACGAAACTCCAAATTTTGCAAGGGAAATCAACTTACTTAAGGCATTTTGTCTGTAATTTCGTGCAAAAGATGCAGGGTTACATGAGACTACTCGAGAAGGACGTCCCAGTCATTTGGGACGATCAAGCGCAACAATCCTTCGATAGTCTCAAACATGCTATTATGCACGCCCCTGTGCTCCAAATGCCCAATTACTACAAGGATTATATCATTTATCTTGCCGCTTCTGCCACAATGATCACCATGGTCTTGGTACAAGAAGACAACAACGCCCAGGAACATGTGATATATTACTTAAGTAAGGGCCTCATTGACACTGAAACTCGTTACTCACATGTTGAGAAGCTCGCTCTCGCGGTAGTCATTGCCATCCAAAAGTTCCGACATTACATATTGCTTTGCACCACCAACATCATCGCTGATTCGAACCCCATGTACCATGTTTTGACACATCAAGTACTTGGGGGCAAGTATTCATGCTGGATCGTGATACTGCAGGAATTTGATCTCCTATTCGAAAAGGCTAAGTCTAAAATGTCTTTGGTGTTTGCTGAGCTTATCTGTGATCTTCCCCGTGTCGATGTAGAATTTGAGCCCAATGATTCTCTTCTAGATGAATCAGTGTTCCTCATTAGCATGTCTGATCCGTGGTATGGAGATATTACTTTATATCTTCAAATCCAACGTTTCATCCCACAACTCTCTCATGACGACCATCGTAGAATACGCTACCATGCAAAGTATTACCTGATCATCAGTGATACCTTGTACCATTGTGGTATTGATTCTATTCTTCGACATTGTCTCACTCATGAGGAGGCTGAACACGTCTTAAATGAATGTCATGCTGGGGCGTGTGATGAGTCAATTTTTCAGGTATTTGATAACCTTTTTTCCAGTAGCCAAACTCAAGCAATGGTGATGAAACATACTCATTTGTGGGGGAAAATGTTTTACTTTAATTATTTAATGGAATTATTTTATGATTATTCTTGGATGTTAGAATGCGTATCAAATAAACTAATTATATGGAAACCAAGCGTGATTGAGCAGGTTCAGGGTCATTCAAGGATGGACGTGTAGAAGACTAAAGGATCACCAAGCTCGGCACCCTGTTTCCTGATTTATAGAGGACGCACTCCCACTTTCAAGAAGAATCGGCATTTTGACAATCAGTTAGGATCAACATTAAATCACATAAATATGGACCTCTTGGGAAGCGAGAGGCCCCTGCTGTTATTTTTGAGAAAAACATTGTTTTAACATTTTTTGCCCTATCGATACTGTGAAGTACAGACCTTTGTTTTGACATGGATTTTATATTTTAATTAGAGATTGATGATTAATTCCAGCCAGCGTTTCTAAGTTTTTATTCTCTCCTGAGTATGGGTTGGGGAGGGCCCCTCCAACACGTAGGTCAGGAGATTCCTATTTGCAGGTATTTTTCCAATTATGCATTTTACATTGATGAATAGTTATATTGCATGTGGAAGCGCTTGAATGATTCATTATTTCTATAGTAGTTTATAATACATTCTGTAGTACACCAGAACAGTTTCAGTAGTCCTGTAGGTTCTTTCTTTCAATTCATATTTGAATCAACGATTGCATGTGTATCATCTTTGCTTTCAATACCATGGTTTATATTTGAGGTTTTTTACTGTTTCTCATCATGATCAATTTATTTAGTAGTAGATGGATAGCTTGAAACGATTGCACTTCAATTTTAGTCTTGGGATTTAAAATGGTTTAGATCAGAATTCTAGTTTTAGGCATAAAATAACGACAGACCTTGTTTTCCCCAATCTTAGAATAGATCTGTTATGGCATGTTCATTTTTAGATTTATTATTCTGCATTAAGTAATTTTATAAGATCGTTCCCTTTACTCTCAGCATTTTAATTATTTAAGATAGATTTACTGCTTTATTTCTTAGAACATATTTACTGCTTTTGGTATCTTTATTTCTTAGAACAGGTTTACTGCTTTCAACACTTTAATTCTTTTAATTAGATTTATTGCTTTCTCGTATTTCATTCCATAGCATAACCAGTTTTCATATTTAGTAGACAACCTTTAGAACATCGATACCGACATCCAACTGTGACAGAGATTATCCTATAAGAGCACAGATAGTGCATGCATCTCTAAAGTTTGTACGTTCCCCGGGTTGACATTTAAAGTAGGCTCTTGGTATAGTTGCCCTCATTAGGCATCCATATTGGGAGCTCACCACTTTTTGGTGCTGTTGCAGGGGAGGTGCTAAATCTTTTAGGAGACATCACCTAAAAACCACAAAAAGAAAATAAAAATTACATAAAACAAAAACATAAATACTTCTTCTACCAATGAATGCCTTGTCGACAAAGGGATAGGTTTGGCCGCTTTCTGCTCAAGAATTCCATGAGCAACAACGGTAATAACAATTCTGACCATTCTCAGTTTGAATTCCTACACTCTGAAAACGAAACTGACTCCACATACGATCCAAACAGCACTAACTTCACTACCAGTTCCAGCTCAAACACCTCGATGGCAAACGAAGAGGAGGAACCTAGGGAGCTTTTCACCTTTCCCATAAGCATACCTCTCGGAGATGCCAGAATGAAGAACATCAATCCTAATAATCTGCCAAACTTTCATGGGTTGACTTCAGAAGATCCTGACACATTCCTGTTTGAATTTGAGGTAGTTTGCAAATCATTTGATTACACTACTGATGCACAAAATCTTAGGCTTTTTCCTTCCACACGGAAAGACCTATCACTTCGGTGGTTCATGAGCCTTGAAGGAAATAGTATCTTTAGCTGGGATCAAATGAAACAGTCATTCTTAGAAAAATATAGGGACTAATGCAAGGCCAAAGATACTAGGGATGAAATCTTTAGGATGCAACAAGGAGATAGAGAGTCATTAGAAGATTATGCCCAAAGATTTCAACTCAGCTACAAATGAGCCAACCATTGCACATTGGATCCTGAATCACTAAAGCTTGTCCTTCTCAGAGGTGTAAAAGAGGAGAATTTTGAAGTCTTAAATCTCCTTGGAGATGGATATATATTCCAAAAATCTTTTGACCAGATCCTGCAAATCTTCAAAAACTACTCAAGATCTAGGAAAACTAAGAATGGGACGAGGGATACACATACAACCACCAGTGGATCATCATCCTCAACACCAACACTTACAAAATCTGATTTAGGAAACCTGTTGGATGACATGAAAACTAACATACTACAATCCCTAGCCATGCAACTTGATGCTCTTCAAATAAAAAAGAAACGGGATGAAATTAACCAAGCCTTGGCAGTATTTTGTCCTCGTTGTAGAAAGAAGCATGAGAAGGGGTAGTGCACCTTGAACACAATAGAAGTATGTGGTCTCTGCACCAATGACCATTCCACTGATAAATGTCCCCTCTTACCCTCATGTAAGGCATCTATTCAAGACCTAGCAGCTGAAGGAACTGTAGAACATCTCTGTTTTATAAATCAGAGGAGGAATAATTTTGTTAGGCCATATCAGCAGAGCAATCAAACTTACCATAATCAAGGCCAGCCAAACTGGAACTCTGCACCGACTCCATGGCAAGCATAGCCAAATCAAAACCAATGGCAACAAAACCAGCAAGCATATCAACCATCCTATCAATAGCCATATTATCCACCCTCTTATCCTCAATACCCCCCACCTTTTCCATCCACCACAAATTATGCAAACCAGTACCCCCATCCATCAAATTGGAGGGCACCATTACAACAACCACTCATTATGCCACCCCCACAACCTCAAACACCCCCCAAACCTCCACCTATTCCATCCCAACCAATTCCAAATCCTAATAATAACAAACCCCCACAACAGCAGCAGGCTTATAACACTGATATCACACAATTCCCAACTTATGTTGTAGACACCATAGAAATAAATGAAATAAACCTACGATCTGGAAAAATGTTGCAGAATACATCCCCACACAACATCCAACAACCTGTACCTGAAGCTCAAGACCACACATCACAACCCTATGTTCAGCATCCTGATGAACCAAAACCTCCTAAGGACGAAACCCAACCACTTCCACACAACAGAAATCCCCCATTTCCAGAAAAACTTGTCCGGAATACAAAAGAAGAGGAAGAGGATACAATATTAAACGAATTCAAACACCTAAACATCCAAATCCTGATTTTACAAGCCATAAGGGATGTACCCATTTGCAACAAATTCATTAGAGAAAATTGCCTAAAGAAGCCAGGAAGGAGGAAGCGTGACCCACCAACTATTAATGTAGTGGGACAATTGGCCGATTTGATGCTAGGTGTCATAATAAATCCTAAATATCTTGATCCTGGTAGTCCTGTAGTAAACGTCACCATAAATAACAAGCAAATAAATAAAAGCTTAATCGATTTAGGAACTGCGATCAATGTCATGACTAAAGAAACCATGTTATACCTGGGACTCCAATCAATGGTAAGACCAACCACAACAGTACTCCAACTAGCAGACACATCCACTGTGAAGCCCAAAGGAATGCTAGAAGACATTATGATCAATATCGAGTCCTGGGAATACCCAGCTAATTTTATAAAAATCGAAATCAAAAGCAAACTTAGTGGCTATCCAATTATCCTGGGTAGACCTTGGTTAGCAAATGCGGATGCTTACATAGGTTGCCGATCAGGAAATATGACAATCACCAGTGGACATACTAGGAAGAAAATCACAATCTACCCACCAGCAATGAAATCTTCAGAGTTAGAATATCAAAATTGGACTGATGATTACCAGAACACACCAAATCACAACCTCCGACCTATCCTAACAATTGATGCTGCAATATCTTTAAAAGCAGTAGATGAAGATGGCCATATAGATAGATTTATACAAAATATATCTCCTAACAATCATGTTATTCAAGAATTTTTTTCTACAGAAACAGGTGAAAGTTCAAAACAGAACATGGATGACTTATCGACAGAAGTGCTGCTAGAACAGATTGAGAAGGTAAAAGTTGTGGAAATTCACCCTGGCAAAATAGTCAACATAAATTCCAATTTAGAACTGGAGAAAGAAGAGAAATTGATGAAGATACTAGCACAACAAAGTAAAGCATTTGCATGGACATATGCATATATGAAAGGAATACATCCTGATATCTGCAAACACTACATTTCTATCAAAGAAGGTTCTACTCCCATCAGGCAACCACAAAGAAGGCTGAACCCTGCACTAAAAGACATAGTCAAAGTGGAATTACAAAAGTTATTAGACGCAAGGTTCATCTATCCAATATCTGATAGTGAGTGGGTCTCACCACTAGTCATAGTGCCCCAAAAAGGAGGCAAATGGAGAATTTGTGTGGACTAAAGGGAGCTGAATAAAGCAACAAAGAAAGATCATTTTCCACTTCCATTTATAGACCAAGTGCTGGATACATTATCTAGAAATAAGTACTTTTCATTCTTAGACGGTTTCAGTGGTTACAACCAAATTTTAATACACCCAGCTGATCAAGATAAGACGACCTTCACATGCACATGGGGAACTTACGCCTATAGGGTCCTACCCGTTGGTCTATGTAATGCCCCAACAACATTTCAAAGAGCCATATTGAGTATTTTCTCCGATTTTCTTAATAACAAAATGGAAGTATTCATGGATGATTTCACACCTTATGGACAAAGCTTTGAGCAGGCGTTGAAAAATCTTGAATTAGTATTAAAAAAATGTATTAAAATGAGCTTGTGCCTAAGCAATGACAAATGCAGGATGTTAATGGAAGAAGGAATTGTTCTAGGACATCATATATCACAGAGAGGTATAGAGGTGGATCAAGCCAAAGTCTCAGTAATCAAAACACTGCCCCCACCTGTCAAACAAAGAGATGTGAGAAGCTTCCTTGGACAGACAGGGTACTATAGAAGGTTTATTGAGAATTATAGTAGAATTGCTACCCCCATGTTTGCACTTCTCACAAAAGACAATGAGTTCATATGGACAAGAAACTGCATGTCATCCTTTGAAAGTCTTAAACAGAAAACCATCACAGCACCAATACTTCAAGGACCAAACTGGGAAATTCCATTTCACATTCACACCGATGCATTAGATAAAGCAATCGGATCTGTGCTTGGGAAAGAACAAGACAAGAAACCCTATGCCATATACTATATAAGCAAAAATTTGGCTGGGGCAGAACTCAACTACACCGTCACAGAGAAGGAATTTCTGGCAGTCATACATGCAATCAACAAATTTAGGCATTACATTACAGGATACCAAAGTTTTATCCATACTGACCACTCAACGATCATATATCTTATGAACAAGCCTAATTCCAGTGCAAGAATTATTCGATGGATGCTACTTCTACAGGAATTCAACATCACTATAATAGATCAACCAGGCAAGCATAATGTCGTAGCATACTTTTTTTCAAGAGTAACACATGGGAAAGATAATGAATTGGTCCAAGATAGCTTCCCTGATGAGCACCTTTTTTCCATATCAATAAAAATCCCATGGTTTGATGACATAGCAAACTATTTGGTATTTGGGAAGTTTCCAGAACATTACAGTTATAAATAAAGGACAAAAGTAATAAGACAAAGTGCCACATATACATGGATAGAGGGAATGCTTTTTAAACAGGGACCAGATCAAGTAATTAGAAGGTGCATTAGGGAAGATGAGGTACATGACATAATGCATGCCACCCACAATGAACCCTATGGAGGACACTATGCTGCAAAAAGGACAAGCTACAAGATCTTGCAAATAGGGTATTATTGGCCAACACTCCACAGAGATGCTTATGAGTATGTGTCCCATTGTGACGATTTCCAGAGAATGGGAAAACCGACGCAAAAACAAGAAATGCCACTACATCCACAAATCTCTTTAGAGGAATTCGATAAGTGGGGATTCGATTTTGTTGGCCCATTCAACCCACAGTCCAATCAGAAGAGCTACATCCTTGTATGCACTGATTACCTTACAAAATGGACAGAGGTAGCAGCACTGGCTACTGCAAATGAAACCAGTGTGGCCAAATTCTTTACTGAGCAGATCTTTCACAGATTTGGGGTGCCAAGAGAAGTAGTTTCTGATCAAGGACCACAATTCACATCAAATTTAATTAAAGACTTGATGAAAAGAAACAATGTAAAGCACAGATAGTCATCCTCCTACCACCCTCAAGGAAATGGTCAAGCTGAGGTAACCAACAGGGAATTAGAGAGAATCTTGACAAAAACTATCCAATTTCACAAAAGGGATTGGGCTGACAGACTTAGTGAAGCAGTCTGGGCTTACAATACTACATGGAAAAAAACAACAGGATTCACACCTTATGAACTGGTCTATGGGAAAAAGGTCATTCTACCAATCGAATTTGAAGTAAAAACATTAAGAATTGCAGCCGATCTAAATATGAACCTATCATACATTAAAAAAGAACGCATGCTACAGCTAAATCAACTGGATGAACACCGCCAACAAGCACTTACACATACTGAAATCATCCAACAGCAAAGAAAGAAATGGCATGACCAACATTTGAAGGATAATAAATTCAACGAAGGTGATTGGGCACTACTCTATGACTCCAGATTTCACGCATTCAATAGAAAGCTAACCACTAGATGGCTTGGACCTTACATTATACAAAAAATTATGACAATGGTGCTGTAAGAATTATTACAATTGATGATGATGAGTTCCCCATGATAGTGAATGGGCATCGCCTAAAAATATACAAAAAACCACAGTCCAAAGAAGAATTTACACGAGTACTCTACCAGCAACAATTGATGCTGATAGAGCATGCTACAAATCATTGAAGTTCAACGCATATCATGAAAGAAAGAAAAAAAGAGAAAAAAATATAAAAATAAAGAAAAAGAAAAAAGAGAAAATAGAAAAAAGGAAAAAACAACACATAAAAGGTAACAGAAAATTTACAGGGCATCGACCACAATTCAAGTGAGGCTTCCATCTATTCAAGCGAGCCAGCGAAATAATTCAAGCGAGGGTGCCACCTATTCAAGAGAGCCAGCAAAAATTTCCACAACTACGGACACTCTACAGTATCATCACAAAAAGCTCCCAACTATTCAAGTGAGCCTGCAAAATAATTCAAGTGAGGGTGCCAACTATTCAAGCGAGCCTAGAAAATTATTCGAGCGATGCTACCATGCATTCAAGATAGCCAGTCACATACATCCATTAAAACATCCAATAAGAAAAAACATTGCATAACTCGTATCCTCAACAGGCACAACTTTCAAAAGAAGGCAATGCAGCAAATTCAAAATGAAAAGAAACGGAAAAAGCAGCTCACACGAGCAACTACTGACATGCACAAATCTACTACAGAATCCACCATCCATAAAAATCGCACCAGAGCATCAAAGCAGGTATGCATAAATACCAAGGTAATCTCTAACATGATTTTATTTTTTGATTAAAGTAAAACATTATCCCACGCTACATGAGATTTTCATTAGCTGAGGACAACTTCTACTCTAAATTGGCGGCATGGTGGAATGACCCTAAAAAGTCATGATCGCCACTTAAAAATTCAGTCACCTCATCAAATCATGATCGCAACCTTCAATACAGAGGTCGATCATGAGAAGACAGAGATCAATCATGGGAAATAGGGGATTAAAAGGGGCAGGTACAGGTATGATGGAAAGAACAGGTGCATAAAGACAACGAATTAGGGTGCATAATATTCCACGACTGCACATATAAGTAACCACCCAGACTTCACAAGAAGCAGCCACCATTTGTATTCCTCGAACCCGTAGGCAGAGCCCGACCAAGTTGAAGGTATAAAACTGCATTCCAAAAGCCTTGGTTTTGTTTGATCATAAGAGAGGTTCTCAAAATGACAAAGGGTTTTAAAAAGAGTGAACTAGAGGTGAGAGGATCACAACATCATATACCATAACATGAGAGTCCTGCAGATCGTTCGCAGTGCAGGCTGGATGCCCTTCAACCTGGGTCTGAAAGGACATGATGCAGGTATAAATCAGGAATTCGCAAGAAATTTCAAGCATATTAAAGATGAACAGTACGTCACCTGGGTGAAGGGGTTACATATCAAGTTGGACAAGGAGACAATTGCCAAATTCACTGGCCTACAAAGGGTTTTGTATTGGAGCAGGGATGACAGGGAAGCAAACCAAGAAGCAAAAGCAGCATTCTTTGAGCAAGGAGAGGTCTATGATGAGGACAAAAATGGATTCAAAAGACTCTCCATGCCAGTGCCATGGGAGGACATAGCTGAAATCGTTCTAAGGTACATCACATGCTCTGGTAGGTTAAGCTATGTTCCCATCTTTCATTTTCAGATCCTAGAATGGATAAGACACAGGACCCATCATCCCTCAAATAACAACATTAGTATCCCATTCTACTTGCTCCAATCCCTATCGGAAATGAGCAAGAAGGTGGCGAAGGGTAAAGATGATGCCTTGGCCCATCGTGGGCTAATCAAGATAATTGTTTGCGAGGAATTGAAGGCACAGATACCAGAAATTTCGTGGGAGGAATTCATGCTGGTATCCGCAGAAGATGTTCAAAGGATGAGAAGTACACCCACAGCTAGCATACCACCTGGAGGAAGGAATGGAGCTACCTCTATATCAAGGGCGAAAAGGAAGATTGACCTGGACCATGTAGCAGAGACCCTGGTAGAAATAAAAAATTCAAGAGAGCACTCCCCCAGGGCAAAATCAGAAATTCTTGCCAAAAATCAAGAACCCAAGAGGACGAGTACGAGATTCAACCAAACAACCCGAATCCGAACATACAAGGAAAAGAGCAGAGAACCCAGTCCCATTGTTCAAGATGTGTCAGATGGGGACGATGATCAGTGGGTAGATCAGGAAGACCCCACTACAGAAGAGGAACTAGATGAAGAAATGCAGGACGGAGGGGAATAAATGAATAAAGAAGCAGAAGAAATGGATAAGGGAGAAGAGCAAAACTTAGGAGAGCCAGGAAACTTCTAGGGAAATCCTCCAGCACAAGATAACCTCGAGGTCGTCACCCAACTCGCCGAGGCATGAGCGGAATTGGAGAAGCTCAGAAACGAGCTGGCAGCATTAAGGATTGGGCCAGGAAGCCATCCCACACCTCCCCCGTTCTCAACCGAGAAAAATCAAATACTGAAGATGCACCATGCATAGGAGCTACGGATGGCCGAGCAGAAGCATTTAGCGCTTCAAGAAAAGTTGGCGGAGGCATAAGCCAAATTGGCCAAAAAGGACCAGGAGGTCACCAAATTAAAAGATGTTTTGGCCACTACTGCCAGCATATATGAAAAACTGAGAGACCTCAGACCGTCGTCAGCAATCTATGCAGTCTATATGCAGGAGAAATGGGCCAAATTCCATCTCGAGAGGTTGAAGCAAGGACTCCCTATAGAGGTAAGCACCACCAAGGAGTTTATGGATGCATGTTTGAACTCCACAGAGCTGGAGAAAGACAAATTAAGTGAGTTCTTTTTGCATAACTTCATGGTTTTTGGCTCGCCCAACTGGTCGCCAAACCCATATGTGTGTGATTTCTAGTTGAGGGCATTATGTTCGTGGATGAACCACGAAATTGAGCGAGCACATGACTACCATCTCTATGTCACATCCAAATGGGAAACCCCATTGATGATCAGACCGGAGCCAACTCACCCCGAGGGAATAATCTATAACCACAGGATCCTCACTCAGGATGAGGAACTGATACCCATTCTCCTCGCAAAACAACAGGAGGCCATGACTCATTTTAACATTACACTCCGCAGCACGCAGAAGGAAGTTAATGAGTCCATTAAGGAAAGATGGAGCAGAGTGGCAAACAATCTGAAGAGGAGAGAACTCCACTCTCCCCTCAGGCTTGATGATGCCCTTTTCAAAGCCACACTCTACAAAGAATCCCTGGCAAGGAACCAACTCAGATGGATCGGGATGAGACTAAATCCCCCATTCTTTCTTTCCCTAGTCATCAAGGAATAGATAAATGAAGAGGAAGAAAGGAGGACATGGACCAGGGAGGATCAGAACTTTGGGTATCACAGGCCGGCAGGGATCCCTAGGGTGGTAGCATGGGACATCAGGGAGGTCATCGATGAATCGAATAAGTCACCTAAGGATGGGTGAATCCTTCAAGTGTGGGAGAGAATCATGAGTCAATTTTTCAGGTATTTGATAACGTTTTTTCTAGTAGCCAAACTCAAGCAATGGTGATGAAACATACTCATTTGTGGGGGAAAATGTTTTACTTTAATTATTTAATGGAATTGTTTTATGATTATTCTTGGATGTTAGAATGCGTATCAAATAAACTAATTATATGGAAACCAAGCATGATTAAGTAGGTTCAGGGTCATTTAAGGATGGACGTGTAGAAGACTAAAGGATCACCAAGCTCGGTGCCCTGTTTCCTGATTTATAGAGGACGCACTCCCACTTTCAAGAAGAATCGGCATTTTGACAATCAGTTAGGATCAGCATTAAATCATATAAATATGGACCTCTTGAGTAGCGAGAGGCCCCTGCTATTATTTTTGAGAAAAACATTGTTTTAACGTTTTTTGCCCTATCGATACTGCGAAGTACAGACCTTTGTTTTGACATGGATTTTATATTTTAATAAGAGATTGATGATTAATTCCAGCCAGCGTTTCTAAGTTTTTATTCTCTCCTGAGTACGGGTTGGGGAGGGCCCCTCCAACACGTAGGTTAGGAGATTCCTATTTGCAGGTATTTTTCCAATTATGCGTTTTACATTGATGAACAGTTATATTGCATGTGGAAGTGTTTGAATGATGAACAGTTATATTGCATGTGGAAGCGCTTGAAGCATAAAAGCAGTCATAACATGTAAATAACCCATTATATAAGAAAACATATAAAACAAGATCACATGAATCATCCATTAAAACACATAATGTATAAAGCCGCCGAAAATGTCTGTATATATATAAATCCGTACAAAAGTACTAAATGGTAGTGCTAATACAAAAATCTGAAGCATACTAGCTTTCAGTAAGAATCATCTCTACAAAAATTCTGAAGCCCGTAAGCTTTCAGAGTATAAATGTACAGGCCATGTGCCTAAACCCTATGATGCACGGCCCTCGACCACTCAGCCCCAGGCTGAGCATGGTAATAGACAACGGCCCTCACCACCTTTTGGAGTAGCGTGCCAAAACAAGCTGATACCCCAACTGTCAACTCCTAATATCGGAGGGGTAAGTCATGCACTGCAGGCTCTGGAATGTTGTAGGTCATCCCCCCGAGCTTCTCCCCAAGCACCTCTTGCTCCTCAAGAGCATCACGGGCCACGGGCTCCATATCCAACACTCCTCCTCTCCACACCTAGCGGGAGACTCCCAATGGTCTCTCTGGACCCACGTCTACATAGAAACTTGTAAACATTATCAACACTACTACAAAAAAAAAATCATAAAATACATACAATACAAAAACACGAGTAGTGATTCTTACCTATGTCACCCCACTGCATCCCCTCTAGAAGTACTAGGTCGGGATCTCCCTGAAAGTCTGTACTAGCATATGGATGATCCTCCACCATGAGGATCTATGCCTGCAGCCATGAGAAGAACCCGGTACCGAAACTGACGATGGGCCCACCTCCACCATGGTGAGACATCGCATCTGTCCATCTCAGTATGTGAGGATCACGTGTTTCCCGATCCTTGAAATCTAGTTGTGGGCGCAAGAGGGGTACCCACTCCAACATGAAAGATACCATGATCGAGCCATACCCGAACTGTTTCAGCGGCCCACGCTGACACTTGGTCAACTGATCCTTGAGGCTAACAAGAAGCCCCTCGCACCAATTAAACATTGTAGGAACCCTGCAGTCCTCAGCATACATCATTTGCGACTTGCTGGCCAAGTGAGCAGCTCGGCTACCAGCAATTCATGCAACAGTAAAGAGTATCGCTCGTAGGTCCCTGTCCACAACATGCTTGATGGGAATTTTCCCACCAACCATCGTGGTGCCCGGAGTACACCACTGAACTATCATATCCTCAACCGAACGGTCACCACCACGTGACCTGATCAAAGACATAGGATTCCCTCGTCGGGATAATCCTGTCAGAAAATAGATGTCCTCGACATATATGCTAAGCATGTGCTCACCTATCCAGAAGTGCTGCTGAATAGGGTCCCAACATTGGACCAGGTATGTCAATAGGTTGACTTGGGATCTCATCCCTGGCACTCGAAAGTACTTGAGTAGCCCGCAGTTTTGCAATTCTGCAACCCTTTGTGGATTATTTTCCACTTGCATATCCTCAAGCTCATGCTTGCATCCCCGCCATTCAAGGACCATGGTATCACTCCAAACCTACCAAGCAAGTCATTTAAACATGTTTAGAAATTTTCCCCTCCACCCAAAACTTTTGATTTTTGCTAGCTTTTGAGTTTCTTTTAGCCATTTGTGCCAGTGTAGATCACCCATTCCGACAGTGCACTACCTACGTAGAACTTCCTTTCGGGATCTGCGCTGGCGCAGAGCCCGAATGGGCTTCCTGGGACGGCCTGTGAACGCATTCCTACCAACTTAAAACACTTAAAAACTACCTAAAAACATGAAAAAGAAAATTCTAATCCACTGAAAAGTTAAATGGGAAGGCTTAGGGTTACTTGTCACAGACGGCTTGCGAAATGATGGATCGTAGCTCTCAGAAACTGCAGTTGAAATTCAGTTCCAAATGGCACTTTGCACTCTCCCAATTTGGTAAAAAACAATTGTGATTTATTTTCACTATTTCAATCATTTATAACAAAAAAGGAATATTCCTTTTTTATATTTTGACGCTTAGTGGGTTTTTTACTATAGTTTGGGTCATTTATTATATTTAATACTCGATTAACCACTTTTAACCTATTTTTTGAGCTACAGGTGCCTCATTAGTGCCATTTCTCGACGTGGTGGTCATCTAGTAAGTATCATCAGGTATGAACACTCTCTGAGTGTCTTTTTGTCATTATTTCGCTCATTAATGAAAATTATTAAATGACAACCGAGCTAACTCTTTGTTCTTTCTCGTGCTTGTTAAACGATGAGAATAAGTCACCAAGTTATAGTTTATCACTTTTTCGGGCTTGTTAAATTCCCATGAAAAAGGAAACCCCATGGAGTTTTCTTTAAGCTCTTTTCAGGCTCTCGAAATATGAAAATATTGCCAAGCGAACTTGTCACGTTCACGCTTGTTAAAGTATTTGAATGGTCATCTTCTTGGTGATAGTTTACTCCTTTTTTGGACCAAGGGGCACTACTTACGAAAAAGGAATACTACAGCCAATCATGACTGGAAGAGTTCTCTCTCGCGTTGTTTTATCCTTTTCTAGGCGAAGAGGCTAACCTTACGAAAAAGGACCTTTGGAGTCTTCTTTAGTTCTTTTTAGACTCTCTAAACATGAAATGACACTGAGTTTACCTTCTATGGACTTGTTAAAATTCAACATCGAAGGGCCCGCCATGGGACGAACCCCTCCTTTCCCAGGTTCGGAAAATATTTGGGATTCGACTCATCTATGAGATGAGCTATACCGAGCATCTGGTTACCCTCATCAAGATCGTTAAAAACACATGAGGCACTCATCAGTCATGATGGGGAAAAAGGAAAGTTTGTGTGTTACACCTTTACTTATGGAAGTACTTAGTCACTCTTGAACATGGCACTCATCTTGCATTTTTCATCCAGTACTTTTCCTCGAGTCCTGTTAATGTCATGAGTCTTGTTACTCCTTTGGGTCATCCAAATAATGCTTCCACTATCAGTTGCATTAGTAGTTGGCATCGTTCTCGTCAGGTCAATGCTGCCATATCATGCCATGCCCATGTTCAAGAGATGTATTCATCGCTCATCATTTGCAGTCAGTACACCTTCCATCATGTCAGTCTACTTTGAGTCAGTCTTGCATACTATTGTACCATCCGATCTACTCCAAACATATGTTATCGAGTTTCATGTCGATGATGGGGGATTCTTCATGGCCCTTCTTCGACGGGTTCATCCTCATCGAATTCAGATCATCATCCGATGATTGAACTTAGAAACCAATCAAGTACCTTGGGCCTGCATGGCTCAATGGCAGGTTACCTTGCTTTTGACATGAGTTTACATCATTGACTCTTGATTGAAAGATCTCATTGAGCATTCGAATTCAACTCATTAATTCACGCTCAATGGTATGTACTGTGATACCTTGGGGATCATTGACATTAATGGTGATTTCCCTCGCACTTGTTAACGGTATACATCAATGACCAGTAATAAAGTGGTTTCTACCATGTTCGACATCAAGACATTTGTAATCACATGGATAGATTCATATCATTGCGGGTTCGACTTGAAGACCCTGGGGAGTCATGTTTTACCCAGGTTGCGATGGAGATTGTTTGAGTCATATTACATGGATCCACTTTTGTATCGGTCGTGGCTGTGTTATCATATCATCATGGATCTACGCTTGTGTTTAGTAGCCATTATTGTGTTCAGTCGGTCATTACTGCCATGGATCTGCAATGTATTGGTCGATAGCCATGTTGTGCGTCATACAAGATTGTGTTCTCAGATTCAGTTGTACTATAGTAGCTTCTTCTTTCCGAAAATTCCTTGCCATTCCTTCTATCAAAGCATTTTATCTGATAATTTTTACCAGCTTCATGCTTTGGGGGGCATTATGTTACACCCAAAATATACACCTATGTAACTATAGTGCCTAAATCCCTGAAGTTCCAAGATCAAGTAGGTCACTTAGAGCAAGTTGATTGCCTTTATCCACACTCCTAATTAGGTCGGCGCAGGTTGTCTTTGAGCAACATGCACCGGCGCAGGTTTCCCTCATGCAACATGCACCGGAGTTAGTTTAAAGAGATAAAGGTAGCTTTCGAGTGAATTCTAGAAGTTGGATGAGGTGGATCCCTATCCCTAACTCCTAGGTGAGTTGGCCTTCGGTTCCCTAACCTAATGGGAGGATCCCTTAACCCTCTCCCCGTGATCCTCAACCTACTCTATCCACTTGTCCTAAAAATGCAAGAGCCCTCTCCATCCCAAGGGGAGGAAGTCTATGGTACTCTTATGCCGGTGAAATTAGCTCAGTAGTTCAGCACCCTAGTCATGGAGGCACCTACTTCTCACTAGGAGCTTTGGCTTGGCTTGTCGGAAGGAGATTGCGACGTTGAGGCATCGGTTGTAATCCTCTCTCCTATTGTATTTCCCACTTTTTATATAGTAATATAAATGCTTTCCATAAATGTTATTGTGTTAATGATATTTATAGTTCACCTCCTCAACTGTTTACTTAGACTAGTTAGTGTTTAGGCATGTTTTACTGCTTGCATTGTTCCTATGTGTTTTGACAGGTCTTATAGCCCTAGATCTAACGACCGCGGGACTCAGAACAATAGTGAGGAGAAAGATCTACGAATTTGAGGTAAGATTGCTTAATTACTTGATCTCTAACTAGATCTAGGAGAGTAGTTTCATATTCTATCTTAGTTGTTCTAGAATTGCATTAAGCTAGAGAGATCACGCCTTAAGTCTGCTTTTGGTAGATTGTCTAATAACACACCATTTCCAATAATAAATCTTCCCATGTCAGTGTTTCCTTCAACTTCTTAAGATCCCTGGAGACTTCCTCCAAGGAGCTTGATCGAGAGGAGGGTAGAGTGGAAGTATTGGAAGAGAGAAGTTGAACCTTTCCCAAGGGTTGATCCAAGGAAGGGATTGGTTTAGAGAGAGGGGGGGAGTATGGGTTACCTAATATTCACTCCTCTTTGAGCTCCTTCACACATTTTTTTACCACCATTCTACTAAGGTAGGTGTACTAAAGATTCCTAATCTCCCTACATAAATGACATTGGAATGGGACATTTATGAAATCCAATTGCTACAAGTGAGAGATATTACCATATCAAATCCAAATTCCTTCCAAAAGGCCCTTGTTTAAATCCATTTCCATGCATATATTGGATATTGATAATTTTTTTGTCTCCAAGGTGTGCTTGTTGGTTTTGATATGCTTCCCAAACTTGTTTCTTATTTGCTTCATAATCCCTAAACTCTAAATTTCTAAAGGAAGATTTTGAAGTTTTTCCATATAGAAATATTTGTAATATTCTCCTTTGTTGGGTTGAAACCCAACACCTAGTCCTTGATGTAAATACAAACCACATTATGGAAATGGGGACCCTTAGCTCTAATTTTGTCCTTGTCCTAATGATTCTTGAAAAAAAAGTGATGAAACCCCTGGATCTAAAGTGGATTTTTGGAGCATATCCAATCATTTTTTCCCACTTTCCCCCCACTCAACCCTCTAGTGATTTTTCAAACATTTCAACCCCACCATTGGATTTACCTATGAATGTCCAACAAGAGTACCATGTATTATGTTATTTACCTCTAATTTAGGCACATCGAGACATGTGTTGCCTATTATTTGCTTAATACACTTAAAATTCTTCATTTGTGGCCAAAAGGGAGGGTTTAGTACCACTACCTAGAAGTGGTTGATGATTTTGGTCTTGATCTTGAGCAAGAGGAGAGTCCAGTGCAAAGAGAGGATTAACCAATTCCACTAGTAGAAAATCCAAGAGTGATTTTGACAATGGATAATACACCTTAAGATTGTTGATGGGTGTAGGGTTGGTTGCAGTCCTTTACCATATCTTCTTCTATGCAACATCATTTTCCTATTTTGAGAATGATGGATGCTAGACTGAAGGATTTTATGTGAAATTGCCCAGGCGATCAGGGTGATGATTATTTTTTGTGGGTATGATAGGATCTACCAGATCTAATAGGTTGAGGAATATATCGAGGTGTCCTTCGTGGTACAATGCCATCAAAACCAATGAGTGCCTTGGGGTCTCCACCATTTGGCCATCTAAAAGCCTTAAAAATTATTACTATTACTGATTTTCCTTCCATGATAGCTTCCATAGTAGTCGCAATCCTTTAATCATGCCTTCCATTAAACCTCGAGAGTCGACAACATTTCGACAATTGTCAATTTTATGCATGCTTAAGAGCAAATTGCATGCTCCATTGTTAGTGTTGGCTTCATAATAATAAGAAGGCTTCACCAATCAAATGAGATGCACTATGAATCTTGTAGATGTGTAATTATTGTCCTTTCCTAATGTTGATGTGACATGTAGCACAAGCCAAGGCAATTAATTTTTATTTTTTTAAATAATAGCATACTATGAATGATGTGTAACAATGAGCTTATAAATCAATATACTAAAATAAAATCCCTTAATGTAAAGTAGAAAATTTGAAATACACATTAGTGTAAATTCATCTTAACTTTAGATATTTTAAACACCTAAATATTTGCATTTCAATTCCTTTTCCATCCCGCTTGGTGTTTAATAAATCTAGATTTATGGATCTAAATAACTTTAGTAGCATACAAAAGTTTTTAGATAAACCTATTTCTCCTATCAATGCCATGAATTTATGTTATCTTTGTATTTTTGTGCTAAGATGAACTTTCTTAAGTCCAGGTGCTACAATGGAACCAAAAGTAGTACTATGTTGGGAAGATAATAGAAATAATTAGATAAATCCTTGAATATTCATGGTCAAACCCATCGAACACCATTCCATGCACATTCCATGCCGCCACATCCAAATATTTTCCATGCACTTCCACGATTTCCTCCTCTCTCTCTTTCTCTCATAAATCCCACACACATTAAACATAACACATTGAATCCAATATTCATCACACAACAATGCCCATAACAATACATACATTTTTAAACACACAACACAAACAAAATAGACATAGATATTATATACATCCACACACAACATAATGGCTAACTCCATAACATTGCTTGAATGAGAGGCATATACATAGGAGAAGAGTGTCCATTCAAACAAAAGTAATTGATTACCTTATTGTGAAATGATTAATATCAAATCTAATCTCAACCATATTCTCCCTTATCTATGCATAGAAGAAAAGCGTGCATTCAAACAAAAGTATTTGATTACCTTATTGTGAAATGCTTTATCTCACCATGGAAAAAGAGTAAACATAAACTAGTATCTTCAATCAAATCAAACTTTTATAAACACATCTAATAATTTCGACCTATAAAAATAATTATTATAATCCAACAATCAATACACATTATGAACCATTCCAATAATCTCAAAAAGAAGAAATGTAAACTCATCCTTTCGATCAAATCGAACTATTGTGAACCTAACTTAGAATCTCAACACTGCAATAAATGATTGTTACAATCCAACAAGCAATACAATCCAACAACTAATGCACATTTGAACCATACGAAGAATCTCAAAATTTTAGATGAGATTATAAAAAAAACTCAAATTATATAAAACGTTTCATTGAAGATTTCAAAAAATACTCAAATTATATATTGAACATTTAGTCAATTATATTTAACCACTCAAAACATAGTGTGAAGTCCATAGCTTACAAAAACTTAATCAAAAGTAATCCTTACGATCTAACAACATTGTAAAAAATTGTGTTCAGGTTTATTTTTTTTTGTGTTAGATATTTCTATTTGATATGTAGATATGTTTACAATGAAACACATGGCAAAAAATAGTAGGGATATTATTTGTAAGAGAAAAAAAAACAATATTTACAACCATACCACCAACTAAGGTAGACACCAATTTGATGTATGAGACACCAATCCTATTTACAAATATTTTTAGATTTCAAAGTTATAGATTTAAAAACCAACAAACAAATAACGCATTTAAAATAACAAATCCATACATTACATATATAAGCTACCCTCACAACGTCCCAATGACATATTCAAGTGAAGAAAAAATCGTAGCTATACCATAAGGTTCAAACTAGACACACAACTTTCTAACTGGAAATAGTGGATAATAATGTGTTTAATACCTTTGACTGTATCCAATGTTTAATCGTGTGACCTACATTGCTCTTAGTACAATGTATTGAAAGTGTTTGTGCAATGAATAAATTTGATTTTTTATTTGATGCATTTATTTTATTGTTTGTACAATGGATATATGTTATGTTAGATGGAAATACATTTTTTTCACTATTTTGAAATAATTGGCTCGATAAAATTGTAGGGAAATCTTTATGCCTAGTAAAGGAATTTAGTATTGAGCCATCAAATAGCTAATCAATTATATGGTTTGAGATCATGAGCATGGAAGATTAGCGAGACTAAGCAATAAGAAAATAAAATATTGGAATTTGGGATTTGAGTTATGACAATATATGTGTGTTATATTCCTTATTAATTTAAAATTTAAAATTATTTTTCACATTATCATAATATAAGTTGTTTGTTGCATTGATTTCATTATTATATTGCATAGATTTCAGTTTTCCTAAAGTCGATGAGCTTCAACTAAGTTGTTTGTTGCATTGTTTTTAGTATAGTGCATTGATATCAATGTTTGTATAGTGGATAAAGGCTACATGACAAACAATTTTTCACTATTTTTATTGATTAGATAGAGTTGTAGGAAAATTATTACCTCCAATAAATGAGTTTAGTAGTGTTGTAACGAATAACCACTCAATTAGATGGTTTGATATCATGATCATAGAAAACAAATCAAAGGTAAAGGCCCACATGAGCTCCAAATTAAATGCTAAAAGAACTAGAATCACAAAGAAAAAGGTCACACGACTCCAACATCTCCAACTACAAAGGCCCAAATGGTGAGAATCTAAACTAGGGGGTCATATAAGTCCTACTTCTCCAACTTTTGTTAGGTTTGGGCGCTTAATAATCCACCACAAAAAGTCACATGACCACGAAACTCCAAGCTAATCATGTTAAAATCCAAACATTGTGGTAGTCTCCTAGAATCTCATGTAGGGTCTAGGTGTTGGAGTTCTCATTGGTTGATATTTCCTTAGTCTAGGTGTCGGAATTCTCATTGGTTGCTATTTCCTTAGTCTATATATAAGTATTCTTTATTTTGGTCATCTTTGTCAATTTTATGAGTCATATAAAAAGATGGGAAAGCTAGCGTTTGTTGTTATAAGAAAAGTTGAAGAAGATAGATTGAGAAGAGGGAGGGATTTTCTAAAGTTCAACAATGAAACCTATGTATGTGGGAAAGATGAACAACAATTTACTATGAAATATTAATGAGGATAAGTAGGTGTTGTAAATGAATGTGAACCCTAGGAATGGTGGTTTCACTATTATTCTGCTCCGTCTTGGGTTTATGATCTAGAGTCTAAACCGAGATCTTGGACAGAAACTACATAATTCAAAATGCTGGCTGTCCTTCAAGCTATTAGAATTAGCATGCAAACAAAGGATTTCACTAGGGTTCCTTTCCTTTTGCCACATGAAAATATGGAGAAGCCCTAGCCATGTCTCCTCTCATCGGAATCTAGTGTTGGATGTGGATGACGGATAAGATTTTGAGACGTGAATCGGTTTGGTATCATGGTAGCAGTTGATTTGCTGGTGAAGGAAGTGGTGTACATGCTGAAAACCAAGTGAGCGTGTTGTTGAGAATTAGAGCAGGAGCAGTGGAATTTTGTGTTTATAGATTCCAAGAATCATTTTCAATTTTTCCTCAGGTTCTGCTTAATTTCCGTGATGAGTATGAGGATGTGTTTCATCATTCATGGTGTAGTCATGAAGGTTTGTTAGTTGCAGCTTCGGCTTTCAGTTCAGTATA
Organism: Larix kaempferi; assembly: GCA_027924585.1. Lineage (NCBI taxonomy): Eukaryota > Viridiplantae > Streptophyta > Pinopsida > Pinales > Pinaceae > Larix > Larix kaempferi. The sequence continues at coordinate 2,185,520 of BSBM01000887.1, forward strand.
AAGGCCGAGTATTTGATTAACGGTTTGCACATAAGTGTTTGATGAATCCCATCCCACTGCCCAGTGTTTGATGAATCCATGCCGAGTGTTTGATCAAATGTAAGAAGCCAGTGTTTCATAAAATGTTTTCCCAACAAGTGTTTGTTTTAAACACTTGAATGCCAAGTGTTTGATCAAACACTTGTTGTATTCGCTGAAACTAGAACAAATTTAGATGATGATAATGTCTTTCTATGGGAATACAATACTTTTGTGTGTGAATTTAGATGATTGTGTGTGAGAATTCAGATGATTGTGTCGCAGGTTTAAAGTATCAATTGGATATTTTACAAGGAGATCCTATGGATCAAGAGCCCCTCACATTTTTAGTGTAAACCACTAAAATACTAACCTTTGTTGCCTTTGTTGTTTGACTATAGCTTATGTTAAGATTCAATTATCTATTTGGTATTGCAATTATGGAGAAGGGCGGACATGATGTTTCTTTAACTTCAAAGCCATTTTCCTTTAAGAATGCATTAAAAAATAATATTAAAATCTTCCACTAACATTGCTTGGATGACTCTTTGATGAATCTTTTGCTTAGTGCATATATAGTGGATAAAATGGAAAATGTAATGTTGGTGGAGCTTGCAATGTCAGAGTTCACTCAACTACAAAAAAACTATGAATTCATTGTTGTGATATGTAGATTTAATGGTTCTTGGCCTCCTTCATAAACAACTTTGATAAATCTATCTAAAGCGAAACAATGCTAAACACAAAACAATGTTAAACATAATCTAAAACACAACAATTAACAATGAATCACACACACATTACACGGATATTTACCTTGGAAACCCAAAATCGGGAAAAACCAACATTCCTAAGAGTTTCTCCACTCTCTATCTCAATGTATTATACTTTTTGTTTCAATACAATATTATAGTATCCAAAACCCTAATCTAGGTTTCACAACTCCAATTCCTTAACTGGAATTAGTTTACAAAGGGATGAAAACAACTCAAAACAGAGCCAAAAACATACCCAAAAAAATTCCTTTTGGGGCACTACCCCTCACCCCCCTACCTAGCGGGGTATCAACTCCCTTGGACCCCCTTACTCTTGGAACCTACAAATATTACAACACATGTCCAACACGTCATGGGATTTAAACAGATGGATCCAGTCCACTCAACTTGGACAAAGAAATATAAGAAATATGTTTGTTTCAAAGGTTTTTATATAGTTCATTTTTTTTATCATGCTGATTATGAGCAAGTTTTTGAGGTAGGTCCCTAGTTTCGGGGAAGAGTAGGATTTTTTATAACTCCTTGGTTCCCAAAAATTGATCCAAGCTTTTTGTTAGTGACTTGGATGCTAATTTGGGTTTTCTCAAATTTGCCCTTACAATTTTAGCATATTTCAATTATGAAGGATATTGGGAATGCTTTGGGCAGTTACATAAAAATTGATTTTGAAAGAGCTATAACATGCTTATGCACATATGCTCGCCTTTGTATTGAGACTGACCTATGTAAAGGTCTTCTAGATAAAATGATTCTCAAATGGAAAAAATTTAGATGGACTAAGGGCTTGGATTATGAGAATACAATATTCTGAAGCAAAAGATTTATCATATTCCAAGGCCTCCACAAGATTATTGTCCTCATGCACAATCTCATTCTTCACAAAAAAAGGGGGTGAATTTAAAACAACATAGATCCATCTTAAACTCGGATCTATCAAACACCGAGAGGGATCCAATTTCTTGAGTGTAGTTTTTTGTATTATCTTAAACTCAAGAAATCTGATCTCTCTCTTCTTGATAGATTCAGGTTTAAGTTTTAATTTTTTATTTTATAGGTTGACATGAATTTTTTAATTACTTCTCATAATTTTATTTTATGAGATGACATGATTTCTTTAAATTACTTTTTGTTTTTGGTAATGCAATGTTACATTACGTTACTTTATGTGACAACATCTCCCCCATATTGGGTTGTAGAGCACCTCACTCCCCTTGGTGTAATAAAAAAGGGGGATATTTCTGTCGGATGAAGATGAAGAAAGTGATGATGAAAATCAATGAACAATAGATTCAAAGAAGATTAAAATCCCTTATCTAGAGGTGTTGATTGGGGAACCCTACCCTATCTTGGAGGTTCAAGCAAAATATATAGATCTTGAGATTTCCTCCTTGAGGATGTGTTGGCACCCCAACAACTCCCCTTGATTTTTCATAAAATCAAAGGGCCCCCATTAGATTTTTGCAAATATTTAGCTTTTGGCTTGGTTTTGCTCGATTTGGTAGGTGATTTGAATGGATTTCTTTTGAAGCGTGACATTCAGAAACCAATTACCATTTTACTAACAAATTGATCGCATCAGAAGGAAGAAAATGCAGAGTATATCAAGCGATCATCGAAAATTTACTATAAGGGAAGTATCTTATCTATTTATCTCTATTATTTAATCTTTCATGATAATCCATTTATTTCCCTTCTTTCTTATTTTGCAGGTTCGATGGTGAAAATGTGTCCGAATAATTCCTTGGAAGATGGCATGAAAATGAGTCAAGTTTACTAGCATGAATGCTCAAGGAATCGCGAAGGAGGTTACTCCAAAGTGCAGATAAGCAAAGATAACGTCAGTATGTTTATTGATGCTTCAATGAAGAACGGTTATATCTCATAGTTGGTTCCCCACTATCTATATAAAGAGAAGAATTGGAATGTCAAAACGGGGGGGAGGTCTCGGCAGAATGGAGGAAACCGTGTTTTCTTTCATTTCATTTTCTATTTTGTAGAATTTTCATTCGCAGAAGGAATATGAGACCACCGTGGGGAGGGTTTGTAAAGGTTGAAGGTAACTTTTTCCCAGAAGCTTTATTATTTTTCTCCTATTGGTTCAAATTCTGGATAATAGAGGAAGACGATATCAAAACAGTATGTAATGATGTTATTTTGCTTAAATTTGAGTTTTTATGAACTATTTATGAAGACGAGACTTATTGCAGAAAGCGGAGACTCTGATCAAGTTTCCGTTACATATATTATTCATGCTATATGTTAAGTCATCATATAATGAATTCGGATTAACATGTTTATTTTGGAATTTGAGTGATTTACCTCAAAGCTGGAGTGACAGACTGTTCTAGTTATTTCTGGTTTTATCTAAATCAATATTCTATTACTGTTGGTTTTTATGCATGCTGTGTCTTATATACGAACTGAGTAATAGTTATCTGTTTTCATGTTTCCAAAATTACATGGTAGATTGATATCATTGTTTTTTTGTCTGAATTTATATTATAATCATTCTGCTGTGGATCTTTATCTCATGCAGAAATTCAAACAGTTCATTTTAATGTTGGGTACTTTTCTACCTTATTAAAGTGTTAACTGTCTTCTTGTTTCAGACTTGAAATCATAATAATTCTCATGCTCCTGAACAGGATAGGAAATAGTTATTAGATTATCATAGAGCAGAAATTAGGAGCTGCTATTATTTTATTCTGCATTTAGTTTAAAAAAAAAGTCTTTAGGATTAGTTAGGCATTAATCCAAAACTCTTTGATTTGTTAGTAGGTTAGTTAGGTCATTTTCACATTCACACACCTTAGAAAGACTCTTCATTTTGAAGAGCACATCACACAGGTAGCATGGCCTTTATTCCTGTGAGAGTTAGCTATTTCAAACACATCGAAAGCTGCTGTAAGTGACCTGTGTGGGCTAGCACTAATTTGTTGGCCTCAGTCATAAAATCGGGCCAACAAATGGCGCTAGAAGGAGGGCCTAGGTAAAACAATTAGTTTTATTTTCATTAGTTATTTTGAAAACGATTTATCCTCTGGCTCTTTGATTTTCAGCTTTTATATTTTGATCTTCTATGTTAGTATATATGTGCGTAAGGGCTGGTTAGATGACAAGGTAACCATTTTTATGAATCACTTTTTCAATGTTATTTATCATTCATGGATTCAGCGCAAATATCTATTAGGAGTCATGTCTCAAGAAATAATCATTCTACTCCTAAGATAGTTTATCACTTGTCAAGAAACAAATTTGATGGTGAAAGTGAAATTTTTGCAGTTGATCATGTCTCTCAATTTTTGCAAAATTGTTTTACTAATCATGTTTTCGATGAAGCAATCATTGGCAGATCGTTCGCTTTGACTTTCAAAGGCCGAGTTTGAAAATGGTTTGAAACTTTGCCATCGCAACATTCTTTACAACAATTTTTAGGTGAGTTCATTCATGCTTTTTAGGATCCTGACTATGAGAAGTTGTTTGTAGAATTATTGGATCTTAAAAAAGAACTTAATGAATCGCTAGAGGGTTATTCGAATAGATTTTTTAATATTTGTTATAGATTCCCTTTGAAATTGATCCCTTCTATTTTTCAATTGTGTCACCACATTATCTCTTTTTCAAATCAATTAGATCAATCGAATGATAATCAATCATGTAAGAATATCTCTTTACCGGTTGTTTCTAATAGAAATTCTAAAGTTGTGAATCAAACTTATTCCCCAACTTTCTTCACTTTAGTAGATCAGAAGAAACCAGAAATTTCTAAAAACATAAATGTCTCTTCTGAGAACCTTAACTTGTCTTTATCTTCTTTTAATAAGAAGAACACTTTAAGTCTAAATGAAGAAAGTTGCCATTCTCCTCAAATCCTACAACTATATCAGAAAAGAAAGAGATCAAATCTGAGATTTGTATTAAAAAATCTTCTCCTCATTTAAATAAACAAGACGATGATTCACTTCCATACGATTCAATCATTAATTGTTCCACTAATTTTCAAATGATTCCCGAATCTCATCTTTTTGAAAGGTCTTGTGATCCTTTATCATCCTTACCTCTTTTTGAATGTGATAATATGTTATGTTCATATTTTTCAATAAAGGACATAGATCCATTTATTTTGAGAGAAGAAATTAGCAAACATGTGAAATCAAACACAAATATGTTAATAGAAGAAATATCACCTTTTAAAGAAGGTTCTTTAACAAGAGATTATTTTCATTCCTTATCATCATCCACCTATTTTTCATTGTACCGTGATCTGTTTAATACTTGTACTTGTCAAGTGAACATTTCAAATCCTTTAGAATTTAATATCGATTTGCCAAATTTTAATAGGGTACAATCTGATCATTCATGTTTATGGGATGATAAGAATAAAATTGATTCTGATGATTTTTTAGGTGAGTTTTCGTCATACCAAGAAAAGAAGCCTATATTTTTAGAAACACCTTTGATTGATTCATCACCTCTCACAATTAATGAAGGATCTCCTTGTTTAAACAATGAGTTAGTTGAAACTGAACTTTTCATTAATACCAATCATGATTTCCATTCATTTGATGAAGACATGTCTAAAACAATATGGGATGATACGTCATTTGATTCTAGTCACTTACTTCAGTTTCAACCAATGATTACTAAAAATCCTCATTCATCTTGTACAATTTCTCAATCACACTGTTGACACTGATCACTCATCTATAAATTCATATGTTTATGTTTTTCATGATAGAGTTGCAGATGGGCTTGAGGCTTCTTACCTCAAGAAGTTTCCATTTAATGGTAAGGCTTTGTTTTCTGTATATACAAGTAAAGCTTTTAGTGGTAAGCACGATGCATCTGATTTTCTATTATTAACATATCATTTTCGTTTACTAATTGAAAGTGATGTTTTTTCTTACAGGAATGAAAATGCTTCGATGGCTTCAATGGTTGTTTCATTTCACTTGATTTTTCATTGTATATATGTAGTGTAGAAGTAGGTTTTGATTTAGTTTAATTTTTGCAGATAGAGTACTTATGTTGAATAATGTGTAGCTATTTAAGAATTATCATGATTTCCGGGTGAGGACAAGCTATCATTCAGGGAAGTACACATTACTCTTTATTGCTTTTTATTATATCTTTCCTTTGGTTTTATAAGTCATCTCATTTAAAGTATTATCCTTAATTGATAATAATTATTAAGACTTATTTATGAAATGATTTTATGTGATCATTTAAAGTTGTAAAGCAAGAATATTTTTAAGAAAAAGAGTAAATGGTAAAACAATTTTCATACATAACTTTTCAAAAACTTTATGAATGTACCTCATTCGTTTTGAAATTTATATTATGGCTGCACCTTTTAGGATTTATCTTTAGCATTTTCTTGTTTTTTAGATCTTTTTAATAAAATCTTATTAAATCAACATCTCATTCATCAAGTAAAGAAATCTTTATTCCCAATCTTAAAGAAAGATAAACTTTTCGTATTAGGTTTAGAATTCTTATCTTGGTAACAGTGACGAATTGATTAAAAAAAACATTTCATAAAATTATTTGATTTATGTCGTCACGTCTATATTGGTATGCATGTTATATTTTTATCTCCTTATTTTAATTTTCGCTCATATATGATCCCTCTTGCGAATTTGTTTAAATTTTACCTTATGTTTCACCAAGTCATGATTAAATCAATTGGTGGGAGATTTATTATCTTGTAAAAATGCATGTCATCATACTATGAATTCTACACCTATATGTTTATCTCATCTCATGGATCGTGACTATATTTTATTTATTTTTAATTCCGAGTCCGTTTGATCCTCTCGACAGTCAGTTGAGATTTCGACAAGTATTAATTATTTTGATTATCAACTTAAAAAATTGTCGATTCCATTTGCCGGGAAAATTTGATTCTTTCTTTTTATTGTCATACATTTTACTCACACTTTTCTTTGATTGAGATGTTAGTAGGTTAACTTGTATATATCTTAGCTTATTTTTATTAGTTAGTTTTTACACTTTTCTTTCTTTTCAGTTTGCTTGAAATTTTAAAGGGGTTAGTGTAAATAAATAAACCCTGAGGCTTAAATCCAGTTTATTCCTCTATCTCGATTAGTTGTGATAAGGAAAGATCTTCAAGATTTGATTAGACTAATCAGTCCTTCTCAAATATGATAGGAACCTATAATTGATGATTGTCTGTGTTTATGATCAGGATTAATCTTCAACCATCTGTTTCTTTATACGTTAGGATTGCTGACAGATTTCCTTTTCAAAACTCAGTACTGGAGAAAACCTTTATCAATTTGTATTATCAGTCATCTATTAAAAGTCTATTTATCATCTGCAAAGATTCTAAAAGTCTGCTCCATACATAATTATCTGTAATACATTAGAGTTTGATTGGAGAATAGGAGGTCTCATCACGAGCCGACTTATCATGATCATCAGTTTTATTAGGAATAACATCATTTCTGATTACCAGGGTGATGGGCTTGATCATATGATCAGGAGACAGGAGGTCTCATCGCGAGCCGACCTGTTTCTCCTTGATAAAACTCATGAATGATGCTGTTAATATCAAGTTACCACGCTTGGACAATAGTCTTTAGTTAAAGTTTAATGGAAAATCAATAAATCTTTTATAATTGGAGCAGGTCTTGAAAGTTTTTTAAGAGAAGTGAATAGATTTATCTTTATACCGATGATGCAGGTTACATTTATACTGAGTACTTTGTTTTGACAGGGAAATTTTCAGCTTGTCTATAACCAAATCTTTATTAATAGAAATGAAGATAATTATGAAAGTATTCGCAAGTGTGAATTTAGTACTGATTCTTGTTAGATTAAGATTTTTTGATTTGCTTCAATTGAATTTTAAGATTTTGTTTTATTGCAATTTTTGTGATGAATAAGCAGAGATAACTGGTTTGCCCAGGTATGTCGCCATTTGTTGGCACCCCAACAACTCCCCTTGATTTTTCATAAAATCAAAGGGCCCCCATTATATTTTTGTAAATACTTAGCTTTTGGCTTGGTTTTGCTCGATTTGGTAGGTGATTTGAATGGCTTTCTTTTGAAGTGTGACATTCAGAAACAAATTACCATTTTACTAACAAATTGATCACATCAGAAGGAAGAAAATGCAGAGTATATCAAGCGATCATCGAAAATTTACTATAAGGGAAGTATCTTATCTATTTATCTCTATTATTTTATATTTCATGATAATCCATTTATTTTCCTTCTTTCTTATTTTGCAGGTTCGATGGTGAAAATGCGTCGGAATAATTCCCTGGAAGATGGCATGAAAATTAGTCAAGTTTACTAGCATGAATGCTCCAAGAATCGCGAAGGAGGTTACTCCAGATTGCAGATAAGCAAAGATAACATCAGTATGTTTATTGATGCTTCAATGAAGCACGCTTATATCTCATAGGTGGTTCCCCACTGTCTATATAAAGAGAAGAATTAGAATGTCAAAAGGGGGGGGAGGTCTCGGCAGAATGGAGGAAACCGTTTTTTCTTTCATTTCGTTTTCTATTTTCTAGAATTTTCATTCGCAGAAGGAATATGAGACACCATCGTGGGGAGGCTTTGTAAAGGTTGAAGGGAACTTTTTCCCAGAAGCTTTATTGTTTTTCTCCTATTGGTTCAAATTCTGGATAATAGAGGAAGATGATATCAAAACAGTATGTAATGATGTTATTCTGCCTAAACTTGAGTTTTTATGAACTATTTCTGAAGACGAGACTTATTGCAGAAAGCAGAGACTCTGTTCAAGTTTCTGTTACATATATTATTCATGTTGTATGTTAAGTCATCATATAATGAATTTGGATTAACATGTTTATTTTGGAATCTGGGTGATTTACCTCAAAGCTGGAGTGATAGATTGTTCTAGTTATTTCTGGTTTTATCTAAATCAATATTCTATTACTGTTGGTTTTTATGCATGTTGTGTCTTCTATACAAACTAAGTAATAGTTATCTGTTTTCATGTTTCCAAAATTACATGGTAGATTGATATCATTGTTTTTTTATCTGAATTTATATTATAATCATTCCGCTGTGGATCGTTATCTCATGCAGAAAGATAACAGTTCATTTTAATGTTGGGGACTTTTCTACCTTATTAAAGTGTTAACTATCTTCTTGTTTCAGACTTGAAATCATAATAATTCTCATGCTCCTGGCCGGGATAGGAAATAGTTATTAGATTATCATAGAGCAGAAATTAGGAGCTGCTATTATTTTATTCTGCATTTAGTTTAAAAAAATAGCCTTTAGGATTATTTAGGCATTAATCCAAAACTCTATGATTTGTTAGTAGGTTAGTTAGGTAATTTTCACATTCACACACCTTAGAGAGACTCTTCATTTTGAAGAGAACATCACACAGGCAGTAGGGCCTTTATTCCGATGAGAGTTAGCTATTTCAAACACATCGGAAGCTGCTGTAAGTGACTTGTGTGGGCTAGCTCTCCTATGTTGGCCACGGTCATAAAATCGGGCCAACAAATGGCGCTAGAAGGAGGGCCTAGGTAAAACAAGTGGTTTTATTTTCATTAGTTATTTTAAAAACAATTTTCATACATAACTTTTCAAAAACTTTATGAATGTACCTCATTCGTTTTGAAATTGTTATTATGGCTGCACCTTTTAGGATTTATCTTTAGCATTTTCTAGTTTTTTAGATCTTTTTAATAAAATCTTATTAAATCAACATCTCATTCATCAATTAAAAAAATCTTTATTCCCAATCTTAAAGAAAGATAAACTTTTCGTATTAGGTTTAAAATTCTTATCTTGGTATCAGTGACGAATTGATTAAAAAAAAAAATTCATAAAATTATTTGATTTATGTCATCATGTCTATATTGGTATGCATGTTATATTTTTATATCCTTATTCATTTTCACTCATATATGATCCCTTTGGCGAATTTGTTTAAATTTTACCTTATGCTTGCCCAAGTCGTGATCAAATCAATTACTGGGAGATTTATTATCTTGTAAAAATGCATGTCATCATACTATGAATTCTATACCTATATGTTTATCTCATCTTACGGACCGTGACTATATTTTATTTATTTTTCATTCCGAGTCTGTTTGATCCTCTTGACAGTCAGTTGGGATTTCGATAAGTACTAATTATTTTGATTATCAACTTAAAAAATTGTCGATTCCATTTGCCGGGAAAATTTGATTCTTTCTTTCTATTGTCATACATTTTACTCACACTTTTCTTTGATTGAGATGTTCATAGGTTAACTTGTATATATCTTAGATTATTTTTATTAGTTAGTTTTTACACTTTTCTTTCTTTTCAGCTTGCTTGAAGTTTTAAAGGGGTTAGCGTAAATAAATAAACCCTGAGGCTTAAATCCATTTTATTCCTCTATCTCGATTAGTTGTGATAAGGAAAGATCTTCACGATTTGATGAGATTGATCAGTCCTTCTCAAATATGATAGGAACCTATAATTGATGACTGTCTGTGTTTATGATTAGGATTAATCTTCAGCCATCTATTTCTTTATACGTTAGGATTGCAGATAGATTTCCTTTTCAAAACTCAGTACTTGGGGAAACCTTTATCAATTTGTATTATCAGTCATCTATTCAAAGTATATTTATCATCTACAAAGATTCTAAAAGTCTGCTCCATACATAATTATCTATAATACATTAGATTTTGATTGGAGAATAGGCGGTCTCATCACGAGCCGACCTATCATGATCATCAGTTTTATTAGGAATAACATCATTTCTGATTACCAGGGTGATGGCTCTTGATCATGTGATCAGGAGACAGGAGTTCTCATCGCGAGCCGACCTATTTATCCTTGATAAAACTCATGAATGATGCTATTAATATCAAGTTACCACGCTTGGACAGTAGTCTTTAGTTAAAGTTTAATGGAAAATCAATAAATCTTTTATAATTGGAGCAGGTCTTGAAAGCTTTTTCAAAGAAGTGAATAGATTTATCTTTATACCGATGATGCAGGTTACATTTATACTGAGTACTTTGTTTTGACAAGGAAATTTTCAGCTTGTCTATAACCAAATCTTTATCAATAGAAATGAAGATAATTCTGAAAGTATTCGCAGGTGTGAATTTAGTACTGGTTCTTGTTAGATTAAGATTTTTTTATTTGTTTCAATTGAATTTTAAGATTTTGTTTTATTGCAATTTTTGTGATGAATAAGCAGAGATAACTGGTTCGCCCAGGTATGTCGCCATTTGTTGGCATCCGAACAACTCCCCTTGATTTTTCATAAAATCAAAGGGCCCCCATTAGATTTTTGTAAATACTTAGCTTTTGGCTTGGTTTTTCTCGATTTGGTAGGTGATTTAAATGGCTTTCTTTTGAAGTGTGACATTCATAAACAAATTAACATTTTACTAACAAATTGATCGCATCAGAAGGAAGAAAATGCAGAGTATATCAAGCGATCATCGAAAATTTACTATAAGGGAAGTATCTTATCTATTTATCTCTATAATTTTATCTTTCATGATAATCCATTTATTTCCCTTCTTTCTTATTTTGCAGGTTCGATGGTGAAAATGCGTCGGAATAATTCCCTGGAAGATGGCATGAAAATGAGTCAAGTTTACTAGCATGAATGCTCCAAGAATCGCGAAGGAGGTTACTCCAGATTGCAAATAAGCAAAGATCACGTCAGTATGTTTATTGATGCTTCAATGAAGGACGGTTATATCTCATAGTTGGTTCCCCACTGTCTATATAAAGAGAAGAATTGGAATGTCAAAAGGGGGGGGAGGTCTCGATAGAATGGAGGAAACCGTGTTTTCTTTCATTTCGTTTTCTATTTTGTAGAATTTTCATTCGCAGAAGGAATATGAGACACCATCGTGGGGAGGCTTTGTAAAGGTTGAAGGGAAATTTTTCCCAGAAGATTTATTGTTTTTCTCCTATTGGTTCAAATTCTGGATAATAGAGGAAGACGATATCAAAACAGTATGTAATGATGTTATTCTGCCTAAACTTGAGTTTTTATGAACTATTTCATAAGACGAGACTTATTGCAGAAAGCGGAGACTCTAATCAAGTTTCTGTTACATATATTATTCATGCCGTATGTTAAGTCATCATATAATGAATTCGGATTAACATGTTTATTTTGGAATCTGCGTGATTTACCTCAAAGCTAGAGTGAAAGACTGTTCTAGTTATTTATGGTTTTATCTAAATCAATATTCTATTACTGCTGGTTTTTATGCATGCTGTGTATTATATACGAACTGAGTAATAGTTATCTGTTTTCATGTTTCCAAAATTACATGGTAGATTGATATCATTGTTTTTTGTCTGAATTTATATTATAATCATTCTGTTGTGGATCTTTATATCATGCAGAAAGATAACCATTCATTTTAATGTTGGGGACTTTTCTACCTTATTAAAGTGTTAACTGTCTTCTTGTTTTAGATTTGAAATCATAATAATTCTCATGCTCCTGGACGGGATAGGAAATAGTTATTAGATTATCATAGAGCAGAAATTAGGAGCTGCTATTATTTTATTCTGCATTTAGTTTAAAAAAACAGTATTTAGGATTAGTTAGGCATTAATCCAAAACTCTTTGATTTGTTAGTAGGTTAGTTAGGTAATTTTCACATTCACACACCTTAGAGAGACTCTTCATTTTGAAGAGCACATCACACAGGCAGCAGGGCCTTTATTCCTGTGAGAGTTAGCTATTTCAACACTTCGGAAGCTGCTGTAAGCGACCTGTGTGCGATAGCTCTCCTTTGTTGGCGTCGGTTATAAAATCGGGCCAACAAATGGCGCTAGAAGGAGGGGCTAGGTAAAACAAGTCGTTTTATTTTCATTAGTTATTTTAAAAATGATTTATCCTTTGGCTCTTTGATTTTCAGCTTTTATATTTTGATCTTCTATGTCAGTACATATGTGCGTAAGGGCTAGTTAGATGATAAGCTAACCATTTTTATGAATCACTTTTTCAATGTTATTTATCATTCATGGATTTATCCCAAATATCTATTAGGAGTCATGTATCAAGAAATAATCATTTTACTCCTAAGATAGTTTATCACTTGTCAAGAAACAAATTTGATGGTGAAAGTGAAATTTTTCCAGTTGATCATGTCTCTGAATTTTTGCAAATTTTTTTTACTCATCATGTTTTTTATGAAGCAATCATTGGCAGATCGTTCGCTTTGACTTTCGAAGTCCGAGTTCGAAAATGGTTTGAAACTTTGCCATCGCAACATTCTTTACAACAATTTTTAGGTGAGTTCATTCATGCTTTTCGGGATCCTGACTACGAGAAGTTGTTTGTAGAATTATTGGATCTTAAAAAAGAACTTAATGAATCGCTAGAGGGTTATTCAAATAGATTTTTTAATATTTGTTATAGGTTCCCTTTGAAATTGATCCCTTCTATTTTTCAATTGTGTCACCACATTATCTCTTTATCAAATCAATTAGATCAATTGAATGATAATCAATCATATAAGAATATCTCTTTACCGATTGTTTCTAATAGAAATTCTAAAGTTGTGAATCAAACTTATTCCCCAACTTTCTTCACTTTAGTAGATCAGAAGAAACCAGAAATTTCTAAAAACATAACTGTCTCTTCTGAGAAGCTTAACTTGTCTTTATCTTCTTTTAATAAGAAGAACACTTTAAGTCTAAATGAAGAAAGTTTCCATTCTCCTCTTATCCTACAACTATATTAGAAAAGAAAGAGATCAAATCTAAGATTTGTATTAAAAAATATTCTCCTCATTTAAATAAACAAGACGATGATTTACTTCCATATGATTCAATCATTAATTGTTCCACTAATTTTCAAATGATTCCTGAGTCTCATCTTTTTGAAAGGTCTTGTGATCGTTTATCATCCTTACCTCTTTTTGAATGTGATAATATGTTATGTTCAGATTTTTCAATAAAAGACATTGATCCATTTATTTTGAGAGAAGAAATTAGCAAACATGTGAAATCAAACACAAATACGTTAATAGAAGAAATATCACCTTTTAAAGAAGGTTCTTTAACAAGAGATTATTTTCATTCCTTATCATCATCCACCTATTTTTCATTGTACCCTGATCTGTTTAATACTTGTACTTTTCAACTGGAACATTTCAAATCCTTTAGAATTTAATATCAATTTGCCAAATTTTAATAGGGTACAATCTGATAACTCATGTTCATGGGATGATAAGAATAAAATTGATTCTCATGATTTTTTAAGTGAGTTTTCCTCATACCAAGAAAAGAAGCCTATATTTTCAAAAACACCTTTTATTGATTCATCACCTCTCACAATTAATGAAGGATCTCCTTATTTAAACAATGAGTTAGGTAAAACTGAACTTTTCATTAATACCAATCATGATTTCCATTCATTTGATGAAGACACATCTAAAACAATATGGGATGATACCTCATTTGATTCTAGTCACTTACTTCAGTTTCAACCAATGATTACTAAAAATCCTCATTCATCTTGTACAATTTCTCAATCACACAACTTTGTTGACACTGATCACTCAACTATAAATTCATATGTTTATTTTTTTCATGATAGAGTTGCAGATGGGATTGAGGCTTCTTACCTCAAGAAGTTTCCATTTAATGGTAAGGCTTTGTTTTTTGTATATACAAGTAAAGCTTTTAGTGGTAAGTACGATGCATCTAATTTTCTATTATTAACATATCATTTTCGTTTACTAATTGAAAGTGATGTTTTTCTTACAGGAATGAAAATGCTTCGATGGCTTCATTGGTTGTTTCATTTCACTTGATTTTTCATTGTATATATGTAGTGTAGGAGTAGGTTTTGATTTAGTTTAATTTTTGCAGATAGATTACTTATGTTGAATAATGTGCAGTTATTTAAGCAATATCATGATTTCCGGGTGAGGACAAGCTATCATTCAGGGAAGTACACATTACTCTTTATTGCTTTTTATTATATCTTGCTTTTGGTTTTATAAATCATCTCATTTAAAGTCTTATCCTTAATTGATAATAATTATTAAGACTTATTTATGAAATGATTTTATGTGATCATTTAAAGTTGTAAAGCAAGAATATTTTTAAGAAAAAGAGTAAATGGTAAAACAATTTTCATACATAACTTTTCAAAAACATTATGAATGTACCTCATTCGTTTTGAAATTGTTATTATGGTTGCACCTTTTAGGATTTATCTTTAGCATTTTCTAGTTTTTTAGATCTTTTTAATCAAATCTTATTAAATCAACATCTCATTCATCAATTAAGGAAATCTTTATTCTCAATCTTAAAGAAAGATAAACTTTTCGTATTAGGTTTAGAATTCTTATCTTGGTAACAGAGACGAATTGATTAAGAAAAAACATTTCATAAAATTATTTGATTTATGTCGTCACGTCTATATTGGTATGCATGTTATATTTTTATCTCCTTATTAATTTTCGCTCATATATGATCCCTTTGGCGAATTTGTTTAAATTTTACCTTATGTTTCGCCAAGTCGTGATCAAATCAATTCTTGGGAGATTTATTATATTGTAAAAATGCATGTCATCATACTATCAATTCTATACCTATATGTTTATCTCATCTTACGGATCGTGACTATATTTTATTTATTTTTAATTTCGAGTCCGTTTGATCCTCTCGACAATCAATTGATATTTCGACAAGTATTAATTATTTTGATTATCAACTTAAAAAAATTATCGATTCCATTTGCCGACAAAATTTGATTCTTTGTTTTTATTGTCATACATTTTACTCACACTTTTCTTTGATTGAGATGTTAGTAGGTTAACTTGTATATATCTTAGCTTATTTTTATTAGTTATTTTTTACACTTTTCTTTCTTTTCAGTTTGCTTGAAGTTTTAAAGGGGTTAGTGTAAATAAATAAACCCTGAGGCTTAAATCCAGTTTATTCCTCTATCTCGATTAGTTGTGATAAGGAAAGATCTTCAAGATTTGATTAGACTGATCAGTCCTTCTCAAATATGATAGGAACCTATAATTGATGATTGTCTGTGTTTATGATCAGGATTAATCTTCAACCATCTGTTTCTTTATACGTTAGGATTGCCGACAGATTTCCTTTTCAAAACTCAGTACTTGGGAAAACCTTTATCAATTTGTATTATCAGTCATCTATTAAAAGTCTATTTATCATCTACAAAGATTCTAAAAGTCTGCTCCATACATAATTATATGTAATACATTAGAGTTTGATTGGAGAATAGGAGGTCTCATCATGAGTCGACCTATCATGATCATCAGTTTTAGTAGGAATAACATCATTTATGATTACCAGTGTGATGGCTCTTGATCATATGAGCAGGAGACAAGAGGTCTCATCGCGAGCCGACTTGTTTATCCTTGATAAAACTCGTGAATGATGCTGTTAATATCAAGTTACCATGCATGGATAGTAGTCTTTAGTTAAAGTTTAATGGAAAATCAATAAATCTTTTATAATTGGATCAGGTCTTGAAAGTTTTTTCAGAGAAGTGAATAGATTTATCTTTATACCGATGATGCAGGTTACATTTATATTGAGTACTTTGTTTTGACAGGGAAATTTTCAGCTTGTCTATAACCAAATCTTTATCAACAGAAATGAAGATAATTCTGAAAGTATTCGCAGGTGTGAATTTAGTACTGGTTCTTGTTAGATTCATATTTTCTGATTTGTTTCAATTGAATTTTAAGATTTTGCTTTATTGCAATTTTTGTGATGAATAAGCAGAGATAACTGGTTCGCCCAGGTATGTCGCCATTTGTTGGCAGCCCAACAATTCCCCTTGATTATTCATAAAATTAAAGGGCCCCCATTAGATTTTTGTAAATACTTAGCTTTTGTCTTGGTTTTGCTCGATTTGGTAGGTGATTTGAATGGCTTTCTTTTGAAGTGTGACATTCAGAAACAAATTACCATTTTACTAACAAATTGATCGCATCAGAAGGAAGAAAATGCAGAGTATATCAAGCGATCATCGAAAATTTACTATAAGGGAAGTATCTTATCTATTGATCTGTATTATTTTATCTTTCATGATAATCCATTTATTTCCCTTCTTTCTTATTTTGTAGGTTCGATGGTGAAAATGCGTCGGAATAATTCCATGGAAGATGGCATGAAAATGAGTCAAGTTTACTAGCATGAATGCTCCAAGAATTGCGAAGGAGGTTACTCCAGATTGCAGATAAGCAAAGATCACGTCAGTATGTTTATTGATGCTTCAATGAAGGACGGTTATATCTCATAGTTGGTTCCCCACTGTTTATATAAAGAGAAGAATTGGAATGTCAAAAGGGGGGGGAGGTCTCGACAGAATGGACGAAACCGTGTTTTCTTTCATTTCGATTTCTATTTTGTAGAATTTTCATTCGCAGAAGAAATATGAGACACCACCGTGGGGAGGCTTTGTAAAGGTTGAAGGGAACTTTTTCCTAGAAGCTTTATTATTTTTCTCCTATTGGTTCGAATTCTAGATAATAGAGGAAGACAATATCAAAACAATATGTAATGATGTTATTCTGCTTAAACTTGAGTTTTTATGAACTATTTCAGAAGACGAGACTTATTGCAGAAAGCGGAGACTCTGATCAAGTTTCTGTTACATATATTATTCATGTTGTATGTTAAGTCATCATATAATGAATTCAGATTAACATGTTTATTTTGGAATCTGAGTGATTTACCTCAAAGCTGGAGTGACAGACTGTTCTAGTTATCTCTTGTTTTATCTAAATCAATATTCTATTACTGTTGGTTTTGATGCATGCTGTGTCTTATATACGAACTGAGTAATAGTTATCTTTTTTCATGTTTCCAAAATTACATGGTAGATTGATATCATTATTTTTTTGTCTGAATTTATATTATAATCATTCCGCTGTGGATCTTTATCTCATGCAGAAAGATAACAATTCATTTTAATGTTGGGGACTTTTCTACCTTATTAAAGTGCTAACTGTCTTCTTGTTTCAGACTTGAAATCATAATAATTCTCATGCTCCTGGCCGGGATAGGAAATAGTTATTAGATTATCATAGAACAAAAATTAGGAGCTGCTATTATTTTATTCTGCATTTAGTTTAAAAAAACACTCTTTAGGATTAGTTAGGCATTAATCCAAAACTCTTTGATTTGTTAGTAGGTTAGTTAGGTAATTTTCACATTCACACACCTTAGAGAGACTCTTCATTTGGAAGAGCACATCACACAGGCAGCAGGGCCTTTATTCCTATGAGAGTTAGCTATTTCAAACACATCGGAACCTGCTGTAAGCGACCTGTGTGGGCTAGCTCTCCTATGTTGGCCTCGGTCATAAAATCGGGCCAACAAATGGCGTTAGAAGGAAGTCCTAGGTAAAACAAGTGGTTTTATTTTCATTAGTTATTTTAAAAACCATTTATCCTCTGGCTCTTTGATTTGCAACTTTTATATTTTGATCTTCTATGTTAGCACATATGTGCGTAAAGGCTGGTTAGATGACAAGCTAACCATTTTTATGAATCGCTTTTTCAATGTTATTTATCATTCATGGATTCAACCCAAATATCTATTAGGATTCATGTCTCTAGAAATAATCATTCTACTCCTAAGATAGTTTATCACTTGTCAAGAAACAAATTTGATGGTGAAAGTGAAATTTTTGCAGTTGATCATGTCTCTCAAATTTTGCAAAATTGTTTTACCAATCATGTTTTCAATGAAGCAATCATTGGCAGATCGTTCGCTTTGACTTTCAAAGGCCGAGTTTGAAAATGGTTTGAAACTTTGCCATCGCAACATTCTTTACAACAATTTTTAGGTGAGTTCATTCATGCTTTTGAGGATCCTGACTATGAGAAGTTGTTTGTAGAATTATTGGATCTTAAAAAACAACTTAATGAATCGCTAGAGGGTTATTCGAATAGAGTTTTTAATATTTGTTATAGATTCCCTTTGAAATTGATCCCTTCTATTTTTCAATTGTGTCACCACATTATCTCTTTTTCAAATCAATTAGATCAATCGAATGATAATCAATCATGTAAGAATATCTCTTTACCGGTTGTTTCTAATAGAAATTCTAAAGTTGTGAATCAAACTTATTCCCCAACTTTCTTCGCTTTCGTAGATCAGAAGAAACCAGAAATTTCTAAAAACATAAATGTCTCTTCTTAGAACCTTAGCTTGTCTTTATCTTCTTTTAATAAGAAGAACACTTTAAGTCTAAATGAAGAAAGTTGCCATTATCCTCAAATCCTACAACTATATTAGAAAAGAAAGAGATCAAATCTGAGATTTGTATTAAAAAATCTTCTCCTCATTTAAATAAACAAGACGATGATTCACTTCCATACGATTCAATCATTAATTGTTCCACTAATTTTCAAATGATTCCTGAATCTCATCTTTTTGAAAGGTCTTGTCATCCTTTATCATCCTTACCTCTTTTTGAACGTGATAATATGTTATGTTCAAATTTTTCAATAAAGGACATTGATCCATTTATTTTGAGAGAAGAAATTAGCAAACATGTGAAATCAAACACAAATACGTTAATAGAAGAAATATCACCTTTTAAAGAAGGTTCTTTAACAAGAGATTATTTTCATTCCTTATCATCATCCACCTATTTTTCATTGTACCGTGATCTGTTTAATACTTGTACTTTTCAAGTGAACATTTCAAATCCTTTAGAATTTAATATCGATTTGCCAAATTTTAATAGGGTACAATCTGATAATTCATGTTTATGGGATGATAAGAATAAAATTGATTCTCATGATTTTTTAGGTGAGTTTTCCTCATACCATGAAAAGAGGCCTATATTTTCAGAAACACCTTTTATTGATTCATCACCTCTCACAATTAATGAAGGATCTCCTTGTTTAAACAATGAGTTAGTTGAAACTGAACTTTTCATTAATACCAATCATGATTTCCATTCATTTGATGAAGACACGTCTAACAGAATATGGGATGATACCTCATTTGATTCTAGTCACTTACTTCAATTTCAACCAATGATACTAAAAATCCTCATTCATCTTGTACAATTTCTCAATCATACAACTTTGTTGACACTGATCACTCATCTATAAATTCATATGTTTATGTTTTTCATGATAGAGTTGTAGATGGGCTTGAGGCTTCTTACCTCAAGAAGTTTCCATTTAATGGTAAGGCTTTGTTTTCTGTATATACAAGTAAAGATTTTAGTGGTAAGCACAATGCATCTGATTTTCTATTATTAACATATCATTTTGGTTTACTAATTGAAAGTGATGTTTTTTCTTACAGGAATGAAAATGCTTCGATGGCTTCATTGGTTGTTTCATTTCACTTGATTTTTCATTGTATATATGTAGTGTAGGAGTAGGTTTTGATTTAGTTTAATTTTTGCAGATAGATTACTTCTGTTGAATAATGTGCAGTTATTTAAGCAATATCATGATTTCCGGGTGAGGACAAGCTATCATTCAGGGAAGTACACATTACTCTTTATTCCTTTTTATTATATCTTGCTTTTGGTTTTATAAGTCATCTCATTTAAAGTCTTATCCTTAATTGATAATAATTATTAAGACTTATTTATGAAATGATTTTATGTGATCATTTAAAGTTGTAAAGCAAGAATATTTTTAAGAAAAAGAGTAAATGGTAAAACAATTTTCATACATAACTTTTCAAAAACTTTATGAATGTACCTCATTCGTTTTCAAATTGTTATTATGGCTCCACCTTTTAGGATTTATCCTTAGCATTTTCTAGTTTTTTAGATCTTTTTAATAAAATCTTATTAAATCAACATCTCATTCATCAATTAAAGAAATCTTTATTCCCAATCTTAAAGAAAGATAAACTTTTCGTATTAGGTTTAGAAATCTTATCTTGGTATCAGTGACGAATTGATTAAAAAAAAATTCATAAAATTATTTGATTTATGTCGTCATGTCTATATTGGTATGCATGTTATATTTTTATCTCCTTATTAATTTTCGCTCATATATGATCCCTTTGGCGAATTTGTTTAAATTTTACTTTATGCTTCTCCAACTCGTGATCAAATCAATTACTAGGAGATTTATTATCTTGTAAAAATGCATGTCATCATACTATGAATTATATACCTATATGTTTATCTCATCTTATGGATCGTGACTATATTTTATTTATTTTTAATTCCGAGTCCGTTTGATCCTCTCGACAGTCAGTTGAGATTTCGACAAGTATTTATTATTTTGATTATCAACTTAAAAAATTGTCGATTCCATTTGCCGGGAAAATTTGATTCTTTCTTTTTATTGTCATACATTTTACTCACACTTTTCTTTGATTGAGATGTTAGTAGGTTAACTTGTATATATCTTAGCTTATTTTTATTAGTTAGTTTTTACACTTTTCTTTCTTTTCAGTTTACTTGAAGTTTTAAAGGGGTTAGTGTAAATAAATAAACCCTGAGGCTTAAATCCAGTTTATTCCTCTATCTCGATTAGTTGTGATAAGGAAAGATCTTCAAGATTTGATTAGACTGATCAGTCCTTCTCAAATATGATAGGAACCTATAATTGATGATTGTCTGTGTTTATGATCAGGATTAATCTTCAACCATGTGTTTCTTTATACGTTAGGATTGCTGACAGATTTCCTTTTCAAAACTCAGTACTTGGGAAAACCTTTATAAATTTGTATTATCAGTCATCTATTAAAAGTCTATTTATCATCTGCAAAGATTCTAAAAGTCTGCTCCATACATAATTATCTGTAATACATTAGAGTTTGATTGGAGAATAGAAGGTCTCATCACGAGCCGACCTATCATGATCATCAGTTTTATTAGGAATAACATCATTTCTAATTACCAGGGTGATGGCTCTTGATCATATGATTAGGAGACAGGAGGTCTCATCGCGAGCCGACCTGTTTATCCTTGATAAAACTCATGAATGATGTTGTTAATAGCAAGTTACCACGCTTGGACAGTAGTCTTTAGTTAAAGTTTAATGGAAAATCAATAAATCTTTTATAATTGGAGCAGGTCTTGAAAGTTTTTTCAGAGAAGTGAATATATTTATCTTTATACCGATGATGCAGGTTACATTTATACTGAGTGCTTTGTTTTGACAAGGAAATTTTCAGCTTATCTATAACCAAATCTTTATCAATAGAAATGAAGATAATTTTGAAAGTATTCGCAAGTGTGAATTTAGTACTGGTTCTTGTTAGATTAAGATTTTGTGATTTGTTTCAATTGAATTTTAAGATTTTGTTTTATTGCAATTTTTGTGATGAATAAGCAGAGATAACTGGTCCGCCCAGGTATGTCGCCATTTCTTGGCACCCCAACAACTCCCCTTGATTTTTCATAAAATAAAAGGGCCCCCATTAGATTTGTGTAAATACTTAGCTTTTGGCTTGGTTTTGCTCGATTTGATAGGTGATTTGAATGGATTTCTTTTGAAGTGTGACATTCAGAAACAAATTACCATTTTACTAACAAATTGATCGCATCAGTAGGAAGAAAATGCAGAGTATATCAAGCGATCATCGAAAATTTACTATAAGGGAAGTATCTTATCTATTTATTTGTATTATTTTATCTTTCATGATAATCCATTTATTTCCCTTCTTTCTTATTTTGCAGGTTCGATGGTGAAAATGCGTCGGAATAATTCCCTGGAAGATGGCATGAAAATGAGTCAAGTTTACTAGCATGAATGCTCCAAGAATCGCGAAGGAGGTTACTCCAGATTGCAGATAAGCAAAGATCACGTTAGTATGTTTATTGATTCTTCAATGAAGGACAGTTATATCTCATAGTTGGTTCCCCATTGTCTATATAAAGAGAAGAATTGGAATATCAGAAGAGGGGGGAGGTCTCTGCAGAATGGAGGAAACCGTGTTTTCTTTCATTTCGTTTTCTATTTTGTAGAATTTTCATTCGCAGAAGGAATATGAGACACCACCGTGCGGAGGCTTTGTAAAGGTTGAAGGGAACTTTTTCACAGAAGCTTTATTATTTTTCTCCTATTGGTTTGAATTCTGGATAATAGAGGAAGACGATATCAAAATAGTATGTAATGATGTTATTCTGCTTAAACTTGATTTTTTATAAACTATTTCTGAAGACGAGACTTATTGCAGAAAGCAGAGACTCTGATCAATTTTCTGTTACATATATTATTCATGTTGTATGTTAAGTCATCATATAATGAATTCGGATTAACATATTTATTTTGGAATCTGAGTTGTTTACCTCAAAGCTGGAGTGACAGACTATTCTAGTTATTTCTGGTTTTATCTAAATCAATATTCTATTACTGTTGGTTTTTATGCATGCTGTGTCTTATATACGAACTGAGTAATAGTTATATACAAACTGAGTAATGGTTATTTGTTTTCATGTTTCCAAAATTACATGGTAGATTGATATCATTGTTTTTTTGTCTAAATTTATATTATAATCATTATGTTCTGGATCTTTATCTCATGCAGAAAGATAACAGTTCATTTTAATGTTGGGGACATTTCTACCTTATTAAAGTGTTAACTATCTTCTTGTTTCAGACTTGAAATCATAATAATTCTCATGCTCCTGGCCGGGATAGGAAATACTTATTAGATTATCGTAGAGCAGAAATTAGGAGCTGTTATTATTTTATTCTACATTTAGTTTAAAAAAACAATCTTTAGGATTAGTTAGGCATTAATCCAAAACTCTTTGATTTGTTAGTAGGTTAGTTAGGTAATTTTCACATTCACACACCTTAGAGAGACTCTTCATTTTGAAGAGCACATCACACAGGAAGCAGGGCCTTTATTACTGTGAGAGTTAGCTATTTCAAACACATCGGAAGCTGCTGTAAGCGACCTGTGTGGGCTAGCTCTCCTTTGTTGGCCTCAGTCATAAAATTGGGCCAACAAATGGCACTAGAAGGAGGGCCTAGTTAAAACAAGTGGTTTTATTTTCATTAGTTATTTTAAAAACCATTTATCTTCTGGCTCTTTGATTTTCAGCTTTTATATTTTGATATTTTATGTTAGTACATATGTGCGTAAGGGCTGGTTAGATGACAATCTAACCATTTTTATGAATCACTTTTTCAATGTTATTTATCATTCATGGATTCAGCCCAAGTATCTATTAGGAGTCATGTCTCAAGAAATAATCATTCTACTCCTAAGATAGTTTATCACTTGTCAAGAAACAAATTTGATGGTGAAAGTGAAATTTTTGTAGTTGATCATGTCTCTCAATTTTTGCAAAATTGTTTTACTAATCATGTTTTCGATGAAGCAATCATTGGTAGATCGTTCGCTTTGACTTTCAAAGGCCGAGTTTGAAAATGGTTTGAAACTTTGCCATCGCAACATTCTTTACAACAATTTTTAGGTGAGTTCATTCATGCTTTTCAGGATCTTGACTATGAGAAGTTCTTTGTAGAATTATTGGATCTTAAAAAAGAAGTTGTTTGTAGAATTATTGGATCTTAAAAAAGAACTTAATGAATCGCTAGAGGGTTACTCGAATAGATTTTTTAATATTTGTTATAGATTCCCTTTGAAATTGATCCCTTCTATTTTTCAATTGTGTCACCACATTATCTCTTTTTCAAATCAATTAGATCAATCGAATGATAATCAATCATGTGAGAATATCTCTTTACCGATTGTTTCTAATAGAAATTCTAAAGTTGTGAATCAAACTTATTCCCCAACTTTCTTCACTTTAGTAGATCAGAAGAAACCAGAAATTTCTAAAAACATAAATGTCTCTTCTGAGAACCTTAACTTGTCTTTATCTTCTTTTAATAAGAAGAACACTTTAAGTCTAAATGAAGAAAGTTGCCATTCAACTCAAATCCTACAACTATATTAGAAAAGAAAGAGATCAAATCTGAGATTTGTATTAAAAAATCTTCTCCTCATTTAAATAAACAAGACGATGATTCACTTCCATACGATTCAATCATTAATTGTTCCACTAATTTTCAAATGATTCCTGAATCTCATCTTTTGGAAAGGTCTTGTGATCCTTTATCATCCTTACCTCTTTTTGAACGTGATAATATGTTATGTTCAGATTTTTCAATAAAGGACATTGATCCATTTATTTTGAGAGAAGAAATTAGCAAACATGTGAAATCAAACACAAATACATTAATAGAAGAAATATCACCTTTTAAAGAAGGTTCTTTAACAAGAGATTATTTTCATTCCTTATCATCATCCACCTATTTTTCATTGTACCCTGATCTGTTTAATACTTGTACTTTTCAACTGGAACATTTCAAATCCTTTAGAATTTAATATCAATTTGCCAAATTTTAATAGGGTACAATCTGATAACTCATGTTCATGGGATGATAAGAATAAAATTGATTCGCATGATTTTTTAGGTGAGTTTTCCTCATACCAAGAAAAGAAGCCTATATTTTCAGAAACACCTTTTATTGATTCATCACCTCTCACAATTAATGACGGATCTCCTTGTTTAAACAATGAGTTAGTTGAAACTGAACTTTTCATTAATACCAATCATGATTTCCATTCATTTGATGAAGACACGTGTAAAACAATATGGGATGATACCTCATTTGATTCTGGTCACTTACTTCAATTTCAATCAATGATTACTAAAAATCCTCATTCATCTTGTACAATTTCTCAATCACACAACTTTGTTGACACTGATCACTCATCTATAAATTCATATGTTTATGTTTTTCATGATAGAGTTGTAGATGGGCTTGAGGCTTCTTACCTCAAGAAGTTTCCATTTAATGGTAAGGCTTTGTTTTCTATATATACAAGGAAAGCTTTTAGTGGTAAGGACGATGCATCTGATTTTCTATTATTAACATATCATTTTCGTTTACTAATTGAAAGTAATGTTTTTTCTTACAGGAATGAAAATGCTTCGATGGCTACATTGGTTGTTTCATTTCACTTGATTTTTCTTTGTATATATGTAGTGTAGGAGTAGGTTTTGATTTAGTTTAATTTTTGCAGATAGATTACTTATGTTGAATAATGTGCAGTTATTTAAGCAATATCATGATTTCTGGGTGAGGACAAGCTATCATTCAGGGAAGTACACATTACTCTTTATTGCTTTTTATTATATCTTGCTTTTGGTTTTATAAGTCATCTCATTTAAAGTCTTATCCTTAATTGATAATAATTATTACGACTTATTTATGAAATGATTTTATGTGATCATTTAAAGTTGTAAAGCAAGAATATTTTTAAGAAAAAGAGTAAATGGTAAAACAATTTTCATACATAACTTTTCAAAAACTTTATGAATGTACCTCATTGTTTTTGAAATTGTTATTATGGCTGCACCTTTTGGGATTTATCTTTAGCATTTTCTAGTTTTTTAGATCTTTTTAATAAAATCTTATTAAATCAACATCTCATTCATCAATTAAAGAAATCTTTATTCCCAATCTTAAAGAAAGATAAACTTTTCATATTAGGTTTAGAATTCTTATCTTGGTATCAATGACGAATTGATTAAAAAAAATTTCATAAAATTATTTGATTTATGTCGTCATGTCTATATTGGTATGCATGTTATATTTTTATCTCCTTATTAATTTTCACTCATATATGATCCCTTTGGCGAATTTGTTTAAATTTTACCTTATGCTTCACCAAGTCGTGATCAATCAATTACTGGGAGATTTATTATCTTGTAAAAATTCATGTCATCATAATATGAATTCTATACCTATATGTTTATCTCATCTTACGGATCGTGACTATATTTTATTTATTTTTAATTCCAAGTCCGTTTGATCCTATCGACAGTCAATTGAGATTTTGACAAGTATTAATTATTTTGATTATCAACTTAAAAAATTGTCGATTCCATTTGCTGGGAAAATTTGATTCTTTCTTTTTATTGTCATACATTTTACTCACACTTTTCTTTGATTAAGATGTTACTAGGTTAACTTGTATATATCTTAGCTTATTTTTATTTGTTAGGTTTTACACTTTTCTTTCTTTTCAGTTTGCTTGAAGTTTTAAAGGGGTTAGTGTAAATAAATAAACCCGGAGGCTTAAATCCAGTTTATTCCTCTATCTCGATTAGTTGTGATAAGGAAAGATCTTCACAATTTGATTAGTCTGATCAGTCCTTCTCAAATATGATAAGAACATATAATTGATGATTGTATGTGTTTATGATCTGGATTAATATTCAACCATCTATTTCTTTATACGTTAGGATTGCCGGCAGATTTCCTTTTCAAAACTCAGTACTTGGGAAAACCTTTATCAATTTGTATTATCAGTCATCTATTAAAGGTCTATTTATCATCTGCAAAGATTCTAAAAGTCTGCTCCATACATAATTCTCTGTAATACATTAGAGTTTTATTGGAGAATAGGAGGTCTCATCACGAGCCGACCTATCATGATCATCAGTTTTGTTAGGAATAACATCATTTCTGATTACCAGGGTGATGGCTCTTGATCATATGATCAGGAGACAGGAGGTCTCATTGCGAACCAACCCGTTTATCCTTGATAAAACTCGTGAATGATGCTGTTAATATCAAGTTACCACGCTTGGATAGTAGTCTTTAGTTAAAGTTTAATGGAAAATCAATAAATCCTTTATAATTGGAGCAGGTCTTGAAAGTTTTTTTAGAGAAGTGAATAGATTTATATTTATTCCGATGATGCAGGTTACATTTATACTGAGTACTTTGTTTTGACAGGGAAATTTTCAGCTTGTCTATAACCAAATCTTTATGAACAGAAATGAAGATAATTCTGAAAGTATTTGCAGGTGTGAATTTAGTACTGGTTCTTGTTAGATTAATATTTTCTAATTTGTTTCAATTGAATTTTAAGATTTTGTTTTATTGCAATTTTTGTGATGAATAAGCAG
This sequence comes from Larix kaempferi, assembly GCA_027924585.1. NCBI lineage: Eukaryota > Viridiplantae > Streptophyta > Pinopsida > Pinales > Pinaceae > Larix > Larix kaempferi. The sequence continues at coordinate 2,213,234 of BSBM01000887.1, forward strand.
AGATAACTAGTTCGCCCAGGTATGTCGCCATTTGTTGGCACCCCAACAACTCCCCTTGATTTTTCATAAAATCAAAGGGCCCCCATTAGATTTTTGTAAATACTTAGCTTTTGGCTTGGTTTTGCTTGATTTGGTAGGTGATTTGAATGGCTTTCTTTTGAAGTGTGACATTCAGAAACCAATTACCATTTTACTAACAAATTGATCGCATCAGAAGGAAGAAAATGTAGAGTATATCAAGTGATCGTCGAAAATTTACTATAAGGGAAGTATCTTATCTATTTATTTGTATTATTTTATCTTTCATGATAATCCATTTATTTCCCTTCTTTCTTATTTTGCAGGTTCGATGGTGAAAATGCATCGGAATAATTCCCTGGAAGATGGCATGAAAATGAGTTAAGTTTACTAGCATGAATGCTCCAAGAATCGCGAAGAAGGTTACTCCAGATTGCAGATAAGCAAAGATCACATCAGTATGTTTATTGATGCTTCAATGAAGGACGGTTATATCTCATAGTTGGTTCCCCACTGTCTATATAAAGAGAAGAATTGGAATGTTAAAAGGGGGGGGAGGTCTCGGCAGAATGGAGGAAAACATGTTTTCTTTCATTTCGTTTTCTATTTTGTAGAATTTTCATTCGCAAAAGGAATATGAGACACCACCTTGGGGAGGCTTTGTAAAGGTTGAAGGGAACCTTTTCCGAGAAGCTTTATTATTTTTCTCCTATTGGTTCGAATTCTGGATAATAGAGGAAGACGATATCAAAACAATATGTAATGATGTTATTCTGCTTAAACTTGAGTTTTTATGAACTATTTTTGAAGACGAGACTTATTACAGAAAGCGGAGACTCTAATCAAGTTTCTGTTACATATATTATTCATGTTGTATGTTAAGTCATCATATAATGAATTCGGATTAACATGTTTATTTTGGAATCTGAGTGATTTACCTCAAAGTTGGAGTGACAGACTGTTCTAGTTATTTCTGGTTTTATCTAAATCAATATTCTATTACTGCTGGTTTTTATGCATGTTGTGTCTTATATACGAACTGAGTAATAGTTATCTGTTTTCATGTTTCCAAAATTACATGGTAGATTGATATCATTGTTTTTTTGTTTGAATTTATATTGTAATCATTCTGTTGTGGATCTTTATCTCATGCAGAAAGATAACAGTTCATTTTAATGTTGGGGACTTTTCTACCTTATTAAAGTGTTAACTATCTTCTTGTTTCAGACTTGAAATCATAATAATTCTCATGCTCCTGGCCGGGATAGGAAATAGTTATTAGATTATCATAGAGCAGAAATTAGGAGCTGCTATTATTTTATTCTGCATTTAGTTTAAAAAAACAGTCTTTAGGATTAGTTAGGCATTAATCCAAAACTCTTTGATTTGTTAGTAGGTTAGTTAGGTAATTTTCACATTCACACACCTTAGAGAGACTCTTCATTTTGAAGAGCCAATCACACAAGCAGCAGGGACTTTATTCCTGTGAGAGTTAGCTATTTCAAACACATCGAAAGCTGCTGTAAGCGACCTGTGTGGGCTAGCTCTCCTTTGTTGGCCTCGGTCATAAAATCAGGCCAACAGGATGGTAGTGATACATGTCACTCCTCCTAAGGGAATGAAGTAATTTCATGAAACTAACACCTCAAATTCTAATAAGGAATTGGTCCCTTCTTCGATTCCTGAGCTCCTGCCATTTGAGTTATATGTAGCCATTGTGGATCCTCCTTTAAGGGGGTAGCATAAGATCAAAAAGGAGAAAGGGAAGAGGGGAGGGATTGATGATTTTTTTTTAAATGTAAGAAATGACATGTACATTAGGGCTGGTGCAAGGTAATAATACCCAATTATGACACGTTAGTTGCAATGAAATTCTGGAAAAACAGAAATATTATCATGAAAATCAATTATTAGAGGTACCTACAAAACTTTTTCCGATTAGGTGTAAAAAGATGAAACGTAGAAAAACGGATGACCTTATGGAATATATAATCTTTATTTATGGAAAAGTCGTATAACCACCCCAAAAAGTCATTGTTCGAAGATTGGTATGTTATTTTTTTTCTAAAACATAATGCACATGTTTTTGTTGAGCCACCTATTTGCTATGTAAATTTTCAATTTATGAGAAAAAAAATATGTAGAGGCGTAGGAAACAGAAAAACTTGTGAGGGGCTATTTTTCCAAAATTTTAAAAGTCAATTTTATATTTTTTTTAAATTTCCGAAGTCAGTGAAGCCCTAAAATGACATGGTCAATTTTCGAACCACCATATCATGGTCTAAAAATAATCAAAATGCATTTTTGTTTTATAAGGGTTGTAGGTATTTTCGTGCTCTTATGTGGGTTCTTTTTCATTTTCGAAATAGGTAAGCCAATAAAAAGTTATAGGCCAAATAAATGACCTATGTTTTTTACGAATTTGACATGAGTGAAGTTTAAAATGAATTAAAAATAGAGAACAACGACAGATCTATTAAAAAATTATATATTTGGAATCTGCGCACAGAGCTCGACAAGTGTGTGCAATTTCATCTGCAGTACACTCGTGGAGCTTATGCAGAACTAGATGTGAAAAACAGGAAGTTGCGGCATTTGATGTGTTCTTCCATAAATCATAGATAAATCAGACCGAGCCTAAAGGTGTAGTACGAAGCTAATTCCAAGCCTGCAAGGGCGCCAAAAACAATTTGAATTCATACACGCGTGCACACAAAGAGGCGTGCACGCGTCCATGGAAGCGCGCATGTGTAGTTAACAACGCGCACGCGTAGGTGCGCGTATGCGTTCATGTAATTTATTTTGTCACGAGGATACATAAAGTTGATGAAGATGTGATGATGAAGAAGATGACGATGATGGAGATGTTGATGAGGAAGGGGGAGATGACAATGATGATTAAGATGTTGATGAGGAAGGGATAGATGACAATGATGATGAAGATGTTGCTGTTGATGATGATGATGATGAGATGATGTTGATAATGGTGATGAAGATGATGATGATGATGATGATGAGATGATGGTGAAAATGGTGATAAAGATGATGATGAAGATAATGGTGGTGATGATGGTGATAAGGATGATGATCATGATGGTGATGAAGATGATGATGATGATGATGAGATGAGGATGATGATCATGATGGTGATGAAGATGATGATGATGATGATCATCATCATCATCATCATCATCTTCATCATCATCATCACCATCATCATCGACATCGTCATCATCATTGTCATCTCCCCCTTCCTCATCAACATCTCCATCATCGTCATCTTCTTCATCATCACCATCTTCTTCATCAACATCATCATCATCTTCATCACCATCATCATCTTCATCAACATATTCATCTCCATCATCATCATCTTCTTCATCCTCATCACCATAACCATCATCATCATCTTCATCATCATCATCATCATCATCATCATCGTCATCATCAACACCATCATCATCATCGTCACCACCCTCTTCTTCCTCATCATCATCAACATCTAGGTCATCATCTTGATCGTCAACGTCAGATCAACATCATCATTATCATCCTCATCATCACCATTGATGTTGATGATGATGAAGATGATGATGATGATGTTGATGATGAGTATGATGACCATCAACATCATCATCATCTTCATCATCGTACTCATATTCATCATCATCCACCACCACCATCATCATCATCATCATCATCTTTGTCATCACCCTCTTCCTAATCAACATCTTTGTCATCATCATCATCACGATAGGAAGATGATGACAAAGATGTCAATGACGAAGGTGGCAATGATGAGTATGATGAGGATGATGATGATGATGATTATGATGACAAAGACAATGATGATCATGACCATGATCATATGATGATGATGATGATGGTGAGGATGATGAAGATGGCGATGATGATGACTAATGAAGATGATGATGACGAATATGATGATTTTGATGGTCATGATGATGATGATTATCATATTCATCGTACTCGTATTCATCATCATTGTACTCGCATTCATCATCATCCACCATCATCATCATCATCATCAACATCATCATATCATCATCATCTTCATCATCCTCATCATCATCCGCGTCCTCACAATGACGATGATGATGATCATGATGAGGAAGTTGATGATGATGATCATGTTGTTGATGATGATGAAGATGATGATGATGTGCTGCATATTCCTCATCATCATCACCATCATCATCATCATCTCCAAATTAGTCGTCATCATCATCGTAGTCATATTCATCATCATCATCTCCAAATTAGTCGTCATCAACAGCGTAGTCATATTCATCATCATCTTCGTCGACGACAATGATACGAAGATGTCAATGATGATGATCATTATGATACGAAGATGTCAATGATGATGATGATGATACAAAGATGATGACGAAGATATCGATGATGATGATGATTATGAGGAAGATGGTGATGACGAGTATGATGACGAAGATGAAGATGACTAAATTATGATGACGAAGACATTGATGATCGTGACCACAATCATATGACGACAATGATGATGATGAGGATGATGTTGATGATGATGATGAATATGATGATTTTGATGATGATCATATTCATCATCATCATCATCATCTCCATCATCGTACTCATATTCATCATCATCCACCATTTTCATCATCATCACCATCACCATCATCATCGTCGTCATCATCATCATCATCATCATCATCCTTGTCCTCACAATGATTATGATGATGGTGATGATGAAGTTGATGATCATGATCATGGTGTTGATGATGATGAAGATGATGATGATGAAGATCGCTGGAAAAAGAAGATGATCACGATGATGAGGATTATGTGCTGCATATTCGTCATCATCTTCATCATCAACATCATCATCATCTACATTAGTCATCATCACCATCTTCATCGTCATTTTGATCAACATCATCATCCCCGTCATCATCATCCCCATCCCCACAATGATGATGATGATGACTAATGAAGATGAGTATGATGACGAATATGATGTTTTTGCTAATGATGATCATCATCATATTCGTCATCAACATCATCATGTTCATCATCGTACTCGTGTTCATCATCATCCATCGTCATCATCATCATCGTCATCATCATCATATCATCATCAACTTCATCATCCGCGTCCTCACAATGATGATGTTGATGATGATGACGAGGAAGTTGATGATGACGATCATGGTGTTGATGATGATGATGTGCTGCATATTCCTTATCATCTTCACCATCATCATCATCGTCATCATCATCATCATCATCTCCAAATTAGTCATCATCATCATCATACTCATATTCATCATCATCATCTTCGTCGATGATGGTGATACGAAGATGTCAATGATGATGATGATGATACGAAGATGATGATAAAGATGTCAATGATAATGATGATTAGGAGGAATATGGCGATGACGAGTATGATGACGAAGATGGAGATGACTAAATACAGTGATGACGAAGACAGTGATGATCGTGACCATGATCATATGATGACGATGGTGATGATGATGATGAAGAGTATGATGATTTTGATGATGATCATATAGTTGATGTTGATGATCATGTTGTTGATGATGATGAATATGATGATGATGTGCTGCATATTCCTCATCATCATCATCATCATCATCATCATCATCATCATCTCTAAATTAGTCATCATCATCATCGTACTCATATTCATCATCATCCACCACCACCACCATCATCATCATCATCATCATCATCTTCGTCGACAATGATGATACGAAGATGTCAATGATGATGATGATTATGATACGAAGATGTCAATGATGATGATGATGATGATATGAAGATGTCAATGATGATGATGATGATACGAAGATGATGACAAATATGTCAATGATGATGATGATTAGGGGAAGATGGAGATGACGAAGATGAAGATGACTAAATACAGTGATGACGAAGACAGTGATGATCATGACCATGATCATATGATGACAATGGTGATGATGATGACTAGTGAAGATGATCATGATGAATATGATGATTTTGATGATGATCATATTCATCATCATCATCATCATATTCTTCATCATCGTACTCATACTCATCATCATCCACCATCGTCTTCATCATCACCATCATCACCATCATCCTCATCATCATCCGCGTCCTCACAATGATGATGATGACGATGATGATGATGAGGAAGTTGATGATGATGATCATGGTGTTGATGATGATGAAGATGATGGTGAATATGATCATGATGATGAGGATGATGTGCTGCATATTCGTCATCATCTTCATCATCAACATCATCATCATCTCCATTATTCATCATCACCATATTCATCGTCATTGCCATCATCATCATCATCATCGTCCCCACAATGATGATGATGATGAAGATGGTGATGATGATGACTAATGAAGATGAGTATGATGACGAATATGATGTTTTTGTTGATGGTGATGATGATCATATTCGTCATCAACATCATCATCTTCATCATCGTACTCGTATTCATCATCATCCATTGTCATCATCATCATCATATCATCATCATCTTCATCATCCTCATCATCATCCGCGTCCTCACAATGATGATGATGATGATGATGATGACGAGGAAGTTGATGATGACGATCATGGTGTTGATGATGAGGAAGATGATGATGATGTGCTGCATATTCCTCATCATCTTCACCATCATCATCATTGTCATGATCATCATCATCATCTCCAAATTAGTCATCATCATCATCTTCGTCAATGATGGTGATACGAAGATGTCAATGATGATGATGATTATGATACGAAGATGTCAATGATGATGATGATGATACGAAGATGATGACGAATATGTCAATGATGATGATGATTAGGAGGAAGATGGAGATGACGAAGATGAAGATGACTAAAGATAGTGATGATGAAGATAGTGATGATGAAGACAGTTATTATCGTGACCATGATCATATGATGATGATGGTGATGATGGTGATGATGGTGATGATGATGACTAGTGAAGATGATGATGACGAATATGATGATTTTGATGATTATCATATTCTTCATCATCATCATCATCTTCTTCATCATCATCCACTATCGTCGTCATCATCACCATCATCACCATCATCATCCTCATCCTCACAATGATGATGATGATGATGATCACTATGAAGATGGTGATGATGACCATGTTGTGGATGATGATGAAGTTGATGATGAAGAAGATGATGATGAAAATGATGAGGATGATGAGTATGACGTGCTACATATTCGTCATGATCATCATCATCAACATCATCATCATCATCATCTCCATTAGTCATCATCACCGTCTTCATCATCATCATCATCATCCACCTAGAAGCATTATTCTTGATGTAATACATATGTTTATAATTCAAAATTAAATTAATGTTTTGAAATTAAAATACATATTTGTAAATATACCCCTAAACCCCTAAACACCTAGAAGCACTTAAATGCACATAGGGATTATGGGTTAGAAGAGGTCCTAAAGGATTTTATGGGGGAGGGGCTCTAGGAATAACCCGACACATTTATATCTCTTGGGTAATAAATGCATTGAACGTTACCCACCAAACAATACAACGTTCAGAATGGATGCGCACGCGCTATATGCACGTGCACGTCCCTGTTGAAGATAAAATTTAGAAAATCAACTACGTTCTTTCTCCCGCAATTTTTTCCTCATTTTCACGTTCTCTTCGCTGGTTTCATGCACAGTCCGACAAGCATTTTAAATGGTAGATTGAATTCATACACCATTTGGTGCTTCCTTGACCATTTGGATAGAATACAAAACATTTTGGGCTCTATTTTGGCTCCTTGGATTGAATACACACCTCTTGGGCTCTATTTGGATCAATCAAGTGAATACACAACAGTTGGACTCTATTTGGCACCTTGGATTGAATTCTCATGCTACTTGGACACACATGAAGTCTTCTTACATATAGTGGACACATCAAAAGAGCATTTGACATTTGAGACAAAGAGCAATCATAATCCTTGAGGTAGGTGATAATTTTATCTTGTTAAATGTAGTTTAGTCTTCATTCACTTGTTTGAATGGCATCTATTTTGTTTTTTCCTCATGAATTGTATGATAGATCTATTTTAGTTTTCTTAATCTTCAACATAGACAATAAAAACATCTTACCAAAAAAAACTACAAAATGCACCAAGCAATGCTTTCAAGCTTTCATGAAGATAATAAAAAAAAATTACTTGCATCACCACCAATAACATTTCATAATCACATTCTTCCATCTAGTAGACAAACATTTGTTGAATTCCTCATGGTTTCACTACAACAACTCACACAAACACCTAGAGAATTGAAAACTCTTAGTCTTTTGGGGCTATTTTCCCTCATAGGGAAGTTTCTCCTACTAACATCCCATAACACCATTCAATACCATCCAATACCATCCTACCGAGTTCCTAGAGGTGTCGTTGCAGTTATATGTAGGGAATTCCCAATAGCTTTTAAGATTATATGAAAACATTCTCACTAGATGTTGTACATAATCAATTGCTACATCGAGCTTTAATAATCATGTGCACATCGAGTTTTAATATCTTATTTGTTGTTCATTCTTACAGCGGTGATTTTTTTTTTCTTTAAATGCATTGAATATGGGCAACAGATGTAATAATAAAAGAACGTCTAGAAGGACGGCACTGCCCCCTGAAAAGGCCCATGAGATAAGAGAAAAGGCTAGGTTGTACATGCAAAACCGTAGAAAGCAAAATGTTAGTGCCTTAGATCCATCAACAAGCAATGACGAAGTGGTTGAAGCCAATCAAATGTTTCCTAATGTCGAGTATGAAGGGATGGACGTTGAACACGTTCTTAATTGGAAACCACACACACATGCAGAACACACATGCAGAGCACAAACATGCAGAACACACTCCCTTGTGGGAGCAAGTTGTGAACGAAGTGCCACAACAAGCCGTTGATGGGACTCATACTTCTTTGCCGACTCCCTCGCCTCGACTATCAAGCAGACGATGGAGAACTCCCAGATGTATTCATGTGGATGAAAGTTCATTTTCAGGACTTGAAGGTAAGATTCCAAAACGCACTATTGATTTCCATTGTAGCAAGATAACGAAAGAATTTTTTGAATCCAAAACTGATGCAGCAAAATGTCAATTGTTTCTTGCTTTGTTAAAATCACATTGTCTAGTGGATGTTAGGAGAATTTTGAGCATAAAGGTAGTTAGAAGTTCAGATGTCAACAATCATGTTGTTAGAAATTTACAATCTGCATTTAATTTGATTGGAAAAACTTCTCATACAAAATATTTTAATGCGGCCTGTCATGTACTGTCGGAATCGATTGTAGACAAATCCACAAGGAAACGTCACCTACTATCACACACATGTAAAATATTTAAAGTAGACAAAAATACTCTTCAAAAGTATTCTTCCATTAGAGAAAAACTTGAGACCTCAGGCGAAAAAGATTGTTGGGCCTTTGTTGGTAGGGTACCTCATTCAGACATGAAGCTCATTGATGCTGTTAAAGAACTAGTGCAGAAGTTTTGGCATGATAACACTAGACCGTCATCGAATCAAAGAGATGTTTTAAAGTTGATAAAATGTGTTAGGGGGGGTGAACCCCATGTCAAGCACTTCCTTGACACGACACAAATGGAACTCTACGAGAGGTTCAAGAATGAGCACACACAATTGAACTTGGGCCAAAGGTCCTTTGAAAAATGCAAACCCTGGTATGTTAAAATTTGCAATGATCGCAATACATGTTGTTGCAGATACCATGTATAATTTGAGTACTTTTATGATACATATAGACATATATTTTTTGATTTGCATACTAACATTATGTAGGATTTCCCATCGTTACAACCACCGAATGCATCCAGAGAATTTACACATAGCATAATGTGTCCAAGATCTGAAGGACAAAAATATTATAAAAGATCATGTTTATATGGGATGTGTTCCAGTTGCAGTGGATTTGCATTATTGAGCCCTTGCATCCATGCAACTGCAGAGCACACATTTGGGAGGATGTCAATAGAAATGCATAACTTCCAGTACATAACATATCAAGTAGATAGTTTGAAGGAAAGCAAAAAAATTGCATTGGTGAAGTCACAGGTAATCTAAGTTTGCATACTTTCATACTGTACATGTTGAATTTGTACATATATATTAACATTGAAAATGTCATGTTGTATTAATGCCCTGGGTTTTGTGGCACCAGGTACAAATTTGCAATTTCATGAAGGAATTCTACCAAAAGACTGAGCAGTATGTACAGCATGTCCATGTAGCACGATGGCAGGATGAACAGTACAGACAGTGCAGGGACACCTTCCCCAATGGCACAATATTGTCGGTTGTGGACTTTGCTAAAAACTAGACCCTGCAGCCACAGAATGAGTTTCAAAGTCAATACTACCATTCAAACCAATTTAGCATAATGGTCCATATCACGTATAGGCACGTGCCGGAGAGTAGCAACGACAGGAGGATAATATTGAAAGAGACCAACTTCTACATCAGTGACGACAGGTGCCATGACCTGCATTACGTGCAACATTGCTTCAAAATTTTCTATGATCAGCTAAAGGAGAGAGGTATACAGATGGATCGGCATTGGATATGGTCAGATGGTTGTGCAGGCCAATTCAAAAATGCACGTGTATTCCAGTGGTTGAGTATTTTTCACAAGACTTGTGATGTGCTGCATGTGTGGAACTATTTTGAGATCGGTCATGGAAAGGGAGAGCACGATGGTGCTAGGGCATGTCTCAAAACTACCCTACGAAGGGAAGAGATGAGGTGCACGAGAAACCCTCATATTCGGGATGCATAAACCATAGTTCAATGGTGCCCTGCAAAAATGTCAGATCGAACCATGGAGCAACACATACCAATAGGTAGAGGACATGTTGTTAGAAATTTCTGGCATGTAGTTGATATAGACCGATCGCGTTCTTATAGTTGCAATACTGTGCAAGGAACTCGTGGATTTCATTCGGTTTGAAGCTCAAACAACCCCTTATTTTAAATATGGACGCAAAAAATTGCTTGCTTATGTGGGCCTTGCAGCAGTTGTGAATGGGATGAATGCGAATCAATGGATTGGGTTGATGAATGGGATCATGTATCACTTGCAGTGGACCCACGTGCAGTTGTTGAAACAATCCAGTTAGAGGAAGGCCAGTCCTCTATTTCAAATGAATATGATCATATATCTTATCTAATACAGCCAGGTAAACATTTCTGCATGCATATCCCGGTTCCCTCCTTGTTTATATGTAATTATCCAAGTTATCAAACCACTACTTGTTGGAATATGATCGTAAAATGCATCTTTGTAGGACACATCTACACAGTTGTCGCCCCGACAGACAGTGAAATTGGGATGAATTATTGGTTGGCACGATGCATCCAGGGGAAGCAAACCCTCCTCGCATCATTAACGGATAGTGAAGGAATTACCTTTCCCACTGGCTCGATGGTTGTTCAAGGGGAATATCTTACAATGGATGGAAAGGGACCAAAGAGCAATGGCTACACATACACGGATTATAGACCAAGGTCATGGGTGTATCAATTTACGCACTTGATCGTTGGTACAAACATCCAACCACATACAATGTCAACGAAGTCATCAAACAAGGTACGCTACTTACTACCTCATGCAGAGCACGAGAGGTTGTCTGAGACAGTAAAAAACCGAGAGGATCCAAAAGGCCTAATTGATTGAAGTACATAGTATAGTAATGATGTGATTGTTTATTCATGCATGTCCAAATTTATTCATGTTAGATAGTTTATTTGATATCGTTATCTTATATCGTTTATTTGATGTTTGAGTTATCATTAAGTTATGATTTATAGCCATGTGATTGTTTATTCATGCATGATCAATGTTATTCATGTTAGATAGGAATTTGATATCATTATCTTATATCGTTTATTTGATGTACATGAGTTATGATTAAGTTATGATTTATGTGAATATGTATGTGGTTCATGTGATGCAACAACTTCCATATTGTCCTGAGCTACTTCATCATCTCCTTGAGCAAATTTGATGGTCAAATGCATAGAGATCTTCTAGACTCTTAGATATGTATCCTAACAATTTATTTTAAAACATGCTCATTTATGGTTGAAGATTGATGCTTGATTCCTATAAAAAACCACTTAGATACATCATCTCCATCATCATCATCATCTTCATCATCATAATCATCTTCTTCTTCTTCATCATCATCATCTTCATCACCATCACCATCGTCATCAACGTTTTCATCTTCATCATCATCACCATCTTCATCATCATTGTCATCTCTAGGTCCCTCACCAAGATATCCATCATCTTCATCATCATCAACATCATCATCATCATATCCATCATCTTTATCATCATCATCACCATCACCATCATCATCAACACCTTCACCATCATCACCATCTTCATCATCATCACCATCTTCATCATCATTGTCATCTCTAGGTCCCTCGTCACCATCTTCATCATCATCACCATCTTCGTCATCGTGGTCATCTCTAGGTCCCTCATCACCGTCTCCATCATCATCACAATATTCATCATCATCATCATCTTCTTCATCACCATCGCCATCACCATCTTAGCCTTCATCAGTTAGCCGCTAGCCACAAGTCCCCGGGGGAGGATTTTGCAAAGTTGACCCCCGTGTGCAAAAATTGCACACTCCCTCACTGAGCAAAACCTTAGTTTCCAAGATGGACCTACAAGGTGACACCCGGGCCATGGGACCGGAGGGGAGGGGCACCCCTAGCACTATCCCGATGTCCTGAATCCAACGGAGTCAACGCTTTGTCGATCGGAGCCATGATCGTCGTTCTATGGATTGCTCCATCTCGCATCCGAAAGGCCTTCAGGGACACCTGCTGGATACCTGCCGGAGGCATAGAACTCCAACCGTGCAACATAACTGGGTTTCGACGAGTCCTACAAGTGTGTCTAGGGAGGTTCTGGCTAGGGACGCTAGCCACAAGTGCTCGAGGGAGGATTTTGCAAAGTTGACTCCCCTATGCAAAAATTGCACACTCCCTCATTGAGCAAAACCCTAGTTTCCAAGATGGACCTACAAGGTGACACCCAGGCCATGGGATCAGAGGGGAGGGGCACCCCTAGCACTATCATGATGTCCTAAATCCAATGGAATCAACGGTTCATCGATCGGAGCCATGGTCGTCGTTCTATGGCTCGCTCTGTCTTGCATCTGAAAGGCCTTCAAGGACACATGTTGGATACCTGCCGGAGGCATAGAAATCCAACCATGCAATAGAACCGAGTTCCAGAAAGTCTTGCAAGTGTGTCTAGGGAGGTTATGGTTGGGGATGCTAGCCACAAGTTCCCGGGGGAGGATTTTGTAAAGTTGACCCCCGTGTGCAAAAATTGCACACTCCCTCGCTGAGCAAAACCCTAGTTTCCAAGATGGACTTACAAGGTGACACCCAAGACATGGGATCAGAGGGGAGGGGCACCCCTAGCACTTTCCCGATGTCCTAAATCCAATGAAGTTGACGGTTTTTTTATCGGAGCCACGGTCGTCCTTCTATGGCTCGCTCCGTCTCGCATCCAAAAGGCCTTTAGGGACACCTGCTGGATACCTCCTGGAGGCATAGAATTCCAACCGTGCAACATAACCGGGTTCCGGCGAGTCCTACAAGTGTTTCTAGGGAGGTTCTAGCTGGGGACGCTAACCACAAGTGCCCGAGGGAGGATTTTTCAAAGTTGACCCCCATGTGCAAAAATTGCACACTCCCTCACTGAGCAAAACCTTAGTTTCCAAGATGGACCTACAAGGTGACACCCGGGCCACGGGACCAGAGGGGAGGAGCACCCCTAGCACTATCCCAACATCCTGAATCCAATGGAGTCTATGGTTCATTGGTCGGAGCCACAGTCATCGTTCTATGGCTCGCTCCGTCTCGCATCCGAAAGGCCTTCAGGGACACCTGCTGGATACCTGTCAGAGGCATAGAACTCAAACCGTGCAATAGAACCGGGTTGTGGGAAGTCCTGCAAGTGTGTCAAGGGAGGTTCTGGCTGGGGATGCTAGCCATAAGTGCCCGAGGGAGGATTTTGCAAAGTTGACCCCCGTGTGCAAAAATTGCACACTCCCTCACTGAGCAAAACCCTAGTTTCCAAGATGGACCTACAAGGTGACACCAGGACCATGGGACCAGAGGAGAGGGGCACCCCTAGCACTATCCCGATGTCCTAAATCCAACAGAGCTGACAGTTTGTCGATCGGAGCCACAGTCGTCATTCTATGGCTCGTTCTGTGTCGCATCCAAAAGGCCTTCAGGGACACCCGCTGGATACCTGCCAGGGCATAGAACTTCAACCGTGCAACAAAACCTAGTTCCGGGGAGTCCTGCAAGTGTGTCTAGGGAGGTTCCAACTAGAACATATAGATCTTAATAGGATTTATGCAATCTTTTTTTTATGAGGAATTGACCTTAGAACTTCTCGTAGCAATGACAATGAATCCTTCATTTTGCACTTGTTAGCAGAAGAAGATCAATTTTCGACAAAACAATGTAGTTATTACATGTGGAGGCAGCAGTTTCCCATGGAAAATGAGTATAGGGTTGAGCAGATGAAAGATGTTGGGAAATGGGCTATTGCATTAGCTTTTCCGATAGGAAAGCGGTTTACAGAAGGAAATATGGTGGCTGTAGGTATCATTAGCTTTTATTGCTGAAAAATGGAAGGGATTTTCAAGTCACCTGCAAAACTCTCCTTTGTTGAAATATCTAAGTTCTTCCAACAACATCGATTTGGCTAGTGTATCAAATGTTGCCGTCCACACCAAAATTTATCTTTCGTCAAAGGAGTTGCACATATTATGGCTAACCAAATGGTCTCGGGAGATTGGAAGTGCCGGCAAATATTCTTCCATGCCTGAATCTACCCAGAAGGCAATTATAAATTTAGATCCTCGAGAATGCCTGAATATGCCCAAAAGGAAATTATAAATTTAGATCCTCGAGAAGTTGAGAAACTGTATGAGTGGTTGAATCAGTATCCTAAAATTACAGAGCTTTCTATCTCAAAGTTTGTTGAGCGGCTCCTGGATGCAGTATCAGACTCAACTGTTAAATTTTGAGCATTAATTCACAATACTCTTGGATCTTTACTGAGAGAATAACATATACAGTATATCAATGCATAACAATCACAATAAGCATCACAAGCATCACAAGAATCAAAAGCATGAGAGACATGAGACATAGAGTTTCCGTGGGGAAAACCCTAAGGTGAAAAACCCCACAACTTCCTCAGAGATAGAGAGATCAATGGCTCAACCAAAGTACAACCAAAATACACTGAGATAGTCTCCTAGTAGCAAATGATCCTCCTCCTCACTAGTGCGCCACTTTTCTGAATGAGAGAGATACACTTTTCCAAATGATCTAAATAGAGATCACCTGATCTCTATTTATACTAACATGTTTTCCTAGTGACCTTATGGGGCCGACTTGTCTAGCTAGGTACATCCACATTATAATATATATATTTCAGGGCCGACCCCACACATGGTGGTCTAATAACCCATCGGCAAGTACACACACTTGCGACACTTCCTTATAGAGGAATAACACATCTCTTATAAGGGTACAATAAATATATATAAAATACATAGATGAAATACATTTCGAAGTTACATATACATCAACACTCCCTCTTAACTAGGAAGGTATTTCTCGACACAGTTCTGCTAGACAAGTCTTCTTCTCGGGATCATCGTCATCATCATCGTCACTGCTGCTGCTATCTCAACCAATCTCTGACTCTACTCATCATAGGAAGTTCTACAGAGCTAGTCCTTTTTCATACTAGATGTAGGCCCACCACCTACAGGTCTTCGTCATCACTGGCCATACTATGGAATCCTCAGAACTTATTACGTGCATCAAAAAACCTCGAAAGAGCATCCCAGGTTGTTACGAGCACACGACTCTACCTATAGGATCTCCCAGGGCCATATTATATGTGACCTCACCACAAAACCTCGCAAGAGCATCCCAGGCTATTACGAGCACACAACTCTACCTATAGGATCTCCCAAGGACAGATTATATGTGGTCACCACAAAACCTCGCAAGAGCATCCCAGGCTATTACGAGCACACAGCTCTACGTATAGGATCTCCCAAGGACAGATTATATGTGGTCATGGAAAAACCTCGCAAGAGCATCCCAGGACTTATTACGGGCACACAGCCCAACCTATTGGATCTCCCAGGGACATATTATATGCCATACGACAAAACCTCAAAAGAGCATCTACCAGATATCCCAGGGCTAGATTATATGCCATAGGCAAAACCTCGAAAGACTATCTACAGATCTCCCAGGGCCAAATTATATGTCCTCCCAGAGCAAAACCTCGAAAGAGCATTTGCTAGATATCCCAGGGCCAAATTATATGCCATAGGAAAAACCTTGAAAGACTATCTACAAATCTCCCAGGGCCAAATTATATGCTTATCTACACAAACTGATCCACGGCCATAGAGTATCAACCTAATACTCACCATACATCATCCTGATGTACACATGATCATCCTGATCATCATCACTGCAACATCCTGATGCATGTCATCTGGAGCAACATCCTGAAGCTCGTCATCCATGATCATCCTGATCATACAATGCATCTACCTGATGCATACCAAGTATCTTCCTGATATATATCATCATACATGATCCACCTGATCATACAGTGTATCCACCTGATACAAATACAAATACATGATACATATCACCATACATGATCCACCAGATCATACAATGTATCCACCTGATACATATACAGATACATGGTCCAAGCATCCAACATGATGCATATACAAAATACATACAAATGATCCTACTGATCATATCCATCATCCAACATCATGCGTACATACATATAAATGATCCAACTGATCATATCCAGCATCCAACATGATGCATACATACATATAAATGATCCAACTGATCATATCCAGCATCCAACATGATGCGTACATACATATACATAGAAATGATCCAACTGATCATACAAAGCAGAAACAAGAACATCATCCTGATGCTCATCATCCAGTGCTTACATCCACAGCCATGTGAAGGATCCTCCTTCCAAAATGCTTGGAATGGATTCAGCAAATGTGTCCATCACTTCTTCCTCGAAGTGTCATCAATCTGAAGAACGCCAAGCCTCTCCCTAAAGTACTCGAACTTCACCCTGGCTAGTGGCTTCGTTGGAACATCTGCAATCTGCTCATCCGTCGCAACATACAGGAGCTTCACAACTCCTCTCTACACCATATCCCCGATATAGTGATATTTGATCTCTATGTGTTTCGACCTGTCATGAAACACTGGGTTCTCGTACAGCTTCACACAACTTTGGTTATCATAGAAGATACCAGTAGCATCCAACGCAAGATCAAATAACTCAGATAGTAGCTTCCATAGCCATACTGCATCATAACTAGCTGAACAGGCTACAACATACTCTACCTCAGCTGTACTCAATGCTACGCAAGACTGCTTCCTGCTAAACCAAGAGATCACACCTGATCCCATACTGAAGCAGCACCTAGATGTGCTCTTCCTATCTGCGGCACTGCCAACTCAATCTGAATCAACATGACCCTACAGGTTAAACTTTTGATTTGCCTCATACTTGAGCCCATAATCCACTGTACCCTTCAGGTACCTCAGAACATGCTTTACAGCAACCAGGTGAACACTCCTTGGATCTATCAGGAACTGACTCAATGTGTTCACTGCAAAGCAAATATCTGGTCAGGTACATCAAGGACCCAATCATCTGATGATACATAGAGACATCAACCAGCTCAGATGAAGCATCACATAGAAGCTTCAGATTCGATGCCATAGGTGTGGCCATGGCCTTGAAATCCATCATCTCGAATCTCTTCAGGATATCTACTGTGTACTTCCCTTGACCAAGGAAGATCCGACCTACACTCTGCCACACCTCCATACCTAGGAAATAATGCATCATTCCCAAATCTTTCATATCGAACTCAGCAGCAAGCTTCCTCTTCATATCTGCAATCAATCTGTCATCTCCTGTTACAAATAAGTCATCCACATACAGGAGTAGAATCATAGGATTCCCTTCCTCAACCTTGTAGTAGAGGTTGGAATCTGCTTTACTCTTGGTAAAGCCCAAACTAGATAGGAAACTGTCCATCCTACCATACTAGGTTCTGGGAGCTTGTTTCAAGCCATACAAGGATTTCTTCAATCTACACACATGTGACTCCCTGTCAGGTCTTGGGACTGCATCCCAAACATCTTCTTCATGATCGACGGATCATGGCATTCCATTTCTTCATCCCAGATCCTGGGAACTTCAATATCTTCAATAGATATCTTTGTTGCTGGAACAAATGTTGTAGTCCTTCTTTTGTAGGTGAAGATATACGGTCTTTCCTACAAAACAAGTTAAATTGCATGATTAGAAACATCTCATAATTTTCAGAACAAATTCTTTACACATAAAGAAATATGTCATGCAATCATGCAATTATCTTAGCCAATGCTTCAATACAACATTTATCCATGTTCCACAACTTTCTAGATGCCTTCCAGTCTCTACCAGAACATTGTTAAGAGTTTTCACTACTCCCAACATGTCAGCAAAGAGGTTTCATTCTAGATAAGTAGCACTGGAATGTTGTACAGTGACATAGGCCACTTACCCATCACATGCATATTAGTAGTATACTATTCATTAATGCAATCATTCTAATATGCACAATACATCTCCTAAGTCTAGGAACATAAGTATAATATTATTTAAACAAAATAGGCAAGAAATGATAATTGAAATACTTATCTTTGTTTGTTTGTTGGGTGGACTCCCTCTGAGTCTTCGCTTCCTGGCAGGATCTGCTGAAGTAGCTTCTTCTACACCTTTCTATTATGGAATGTAGGAAGATGGTCAACTCCCTCTGAAAATCCGCATCCTTGCAGGAGCTACTGGAGTGTTCTCCCTCTTGATCTTTGCTTCCTGGATTACATGTCCTTGAACTTATATTCATCCTTGCTGACATCAATCTTCTTGAACCCTGGAAAGCATAATCTGTAAGCCTTCGAGCTTTCACTGTAACCCACAAAGATACCCTTCTTTCCTGAAGGATCTAGTTTAGTCCTCTTTTCCTTTGGGACATGAGTGTATACTGGACAACCAAATATTCTGAGATGGTTGACTTCAGGTTTCTTACCAGAAAAGACCTCTTCTAGTGTTTTGTTGTCCAATATCTTGTGGGGTGTTCTGTTCTACACATATACAGCTATTCTAGCTGCTTCTGCCCATAGATGCATAGGTAGATCCTAGTCATGCAGCATTGCCCTTGCTGCTTCCATGATAGTTATGTTCTTCCTTTCTGCAACTCCATTCTGTTGAGGATTATAAGGAGAAGTCAACTCCCTCTTAATCCCTGAATCACTATAAAGCTTCTTGAAGTCACCTGAGGTGAATTCTCCACCATTGTCAGATCTGAATGTTTTGATCTTCTTGTCAGTTTGATTCTCCATCAAGGTTTTGAATTCCTTGAACTTATCAAACACCTCATCTTTGTTCTTTAAGAAGTATACCCACGTCTTCTTGGAGAAGTCATCAATAAATGAGACATAGTAAACATACCCACTAAGAGAACTGGATGACAGAGGACCACATACATCTGAGTGGATGATTTCCAGGATATCCTTTGCCTTGCTTTCACTACTTGGGAAAGCCTTCTTAATGTTCTTACCTTTTGCACATCCTTTGCAAACACCTTCATGTTTGGTCTTGATTCAGGAAGACCCTCTACAGCCTTGCTTGCAATTGTAAGTGCCCGATAGTGCATATGAGCAAGTATTCTATGCCAAAGTTCACTTGGCTCCATGGATTCATGCACCATGGCATGTTCAGGTTGTCCCTTCAATTTATACAAACCTCCCTCTTTCTCTCCAATCACTACTGCATCATCTATGGTCTTTCCCTTTGGCCACATTAGGACTTGGCCATCCACAAATGCAACCCTCATACCTTTTGCATCCAATGCAGAGATGGAGAGTAAGTTCTTCTTGAGCCCAGGTACATAAAGGACTTCTTTCATCTTCAAAGATTTTCCAGAATCTAGGTTGTAGGAGGCTTCACCACTTCCTTTGATTGGGTATTGATAATCATCTCCAAGTTTCACCTTATGGGGTGATTCATGTTCAGATAGATTCACAAAAGATTCCTTAAACCCAGTCATGTGTTTGGAAGCCCCACTATCAATCAACCAATCATTACAACCATGGGAGATAGTACATGTGAGAGCAGAGATTAGAACATACTCTTCTTCACTTGATGAGTCATCATCACTACTTTCTGCCCTAGCCTTCTTGTTTGGAGGTTCATCATCCTCAGCAGCATGAGCATGGAACTTTCTTTTGTTGCCCTTCTTCTTCTTGCTAAAGTTGTTGTTATTATCCCTTTTGTTCTTGGGACAATCTGAAGCAAAGTGACCCTTCTCATTGCATGTGAAGCATCTTAGATCCTTCTTATTCTTTTGATAGGATCTTTTGTAGCGAGAGTGCTCCTTCTTGGGCTTGCTTCTTTTGGTGTGAGTTGCGAGAGCTTGATCTTCACCTCCCATCTTTTCCTCACGAGCTACAAGTCTAGCTTCTTCTTGAAAGCATTCCTCCCATAGTTTACTGAAAGAGATCAATTTCTTTCTTGCACAGATTCCTTGAATAAAGGAGTCCCATGACCTAGGTAGGCCATTCAGAGTGGTCATAACAACTTCACCATTGTCCACTACTTCATCCACAGCTTCAAGTTGCTCCTTGATCTAAGAGACCTTGGAGAAGTAAGATTGAATGGTTTCTCCATTCAACATCTTGACCCCCTTCAATTGATTCCGTAGAGTCATCTTTCGATTTATGTTCTTCCCTTCAAATAGCTTGGTCAAAGAGTCAAACATCTCCTTGGGTGTCTTTAGAGAAGACACATGGGGTATGAGATGATATTTGATAGAATCAGCAATGATTCTCTTTGCCTTGACCAAGTTCTTTTTATGCAATACCTTGGCCTCTTCATCCTCTAGGATAGGGATGTCTTCTTTTATATATGAGTCCAACTCATTCTCTTCCAGGATTAACCCAATCCTATACTTCCAAGCTCGGAAGTTATCATCCCCTTCAAGCTTATCCTCAAGCTTGGTGTGGTGAGACATCTTAAAGAGTACTTCAAATGAAAATAGAAAAGATTTAGGTCTTACCACTTGAAATGCTGAAAACTGGATCTGGTCTCGGATTAGGGTTTGTCGAAAAAACCCTAAAAATTCAAAATGTGAATTTCAAATTTTTGAAAGGATAGAAAGATGTGCCTTGATGAGCTGATTATCCTGGTGCATTCAGAATTTGAGATCAGCAAAGCTTTACCCTTCAGATTTGTCTTTTTGTCCTCCTGGGTTCACTAGGGAGAGTCATGAATTAGGGTTTGAGTTTCCCGGAGATCTACCCAGCCAAAAATCTTGATCCAAAGCTCTAAACTTCGATTTTTGCAAGGAGCTTCCAGCTGTCTCTTTCGATTCCAGAAATTCCTATTTTTGTGGAAACCCTAATTTTTAGGGCCAAATTTGAAAATGCTCGGAATTGAATTCGTATTGGACAGATAGATGCGCCTTTATGAGTAGAGTCAATCTAATATACTACTTTTCCAAAATATGTGGAGAGAAACCCAATAAACAAGAAACTCAAGTTTCCATCACTGCAAAATGTCTTCTTCTCAGGTTAGCTCTGATACATTGTTAAATTTTGAGCATTAATTCACAATACTCTTGGATCTTTACTGAGAGAATAACATATACAGTATATCAATGCATAACAATCACAATAAGCATCACAAGCATCACAAGAATCAAAATCATGAGAGACAAGAGACACGGAGTTTCTGTGGGGAAAACCCTAAGGTGAAAAACCCCACAACTTCCTCAGAGATAAAGAGAGCAATGGCTCAACCAAAGTACAACCAAAATGCACTGAGATAGTCTCCTAGTAGTAGATGATCCTCCTCCTCACTAGTGCGCCACTTTTCTGAGTGAGAGAGATACACTTTTTTGAATGATCTAAATAGAGATCACCTAATCTCTATTTATACTAACATGTTTGCCCAGTGACCTTATGGGGCCGACTTGTCTAGCTAGGTACATCCACATTATAATATATATATTTCAGGTCCGACCCCACACATGGTGGTCTAATAACCCATCGGTAAGTACACACACTTGCGACACTTGTCAATCCACATGACGACACTTCCTTATAGAGGAATAACACATCTCTTCTAAGGGTACAATAAATATATATAAAATACATAGATGAAATACATTCCAAAGTTACATATACATCAACATCAACAGACAGTAAACTTGTTATCACCACTAGAATGGCCCCGGGGTTTCAGCTAGGGGACCCCCCAAAGCGCCAATGGGCCATCCCCGGAGCTAGGGTTTTGCTCAGTGAAGGCCATTCCAAATTCGCTCAAGGGGGCCATTTCTCATCTGGAGGCCCCCGGGCATGCATGGCCACCGTGGATAGGTCCACTATGGCCATGTGGATCTGTGGGAGCTGACGAAATTCGAGTCCGCTTTCCAGTTTGGGTTCCATGGCCGTGGAGCAAATGCCCAAAGTGTCCCTGAATGGCCCCGGGGTGCCCAACTAGGATGCCTGTAGCACCCGAACCGTGGCTCGGTTCGCGAATCCATCGATTCCGGTGGGTTCGAGATGCCGGGTTTCAGTTAGGGGACCCCACACAGGGTGCCTCGAAGGCCCGAAAGCGGTGCCAATGGGCCATCCCCGAAGCTAGGGTTTTGCTCAGTAAAGGCCATTCCAAATTCGCTCAAGGGGGCCATTTCTCGTCCGGAGGCCCCCGGGCGTGCGTGGCCACCGTGGACAGGTCCACTATGGCCACGTCGATTTGTGGGAGCTGACATAATCCGAGTCCGCTCACCAGTTTGGATTCTGTGGCTGCGGAGCAAATGCCCAAAGTGTCCCTGAATGGCCCTGGGGTGCCCAACTAGGATTCCCATAGCACCCAAACCATGGCTTGGTTCATGAGTCTGTCGACTCCGGTGAGTCCGGGACATTGGGTTTCACTAGGGGACCCCCCAAAGCGTGCCTTGAAGGCCCGAAAGCAGTACCAATGGTACATCTCCGGAGCTAGGGTTTTTCTCAATGATGGCCCATTGGCACTGCTTCTGGGGACGGCCCATTGGCACTGCTTCCAGGCCTTCGAGGCACGTTGAGTGGGGTCCCCTAGCTGAAACCCAGTGTCCTGGACCCACCAGAGTCAACGGATTCATGAACCGATCCACGGTTCAGGTGCTAAAGGCATCCTAGTGGGGCACCCCGGGGCCATTCAGGGACACTTTGGGCATTTGCTCCGTGGCCACAGAACCCAAACCGGCAAGCGGACTCAGATTCTGTCAGCTCCCACAGGTCCATGTGGCCATAGTGGACCTATCCATGGTGACCACACATGCCCAGGGTCCTCTAGACTAGAAATGGCCCCCTTGAGCAAATTTGGAATGGCCTTCACTGAGCAAAACCCTAGCTCCGGGGATGGCCCATTGGCACCGCTTTCGGGCCTTTGAGGCACGCTTTGGGGGGGTCCCCTAGCTAAAACCCGGCATCCCAGACCCACCGGAGTCAACGGATTCGTGAACCAAGCCACGGTTCGGGTGCTATGGGCATCCTAGTTGGGCACCCCGAGTCCATTCAGGGACACTTTGGGCATTTGCTTTGTGGCCACGGAACCCAAACCGGCGAGCGAACTCAGATTCCATTGGTTAGAGTTAGAGTTAATGATGATGCCGAAGATGGTGATGTTGATGAAGACATTGATGATGATGGTGATGGCGATGGTGATGGTGATGGTGATGGTGATGGTGAAGAAGATGGTTTAGTGCTAGGGTTTGGGTGAGGGTTAGGGCTAGAGTTATAGAAGGAAATTGAGTTACGGTTAGAGTTAGAGTTAATGATGATGATGATGGTGATGGCGATGGCGATGGTGATGGTGGTGATGAAGGAGATGGTTTAGTGCTAGGGTTTGGGTGAGGGTTAGGGCTAGAGTTATAGAAGGAAATTGAATTAGGGTTAGAGTTAGAGTTAATGATGATGACGAAGATGGTGATGATGATGAAGATATTGATGATGATGGTGTTGGTGATGGTGATGAGGGACCTAGAGATGAAAATGATGATGGAACCTAGATATGACAATGATGATGAAGATGGTGATGTTGATGAAGGCATTGATGATGATGGTGATGGTGATGGAGATGGTGATGAAGATGATGGAGATGGTTATATGGTGGCGACGGTGACGAGGGACCTAGAGATGACAATGATGACGATGATGATGATGATGATGAAGATGGTGATGATGATGAAGGCGTTGATGATGATGGTGATGGTGATGAAGATGATGATGATGATGATGAGGATGATGATGGAGATGTTGGTGATGATGAAGATGGTGATGATGATGAAGATGATGAAGATGATGGAGATGGTGATGATGGTGGCGATAGTGATGAGGGACCTAGAGATGACAATGATGATGGAACCTAGAGATGACAATGATGATGGAGATGGTGATGATGATGAAGGCGTTGATGATGATGGCGATGGTGATGGATATGGTGATGAAGAGGATGGAGATGGTGATGATGGTGGCAACGGTGATGAGGGACCTAGAGATGACAATGATGACGAAGATGGTGATGATGATGAAGATGGTGATGATGATGAAGGCGCTAATGATGATGGCGATGGTGATGAAGATGATGAGGATGATGATGAGGATGATGATGAGGATGATGATGATGATGATGGAGATGTTGGTGATGATGAAGATGATGATGATGATGATGATGGAGATGGTGATGATGGTGGCGACGTGATGAGGAACCTAGAGATGACAATAATGATGAAGATGGTGATAATGATGAAGGCATTGATGATGATGGCGATGGTGATGGAGATGGTGATGAAGATGATGGAGATGGTGATGATGGTGGTGATGGTGATGAGGGACCTAGAGATGACAATGATGATGAAGATGGTGATGATGATGAAGATGGTGATGATGGTGAAGGCGTTGATGATGATGGTGATGGTGATGAAGATGATGATGATGATGATGATGAAGATGGTGATGATGATGGAGACAGTGATGAGGGACCTAGAGATGACCACGATGACAAAGATGGTGATGATGATATTAGATGCAGTGATCATAATCATCATGGGGAGAATTTTTTTATCAAATGCCACACAATCATAGTTGTAATAACCATAGTCACAGTCCCAAAGTTGCATAATTGAACCACGAGCAACATCAACTAATTGTGGCATCACATGAACATGGTAAGAATAACCATTGATGGGGGCGAGGGTGGGTATAAACATTGTGTAGATGATATAGAGAAAAAAGTTTGTGCTCTATAGAGGTTAAATGAGATGACCATATCCAAATGATGTATGATGATGAATTTGGGAAAAAAACTTTATTCTCACTAAATACACAAAACACCTTACCATCCTTGAAAAACTGAAAAAATGGTTAGTTGTTTTCAGAGGCAGTATATAACTATTGATGGCAATTTCTTTGATTAACCATGTTTGGAAAACTACTATAATGGTTTGTGTTGTATGAAGTGAGAGTCCCTGGGATCCATTTGTTGGAAATAAAACTTCCATATTAGATTCTGAATGTCTACAATGACTTGGAAAAAAATTTCAATCCTTTAATCAACTTTACTTGCAAAAATTCATCTTAACCCCCAATCTCTTTCATGCCAAGATCTATCGAGAAAGTGTAGAGTGTCTATCTCAAAATTCTTAGACTTAAATCCTCAATTGTTTGGATAGGGTTAATATCAATTTGTGTGTCCCAAGGGGATAACTCAATGATTTGTAGCCATTTTTTATGGCCATTTCACTAATTATGTTCCAACACATGCTCAGTTCAAATCCCCCCAGGTGATGCACACAAATTTATGTTGATATGTTTACTAAAAATGAAATCCTTGAATATGGGGAAGTGTCCCTTCAATTTCCTCACAAGGTTTCCTTTAGAAAGGAAAAGATCAACTTGTGATATCAAAGCAGTCAAATAATGTATTTTGAAGGTTAGAAACAAGTATGCTCTAAACTACGAAATATTGTCCATCAACAACCATGTAGATATTCTATAAGTAATCCCAAGATACTCTGCAAGTTGTCAACAATGGCCTTCATTGTGCATAAAATCACATAAATCAACCAATAATCAAGCATGGAGTATACACTACACATCCATCACCATTGCACTTGAATAAAGGTAAGTTTATGTAGACTATTCAAGTGGGGATAAGTTATAAAAGTGGTCCCACAACCAATTTTAGCATGCTTTTGATTGGTTGAAACAATCACAAACATATTCTCAAGTAGTTAAATTTATCAAAAACAAGTCGAATGATCATGTACTAACAATCCACCAACAACCCTACAGTGAATCATATACTATGCATATCTTTTTGAATGTATTGTGGAAAAACATTTCAATCATTCCTAGCAATTATTGAACATTTGCAAGTGCAAAAGAAAAAAGGGTTGAGTGTTTCTTAATTATAAAGCTACACATCCAACATTATTGCACCTCAATGAGGATAGTTTATAGAGACAATTCAGGCATGGATAAGTAATACTATAAAAATTGGTCTTCCACAACCGAGTTTAGCATGCTTTTGATGGATTCAAAGAGTCATAGACATATTACTAGATGACTAATGTATCAAAAACAAGTTAAGGAATCATGTACAATCTAAGCAAGTTCTCTAATAAAATAGTTGAACATAGTCAAATGTCATTCATTGAAATTTTAAGCCTAAAACAAGGATTTTTAAAACAAATGTCAAATATACATGATATAGGGGTACCTAAAAAATGTCATGTCATTTAATGCATTGCAACACTTACGCTTTGGATGCAAAGGAGTAATCAAAGACATGATCATGATTTCATAACACAATTATAATTGTAATGTATTAAATTAGCAAACGTTGCACTATTTTTACAGGCGCGTGTATGACAAAAATATTAATATTTTCCACTCCTATACGACAATCATTTATTTGATATTGACCGCTTGATGTTAAAAAAAAAAACCAAAAATATATATATTCGACTAAAACATACGATAAGTTTGTCAATAACAACACTCTAGTATATCCATTGACATTGATTCCTTATATGGATTGAAAAATATTGTATTTGTCATGTTTTCACACACATGCCTATGCACTAGGTTTCGTTTATGTGTATTTTACAATAGTGTATGATTTATTTTTGTTTACAAGAATTGGATTCAATCCTATCTAAAAAGATGTCAATTTTGTCCCATTTTCTCATTAGTGAGGAATTTTGGACATGCACGTCCATTTTCTACTATTTTCAATTGCATAGATATCCAATACACACACACACACACACACACACACACACTATGATATCCAACTTCTCTTCTAAAATCTAGGTAAAACCAAAATTTAGACAACATCACATCCTGATACACACAACATGAGACAACGAGATTAGACAATGAGATATATAAATCACATAACTGAAAGTCCATGTACATCGAGGCTGTAAAACTCATCCAAACATATACAATTTCTGGCAAATAGTGGAACATGGTTCCTAATGTATGTACAGTGGCAACTCGTGCCCTAAACAAAATGTGACAACTCATGCCGTAGATCCAAAATACATGTCAACTCGTGCCGTAGATACAAAGTACATCAAAACTGGTGCAAAAAAGTGCCACATCGTGGCTAATGTACATAACACATGGTGTGTCAAGCATTGTGACCACCCCCGTCACTCCCAAGCACATCTCGAAAGTCAATCTTCCTACTCTTCGAGCTACCGGTACCTCAGGTCTTGCTCCGTCTAGGAGTAGACCGTCTCTCTGGGATCTGGAACAAATGATATAAGATACCGTCATTTTCAAGCATTTGCAACATTTACCACATTTATAAAACAAATGTAGAATTCGAATCTTAAATAAATCACCTCTGATGTGACTGAGAAACGTTGGACAGTTGTCCTGGATTTGCGGAGCCTCTCTGCAATTCCAGCCTACAAATTTTACAATAATCATTTCATTGAAAAGTAATAATTGCTTAAATTAATTTGTGTTAATGGATCAAAATATTTTCATAAATTAGTTTGATTCTCACTGTGTACACCTCCGACGATGGACATGGCTAGGCTTCTGGGCTAGCAGGTGGCACAGATGGCCGGACAACCACCTCCGATGCAGTGATGGGGGGGGGGCGCAGATGTAGTGGCAGCCACTATAGGTGCAACCACTGGAGATACAGATGAGGATACTGGAAGGGTAGATGCCACAATAGTGGCGGGAAGTGGGGATGATATGGTGGGAGAAGAAATGGTGGTATGGGGTGGAGGAGAACGTCGTGGACGATGAACCCCTACTGGTTGTACGATAGAGGGTATTGAACCAAAAGGGCTAGGGGGGATGTTGAGGGATGGTGCATGGGAGGGAAGTCCTACATAGAGGGGGGAGGATGGACGGAAAGGAGGTTGTGGACGAAGAGGGGAAGTTGGAAGGAAGGGGGGGCGTGGATGAAAGGGAGAGGATGGATAGACAGGGGGGCGTGGATAAATTGGGGAGGATGTATGGACGCGGGGGGCGTGGTTGAGTGGGGGGGGATGGATGGAAGGGGGAGTATGGATGGAGAGGGGAGGTTGGATGGAAGGGAGGGGGTGGGCGTAGGGAGGAGTTTAGATGGAAGCGAGGGGGGGGGGACTCATGGGAGAGGGTGGATACATAGGACTAAAATGGGGAGCCGCAGCTGTTGGTGGCACCTACATATACATTTGTAATATCACAATTTAGTAAACAAACAATAAATTAAACCATAGTAAGTCGCAACAATTCAAATTAAAAGTGTGCTTATAACTACACATTGTA
This sequence comes from Larix kaempferi, assembly GCA_027924585.1. Lineage (NCBI taxonomy): Eukaryota > Viridiplantae > Streptophyta > Pinopsida > Pinales > Pinaceae > Larix > Larix kaempferi. The sequence continues at coordinate 2,242,381 of BSBM01000887.1, forward strand.
CCTGTGTATGTGGTGATCTGCCAATCCCTGGCGGGGGTGGTTGATCACCGTAGTCAGGGAACATCTGTGGACACCAAAATGCATGCATGTTATGGACATGTTAAACAAGTCATTATTTAGGCAATCAAGATATTCAAAAACATTGTACGAACTATCAATGTGTATGCCATAAATATAAATACTTGAGTAATATAAATGACATAATTAATAACAGTATTGTGCCAGCTACTGAAAATACCTCCATGTGGGGTGCCACAATTTCAGTTGCAGCTTCCATTGCTGCATCCAGGTTGGGAGATCCTATGTTCTCCCATGTTGGTGTCTCAGCTCTAAATAACTGTACATTGAAATAATAGTTTAAGTCAAACAAAAATACTTTAAAAGTTATAAAGTGATGATTGAAAACACATTAAAAAAATTACTGACCTGATTCATATAACAACCCTCAATCGGGCCAGGGAAAGTCTGCCCGCAATGGGGACAAATATGTGGCATTGTCCCCGTTGAACTGGAATGCCCAGCATGGCTACCATCAATCATGGGTCTATCTTGGCGCTGTCGTGAAGGTCCTACACCTGTATCTCTATCAAGGTCACCCGACCTCTCCACTGTAGTCGTTGCTACAAAGGAGGTGTGTCTGATGAGACCACGTGCAACATTCCTCATTGCCACCTTGATCTGATCAAGCTTATGGGGAAACTGAGGTGGTTGGGGAGAGGGGTTGGGGTCGTGCCTTGGAGATAGTGGCCCTTGTTGGGTATGTTATATCTCTTCACATGGTCGCTGCGTGTACAACACGATCCCTACGGCACCTTCGATTCGCCTGCGCCGGGCGCGTCCGGAGGGGGGGGTTTAGAGGGGGGGGGTAGCCCGACAGGGCCCACCCCCTTCGTTTCGGACCGTTAGGTTCCGAAACGACACAGAGGGGGCCGTTAGGCCCCCGGAGTCCGCGCGGAGCGCAAAATTTTTTTGGGTTGTTTTTTTGCTTTTTCGCGTTTTTCGACCCATTGTAGTCTAATCTAATTCCGGTAAAAGGAATTAGGGTTGTAACCTAATTCGGGTAAACGAATTAGGGTTTTAGATGCTGCAGAATACCATTTATTGTATTGTACATGTAAAAATAAACATATAATAAAAAAGGAGCTATGCGGCTCTAAGTTTTGCTGGTTTTTCCCGGTTAAGGGTTTCCAGGTGAAAATCTCTGTGTAATGTGTGTGCCATTGTGTATTGTCTGTAAATGCTTAAGAATCGATATATGTTTGTACTTCACTGTTAAGGTTTAAAACTTACAGCCCTCTCAGTGGGTTCCTCCTGGCAGTAGGTCGATCTTGGGCAGAGCCATGCCCAACACCCTGGAACTCGGTTATGTCAAAATAGTTGACATGTAAACCGAGGCAAAACTCAGCCCATAGTTGGCGAAGGAAGTACTATGGAACCTCCCTATTATTGCATGGAGGTTTATCGTACACCATGAACCACCTCTGCATCCAATTGTCCCTCCATGATTGGTAATGACACCAATCCATGCAGACACGAGGCTTTGTAATGTTCGGTGGTTGGCCTGTTTTCGGCTCGGTGAACATAGTATATAATTGGGCTTTTGTAATGTTCAAATCTTTTACTGCTTCCTTGGAGATGCCCGTGGAGTAGTACTCCCGCATCCTAGCTCTAAATTGAGTCATGTCTGTCAATTGTTGGTGTGCATGTATGAGGGAGTCGATTGAGTTCTCAATTGACGTGGCAAGAGACAATCGAGATGGTTCACCCGAGTTGCTAAGTTCACGAGTGTGCACTCGCATTTCATTTACATAGTGGTTAAGGTCATCTTGTTCAAAATTAGGTTGTGGGTTTTGGTTTTGTTCGGCATTGGGTCCAAGGTTTGGGTGTTCCACCAGACTCGGGGTTAACATCTTATTCACTCATTGTCTCAGTTGCAATCTGCATTTGAAAATTGGTTCATTGTTTTCAAAATTTGGGAATTATTTACAATTACATAAACAAAAAAATACAAAAATTGATACAAATAATGAATAAAATTGAAAAAAAAAACGTGATATTTACCTATTAATCGAAGTGGTGACGAGTTTGTGGGTGTTGTTGGGTGGATTTGGAGTAGATTTGGCCTCCGTTGGTAGTTGAATGGATGCGTACATGGAGGAAGAGGACGCGCTCGGCCAGCCAAATGAAAAATGTGGAAATTGTCCACTATTTTTTTTATATTTTTAACAGGGGCACAAGTGCATCTTTTCTACGCATGCACGTCAGCAATGCGCACACGCCATCAACGCGCACGCGCCTCGATTCGGTACTGAACCTAGAGGCACGTGCGCATCTCCTTAGGTGCGGTCGCGCTATTTTTTTTCTCCGCTAGCGCGGCCCTATTGCAACGAATTTGGGGAGCATCTTTGTGCGCCCGCCCATTATTTATGTAATTTTATTCTTGTTAGTGCATTTTTCAATTACATCTACATGATATTTGTAAAGTGCTTGGAGCACCTAAAAATAGTGGTTTTAATTCTAAACTTAGATAAAAATTTATGATTATGTGTCTTTGAATAAATAAATTAAAGGCCATGAATGTGGCATGCAAATCATTCTACTTAAAAAGGAGTTTAACTTGCTTTCAATATCAACATCCTTTGTTGAAAAGAAATTGCAAATAGTAACTAATCTCTAAAACATTCCATAATAAAATCAATAGGAAAACTAGGCACGACAATGGGACCCCAAGTTTAAAGTGGTAAAAACCTATAAATGAGATGAAACCTCCATTATGAAATATTCATTTTTATATTTTCATGTGTTCCATGTAATTATATAAAGGACTATCTTAAAGTACAAAATATTCAAAGAAACTTTCCCAATGACACTCCTCGCTCTCCAAACTTTTCTCATGCTAATCTTAGCAAGATATAAAAGCTTACTAAATCATTACAAAACACTTATTAAATGGCACAAGATGACAACTCTATGACAACTTACTGGCAATCACACAACAAATGACTGTTATTTCTAGCATTCCTCTATAACTAGTACTCATCAATTTGTCATCTCATACGGATCAATTTGGCTTGACATGACATCTCTGTCTCATACATGTCAAGGACTACTCCCTTAGAAGTAATATACACTACAACTGTGATGATCACCATATTAGTGGACCTAGAGAACATGAAGAACAAGATTATTCAAGGCTACATGTTATGGGGACCACCTCTTCCAAAACAATATACACTAGCACTATCGTGGTCACCAAAATAGTGCATTTAGAGTACTCAAAGAACAAGATTATTCAAGGATACATGTTCTAGGGACATACACATCCTCACCAACTACATACTTGTTTTCAAGGATACTATTATGTTTCACAATACTTACAAACACACCCTAGATGAGCAACAATTCAAGGGTTATGCATGCCACACTGGGTCTTACATCCATATACCATTAACATCATGCAACAACGCTTCATACTTACTCCAAAAGTGGAGTTACATAGGTACAAGAAACATTTGTCATCACTTTTCATGCTTGTACTTTTTCTTAGGACAAGCTCCATGTAGAGTACCCACTGCAACATGTAGTATCCAACAAGTTTCCATACACATCCTTTCAAATCCTTGTCTTTACCATTAGACAATTTCATTAGACTTGTGCATTCTCTCCAACAACCTTCATCTTCAGTGAATGCATAACATCACTTACCTAGTAATCATGAAGTCTATCTATCAATGCAACCAACATATCACAATTGTCAACAAACAATACTTATTCAACAAGTCATTCTGAATTGTCATTCATTACATAGAAAGCACATATATCACAAGGAGAATTCCAACTAATTCATAGACATGCTTCTATATAAATTCCTCATCACGATATCCACTCCATTATAGAATTCATGGCACAACACATTACAATAAATAATTAAGAATATAAAGAGGATGAACAAAATAGATAATCAACTTGTTTTGTTACCTAATCACATGTCAATATGGACTCATATGAACATGCACCATCATCCCAGGGACTGGCTTTAATTATAACAAAATTCTATTATTAATTGTAAAATCTAATTGAATAACAAATACTAAGAAGAAACACACATACCTTTTCTTGGAAATTTGACCAGCATCTCACCACAAATGAGTGATTCACTTCTCAACCATAGGCATTTGTTGTAGGTGCCACCCCCAAGTTGGGTTAGGAGACCATAGGGTGAAGAAAGCACATATGAAGCTTTAATCTCTACCCATAACACTTAAGAACTTAGCAAAACTAGACACCAACCACCATATCTCTTCTAGGCATCTTGCCCATCCTTCATTTGGCCCTAATCTTCTTCCTTTCAATCAAACACAATGCAAGGTCAATAATTTCTCTTATATGTTAAACAATCCCTTGAGAAATCCTTCCCTTCTAGTGCTCTAGTGCTCGCATGGAAAATCTAATCCATTAAATGTCCTATAAAAATTTTGTTGTAAACCTTTGTTCAACTATAGATAATTCTTAGCATAAGCACAAAATTGAAGATTACTACCTTTCCCAACTATGTTCTTGCTCACTAGCCACCATGGTAATTGCTGCAACAAATTGTTAATAATTACAATTACGGTAAACTTACAAACGTTGAACTTCATGGGTCATCCTAATGAATGTAGGAGAAGAAACTTCAATGACAAAGGTGGTAGCTCATATAATCCAAAGTTGCAATTTGAGATCATGTGCCTCTAGACAATGCCACACATCGCTCTCTTGGACATCTAAAGTCAAAGCTGTAAATAATTCCAAAATCATATAAGTGAGATCATGTACCTCTAGGCAATGTCACACATCGCTCTTTTGGACATCTAAAGTCAAAGTTGTAAATAATTCCAAGATCATATAAGTGGGGTGGAAGATACTTAAGGAATAAAATGCATAGAAATAATAAACTAATATTATTTTTCTTTTTACCCCTTTCTTCCCTTCCAATGGGCTCATAGGCCCTTGTGCTCATTTGCAACATTTTGGCATCTTGTTTACATGGCAAAATGCACCGTGGTAGTGTTTACTCACACTCATTAGTCAAAGTTGAAAAACATAACATGCTAAAGGTACATATGTAGCCATATCATCAACATAGGTACATATATAATAACCTATAAGTCGTTGTCAATACAATAATAATTTAATTAAATTACTCAATATATCTAATTGAATTGTGAATATTTAAATGGAAAATAATAATAAAATAATTATATATAATTTAATTCAATTATTCGATGTATCTAAATATTATATTTGTTTTCTCAGAAAAAATTCACAAGATACTTTCTCTTCTTCAGACTAGAGGGGTAACTTAATTCCTAACTACATTAATAGCAGGTAATTTAGTAAGACTTGAAATCTCGATTGGTAGGGAGGTAAGTTTTGCATTTCCCCACTCAAGTTCAAATCCTCAATAAGACATTGATTCATCGTGATAAGGTTAGAAGGGTAGACACCCCCCTGAGTGAGACCCCCATATTGGGTGTGTCTTTTGACATATTGGTCCTTGTTAAGTCATGTGTTATTGGTATATCTGACTTGCGGGTTGTTGGATATACTCGGGTTATAGTGGCAACCATCGACTTTGAACCTGGGCCTTGCCTATGTAATCGCGAGTCCTCAACTTTGAACCTGGACCTTGCCTAGGTAATCTCGGTAAGTTACTGTTTCTCATGGTTAAAAAAAGCCTACTAAAACCTATCCATATTCAACCTTAATTAGATTAAAAACTCATTACGAACTCAACATGTCACTTATATAAATAGAACTTTATTAAAGAATAAATTTCTATCCTATAATCACTTAAAATAAACTCAATTTTAAACACAAATAAAACTTACTAAAATATAAGAAATAAATTTCAAATTATACATGATTTAAAAATATACTTAACTAAAACTAATTAAAAATGATATTGTTTTGTATTAAATTTCAAATTATACTTTACATGACTTAAAAATACACTTAACTAAAACTAATTAAAAGAGATGTTGTTTTGTTTTGGATGATATGATAGACAATCGTAGGAGTATTGTTATGGACATTTTTATAAATATTATTTATGTTATTTGGGACATACTATATAGGATGGTTTTTTAATTTAGGATGTTTTTTTTTTTTTTCTTATAGAGGTTTTATTAATATTTTTAATATTATATTAAATTAAATATTTTTTCATGCAGAAAATATTATTTTTTTGTTATTCTGAAGGAATCAAGGAAAGCTAACACATGTATGGGAAATCCTAATAAATTTCTCCACATATCGTGGATCAATATAGAAAGACTCTTAGCTGCATAAATATGGAGAGAAATATATAAATCTTGGAAAATAATTTTGTTCCAAGAAAGCTATGCTCCCCAAATCATCACAGTTGGGAAATCTCTATAATCCCTATGTGTTAGACGGTCAAGCCAAATCTGTAATTTCTCATTTATATCTTCCCCTTCCCATTTAAAAGGAATACGTGAAACCTAGGACACATACCTCCACGTTTCTTTCATATAGAGGCAGGTAATAAAGACATTATCAGTAAATTCACCTTCTAATTGGTATAAGGAGCATCTTCTTGGCCCAACCTCAAATTTCTTCAAGAGGTTATACCAGACAAGGACTTTACCTACTAAGGTAAGCCACAAGAATAGCTTAGATTTGAGTGGACAATTAACTTTGTGGATAACCTTATTCCACCACTCTAGGGGAGGCGGAAATTCATCTTCATGTAGAGTTTGATACACAAGCTTTGGCTTGTTTGTTCCCCCAATTGCATTTTTAATCCATAATAGGGAATCCTCCTTGTCAACTAGGCGTATGTTGTTGTCTTTTAACACTTTGATGTAATCATTCCAGTGTTCCTTTTCAATACTCTCAAACCCAAAGGAATTAACAGTCATCCACTCTTGATTAAGAGGAGTGGAAAGTAACAGATCATGGATCTATTATAAAACCAGCATAGATCCATCTTAGACCCATATCTATCAAGCACCAAGAGGGATCCAATTTCTTGAGGTGTATTTCTTTTTTTAAATTTAAACTCAAGAAATTTGATCTCTCTTGATTGATAGATCTGGGTTTAAGTTTTAAGTTTTTATTTTATAAACCAACATCTATTTTTTAATTACTTTTCATAATATTTTATTTTATGAACCAACATGGATTTTTTTTTAAAATACTTTCCATAATTTATTTTATGAGCCGACATGAAATTTTTTAATTATTTTGTTACATCACAAACGTTACATCACACACGTTACAACATCTCCCCCATACTGGGTTGTAGAGCACCTCATTTCACTCGTTGCAAAAAGAAGCCTTTATCAACCAGAGTAGTGGACATCTTGCTTGGGAGGAGATGCAAACCATTGCTTCCAATCCAAAGATAAAGACCTAGTCTAATGTATCTACATTTCCAACTTCCTAGGAGATTCAATCGCCAATAAGGTCAAAGGCTAAAAGAAGAGCTTTTCATATGATGGACACATTCCTCAACTATTTTACACTACAATGGGTCCATTCTAAAATTGTCATATCATACATATATTTTCTGATGCACAAATTTAACCCATAGGATATCACTTTTTAACACACGCCAAATACCTTTTGCAGCTAGTGATTTTGAGAAACTCAAATGGTGTTTGAGACCCCACCCCCCACAATGTTTTAGGAAGGTAAGATTGTTCCATGAAACCCAGTGAAAAGGTTTTTCATCTGAATTCCTTCTCCACATAAAATTGAAACAGAGTTTCCTAATACATTCATAAACACTAGTTGGAATATGAGCTAAGGTTACCAAGCACACATGTATACCTTTCATAACAGATTTGAGTAGAACTAGTCTGCCTTCCTTTTATAACCACGTGTTACACCATAACTGTAATTTGTTCTCAAATTTTCTAATAAGCCAAGCCCAATCCTTTAAATTGTAATCATTAGGTTCCAATGAAAACCCCAGATATTTATACCCCGGTTTACATCTAAAGACTCAAAATCAAATTCCGAGTATATCCAAGCATCGATCTATTGATCCAAGTTTATAGTGGAGATAGTTGACTTATGAGGATTGCATATCATACATGTGGCCTCCAAGAAGAGTGACGACATAGATTTGGAATTATGAACCTCTTATTTAGATCCATTTGAGACCAGAAGAATTTCATCTATAAATAGTAGATGAGAAATGTAGACTGTACATCCAAAATGGAATACTTTAATATTTCCATTGGCTCTTTCATCCTTGATTAGTATGATAAGTCCCTCCATGACCAATAGAAATAATAGTGAGGCTAGAGGGCACTCCTATCTAACACCTCTACCCAGATGAAAGAAGGATGAATTCGATCATGTCAAATTTCTACGGCCTTGATGCCATGCAAGAAATTATACAACTAAGGATCTTGAAGCAAATATAACCTCACTAGATTAGCAACAGAGATTAGCAGAAAATAGAGATAGAAGAATAACAAGAAACACAAGAGATAGAACTCAATTGGGATGAAATCCACCCTCTATATTATTCAATAAGATGTGTACAATATATAAATTCTCTTAAGAGAAAAAATCGAGAGGCATAGTGGTGAGTTGAGTATCTCACATTAATAATAGGCTTAGTGGAGTAATTCCCCCAATCTATGACATTGTGCCAAGTGTAACTCTTGTATTGGACCATAATGAGGTCGAATGAACCTATGAGGACTATGAGGAAGTTAGGCAAGTCAATTAATGTGGATGGAATCATTATGAGGGAGAATTAGGTGGTTTAGAGATTTGGTAATGGCCATTAATGAGCAATTTGACCATTTCTAGTGCATTAGCGCCCTTGGTCCAACTTTATCCCTTAAAACAAGGAACGTGGGCGCTTCCCTCATTAAATGCATTAAGTAGGGCGCCTTTGAATCCCCATAATAAGGAAATGGACACACTTCTGGACAAACTTGGCATTTATAGAAAACCACTAATCTAATATGTGGACAAACCCCCTAGACTAAGCACTATGAAGTGTAACATTCCCATTTTTTTTCTTTCATTCTCAAATTTAACTAAGACTTTTGAAAGAAAAAAATTTATGTATATTTTTTTTATTGGACTTGGTAAAAGACAAAGAGAAAAACTTAAATGAAGTTATTCTTCTAATATAACCTTCTCCAAACATTATGTATAATCATGTACAATCATAGATTTAAAAGCATGCAACAAATAACACTTTTGTCTATAAATGATAACCCAAACTAATTTGTAAAGTCTTTTACAAATACCTCTTAAATTATAAAAGAGTGTTTCTTATGAACATATAGGTGTGTCACCTTGTAATCATAAGGTTATAAATTACATAATTATAATAACATTTAAAAGAGGGAGACATTCTAATTATTTTATTAATGTTACCCCAATTCTATATTGAGCAATTCCCTATCTAAAATCATTATAAGAATTTTCACTTATATTAACACGTGTGTATATATTGACTAACCCTCTTTTTCTTCAAAAACACTTCATACATATAAACCATAAACATAGAGCATATATAGTGACAAACTTTCCATTAATGTGATTAACCATATTTCTAACAACAATTTCTTTTCAAATGACATACATATATTTATTACAAAGAGATTTCTATATACGTCAATCTCCCTTATAAAATTATTTTCTCACTATAACTCGGACTGCTATATATTTTTTCTTCCCAAATCACATATATATAAAATATTGATTAATTCCTAATTATACGTCAACTTAAAAACCATGCACACAAGTTAAATCATGTGCCATGAAGATGATAGCATAAGGTATATAAACGTATAACTACTATATAATTTTTTATAGTTTACAGATGGACTCATTTATCATAATTGAAAATGGGACAAGAACTTAAATCGACTTGAAACGAAATTATCAAAGCATGAGATTTAAATCTTAAACTCCTATTACTTTGATTTTTAACTACATTTCACCAACAAAGATCCTATTACTTTGATTTTTAACTACATTTCACCAACAATCCCAAACTGAGAATGCACTGCCGCTTGGGCCCATCGCATCTATCTAGAAAAAAAATAATAATGTACAGTAAAGAAAGAAAACAACTTAAAATATGAAATAGTTTATAAATATCTCAATTCAATAAATGTAGTATTATTCCGCAAGACTAATAGCTCGAATAATTCAGAGTACGGTTGAATGCATTTTTCATATAAAGCTTTAAACAGATAAGAACCTTGTCCTCGTTAAAAACCCTCGATTCAGTAATGCATGCCATACAAAAAAATAACATTAATACACTTACTTGAGTAAAACAAAAAGGTACTTGGGAAGTCAGCTCTTCCTAACCATAGGAGTTAGCAACTCAACGGTTTGCCCAACTCCACCCCTGAGTTGGATCACCACCATGCACTGAGCATAAGTAATTGCTTCCTCGTGGCATTCTCAACACAAGCAATTGCTTCCGTGTGGCACTCTCCCAGAGTGTGTATCACGGCATCCCATGCTATCCCACTACATCTTATTTATAGTTTGTGCCCAGGTCTTATGCCATCCCAATCAAATTTCCAATCTATCCTTAAATCCCTATGATTTAGGATCTTGTTTGGTTGTTGAGTTTCAGATTGAATTTGATTGGTTCAGTTATCTATAGCTTGCATACCCTTGTTCTCTTGTGACATGGTGGTGTCCCCTCTTTTAGTTGAACTCTCTCCAAGTAGTCTTTTCTTTTTTATTTAAAAATAATAATAAAAATAGTTGTTGTGCAAAGTGACACTTTGTGTTTTTGAGTTTTAATAACTCTTACATAAAAATAACTATCCAAATATTAAATAATAAAAAACAATAATGTTTTTTGGGGTATCACATGAATCCAAACCATGGAACAACTTACATTAAACAATTGGAACCTTATTCAAGGATTATTAACCAAGGTCTATATGGGAATTATGTTCCAACAGAGCCATTAATGAGCACTGCAAAACTCACTAATTGCACACAAGATAGAATCCAATTTATCACATCAAGACGGAAGCCAACCTGTAGAAAACAAGCCTAAGATAGGTCCAGTCAACTCTATCATATGATTTGGATAAATATTCCTTTATGATCACTGTCGAAATATGTTTGATCTTTTCCAAGTGTAAAACTCCCTGTGCAATGTCGATAACATCATGGATCTGTCATCCCTCTAGGAAAGAAAATTGTTTCAGAGAGATTATTTTAGAAAAGCTACATCTAATTATATCCGCAATCACCTTTACAATTAGCTAGTAGACATATTTACACAAAGATATGGCCCTAATGTCTTTCATCCTAGACACTTTGTCAGTCTTTGGGATCAATGCTAGGAAAGTAGAATTAAAGGCTGCGAGGCCTCTACCTTTAGTTTTGGATTCTTCAAGAACTGTGAGATAAATATACACCAATAATATCAAACATTCCATTATAGATTTCAATAGGCCAACCATCTGGCCCCGGGCTCTTGTCATGCTGCATGGATTTGACAACCACCATAAATTCATCGTGGGAGATAGGCCCATCAAGCAAGTTATTCTTCTCTTTTGATATAAAGCTCAGAAAGTGCTCTATAATATCCAATTGGGATGCCACACTGACACCCTAATATTCCTCATATAAATTAGAAAAGTGCTTCACACCAACTTTGACAATATATTGGAAACCAGTAACCATATACCTATTCTCATCTTCTACCTCCCAAATAGAGTTAACATTTATTCTATGCTTGTTGTAACTATGGAAAAATTTTGATTTGTTGTCAGCTTTTTGGAACCAAGTAGCTCAACTATTTATCCTGAGAGAAGCCTCCTTATACTGTAATAGTTTCCTATGGGAAGATTCAAGCTCCCACACATGTAATTTCTGATCTGAAGAGAAAAAAAATTCAAGGAAGGTTGTATAAAACGAATCCATTTGTTTCTCAATCATTAAGATTTACTTCTCCTTAATTTCGTTATTCATTTCTACCTAAGGGATAGTAAGAGACTTTAATCTTATAAGATTGTTCAAGAAATGTACATATTTAGAGCAATGTTGATTCAAATGAAAAGAAATCCAACTAGCCTTCACCATATTATGAAAAACATAATTTTGGAGGAGAGTGACATTAAACTTGAAAGGTCTAGGTGGCTTTTAGAAGTCCCCCTTAACTTCAAGAAAGATAGGATGATGATCAGAATCACCACCAATGCCAATCCATTTCTTTATGTAAATGCATAGTGAACGATACCTTCATTAAGCAAGAAACAATTCAATCTTTGGGCGATAACCTGCATGCCAGAGCACATATTTTTCCAAGATGATTTAAGTTCAATCAGTTGCAGATAAAGAAGAGATACCTCTTCTAGTTTACTTACAAAAAAGTCCGAAAGGGAGTCTTTAGTTGGTGTAGCTCCCCAAGTCTCAACCTCCCCTATAGAGAATTTTAGGTCCCGGGAAGGAATAAAATGCTCCACATTATGATAAACAACAACAAAAAGCTTCGACCAAAATTCCACTCTATGAGAGTGTGGACCATATATGTTTAAAAGAGTGAAGGTGTAGCCTAGATCTCTGGCTAATAACTCTACACCAAGACTAGAAGTAATCCCCCAACAAGAGGAACAAGTTAAAGACTGAGACTTCCAACCGATCACCAACCCTCATGATCTTCCACAAGCATCAATACTAATAAAATCCCAACCAAGGAAAATATTCTTCACAACATAAATAATGGAATCCTCGGTAACCAACGTCTCCTATAAAAGTATGACATTTGGATTATGAATTTGGATCAATATCTTGAAGGCTAATCTTTTATGAGAGTGTCCAAACCCTCTAATGTTTAGAGAGATGTATAACATTAGGTAACCTTGGTGATGGGGGTGCATGATCTTAAGGCCCCCTTGATAATCCTTTGTCTTCCAACTTTGACATCCAAGCCACCTGAACTCTCATAGTAGCCATCATTGATCTATGACCCCTAAGCTTTCCAGTACTCCCCGAATAATCCTTGAAAAGTTCCTTTGTAGAGAAGATCCCAACAACTGGCTTGGAAGAACATCTTGGTCTAAAATGATACCCAGGAGGGTTATCATGATCCACATACTTGGAGTTCACTTCGGTCTCAATAACACCAGTCAATGTGGAACCAGACTAAGAAGGGGAATCATAGGACCAAGTCATACAACTCACCATAGGTATAGTTTTAACTAGTTTAGGAGGGGACAAAGACACATTACAGGGAGAGGGAGATACAACCCTCTAAGAGGATGAAGGAGAACCAAACCTAACAACATGAGATGGTTGAGAGGGGTGAATGTCTCTAGAGGGTTTGGAATCTACAGCAGGTGAAAATCCTAGCTCAAAATGAAAAAGGGAAAAGGTTTGTTGATTAGATAAAGTCCCAACATAAAATGAAAGAGAGGAACTCCTCTCTAGGGAAAGACTGGGCAATCCTCCATCGACAGTTCCTCCAAATGGTAAGGGAACCAAGGATAAGGAAAAACATGAGTATTGGTACATGATAGAAGGAAGAATCTGAGTAGGCCTCCTAGACCTTGAGACCTTAGACCACCAACATCGAGGGATGGATAATTCACCCTAGAAACAAGAGGTTCAAAAAGACTATAACATGAGGAAGTAGGAGGAACAAAGGTGACTGTGGGAGTGGAAAATCAACACAAATAAGGCCTAAATGTCATAATACTCAACAGAGAAAGAGCGTTATATGAAAAAATAAGAGGAACAAAGTCCAACATAGCCAAAGAAAAAGAGATGAATATATCATGATCCAAACAATCATCTACAAAGGAAGACAATGACTCAGCTGCGTGAATCAAGGGAAGCTAAAGCAAAGGATATTGATTGCCCCTACTATCTATAGGTTCACCCACCTTCACAGATAGGGTTTCAACAAAATCAGATATACAATTAGAGGCCATTGACTTTCTATTGATCCCCATAGCAGAAGTCTCGTCGCCAAAATCCAGAATATTATCCACTTGAGTAGCTAAGGGGGTTTTTTCAACGTTGACCACCCTATCCGTAGGAGGTGGGCCTTGAAGATTCTTCCAAAATTGATGAGTGAAGGGGAGAGAGAATTCATGAACCAGATGGTCGTAATTGTGACAACGATTGAAATGAAAAGGAAATCCTATGTAATCCAAAACCTGAGAGTGGGAGAAACCCCCTTTAGTGATGATGATTTTGTCAAGAAGCCCATCACAGATATCCAGGTATACTAGAATCCTAGCCACCACAACATTACCCATAGCTTTGAATCTTTCTTCCACAAGGAGGAATTCTCTTAAAGTGGTTGCAATGAAAGAAAAATTTCCAATGTCTAAGGCTCATGAGGGATCCTTGGCCTCTTAACCCAGGTCGGATGAGAAAATATTTTTTCTCTCTGAGCGTCGAAAATAGGAACCCATCTCTTCACTTTTAATGCCAGAGTACCCCACATCCAAACCCCTTCAAGAACCTTCTTTGCATCTTCAATGGACCGCGGGATATCCCTCAACCATCCCTTCAACAACACAAAACATTGAGGGGTGTAGTCTAATAAAGACCATTGAGATGCTACCCGAGATCGAAAGGTAGGCAGGGCCATATTGTTTCCTCCAAAATGGCCAATCATAGTTGATTCAATCATGGATATCATCCCCCAAATCCAAATTAACTTCTGAATTTCGCTTGACGCATTTCTGCTTGCGCCTTCCTGGGACCACTTTGTCACCCTCGGTAAATTGAGCTAATACAACCGCTCTAGTCATCTTAGTCAATGAGGAAATGGGTCCAAACCCACCAACTAAAATAGGTATGTCATCACTATCACCAACTGCAACATCTACAAAGGATGGATGTTCGAACGAAGGAACCATAAGCATTCACTCGAAAGAGTCCTACATCAAAATAGACTTCCATATGGGATAGGAAAAGGAATTAGAAACAAGGGGTACAACCTCAAAAATCAGAAAATTCACAGAAAGTGCCTCACCAAGAAAGGAAATTGAAAACCCTAAAGAGTCATTGAAGAAGATAGGACACTAGGGAACGATCCCCCTGCAAACCTCAAAATCAGTACCTCGGGAAATGGAGAAAACTAACATCCCAGATCAATCAATCAGGTTATACTTACAAGAGGAACAAAATATAATAAAACTTGTGTCCTTGGGAACAAAAAAGAGAACGAGGCTTCTACACACAAAACCACAAGCTAGACAGTGATACGAGACTGGAGCATAGAAACACCGAAGTGTACTAGAAAAATCTCCAACTTGGGATTAAGTGATATGTTCTTAACAACAAAATTTTATCAATATTTCCATGTTAAGGATTATAAAATTTAGTTCATTGTGATTGGTATGGGGTGGAGAAAGCAGAGAAATGGTGATACGGAGAGGTTTAGGGTTCTGCAGCCAGGAGGGGCTGCAACCTGCAACAATCTTTCTCAACTGATGGCCTACTGACGGTGGCACAAAAACCCATGGCGCTACCGTACTCCTCACCGGTCTCGGACTCTCCTTACCATGCTTCAGATGAGGTGGATTACACTATGGATCCAGCTGAAGGTAGATTTATTTGTTACCATGTCAAGGTTACCAAACCATGGCTTTCTACAAACTGTCTAGTAACAATTTTCTCGCCGATCGAAACCCCTCTGACATCTGGTTTCAAAATGGTGAAGGTCTTGACACCTAGGGTTGGGTTACTGATGGCCTCTTCACCGTCTTTTGACATTTTGGCCCCCGTGGAGATGGTTCTCAATGACTTTGACATTGTTCATCCTCTAGCTCCGGCACTCAGGGGCTCAACATTCTCACTTTTCGAACCCTCACCACCTCCATGCACGAGCCTCTCGCTCTCTACTAACTCCACCATCATTCACACGACGCCCTCCTCGGAAGACTAGTATTTTGGCACACCATTCCTCTCGGACCTACTAGAGCATGGATGGTTGTTTAGGGATCCACTTGAAACATTGCAAACTTCCTCCTCATTTGCTGAGATACCCGCTTAAAATCTTGTCGAAGATTTCTTTGAATCACTCTTACAGTCTCTGGCCCTTTCTGGTCTTGCCACTACTCTGAATACTATTGTGGGTATCAGCCCTGCTATATCATCTAACAGGAGATGGGAGGTATCTCCCCCACGAAAGGAAAAAGGGAATTTTATGAAGAACGCACGCAACACTATAAACCTAGTTTGCGGCAAAAACGTCACAGTGGCAAACTCATTACACATGGCGAAAGCTGCTATAGTTGGGCACACACAGGGGAAATTTCCCAACTCGGAGGGGCTGGATAAGTGGGTCGCTTCAAATTGGTAATCCCTTCTCGATTACAAACCTGAGATCATGGTTCTATCCAAGGGCTAGTTCGTCTTCAAACTGAAGATTAAGGAAGACGCGGGTTGGATCTTACAAACACTTTGGAGCTTGGGTAATACACCCATTCTATTCAAAACCTGGATGCCACTGTTTGATGCAGATACAGAGAAGTTTGATATTATAACTGTTTTGGTTCAGCTTTCAGGTATTCCCTGGGAATTCTGGAACCATGACTCCTTCAAAGATATTGGAAATGCTCTGGGAGTCTACATAGATGCGGATATGATCTTTTTACACACCCGTAAATTGTCAGTGGACAGAATCATGGTATCCATCAACGTTCGTGATGGTCTTCATGAAAAAATCACTTTCACCTAGGGGAAAGATCGGCACGTTCATAAATTGGACTATGAAGGTGTCCCATTTCGGTGCCATGGGTGCCACGGTTATGGTCATTTGGCTAAGTATTGTAGACTTCCTTTCAATCAAAAAATGGAGCACTCTCGCAAGTGGATGGATGGCATTGACCTTGGGACTTGCGTGGGCCTGCAAAAGGCATGCCATCTAAATGAAGATTCACGAACACACAGTGTTTCGGCCCCCCTGACTCAACCACTGTCCCCCTGAAAACTACCGGTGATACTACTTCAATTCTGCACAGACCACCGGAGGATTGTACCACTCTGGGTACCGAACTGTAGCCGGCACTTTCTGTGAGTGACGACACTTTTCCTTCTTTGGGTACGCATGTTTTACCTCCTCTCTTTTCCTCCTCCCTTGTCTCTTCTTTTTTATCTCTAAATTTGCACTCGACTGGCACATCTGCAACACCCTTCTCCACTAATATTGAAAACCTCCCCTCTACCACTTTTAACACCACTGGCTCCCCCACACCGTCTATGGTCTGCACCATGGATCTCCCAGTTTTGGCCACCCTTACCTTAAACCTTGTCAGTTTCCACCTATGCTCTTGTGACATTCCTGTACTCACATCTTCCTGTCCCCTTGGTACTGGATTGGGCACAAACCCTTTGCGCCGTAAACTGTCTCAGGGTCATGGTCGACCCTCCCACTTATCTTCGGCACAGCAGCGGGCCATCTAGGATCTCGTGGATGGAAAACAGAAAACCATTGATGGGGCGCTTAGAGCATCAATTTCCCTTGTGGTTTCAAATCAATGAAACTACTATCACTAAACTATCAGGGTTTGGCAAGTAAACCTAAAAAACTTGCCCTAAAACAGTTGATTTCCCTCAATCAGCTGGACATTTTCTTGTTACAGGAAACTTTCGGGTCTGAAGTAGATGTTTTGATCACCCTCATTTCATTTTTCCCTACCTTCGAATTTATTGTTGTTAGTGCATGTGGCCACTCCAGTGGACTTTCCATGGGTTGGAAAAAATATTCGATTAAAGCTTTAAACTCCTAAGGTATTTCCTCTGGCCTGGGGGTGGAATTTTTTCATGCCAGTTTAAATAGATCTTTTTTGGTTCTCAATATCTATGGTCCCTACCTGGACTGACCTGCTTATTGGGATACTCTCCGACATAAATCCTTTCTTAAAGAGAGCAACCTGATCCTTAGAGGGGATCTAAATTTCACCCTCGGATCTCATGAACTCTGGGCAGTGGAGACCACTTGCACAACGAGATTCCCTTGTTGGATACTTTGATCTACTGCTGCAAGAAACCCAACTTATTGACATTCAGCCTCCAAAATTGAAACCCACTTGGTCAAATCGTGGAACTGGAGATGGAAGAATTGAAAAGCATCTGGACCACTTCTTATTGGCTGAAGCACTGGTAGGTCAAAATTATAGGTTTCCTCAATGGGTGGATTCGGATGGGATTTCTGATCATCATCCCATTTGCCTTGAAATCTTGGGAAACTCTTCAAACCCACCCAGTCCTTTCAAACTGTGCATTGCTTGGATGAAAGAGGAGAAGGTTTCAAATATTATAAAAAATTCATGGATTCCCTACCAACAGGGGGATGGATCCTATGCTGCTTCACATTTTGTCAAAAATATTTCAAGAATCAAAATCCTCTTGAAAGAATGGTATTTCCAAAAAAAGGAAAGAAATGAGCATGAATTACTTCGTGTTGAATTAGAACTTGCTCGCTTACAGGAAACCTATTGTGGCGGTTTCCTCTCTGAGGAGTCTACAACTTCCTTAAAAACCCTGGAAGGCATACGCAAAAAAATCCTCCTGGAACATGAGGAAGTTTATAGACTAAAGAGCAGGGCCATCTAGCTCACGGGTGGTGATGAAAACACAAAATTTTTCCAGGCATATGCAAAGGATAGGAAGGCACAAAATACCATCTGAGATCTTCATACTGAACAAGACGAGGTCATCACTTCTTTTGAAGATTTGGCTTCCTTGGGCACCACACATTTCAAAACCCTATTCTCTGACCCCATACAAGAAAATATTGCTGAAGTCATTCGACTCTCACAATATTTTCCCGAAGTAGTTACAGCTGAAGATAATCAGAATCTAATGGAGGAAATCTCGGAGGAGGAACTAAAGGAAACTCTACACAACTTTCAAAAAGATAAGAGCCATGGACTTGATGGTTGGACAATTGAATTATTCCTAGAATAATTCAACACTATAGGCCCATATCTGTTACTACTTGTCAAAGAATCTCGAATGGGAGGCCTCATCCACCCTCCTCTAAATGCCACATTTATAGCTCTCATTCCAAAATCGGATAAGCCTATTTCTATGAATGATTTCTGACCTATATCCCTTTGCAATATCACCTACAAGGTTGTGGCAAAGATCATGGCAAAACGGCTGAAAAGTGTCCTCTCCAATTTAATCTCTAAGGAACAATTTGGCTTCCTGGAAGGCAGGAAGATCCATGAAGCCATTGGTGTCATACATGAAGTATTACACTCTCAAAAATTGAAAGGCATCAAAGGTGTTGTCATAAAAATTGATCTCTCTAAGGCTTTTCATAGGGTAAGTTGGATTTACCTACATATGTTAATGACACATCTGGGTTTTGAATATGCCTTCATAAAATGGACGATGAGCTCCATCTCCATAGCCTCTTTTGATGTACTCATCAAAGGATCACCTACCACTTTCTTCTGTGCTGAAAGGGGCTTGCGTCAGGGCTTCCCTTTATCCCCCCTACTTTTACTTTTGGTGGCAGAAGGTCTCAGTCGTGCTATTACTGATTCTATTCGGCAGGGATCTTTCTAGGGTATTTGCATCACCAACAATCTTCGTCTCTCCCACCTAATCTTTGTGGACAATATCCTACTCTTCTGGGATGGTACTATCAGGGATTACGAACAACTGGACCTCATCTTGAAACTTTTTCAAGCAGCTACAGGAATGGTCATAAACATTCAAAATTCCTCTATAACACTTTATGGTTTAAATGTTGAGGAATGACACAGGTATCTCACACTCTTTCCCTTTGAAATAATTTTGTTGGATGAGGGCTTAAAATACCTGGGTTTTCAGCTCAAGCCAAATGTCTACAAAAGCTACAGTTGGAATTGGCTCATTGCAAAACTGGAGAAGAGGTTTATGATTTGGAGCCACAGATGGCTCTCCTGAGCTAGTCACCTTATTCTTGTTAAATATGTACTGGAGGCCATCCCGGACTATTGGATGTCACTATATTGGATCCCAAAGGGCATCCTGGAAAAGCTAGAAAACTATGCTTTCGATTTCTTTGGTTAGGACACTCAGAAACTTTTGTTACACCTTGGGTAAACTAGGAAAGGCTTGCTCTACCAAAACCCTTGGGGGGCTGGGGACTGAAACATATTCACACTTTTGCAACATCACTGGCTGCAAAGGTAAGATGGAGATTAATTACTACGGATAACCTTTGGACGGAGGTTGTTACACAAAAGTATATTTCACCTGACACTCTTCTACACTGGCTGCGAAATCCTCTTTAGCCTCAGCATGGGATTTCAGTAATCTAGAAAGTTGTTTTGGCATCTCTCTCTCTCTCTTTCTCATTACACAGGGGATTGCCTAGAAGGTGGGAAATGACACTCATATTCACATTGGATCTTAACCTTGGCTCAGGTGCCACAACAAACATGTCCTCCCTGATCCTCTCATCCTTTTTCTTAATCAACAAGGTCTTTATCACTTACATCAGGCTGCAGATCCAACTACTGCATCCCTCTGGAAACAGGGGTGGAAGAAATCGGTGGATCTAGAGATTCTGGATGTCTTGGAATTTCACTGGAATGAGTATCTCATTTCTTTGAGACTCTCACGTGCATGAATCTCCGATTCAAGTGACAAATTCATCTGGTAACCGACCTCAAATAGAAGGTACATTCCTAAATTGGGATACAAATTGATGATGGAACAAAAGCATCAACATGTGGAGAGACTTTGGTGGTGGAAAAAGATTTGGAAATCCCACTGCCCCTCAAAAACAAAAATTTTCATGTGGTGCACCCTAGCCAACTGAATTCCTACTTGGGACTGTATAAAAAAAATTGAAGGTCCAGGTTGGTGCACTCTCTGCAAATAGGATGAGGAAACTACTTTTCACCTCTTCATTAATTGCCCCTTCACAAAAATTCTTTGGTATGTGTTAAAAACTATACACCTAGCTACCTGCTATTGGGACGAGAATACTGTCGAAGAGGCTTGGAGACATTGGCATGATTCTTGGACACAGCTTACATTCGGGATTTACCTTTGATTGCTATTTGGGGTATTTTGATCGCACAGAACCAACAGATTTTCCTTGGCATTTCCACCACCCCTACTATCTTGGAAAACCGCGGCATTTCAATCCTCTCTCATTTCCCACAGGAAAAATTTCAAGCTATTCCCCGCAACATCACAGCTGAAATCATAAATCACTCACTGCCCTGGGCTTTTTTCGATGGCGCTTCACAAAATGATCTTTGTGGAACACCACCAAATCTACTTAGTACTTTCATTTGAAGAAATGATTTATAAAAATTATTTGAAAACTCATATAAGTGTGAGAGTTGGAAATTATATATTTACTTAGTTTTGTACATAATTGAAATTTGACCTCCTACTTTACAAACAATAAAAAAAGAATTATATAATGTTCATATTTAAACATTGCTTTTCATTTGACATTAATCTTAATGTTACTTTCCATAATCATATAAAAAGTTTACCAAAATACATTATATATATAATTCAAGTATTTCCTCATAAATATGTTAAAATGATTTTCATTTAAAAAAAAAAAATTGAGCTCACATTAAATGAAATTTTAATTCAATCATTCTTTTTTTCAACCCAACCTTGTCACACCTAATACACTAATGCAAGTGTATTTTTATATATATAGTGTACATTGATGTGCATAGTAGTGTTACATATGGATGTAAGTTAACATATCAAGTGCACCAAATATTTTTTTAAATATTAAAATATGTTTTTAAATATTAAAATATGTTTTTAAATATTAAAATATGTTTTTAAATATTAAAATATTTTATTAAAAAGTATTTTTTTAAAATAAATGAGTGTTTTATAAAATATGTTAAATTACTTTGGTACTCCATTGATTGTAGCTTGGGTGTCAATTCTTGTAAGTGACACGATGCTTTTGTTGAGCCCCTACATTGAATTCTCTAGCTATGGTGCTTCTTAATAGTCAAGACAAGGTATTTATATCTTTATAACCTTTGGAACTCACATTTTAATTACTAATATTTTATTAAAAAATATTTTAAGCTAACATAGGCACTAGTGCTAGTAAATCTATGTGGCACACTAAGGTTGTTTAATGTAATGGGGCACTAACAAGGATTTTTTTTAAATGGATGTTTGTTTTATAAAATATGTTAAATTACTTTGGTGTTTCTCATAGGGTTACATATTGATTCAACTTGTGTTATACTAGAATTTATACTCAATGCCATGTTAAGAATTAATGTCTAACCAAAAACACCTAGGAAGTTCATACCTTAACAGTTACGAAAAGGTCTCTATAACCTTTAGACCTCACATTACCTATATACCTTAGTTTAATTACAAAGTTTGGACCTCAGATTGCCCATAGATCTTAGTTTAATTACATTTTTTGTTACAATGTACATTACATTGGACAACATATATATGCTAGGATATAAAACCATGAGATAGTCATCATTATACCACATCATCTTTTGGAACACACTCAATTTCAAAATATTCATGTATCTATGATTCAGGTATCATTATACAATATTTTCACAACCATACCATAAAATGCTATGAACATAACTTCCACTTTTTAAAAGAGACTCTTGAGAATCCTCTAAGTAAGCAAGCCTAGAGGGACGCCTCAACATGGCTCTTCTAACCATATATATATTTTACAAGAGATTTTCTTTCTTAGAGGCTCAATGCATCTAGGGGATCTCGCCTAAGCACCTATATCTTTATCATCATTGACAATGCCAAAAATATCTTGATTGAATCTAATTATGCACTTGTATTATCATTATATTCTATTCTAATATATACACATATCATTTAATATATATATTATATACACCTAACACACACATATATATAAAAGATTAATCTACCACCGTGAAGGTATACCTTAGCATGTGTACTTGCACGTATACCTATCATGCTAGACATATATATGAGCCATTGTTATTTTTATGTATATATGGTAGCATATACTTTGATATATGCAATAGGATATTATATATTTGTATTAAATATATAAAATAATGTATATATTAATATATATCTCCACCATTATATTCAACACATATATTAGTATGTACATATATCAATATAGATATTAGGATTATATATATACATAATATAAAATTTGAATGTTTCCATATGTTTTGAAAAATATGTTGTTTTTTATGACTCAACTCATTATTAATTTATTAATATGATATAAAACAAATTTAATTGTTTAAATATAAGTTTATGATATTGAAATTTTAAAATTAATTTAAGTTTTTTTAATAATATAAAGAATTAAGTTTTTTTTCAGTAATTTCGGAAAATATATCTTACATATTTGTTTTAAAAATAGTAAACATGTTTTTCCATTTGTATAAATAATATTTATTAATAAAATTATTTAAATAAAATTAATATGTTTTATAAATATTTATTACTAAACATTATTGGTGATAATTAATTTAGATAAAGTTTTGAAATAAAAATTAATAAGAATTTATTTTTATAAAATCTAAATTTAATTATAAAAAAATGATTCTTATATTTTATACAATATGAATCTATGCAACTTTAAATAACATTTTTTTTCTAATTTTATTTAATTCTCTAAACTTTTAAAATTTTTGAAATTTTTTTAAATTGATGTATGTACTCTTATTTATGGGAATTTGACTATAAAAAAAATTAGTAAGTATAGAACTTTTTATCATCAAATTAATTTCTTTTTATTATCAAATTAATCTATCTTTATCATAAAAAGTATTTGTCTAATAAAGAAAATTAATCTAAATAATATTTAAATTTTATTATTTATTTTTATATGCATCTATCTAAAAAATGAGCATTTTAGAGAGTCTCCAACATTTGTTTAAAGGAAGAAAGATTTCATAATATTAGAATTATAGTTTAGCCTTGCTTATATAATGTTAAGACTTTGACTTCCATTTACATTATTAAGTTAAACAAGACCTAGAGCTACTTAAAATAATAGGTAGTAAGGGAAAAGGCTTCAAGTTTTATTTTGACTCTAAGAAAATTTAAGCTCACCATAAAAATGGGATGAGAAGAAAACCTATAACAAGGTATTAAGAAAAATAAAATAAAATCTAACCATAACATAAATAATCAAACATAAAATCAAACTCAAATAGATTAAGAATTATACTTATTTAACACTAGATTAAAAATTCAAAATTTTGATAATCATAACAAATACATTTAACTATTCAAATTGTATATTTTTTCCCCAAGAAAAAATCATATTCATTGATCATAAAGAGCAGAGAATACATTCCACAAGTACTACTGCACGTTAAGCAAAAATAAAAACTAAGAATATAAATTGTTCATACATGTTTCAATTGTTACATTGCAAAAAACCAATCATGAAAAATTCAGATCTTTCCAAATCATCCAGTTATATTGTGAGCTCATATGATTACCATTGTTGTTGGTAATGATCTTACACTTGCCAACTTCCAGAAGAAGTCCATTTTTAGAAAGTTCATCCGCTAACACATTCTGTGTTCTCTGTAGACATGAAAAAAATCCACTTTGCTGAAAACGGCAACCATAGCCTCGAGATTACTTCGGAGGTTCTGTAAAACTTTTAATGAGTTCAGTGGAGAATTCTCAGTGCTAGTCCTTTTGCTTTTAATCAAAATATATATATATATATAACGAATTAAATTGTTATAAAATCTAAGTTTAATTATAAAACAATTATTTTGATATTTAATATAATATAAATCTATGCAACTTTTAATAAAGTTTTTTTTCTATTTTTATTTAATTCTCAAAATTTTTGGAATTTGATTTTTTTTAAATTAATGTAGGTACCTAATTTGTGAGGATTTTATTATTAAAAGAAGTTAGTATGTGTAGAGCCTTTTATCATTAAATTAATTTATTTAAATATCATCAAATTAGTATCTTTATCATAAAAAGACTTTTAATAAGAAAAATTAATTTAAATAATCTTTAAATTTTATTATTTATTTTTATACACATTTATTTTTGAAAATATAAGCATTTTAGAGAGTGTTCAACATTTTTTTTAAAGGAAGAAAAATGTCATAATATTAGAGTTGAATAGTTTAGCCTTGTTTATATAATATTAAGACTTTGACTTCCATTTACATCATTATGTTAAACAAAACCTAGAGTTATTTAAAATAATTAGTAGTAAGGCAAAAATACTTCAAGTCTAACTATGACTTTAAGAAAATTTACGCTTTCACATGAGAAAAAAAACTATAACAAAATATCAAGAAAACTAAAATAAAATCTAACCATAACATAAATAATCAAATATAGAATCAAACTCAAATACATTACAAATTATACTTTTTAAAAATTCAAAATTTTAATAATCATAACAAATACATTTAATTAATAAAATTATATATATAACAACATTATATTAAAAATTAAAAATTTTGATAATTATAACTATCCATAAAATACATTATGCAATTATTAAACGGGCTAATATAAATAGACAATATTTTTATTTTCACTAAAAACAATTTATCAATTCTAACTCTTTATTTTAAGATATAATTAAAGTGACTTTCCTTTTAACCTTTTATTTTAAGATCTGATTAAAGTAACTTTCCTTCTATCTTAAAAAGTGAAAAAACAAAAAAATTTACAATATTTTGCATTTTGAATTCAAATATCTTTAAAAATGAAAAACAAAAATCATATTTATAATATTTTATATTTTTAAATTAAAATAAATAATTTACATTTCTATATTTCAAGAAATCATTTAAACCTAACTAATTAAAAATTCTAATTATTAACCATAAAACGTGTAATATAATTAACATTTCTATATTTATTATTAATAAAATTAAAACAAACCTATCAATATCTCATGCTTCCCTCGAGAGAAAACCTATCTAAAACCCTAATAAATTTAACTTCTAAATATCCACTCTAATCCGGTGCGGCGGCCATATCTCAAAACTTTACACCATCATACGTCACTTTACTTGCCCGCACTGCAAAAGATGCGGGTGAACCATTGTCCACATCAGAATGCCGTCACGTTACTCCAGCCATTGCAAAAAAAAGATGCCGAGGGAGCGTGTTGTCCACGTCAGAATATTATGGTAAAACCCGGAGATTAAAAAAAGCATGTGAAATCCTAAGTAACCGTTGTATTCCTAACGGTATTTTTAATGTAAAAAGCCATTATCAGAGGAAAAATGATTTAATGAAATGGGATCCGAGGGTGAGCGTTCAATTTGAAATTCAACCCTTAGAAACACACGTTAATGTTATTGGCTTTCAGATCGTTTATTTGGTTTGCCATTAATCCGTATTAGGTTGTTCCTTGATTCTGAATCGAACAAGGCACTTCGTTTTGTTTGTAACATGGATCTGCTTTCTATTATCTGAGCCCTCAGATTTCTGCAATTAGTAATGGATTTCACAATGACTCCCAATCCCTGAGGATCATATGACCGCGGCCATGCTGATGAATGGAAGCCAACCAGACCCATCTCGACTTTCAGCCCTCCGGTGTTATCTCTCGTCGTTGTGATAGCCAGTGCGTTTTTAATAGCGATCAGCTACTACATCTATTATCTCCAGCGCTGCAAACCACAATTCTAGAGGATTCGAACCCAGGACGAGGACAAGGTCTTGGTGCAGGAGTCCGACGACTTGCAGAATATTTCGATGGCTTGTGGAATGGAAGATTCCAGTCTGCAAGTACAGGAATGTTGCCATGCTTTTCACATCGATTATATTGCCAACCAAACCCTTCGATGTTAGCTCTCGTTGCGGTGATGAACTGTGGAATGTATTGTGGAGTTTTCAGAAGGAGAATTAAAGATTTCAAAAAAGGAATAGAATGGGCGATCTATCTTGTGGAGTTTTCAGAAAAAGGAGAATTAAAGATTTCTTCCCAAATGCTACTATGCTTTTCACATTGACTGTATTGACATGTTGTTGAGATCTCATGCCAATTTCCCTCTCTGCCACTGCAACGTTATCGGTTCTTCAGTAGAACATAGCTCTGCTAGACTAGATCAGTTCTGTTATCAATAGTAGTCCTGATATTCCTGAAATCATATCAAGAGGCGAAACTTTAGAAGAGAATAGAGATCGTACGCTGGATTTAATTCAGCTATTGATTACAATTCCTTCCCGCGGAACAGAAAGATTCATGTGGGTGTTTCCATAGTTTGTCAATATTGATCCTGCCTGGATTGGGATAATCCAAGGGTTACTTCATATTTCTTGAAACTGCTTTTATTGTGTTATTGGCTTTCACATCGGTTGTTATATTGCTGAAAAACGCCTATTATTGTTATTGGATTTCAGGTCTGTTAATTGGTTTCTTGATTTTGTGCAGTAATTAATAGGTATTCATCCAATGAATGAGAACACGCCTGCACAACTATTTTTAGTCTGCATGGATCAAATTGTGATTATACTTCCGGCATATGGTGCCATCATCTCTATGATTAGGTTCGCTTTTTAAGGTATGCACACATTTTGTTGTTTAGTGGTGGAGTAATAATTTTAAATTTAACCTGAATATGATAACCGTTTAAGTGATTTTAGGTTTTAGTAGTGCAGAAATAATTTTAAATTTATTTTGGATATGACAACCCTTTTAACGATTTTAAGATTATTTCTTTTTTTTCTTAATATTATCATAATTGTTGTAGTAATTTTAAGGATTATTTCCTTTTTTCTTAATATTATCATAGTTGTTAAGTAATTTTAAGGTTTATATCTTATTGTATAGGTTTTATTTTCATAATGATGATAGTTATATAGAGGGTGAAACATACAGGCTTTGTCATAAAAATATCACCACTTGGTCTTTATCCGCATTGCATTACCAATGCGAAGCAGTGAAATTCTGTCGTTGTTAGACTTTATTTTCAAATGCCTGGAATATAAATATCACCACTTGGTCTTTATCCGTGCTGGATTTGTCATTGCAATGCAGCAAAATTCTGTCGTTGTTAGACTTTATTTTCGAATGCCTGGAATATATATATTTATGTGACTTATATTTATATTTTATATTTTTTTTACCTTATATATGTTTGTGGTCAATATATATAATATATATATGTATATATTTTTGTTAAATAAAAAAAAATTACATGAATTTCTTATTAGGAATACTGTTATTTTATTAGTTGACAAAAATTTGACAAAATTAATTTTATGATTTTTTAAAAGTTTTTAGCACAACTTTGAAATTTGTGTAAATTTTATGACCTCTATGTTCTAAATATTTTTGGGTAAGAGCTGTATTTCAATCATAGTATTTTTTCTGTGTCTTTCTGTGTGATAAGACGCATCCACAGTAGCTTGGAGCAATATATAAGTATAAGCAGGGATTATGGGCTTTTTGTTAGGAAGTAACCAGAAACCCTCAATTTTAAAGTCAGCTCTCGTACTGGTTTTCATGCTCCCGGTCTCCACCGTGATCTCGTAGACCTTCCTTTGCTGCTTTCAACCTTATTATATTAAGGCCTTGCCTCTTCATATTGTCTTTCACTGGATCAACTAACCCGGAAACTAAACATATTAGGCTGGCCCCCGCGGCCAATAGATTTGGACCTGGACAACATATTAACATGGATATGTGTGTTGAATCTAGTATAGCTTGTGGGATGATCAAATTTTTTCTAGTATGTGAGTATGTCTTATATTGTTATTGAATTTGATAACAATATAAATTTTATATTATAAGTGGAAATTATATTATATTGTTATTGAATTTAATAATAATATAAATTTTATATATGTTAAAAAAATTTAAACAATTTTTAAATATTTTAGTATTATGTTAATGATTAATTGAAGTTGTACTTTGTGAGATAAGCTGATGTGTGCCATCCTTTCTTAGTGAGGTAGGCTTCTTAAGATATGCATATATTTTGTGTATAACAATTGTTTGATGGTGTAATAATAGTTGTAAGTTTGTTTTGGATATGGCACTTTCATGTCCATGCTTTTATTTTGTTTCTTATGATTTCCTAATACTATTATTATGGTTACAATTATTTTAGGGTTTACCTTTTCTTTATGTATAGGGTTTTATTTTGTTCTTTTAGTAATTTATTACCATTATAATAATAATGATTATTTTAATCATGTGACATATAGGTTGGATGATCTCACACAAGACTTATTCAATAACAAATCAACTCTTTTCATGTTAGATGATGGACAAGTAAAGGTATGTACATCCATCCACATATTCTCTTTCATTTCACTTATATGAATGAAAGAACTGAAAAAATCAGTAAATCAAGTTAGAAATTGTTAAGAAAAGAAATTAGTAAATCAAATTAGAGATTGTTAAGGAAAGAAATCAGTAAATCAAATTAGAGATTGTTTTGTTATAACCACATTGATAACTTTCATTTTAGAAATGTATTATTTAGTACATAACTCTATACAATAAAAGAATCAATTATTAGATAAATTAGATCTCATAGATTTTTTTGATGTAGGTGTCTTGACTCTTAATAAAAAGTTTATGAAGTTACAAGGAATATCTAACTTAGTTAGCTCTCTTTTATTGCCTTTACCTTTCATTTTTTATTTTAAACCTTTTCTTTTCATTTTTCATTTTCACATAATTTTTTAACACTACTGTTCAACAAACAACCCACAAAGTCATTGCATCCAAATATTAATATTAACTTACTATACATTAATTTTCGTTTCGTCCAAATATTAGTTGACTGTATATTAGTTTCCACAGTAGCTAACAAGGCTGCACTTATGTACACCAATAAGGTTTAAGGGTTACTTTATCCTATACATCATAAAAGGTCCACCACAAAAATAAAATATTTATTTCTATTCCGGGCTTTCGGATGCAACCGTCCGGGCTTTTGCTACGCCCTCCCTAGGGTCACCATATAGAAATAGAAATATATTTTTATGTGCTGAACAACTCATTTTCCTACCAATATTCATTTGGTAACTGATTCCATGACATAGATTTTGCAAAGAAGCTGAAGTAGGTACCAGTCGGGGATGATTTAGGCTTACAATTAAAATGGAAACTGAAACCCAGGAGTGTACAAACAGATAAAGTGGAAAATGGTTGGAAATGCTCTTAAATTCTGGAAAACAGAAACATGGTGGAACTTTCAAATTAGAAGGAAAAAATTAATTTCAAATGTCACGGAATATTCTTTGGCATTTTTGGTTATTGCGGTGATGCTTCTAAACCCTTCCATTTCGGACAAAGGTTCAACCCAGAAACCTGTATCAAACAAAAAGCCAGAGCTTAGAAACTCCACTTCTGATTGTTCTCTTTACCAGACATTTGACTGATCATCTGATGTCTGAAATTGGGAAACCAGTTATCCTTCTTGGTTCCTCTAAAACCAAGAACACACTCCCTATGCAGCTAGAAAGAGTCTGAAGATCAATTAGTTATGATTCAATCTCATAGAGATTTCTTAGTCTTATTTGATTGTTAAAATAAGTTTTTTGAAAATAATTGAGTTGCTGCCCAAATCTACAACTTGAACCAGTGCCAAGTTAGACTTAAGAACTTTCATATGAAAACTTTTTAACCATTGCTGAGTAGTTACCAGATCGACAGTCCTGTAACAAGGCAGATTGTTGTATGATACTGCACAGGGCACTATATGCTATCAGCTAGCAGTCCAATTAATATAATATCATTACTTTCAATTTGCATCAATGCCTGGAGTACCCTTTATAGGCTATACACAGATGTTGGAGTGAATAATGGAAAGTTCTACACCTATTATTATGGACACTATACGTCCAAATCCAATATTTTGGCATCTACAATATAATAGTTCTGGAAGATAATTAGATTCGCTTTTACAGGTTTGTGCAGTTCTGAGTCCTGTCTCCTTGCTATTCATCCTTCTGGCCGGAAAGCTCCTCAGGGACTGTGAATATCATTAGCATAGTATTAGAAAACATTTAACATTTTTATGTTACCTATGGTCCCCGGGTCCATTCGTGATAGGTGTTATCCTTGATTCCCAATGTTAAAATAACATTAAACCACTTACAAGTTAGAAAAAAAATCTTTTTAACATGAGTGATTTAGGTCGCGTACAAACATTACGTTGAGTGAATAAGCCCAGATTTTAACCTAAAGTAAATTGCTTTCTATATAAAAATATTGAGCAAGCATTTATAATATATTTAGTTCGTTAAATTTAGTGTATATATAATTGTAAATCTATTTTATTTATTTATATCAATTTATTTATAATGATATTTAGTTTTTTCAATTTAATCTATGTTATTTCTTAAATTTAATTTAATTATATTTCTTAGTTTAATAAATAAATTTGGTTTTTATTTTAATTTTGTTGATCTTTCATATTTCTATTAAGTATTCTGAAATTTTCATAATTTTTTACTATTAATTTAAAAATGAACACCTAATTTTTCATATTGTTTTAGTGTGTGGAATTTTATGAGATGTGAGATGTAATTTTGGCTTAATAATTTAGTTTTTTCCTCTTGAAATAGTTTAGAGTTCCAAGTTAATAATTAAGAGTTTGTTGAAATAGTTTAGAGTTCGAGTTAATAATTAAGAGTTTGGTGAAATAGGTTAATTTAGATTTTTTAAAGGTTTTTCTTTGTGGGTGTTGAAATAGTTTAGAGTTCTTAGATTATAAATTGTTGTTGAAATAGTTTAGAGTTTTGTTAGATTATAAATTGCTAGCTTGTTTACTTTTCACAAATTGTTTTTCTCATGGTTATATATATAATAAGATTGTAGAAAATTTTGTTATTTATAAATATTAAATTGTATACTTTTTTTATATTGTTTGCATTAGTATGTTGACCATAGGGGTTATATTGAAAGTCTTGTGTAGAGTGTTTTCAAAGGACCATTTTTGGAAATTGCCTGGAAACAATTTCCTAACTCGGTATCTTGACACATGTGCCTTTGTTGTAGCTGGAAACTGGGACGCCGTTGCGCTAGTAATAGGTGGAGGGAGGTAACTCCCAGAGAAGCCCTCCTAGTACGCCCCAAGTTGGGCGGTCGACCATGTATACACAAGGTTTTTAAAGTGGTCTAACGAGGGACCCCCCTTTGTTGACACTCTATTCATGCAACCTAGGAGTTAGGATCTATTTCCCTGATGATTATAACTTTAACCCCTATCACACATAACTCCTCTAAACCTTAATAACCACTAACTTTTAGAACATAAAATTTATAAGTTGAATACAAATTTTAACATTTATAAGTCTTAAAACCTTATAAATTTATATAACACCATAATCAAATTAACTTAACTAATTTAAGCTATGTAATAATAACACCTAAACTTTGTTCTCCTTAACTCCTATCCCTAAAAACCCCTAACCCTTATAAATATTAAGTCTTAAATGTTAACCCACATATGACTTGTAACCCTTGAGCTTTAACCCCACACACCTATAACATCTAAAGTCTATTACATATCACCCCTAAATATTATAATGGTTCTAACCATAAATCCCTAACCCCTTAAAAATTAACCCCTATGCCCATAACAACTAACTCATAAAACCATTAATACTACAAATCATAAATCCCAAACCCCTTAAAAATTAACACCTATAACCCTAACAACTAACTCATAAAACCATTAACACTATAATTGGTATCCCAACATAGCTATATAACCCATAACTACTAAAATCACATAGTCACTTTCACTACTAACCTCTCTAACCCTCAAAATATATAACTTTATAACATTTAAAACTCAATCATTAGCATCAAAAAATCAACCCTTACAACCCCTATAATTTATAATATTTCAAAACCCTATAAGGTTAAACCCATAACTTCTATAACACTTAACACTTTACTCCTATATACTATAACATATAATTCTTAAAATTTAACCACTTTAACACCCATAACCCTAAACCCATATAAACCATAAAAAACCTTAAAATTCATAAAACCCCAAAACCTTATAAGTTAACTTGGATTCATAAATCCATTAACCCTTAACATTGAAAATATATAACCATAACTCTTTAAATTCCTAATCAATAGCCCTCACGAGTATTAACACCCATATTCCATAACCTAACACCCATAACACATATAAACATGAACCTATATAACCATTATGCCCCTAATCCCTAATTCATATAATCCATATTCTTTAATCATTCATCCATTTAACCCCTAATCGTTGGGCTCTCTCTCTCTCTCTCTCTCTCTCTCTCTCTCTCTCTCAACCCCTAAGATCCAGTATGTATCTCTCTCTCTAAACCAATAACCTGCAATCTCTCTCTTTAAAACATTAACCCTCAATATCTCTCTCTCCCTCTAAACCCCTAACCCTCAATATCTCTATCTCTCACTAGATCCATAATCCTCGATATCTCTTTTTCTCTCTCTCTCTAAAACCCTTACCTTGAATCTCTCTCACACCCTCTCTCTTTCTAAATCCCTAACACCAAATCTCTCTCTCTCTCTCTCTCTCCTTAACCCCCATCCATCTCTATAAACCAACCACCCTCTCTCTCCCATCCTTTCCCTAACCCCCATCCCTCTTTATAACCCCACCCCCCCTTCTCTCTCTCTCAACCCCCCATCTTCCCCTATAGCATAAAGACTAACCCACCATCTCTCTATGTACACTCTTTAACACACTAAACCCTAACTCCTTGCTCTCTCTATTTCTCTAATCCTCCCTCTCTCCTCTTCCCCTTCTCTCTCTCTCTCTCTCTCTCTCTCTCCTCTCTCTCTCTATTTATCCCACAAATATCTAACCATATACTTGCATCGTTAACCATCGACGCTCTCCTCCCTCCCTCTCTCTCTCTCTCTCTCACACACACACACACACATCCCCTAACCCCCCTCCCTCTCTCTTCCCCCCCAAAACCCCCACTCCTCACCCTCCTAACTCTAACCCCACTCTATCTATCTATATCCCCTACCACTAAGCATCTCACCATCCCTCTCTCTCTATCCCTCTCCCCCCTGCTCCCCCCAATCCCTCTCTCTCTACATCTCTCCCTCTCTCTCCTTCTTTCCCTCGCTCTCTCTATAAACCACTAACCCCTAATCTCTCTCTCTCTCTCTCTCCTCCTTTCCCTTATCCCTCTCTCTCTCTCTCTCTCCTCCTTTCCCTTATCCCTCTCTCTCTCTCTCTCTCTCTCTCTCTCTCCAGCCCCACCTTTCCCTAGCCCCCCATCCATCTCTCAAACCCAAACGCCCCCATCTCTCCTCCTTCTTTCCCTAATCCCCCATCCCTTTTTATAACCTAATCCCCCCTATTTCTCTCCCAAAACCACATCTTTCCCTATGCAGTAAATCCTAACCTCCCCATCTCCCTATGTACCATATTTATTACCCTAAAGCCTCACCCCTACTCTCTCTCTTTATTTAATCCTTCATCTATCCTCTTCCACTTCTCTCTCTCTCTCTCTCTAATCCCTAACCATATATTCACATCACTAACCATTAATGCTCTCTCTCTATCTCTAAACCCCTAATCACACTTCCTTTCCATCTCTCTAAACTACTAAATCCCAATATCACTCTGTATCTCTCTATATCTAAACCCCTAACCCCAGTCTCTCTCTCTCTCTCTCTCTCTCTCTCTCTCTCTCCTCAACCCCTAACTTCCAATATCCCTCCCCTTCTCTCTCTCTCTCTCAATCCCTAACCCCCAATACCCCTCCCCTTCTCTCTCTCTCTCTCTCACACACAAACACACACACAAAGCCCCATGCCTCACCTCCTATCCATCAACCCCATTCCATCTATTTCTCTCAGCCACACCACTAACCATACATACTCCCCTTGTGATCTCTCTCTCTCTCTCTCTAAACCCCTAACCCCCAACCTCTCTTTCTCTTTAAACCTCCAATCTCTCTCTCTCTCTCTCTTTCTCTCTCTCTCACCTCCAATATATCTTTGTCTATGTAAACCCCTAACCTCCAAACTCTATCTCTCTCTCTCTCTCTCTCTCTAAACCTCTAACCTCTAATATCTCTCTCTAAACCCCTAACCTCCAAGCTCTCTCTATGTGTGTATCTCTATCGATATCCCTCTCTCTCTCTCTAAATCCCTATACTCTCTCTCTCTCTCTCTCTCTCTCTCTAAGCCCTTAACCACCAATCTCTCTCTCTCTCCCTATAAAACCATAACCTCCAATCTCTCTCTCTCTCTCTCTCTCTCTCTCTCTCTCTCTCTCGCTCTCTGTAAACCCCTAACCACCAGTATCTAACTCTTTATCTATCTCTATCTCTCTAAACCTATAAACCCCAATCTCTATATCTCTCTCTAAACCCTTAATCCCCAATATCTCTCTTTCTATCTCTCTCCCTCTAAACCTGTAACATCAAATATTTTCCTCTCTCTCTCTCTAAACCTCTAACCCCAAATATCTCTCTCTCTCTAAACCCCCTAACCCCAAATTTCTATCTCTCTCTAAACCCCTAACGCCCATTCTCTCTCTCTCTCAATTCCTAATCCCCAATCTCTTTATCTCTCCTAAACTTATAATCCTTGTTATCTCTCTTTATATATATATATACCCCTAACCCCCAATATCTCTCTTGTTGAAATATTGTAACTTCAAAGAATATTATATTTGTATATTATTTATTTCGGAGATGTTCCATACCTCCGATGTGATTATACTATAAATCCGGAGATGTTTATTCCTCCAAGTTGGTTGTGGTAACTAGGGTTATTAGACCCACCATGTGGGGGTCGGCCCAGTCAGTTATAATGGTGTATTTAAACTAATGGTTAAATACGATCCTACATGTACTTGTGTAAAATACATATCAGAGTAGTGTATAAATAGAGGAGGTGTGTTCCTCATTTGACACACTCACTCACTTGAGGATAGCGCACTTGTGGAGGAGAGGTCTGCTATTGTGGAGGAGGAGATCATGTCTCAGGGTTTCATCTTTGTATATTGCTGGTCATCTATATTGAGGAAGCTTTGCTGGGTTTTCTACCCCATGAGGGTTTCCCAGGATAAATCTCTGTCTCTTGTGTTTATGCTGTGCTTGTTGTTTCTTCAGTGATTCTGTATATGCTACTATTGTGAAATGGAATGTAATGCTGCTATTTTATGTCTTAGCATATTGAATTCTAACATCTCTCTCACACTCTCTCACTCACTCACTCTCCATCTCTCTATCTATCTATATATCTCTCTAAACCCCCAATCTCTCTCTCTCTCTAAACCCCTAAACTCCAATCTCTCTCTCTCTCTCTCTCTCTCTCTCTCTCTCTCTCTCTAAACCCCTAAGCTCCAATATCTCTCTCTCTAAACCTCTAACCTTCATTCTCTCTCTCTCTAAACCCCTAACCTCCCTCTCTCTCTCTCTCTCTAAAACCCCTTACCTCCAATCTCTCTCTCTCTCTCTCAACCCCTAACCCCAAATATCTCTCTCTCTAAACCCCTAACCCCCAATATCTCTCACTCTCTCTCTCTAAACCCCTAACCCAAAATATCTATCTCTCTCACTCTATCTCTCTAAACCTTTAAACCCCAATACCCCCCCTCTCTCTCTATAAACCCCTAAGAACCAATATCAAAATTTTTCTCTCTCTCTCTAAACCCCTAAACTTGAATCTCTATATATATCCCTACTCGTAATCCCCAATATATCTCTTTATATATATCTCTCTAATCCAATAAACTAAAATCTCTCTCTCTCTCTGAACCCTCTCTCTCTCTATAAAACCCTAAGAACCAATCTCAAACTTTCTATCTCTCTCTATAAACCCCTAAGAACCAATCTCAAAATTTCTATCTCTCTCTCTAAACCCCTAAGCTTGAATCTCTATATCTATCCCTACTCGTAATCCCCAATATCTCTCTTTATATATCTCTCTCTAATCCACTAAACTAAAATCTCTCTCTCTCTCTCTCTCTCTCTCTCAACCCCTAACCTCCGATATATTTCTCTATCTCTCTTTAAAACCCTAACACTGAATCTCTCTCTCTCTCTCTCAAACCCATAACATCTAATCTCTCTCTCTCTCTCCCTCTCTAAATCCCTAAGCTCCAATCTCTCTCTCTCTCTCTCTCCTCCTAAACCCCTAATCCCCAATATATCTCTTTTTATCTCTCTCACTCACCAAAACCCTAAACAAAAATCTCTCTCTCTCTCTCTCTCTCCTCTCTCTCTCTCTCTCTAATCCATTAACCACCAATATCTCACTTTATATCTATCGTTGTCTCCCTAAACCCCTAACACTCCAATTTCCATATCTCATCCTAGAACCCTAATCCCATTCTCTCTCTCTCTCTCTCTCAACCCCTAACCTCAAATATCTCTCTCTCTCTCTCTGAACCCCTAACCTAAAAAATCTCTATCTCTCTGTCTTTCTCTCTCAACCCCTAACATCCAATCTCTCTCTCACTAAACCCCTAACCTCCAATATTTTTGTCTCTCTAAAAAGAAATAACATTTCTCTCTCTCTCCCTCTCTCTTCTCTCTCTCTCTGAAACCCTAACCTCCAATATCTCTCTCCCTCTCTATCTCTTTCTATCTCTAAAACCCTAACCTCCAATATCTCTCTCCCTCTCTGTCTAAATCCCAAATCCCAAATCTCCCTCTCTCTCTCTCTATCTCTAAAACCCTAACCCTCTCTCTCTCTCTATATATATATAACCCTATCCACCAATCTCTCTCTATCAAAGCCCCACTCCCTCACCCTCCTATCCCTCCACCAACAATATCTCTCTCTCTTGAAACCCCTAACCTCCAAGTTCTCTCTCTCTCTCTCTCTCTCTCTCTCTCTATGCCCCTAACATCCAATATCTCTCTCTCTAAACCCCTAACCTTTGATATATTTCTCTCCCTTTCCCTTTCTCTCTCTCTCTCTCTCTCTCTTCAAATCCCTAACTCCCAATCTCTCTCTCTCTCTAAACCCTTAACCCCTCAATCTCTCTCACTCACTCTCTCTCTCTCTCTAAACACATAAACTAAAATCTCTCTCTCTCTCTCACTCCCTCTCTCTAAACCCTTAAAACTCTCTCTCTCTCTCTAAAATCCTAATCATGAATCTCTAACATTCTATCTCTCTCTCTCTAAACCCCTATCCCCATATCTCTCTATCTCTACCTAAACCCCTAATCCCCAATATATCTCTCTGTAACTCTATCTCTCTAAAACCCTAACCTCTCTCTCTCTCTCACACGCACACACACACACACACACACTAAACCCCTGACCCATAATCTCTCTCTATCTCTCTATAAACCCCAATCTCTCTCTCTCTCTCTCTCTCTCTCTCTCTCTCTCTCTCTCAAAACCCATAACCTCCAATATCGCTCTCTCTCTCTCTAAACGCCTAACCTCCAATATTTCTCTTTCTCTCTCTCTCTAAACCCATAACCCCAAATATATATCTCTCTAAACCCCTAACCTAAAATCTCTCTCTCTCTCTCTCTCCGTGTGTGTGTGTGTGTGTGTGTGTGTCGAACTCTCTCCATCTCTATAAAACCCTAATCACCAATCTCCTCACTTTCTATCTATCTCTCTTTAAACCCTTAACCCCCAATCTCTATATCTCTCCCTAAATGCCTAATCCCCAATATCTCGCTTTCTATCTCTATCTCTCTAAAACCCTAACCTCAAATCTCTTTCTTTCTCTCTCTCTCTCTGAACCCTTAACCTCCAATATCTCTCTCTCTAAATCCCTAACCTTCAATCTCTCTCTCTCTCTCTCTCTCTCTCTAAAAACCTACCCACCAATCTCTCACTTTTTATCTATCTTTATCTCTATAAACCCCTAAATCTCAATCTTTAGTTCTCTCCCTAAACCCCTATTCCCCAATCTCTCTCTCTCTCTCTCTCTTTAAAACCATAACATCAAATATCCCTCTCTCTCTCTTTAAACCCATAACCACCAATCTCTCTCTCTCTATGTGTCTATAAAACCCTAAACCCCAATCTCTCTCTCCCTAAACCCCTAACCTCCAGTCTCTCTCTCTCTCTCTCTCTAAAACCCTGACACACAATCTCTCTCTCTCTCTCTCTGAATCTCTCTCTACACAACTATCCTCAAATATTTCTCTCTCTAAATCCTTAATGCCCATTCTCTCTCTCTCTCTCTCTCTCTCTCTCTCTCTCTCTCTCTTTGACTATCTATCTCTAAATCCCTAACCCCCAATCTCTCTATCTCTCTCTAAACCCTCTTCTTCCAATATATCTCTCTCTCTAAACCCATAACCTCCAATCTCTCTCTCTCTCTAAATAAACCCCTAACCTCAAATCTCTCTCTCTCTAAATAAACTCCTAACCTCCAATCTCTCTCTCTCTATCTCTCTCTAAACCCCTAACTCCGTATATTTCTCTCTCGCTAAACCCCTAGCCCCAAATATCTCTCTCTCTCTAAACCCCTCACACCAAATCTCTCTCTCTAAAATCCTAACCCCAAATATTTCTCTCTCTCTCTAAACC
This sequence comes from Larix kaempferi, assembly GCA_027924585.1. NCBI lineage: Eukaryota > Viridiplantae > Streptophyta > Pinopsida > Pinales > Pinaceae > Larix > Larix kaempferi. The sequence continues at coordinate 2,281,840 of BSBM01000887.1, forward strand.
CCTAACCCCAAATATATGTCTATATCTCTCTAAACCCCTAACCCCCAATTTCTCTCACTCTCTATCTTTAAACCCCTAACCAAAAATATCTCCCTCTCTCTAAACCCTTAACCCCCAATCTCTCTCTCTCTCTCTAAAACACTAATCACCAATCTCTCACTTTCTATCCATGTCTCTCTAAACCCCTAACCCCCAATCTCTTTATCTCTCCCTAAATCCCTAATCCCCGATCTCTCTCTCTATCTCTCTCTCTCTAAACCTCAACCTTTCACTCTCTAAACCCTTAACCTCCATTATATATCTCTCTCTAAACTCTAACATCCAATCTCTCTCTCTCTCTCTCTCTCTCTCTCTCTAAACCCTTAGACTCCAATCTCTCTCTCTCTCTCTCTCTCTCTCTCTCTCTCTCTAAACCCCTAACCCCTAATTTCTCTCTCTCTAAAATCCTACCCACCAATCTCTCACTTTCTATCCATTTGCATAGCTCTATCCCCTAAACCCCAATCTCTCTTTATATCCTTAAACCCCTAATATTCATTATCTCTCTCTCTCTCTAAACCCACAACATCAAATCTCTCTCTCTCTCTCTCTCTAAACCCCTAACCCCCAATATTTTTATCTCTCCTTAAACCCCCAATCCCCAATATCTCTCTTTCCTTAAACCCCCAATCCCCAATATCTCTCTTTCTATCTCTATCTCTCTAAAACCCTAACCTCTCTCTCTCTATAGTTCTGCATCGCTAAACCTCTAACTCCTAATCTCTCTCTCTCTCTCTCTCTCTCTCTCTCTCTCTCTCTCAACCCCAATATATCTCTCTAAACCCCTAACCTCCAATCTCTCTCTCTCTCTCTCTCACACAACCCTAACCTCCAATCTCTCTCTCTCTCTCTCTCTCTCTAAACTCTAACCTCCAATCTCTCTCTCTAAACCCTTAACCTCCATTCTCTCTCTCTCTCAACCCATAACCTCCAATCTCTCTCTCTAAAACCCTACCCACCAATATCTCACTTTCAATCTATCTCTATCTCTCTAAACCTGTAAACCCCAATCTCTCTTTCTCTACGTCAACACCTAATCCCCAATATATCTCTTGCTCTCTCTCTAAACCCCTGACCCAAAATCTCTCTCTTCCTAAACCCCTATCCTCCAATCTCTCTCTCTCTATAAACCCCCATCCTCCAATCTCTCTCCCTCTAAACCTGTAACCTTAGATACCTCTATCTCTCTCCCTAAACCCCTAACCTCCAATCTATTTCTCTCTCTCTCTTGAAAACCCTAACATGCAACCTCTCTCGCTCTCTCTAAACCCCTAGCCTCAAAACTCTCTCTCTCTCTAAATCCTTAACCCCCAATTTCTCTCTCTCTATCTCTCTCTCTTTATCTATCTATCTCTAAGTCCCTAATCCCCAATCTCTCTCTCTCTCTCAACCTTTAACCTCCAATCTCTCTCTACATCTCTCTCTCTCTCTCTCTAAATCCATAACCTCCAATCGCTCTCTCTCTCTCTCTCTAAACCCCTAACCTCCAATATTTCTCTTTCTCGATGTCTCTAAACCCCTAACTTCCAATCTTTCTCTCTCTTTAAACCCCTAACCTCGAATCTCTCTCACTCTCTCTCTTTCTCTCTCTCTAAACCCCTAACCTCAAATCTCTCTCTCTCTCTCTCTCTCTCTCTAAGCCCCTAATTAAAAATCTCTATCTCTCTCTCACTTTATCTCTCTAAACTCTTAACCCCCAATCTCCCTCTTTGTCTCTTTCTCTAAACCCCTAATGTCCAATCTCTCTCTGTCTCTCTCTATAATCCCCTAACCACCCATCTCTCACTTTTTATCTATCTTTATCTATCTAAACACCTAAACCCCAATCTCTCTATCTCTCCCTAAACCCCTAATCCCCATTATATATCTTTCTATATCTCTCTCTGTAAACTCCTAACATCTTTCTCTCTCTCTCTCTCTAAACCCATAACCTACAATCTCTCTCTCTCCTTCTCTCACTCTAAACCCGTAAACCATAATCTCTATCTCAATAAATCCCTAACCTCCAATCTCTCTCTGTCTCTCTCTAAAACCCTAACCTCCAATCTCTCACTCTCTATCTAAAACCCTAACCTCCAATCTCTCTCTCTCTCTAAAGCCCTAACCTCTCTCTCTCTCTCTAAATCATTAACCCCCAATCTCTCCCTCTCTCTCTCTCTCTCTCTCTCTCCCTAAACGCCTACCCACCAATCTTTCACTTTCTATCTCTCTCTCTCTCTAAATGCCCAACCCCCATCTCTCCATCTCTCCCTAAACCCATAATCCACGATCTCTCTCTTTATCTATCTCGAAACACCTATCCTCAAATCTCTCTCTCACTCTCACTCTAAATCATTAACCTCCAATCTCTCTCTCTCTCTCTCTCTCTCTAAACCACTAATCTCCACTCTCTCTCTCTCTAAACTAATAAACTTCAATATACCCCTTTCTCTCTCTCTCTAAACTTCTAACCTCCAATCTCTCTCTCTCTCTCTCTCTAAACCACTAATCTCCACTCTCTCTCTCTCTAAACTAATAAACTTCAATATACCCCTTTCTCTCTCTCTCTAAACTTCTAACCTCCAATCTCTCTCTCTCTGTAAACCCCTAATGTGCAATCTCTCTCTCTCTCTCTCTCTCTCTCTCTCAAAACTTCTAAACCCAAATCTATGTCTCTCTGTCTCTACACCCTTAATCCCCAATCTCTCTCTCTCTCTAGACCCTTAACCATCAATATCGCACTTGCTATCACTCTCTGTTTCTAAACCCTTAACCACCAATCTCTCACTTACTATCTCTCTCTCTCTAAACCCTCAAGCTCCAATATCTCTATCACTTTGTAAACTCATAATCCCTGATATCTCTCTCTTTATATATATATAAACCTCTATCCCGCAATCTCTCTTTTTCTATAAACCCCTAATCTCTTCCTCTCTCTAAACTTGTAATCCTGAATATCACTCTTTATATGTATAGATAATATATGTAAAACCATAAACTCAAATATCTCTATCTCTCTCACTCACTAAATAGCTAACCTCCGATCTCTCTCTCTCTCTCTCTCTCTCTCTAAACCCCTATCCTCGAATCTCTCTCTCTCTCTCTCTCTCTCTCTCTCTCTCTCACCCCTTAAACCCCTAATCCCTAATATATATCTTTCTATCTCTCTCTCTCTAAACCCCTAACCACAAATATCTCCCTCTCTAAACCCTTAAGCCCCAATCTCTCTATCTCTCTCTCCTTCTCTCTAAACTCCTAATCTCTATTTGTCTAAACTCCTAACCTCCAATCTCCCTCTCTCTCTAAATGACTAGCCACCAATATCTCAATTTCTATCTATCTCTATCTCTCTAAACCCCTAAAATTCCAATCTCCTTATCTCTCCCTAAACCCCTAATCCTCAATATCTCTCTTTCTATCTCTCTCTCTAAACCCCTAACCTCAAATCTCACCCTCTCTCGCTTTTTATCTCTCTGTCTCTCTCTCTAAACACATTCTCCAATCTCTCTCTCTCTCTCTCTCTCTCTCTCACACACACACACACACACACACACAACCCCTAGTGCACAATCTCTCTCTCCCTAAATCGCTAAACTCCATTCTCTCTCTCTAAACCCCTAACCTCCAATCTCTCTCTCACAAACACCTAACCTCTCTCTCTCAATACCCCTAAGATCTAATCTCTCTCTCTCTCTCTAAACCCCTAACCCCAATCTCTCTCTCTCTCTCTCTCTCAAAACTCCTAAACCCAAATCTTTATCTCTCTTTCTCTAAATCCTTAACCCCCATTCTCTCTATCTCCCTATAAACTCCTAACCATCAATCTCTCAATTTCTATCTCTATTTCTCTCTCTTCAAACACCTAATCCCCAATCTCTCTCTCTCTCTCTTTAATATATATATCCCTCACCCCCAATTTCTCTCTCTCGAAACTCCTCATCACAAATATCTCACTTTCACCCCAAATCTCTCCATCTCTCCCAAAACCCATCATCCCTAATATATATCTCTCTCTCTAAACTCCTATCCTCAAATCTCTCAATCTATATCTAATTCCTTAACCCCTAGTCTCTCTCTCTCTCTCTCTCTCTAAATCTATAACCCCCAATCAATATCTCTCTCTCTCTCTCTCTAAATCCATAACTTCCAATCTCTCTCTCTCTCTCTCTCTAAAACCCCAACCTCCAATCTCTCTCTCTCTCTCTAAACTCCTAACCCCCAATATCTCTCTCTCTTTAAACCACTAACCAAAAATGTCCACCTCTCTCTCTCTCTCACTCTATCTCACTCAACCCTTATCCCTGAATATCTCTCTCTCTCTCTCTCTCTCTCTCTCTCTCAACCCCAAAGCCCCAATATCTATATCTCTTCTTAAACCCATAATCCTCAATATCTCTCTTTATCTCTCTCTCTCTCTCTCTCTAAACCACTAACCCCCAATCTCTCTCTCTCTCTAAACCCCTAACCTCCAATCTCTCTCTTTCTCTTTCTAAACCCCTAACCTCCTTTATCCCTCTCTAAATCCCTAACCTGAAATCTCTCTCTCTCCCCCCTGAAATCTCTCTCTCTCTCTCTCTCTCCTCAAATCTCTCTCATCAAATCCCTCTCTCTCTAAATCCTTAGTGCTCTCTCTCTCTTTCTCTAAATCCCTAACCCCCAATATCGCTATCTCTCTCTAAACCCTTATCCTCCAATCTCTCTCTCTCTCTCTCTCTAAACGCATAGCCTCCAATCCCTCTCTCTATAAATAAACCCCTAACCTCCAATATCTCTCTCTCTCTAAACCCATAACCTCAGATCTCTCTCTCTATCTCTCTCTAAACCCATAACCTCTGATCTCTCACTCTATCTCTCTCTAAAACCCTAACCTCAAATATTTCTCTCTCTCTCTCTCTAAACCACAAACTTCAAATATTTCTCTCTCTCTCTCTCTCTAAACCACAAACTTCAAATATTTCTCTCTCTCTAAACCCCTAACCAAAAATATATATATATATAAACCCCTAACCCCAAGTCTATATCCCTCTCTCTCTAAACTCCTAACCCCAAATCTCTTGCTCTCTGAGCCCTTAACCTCAAATCTATGCCTCTATCTCTCTAAACCCATAACCCTCTATTTATCTCTCTCTCTCTAAACCTCTAACCCAAAATATCTCTCTCTCTCTCTCTCTCTCACTCTCTCTCTCTCTCTAAGTCCTTAACCCCCAATCCCTCTCTCTCTCTCAACCCCTAGCACACAATATATCTCTCCCTAAATCACTAACTCCAATCTCTCTCTCTCTCTCTCTCTCAAAACTCCTAAACCCAAATCTTTATCTCTCTTTCTCTAAATCCTTAACCCCCATTCTCTCTATCTCCCTATAAACTCCTAACCATCAATCTCTCAATTTCTATCTCTATTTCTCTCTCTCCAAACCCCTAATCCCCAATCTCACTCTCTCTCTCTCTAAATCTCTATCCCTCTCTCTCTCTCTATATATATATAGATAGATAGATAGATAGATAGATAGATATATCCCTCACCCCCAATTTCTCTCTCTCTAAATCCCTCATCACAAATATCTCACTTTCACCCCAAATCTCTCCATGTCTCCCAAAACCCATCATCCCTAATATATATCTCTCTCTCTAAACTCCTATCCTCAAATCTCTCAGTCTATATCCAATTCCTTAACCCTTAGTCTTTATCTCTCTCTAAATATCTAACCCCCAATCAATCTCTCTCTCTAAACCCTTAACCTCCAATCTATCTCTCCATCTCTCTCTCTCTTAAAATACACAACCTCCAATCTCTCTCTCTCTCTCTAAACCCCTAATATCCAATCTCTCTCTCTCTAAACCACTAACCAAAAATGTCCACCTCTTGCTCTCTCTCACTCTATCTCACTAAACCCTTAACCCTGAATCTCTCTCTCTTTCTCTAAACCCCTAACCACCAATATCTTACTCTCTCTCTATCTCTCTCTCTAAACCCTGAAACCCCAATATCTATATCTCTTCTTAAACCCATAATCCCCAATATCTCTCTTTATCTCTCTCTCTCCCTCTCTCTAAACCCCTAACACCCAATCTCTCTCTCTCTCTCTAAACCCCCAATATCTCCCTCTCTCTCTAAACCCCTAACTTCCAATCTCTCTCTCTCTCTCCCTCTCTCTCTCTCTCTCTCTAAACCCCTAACCTCCAATCTCTCTCTTTCTTTTTCTAAGCCCCTAACCTCCAATCTCTTTGTTCCTCTCTAAATCCCTAACCCAAATTCTCTCTCTCTCAAAACCTCTAACACCAAATATCTCTCTCTCTCTCTCTCTCTCTCCTCAAATCTCTTTCTCTCTCTAAATCCTTAGTGCCCTCGCTGTATCTCTCTCTCTAAATCCCTAACCCCCAATATCGCTATCTCTCTCTAAACCCTTATCCTCCAATCTCTCTCTCTCTCTATATATATATATAGATAGATAGATATATCCCTCACCCCCCAATTTCTCTCTCTAAATCCCTCATCACAAATATCTCACTTTCACCCCAAATCTCTCCATGTCTCCCAAAACCCATCATCCCTAATATATATCTCTCTCTCTAAACTCATATCCTCAAATCTCTCAGTCTATATCCAATTCCTTAACCCCTAGTCTTTATCTCTCTCTAAATATCTAACCCCCAATCAATCTCTCTCTCTAAACCCTTAACCTCCAATCTATCTCTCCATCTCTCTCTCTCTCTTAAAATACACAACCTCCAATCTCTCTCTCTCTCTCTAAAACCCTACCCACCAATATCTCACTTTCTATCTCTATCTCTCTAAACCTGTAAACTCCGATCTCTCTTTCTCTACCTCAACACCTAATCCCCAATATCTCTCTTTCTCTCTCTCTCTGTAAACCCCTCTCTCTCCCTCTCTCTCTCAACCCCTGACCCCCAATCTCTCTCTTCCTAAACCCCTGTCCTTCAATCTCTCTCTCTCTCTAAATCCATAACCCCCAATTTCTCTCTCTATCTCTCTCTTTCTTTATCTATCTATCTCTAAGTCCCTAACCCCCAATCTCTCTCTCTCTAAACCCTTAACCCCCAATCTCTCTCTCTCTAAACCCTTAACCTCCAATCTCTCTCTCCGTCTCTCTCTCTCTCACTAGTAGATTTGAACTCAAAATCCGACGAGCAAATCTGACAACATCCAACGAAATGGATTGTGTCGTCGGATTTTTCTTTCAAATTTATTTTTTTTATTTTTATTTTTATAAATTTCGAGAGGTGTCTGTCGGATATCTGACATAATTTTGAATATCCGACGAGGCTCATAGGATATCCTACGACTCTGCGAATATCCGACGCCTATTCGGGTATCCAACGCTTTGGATGTCGGATAACCGACTTCATTTTGAACTCAAGGAAGTCGGATATCCGATGGATTTTTCCCAACGGTAACTAGATTATTGTCGTCGGATATCTAACGTAGGTTTGACTTTTTTACTTTTAAAATTTATAAATATCTAACCGTTTCGACATGTTTGCTATACCAATGACGGTTTACGGATGTTTTTTTTGTTCGACGGACTATTTTTCATTGTTTTTGTTATTCAAATGAGCAAAGTACTGTGGAGCTTCATTTTCTAAAATCGATAATCTTCATTTAAGCTCTTTATGAGAAAATGTCAACTACGAATATTCCTGATCCAGATGAACAAAATCGACAATTGCTTGCTAGATTGTGGGAAGGAGTTGAAAGAATGTGTGATGGTAAATGCTATTGTCCATGTAATCAATGCAGGGGCTTTAAGAGGAGAAGAATTTTGATCACAACAGCCACAAAACATTGTAGGGAGCATGGGCCCACCGAGGGGGGACATGAATACCATCTATTTGTAAGTTTTGCATTATATATGTTTTTATTTTGATTGATTTTGTAAATTTATGTATTATTATAATATTTCTTATTTTTGACCAACAGTACAATTGGTTGTTGTTCTTTTCATCCCAACAATACAAAAAATTGTTAAATTTTTAACATATCACATAAATTTTTACAATCTGCGTTTGAAATTTTTACATTTTGTGTTTGAATTTCTTATATTAACTTTTATCTATTGATTGTTTCATGTATTTATAAAGGAAAGACATCCTACGACATATCGTCCGGATCAGCAAGTGCTTCCAGAACAAGTAGCGGAGGAACATGGAGCTATGAATATTAATGGAGAACAAGTTAATGATCACATTGAAGAAGATGGTGACACTGATAACATAGTTGAAGATGATGTTACAAATACTTTGATCCATGATTCATTTAATGTTGGAATGGATGATGATCATGATCATGAAAATGATGAATATTTTGATGATATTCATGATACACCTCTTCTTGACAAGGCATACGAACCCCTTTATGACGACTCCAAGACAAATCTTCTCTCTGCTATATTGTTGGTAATGAACTTGAAGGTTATGAATGGTCTTTCAAACATATCAGTCACACGGATGTTAAGGTATGTAATATATTCCATCACAAAATATATATGATTGTCATGTATTTTATTGTTAATTCATATATAAGTCAAATTACTATGGATGAAATTTGTTTCATTAATATTATTTCTATATTATATTAACTAGATTTTTATTTTTATTTGTTGTAGCATGATAGGTGAATATTTGTTACCACCGTCAAATATTTTACCTCGCACATATCGAGATTTATCTACCATCATGAAAGAAATTGGAATGCAGTATGAAGCAATTCATGCATGCCCCGATGATCATGTTCTTTATTACAACCAGCATAAATTTGCAACAGAATGTCCTAAATGTCATATCAGTAGATATCACACAGATCAAGTAACTAAAAAGGTTCCTCGCACGGTTCTATGTTATATTCCCATTATTCCCCATTTGCAATGACTGTTCAGGTGCAAAAACATAGCGCAGTTTATGGATTACCATGCACGGAACAGAAGTCAAGACAACATTATTTGGATGCCTGCAAATGGGTCTGCATTTAGAGATATGGAGGAAAAATGGCCTCACTTTAAAGACGAACCTCGTAATCTTAGGATTTCTTTGGCAGCATATGGTGTCAATCCTTTTGCAGAGATGAGATCTGTTTACTCAGTGTGGCCTATTTTTGTTATCAACAACAACATTCCTCCATGGTTGACAATAAAGAGGGAGCACATAATGTTGTCGATGATTATTCTAGGTACGAACAATGCAGTTTTTTTTTATTGCAGTTGTATATTCTCATTTGTCGTTTTTTGTATCATAATGTTATATATATATTTAAAGTTTTTCTATTGCGAAATATGGTTTATATATCTAAATGGTACATCTCATAATCAGAATATTTATTTTATATGTTCAAATCAATCAGGTAAGTACCAAGTCAAAGATATGAATGTATATATCGAACCTCTTATTGACGAGCTACTGAAGTTATGGAATGGCATCACTATGCATGACTTATCTAGACCAATACGACAAAGGCAATTCCAATTCCATGCAATGCTTGTATGGACAATACATGATGCCCCAGCATTAACCCATTTATGTGATATGTAATTATAAGTTCCACTTTAGTTGCATTTAATTTTATGAACTACTAGTTAATATAATATGCATGCATGTTTTTCTAAATAATCCAGTCATTTTTTATATAATTATAATAGACAATATTGATATTCCATCTTTTTATTTAGGTCTTTAGACAAAGGGGAAATTTGCATGTCCAGTTTGTGGTCCTAAGATCAAATCTCGTAGTTCAAAAAGCTTAGGAAAGGAGGTGTTTGATGAGTATAGGCACTTCCTCTCCAAGAATCACAGGTATCGAACTACCGAAAAACATCTTTTCAATGGCAAGCAAGAGACTACATTAAAACCAAAGAGAATGACACCTCAGCTATGGAAGTTGCAATATAATAGAAATCGTCAAGGTACGTATAATAAATCATTGTATATATATGATCATATTTTATTTTATTATATTGTGTGTTGTTTAGTGTAATTGATATTGATTTAATATTTAATTTCATCATTGTTGTTCATGTGATCATCATGACGGCATTAATGGGCTTCCATGAGGAATGAAAAGTTATCCTAGACAATTTAGTAGGTTTCCCTACTATGAGCACCTACAAATTGCTCATCTTTTTGATACAATTCATATCGGAAAGAATGTGACTGAAACATTATGGCGAATATTGGATGGAATGAGTGACAAAGAAAAAATTGTCAAAATTTGCAAAGACATTCAAGATAACAACCATGCAATGAAAGACGTCATTCAATTTCATAGCAATGGAGAGCAAATTAATATAAACTCACTTCCAGGGATGTTAACGGACCAGCAAAGTAATGTTGTAAAAGAAGTCATTCGAAAAATTAAATTTTCCACAGGATTTTGTGCAAACATGAAGAATATCATAACAAAGAAAGGTGATTTCGTGGGGGTGAAAACGCACGATTGGCATGTCTTCATGAAGGTAATAATTAATATGGTATGCATTTAATAAAAAAAATTTCTTTTTCTAGTACTCTTATTCGATATACTAAAACTATTTGTATATTATTATTACGGTATGTTCTACCTCTCTCTATCCCGGACAACTTCGACAACAATGTCAAGCAAATAATATATAGTCTCAGGAAATACATGAGGTAAGTGATGATTTTTCCATGTGCTTACTGTTTGTTTAATTCAACATAGAAATTATTCTTAATTTTATTTTCATTATCTACTTCATGTTACGTAATATAATGACTTTTTTCTTTAATCTCTTGATTGGGTTGTCATGTCACTTGTAGATGGTTTTCATCTAAAGAATTCCATAAATAAGACATAAAGTATTGGAGGAGAGAAATTCCTTGTCTCATGTGTGAAATGCAGAAGCATCTACCTTCAACATTTTTCAATGCACATGAACACTACCTCATACACCAAGTTGAGGAGATTGAACTGTGTGGACCTGTGCACTCAAGGTCCATGTGGATGGTTGAGAGGCACTTGAAATTTATGAAGGGTTTGGTCAAACAACGAGCATATGATGAGGGTTCTATGATGGAGGGATATATGGTATACCAAAACATGTTGTACATTAGTGAATATCTTCCTATATTGGCGCCAAAGCTCAATTTACATCGCATTTGTGATCCAGACTCCAAAAAAGATTTAGAAGGGGAGTACCCAAAGGGGAAAGGTAGATCGAGGAAGGTGAAATGTAATATAACACATTTCACTGGTGATTTTTATGTTTATATATCATACATATATATTCTATTTTTTTATTTAGTATTTTGCATAATTTTATACTGTAATTATATACTTTTTAAAGTGACTAATATACATTTTCATTGAATTTTAATTTTATTATCATCAAACAGTTGGTTGAGAGTGGGATGCGATTCATTTATACATTGCAAACAATCTTGACTGGATGAAGGTATGGATCGAAAAATGTGAACAATTTGGTCATGGAATATCATGGGAAGGTGTGGCTTCATTGGTTAAAGATGCACATCACAATGGATACACCAATCTAACACAAAGGGAAATCGATTTAGCAAGAGGTTTAAAAGATAAGAAGGTAAGCATATTAATCAACGATACTATTTATTTATTTTTTAAATATTGTCATTGTGCATCACACTTGTTATTTTCCTTTTATGGCATTATAATAAACATGCACTACTTTATCATAAATATGGTGTCATTATGTAATCTTTTCCTGTATGGCTTGTTGTACTAGGTAAAGCACCATAAGGCTATGTGGTTCAATGGATGTAGATATTGCATCAAAAAGTTGGATGAAACAAAGAAAACATCTGATTGTGGAATATCTGCAGTCTTTGAGGTGACCAATGTTTCTTCTAGAAGTGACAGACATACAGAACTATTTGAAAATCGACACTATGGGTATCTAGAAGACATTCTTCAGTGTGACTTTAACTCCTTCAAGGTATTTCTGTCCGTTGTCAAATGGTACAGGTGTCGATTGAATCAACGTGATCCCGATAGAACAATTATTGGACATGATAATGGTTTTACCATGGTAAATACAAGGTTGTTTGAGCCAGGAATGGAGCCCTATGTTCTTCCAACCCAATGTGAACAAGTATTTTACTCTGAGGTTCCAGGTAGAGAGGGTTGGTCATTTGTTGTGAGACACGATCCAAGAGGAAGGCCGGTTAAGTATAACGTTGATGAAGGTAATGAAGACGTTCTCAAAGAAGAAGACGCTGCAAAAGATGATCATGATCAACATGAGTTAGATGATCATGGTTCAGAAGAAGATGTCGAAGAACTTATTGAATCAGATGATGTATTATCAGACAATGTCCATGAAGATGATATCGATGATGACATGTTGATCGTAACTGACATCGACTACAAGGATGATATGGCCAATCCTTACAATGTTGAATCTGGATCATCGGATGATAGTACAGATGATGACCCAGATGAAGAAGATGATGAAGACCATTGAAGTTTACGAGGTATGCAGTAATAATAAATTAATTGTTTCGTAGTGAGTTTCCATTTTCCTATATGATATAATTAGAAACATTGCTTGTTTTAGAGTATGTCAAAAAACACATTTAAAGTTTCTAGTGTACATAGATATTTTTGTCGGGTTATGGGGAATTGTGAGTGATGTGAGGGGGGGGATGGGCCATAAGAGCTTCCACCTTCACGTGGTTGGCCTTTTTTAGTAGAGAATATTAAATTATTCTTGAAACAGAGATAAGCTTAGTAAGGAAATGCAAAATTATCAAGACTCAAACATCATCATCATCATCATCATCGTTGTCGTTGTCATTGTGATCATATTCATCATCATCATCATCATCATCATCATATTTTTCTTCTTGATCATCATCTTCATCATTGTCATCATCATCATCATCATCAACATCATGTTTATCGTCGTTGTCAGGGCCACCATCATCATCATCATTTTGATCAGCATCATCGTCATCATCCTCACCACCATCATCATCATCATCTTCCTCATCATCATCAACATCTTCATCATCATCGTCATCATTGATCGTCTTCATCATCATCGTCATCATCATCGTCATCATCAATCGTCTTCATCATCATCGTCATCATCATTGTCATCATCGATCGTCTTCATCATCGTCGTCATCTTCATCATCGTCATCATCATCATGATCATCATCTTTATATGATATCCGATGCAGCTAGTACCTAGAAAAACCAACAGTGTTTGTCGTCAGTGGTTTAGCGATCTTGTCGAATTCTTTTGAAGTCAGAAGTCTAATATTAGACGCATGCATTGACGGTGTGGGAGGGTTTCAAGACTCGAATGAATGACACTCACCATTGCAGCATCAGAAACCATACCTATAAATTAAATAATGTGATACATGGGGCCAACGTTGAAATTTTTTAAATATGTGTTGGCTTGGACTGAAATTTGGCATGGTTAGACTAGATGCATGCATTGACGGTGTGGGAGGGTTTCTAGACTCAAAAATGACTGACACCAACCATTAATGGAGCATTAAAAACCATGTAATGATACTCAACAAGGAGTAATTTGATCATCATGGTTTCACTCTGAAATAACTTATTTTTTTGTGGACTCGCTAGTACCATTGCTTATGGACCCTCACAAGGAAATCCTCTTAGGTCGTTGATTGTGTTGGGATAAATCATCACTAACCTCTTTGATGGACCTAATGGTCCCATGATAAACACTCATAACATGTAAACTATAGAGGACATACGAAAAATGGTTGATTCTCTCACCCAATTAGTTAGCAAAATGGAAACCAAGAATCACTTCTCATTTTCCAACCCTTCCAATAGTATGACGCCTCATTTTTCTGAAGTAATTCTAAACAAGTTTGGCGGGTCAGATCTGATTGGTTGGTTCGATCGATCAAATGAAGCACCAACTTTCCCTTAATGTAATATTTGATTACCTAATGAAATTCATTATAGGAGTCATCAAAGTTCATTTGTTTCTTCATAAAAATTAATTGATTATTTTTTAAGCAATTCCTTATTAGTGGTCTTAAAGAGGAAATTAAATCCCACTTAGAGGTGAACCACCCTACTACTTGGTTGGAGGACAACAATATTTATTGTCATGCCTGTGTTATATCCTATGCTCAGTCCAAAATCCCCAACTTTATTTCATTTCCTTTCCCCAACTATGGTGGCTCTTCAACAACCTCTTCCACCTTTCAAGGTCCATAAGTTGGCCTAGGACAAAATGGAGGAACATTAACTTAAGGTTCTATGCTACAATTGTAATGAAAAATTTTCTCTTGAGCATAGATGTAAGGAACATCCATTATTTGTGGACATATTTGAGGACATTTATGATGATGTACTTGATGGAAGAACTCAAAAGGAATCCCCTCCCATCATTGAGGAAGTTTTTCTTCCTAACCCTGTGAAGAACCCTATATCTCCCTTAATTATTTGACTAGTATTTATTCTCCTCATTAATGCTAAACATGGTTGGCTATATCAAGAAGAGAAAATTCATTATCTTGATTAATGGCAGAACCACCCATATTTCATTCATCACTGAGTTTCCCAAGAAACCAATTGAAATAATTGTTACTAAGAAATTTTAGATAATGATTATTGATGGGAGATCTATGAAATATGGTGGAAGTTGTGAAAATGTGATGCTTCAAATGGGTGATTACTCCCGGAAAACTAACATGTTTTCCATTGAAACGAGTGGGCGTGATATTGTTCTCGGTGTGAATGGATAATAAGATGATGTCATATCACCATGGATTTATTGGAATTACAAATGAGAGAGCATGATCATAGCATCTCATTGCTTCATCGTATCCTCCCATCCAATGTGTGATCATATTGTCATACTTTTGAACAAAATAATATATGAAATTAAAAATATTGTATCGTTGTTCTTAGCTATTGGTATCATTCATCCTAGTACCAACCCGTACTCTTCTTTGGTTGTCATGGTCCTTAAAAACCAAGTCACTTGACACATGTGTCCCAATTTTTTCTCTTAACTCCTTGATAGTGAAAGATAAATTTCTCATTCGAGTCATTAATTATCTCTTATATGATACATGGAGATAAATTCTTCATTGATCGTGACCTTCGCTCTAGTTATCACCAAATTCACATGAATGAAGAAAATATTCCTAAAATATCTTTCCACAGTCATTAAGGTCAACATGAGTTTTTGGTGATTCCTTTTATCCTTTGCAATGACCCTTCCACTTTTCAGAGCCTGGCATGAACCATATTTTTTAAGCCCCTTCTTGAAAGTATGAGGAGGAAGGGTGCATATTTTCCTTATCTTCCCTAGTAGCCAATTGGCTATAGGAGGTAGTTAAGAATGGTCAACATATACCAAGATCATGATGATGGCAATGATTATGTAACAAACATTAAAAAAAACATTATATATATAACAATTAGATAATAATTAAAAAAACATTATATATAACAATTAAAAAAAAATTATATATAACAAAAAAAAACCAATTAAAATTAAAAAAATGAATATATAATAAATAAAATTAAAACATGAATATATAACAATGGTTTTTTTAATTTGTTTTTAATTAAATATATATATATAACATTATATATAACAATTAAAATTTAATTGTTATATATAATGTTATATATATATTTAATTAAAAACAAATTAAAAAAACCAAAAAACAAACATTATATAAAATATATATAGAACAAATAGAAAAAGCCCATATGCGCCATTTCATAAACCACACCCATAAACCCTCTGCATTTTGGACTTGCTATTGATTTGGAGTGACCTGAGGCATTTTCTGATTGCGGTGGGGGAGAGGGAGTGACCCTATGAGCAAGCAGTGGGATTGACCTAACAAGCAAGCAGTGGGGGAGGTGATTTGGACCTGCTCTCGACCTACTATCGATTTGGAGTGACCTGCTCTCGATTTGGACCTGCTCTCAACTTGAGAGCTGAGGCATTTTCTGATTGCAGCGGGGGAGAGGGAGTGACCCTATGAGCAAGCAGTGGGATTGACCCGACAAGCAAGCAGTGGGGGAGGTGGTTTGGACCAATGGATAGTTGGATTTTTTGGAGGCGGATTGGACTAGTGTTCGATAGTGGGAGAGGCGGTTTGTGATTGTGGCAGGGGAGAGGGAGTGACCCAATGAGCAAGCATTGGGAGAGCCGGTTTGGACCAGTGGATAGTGGTAGAGGCGGTTTGCGATTGCAGAAGGGGGCAAGGAGTCCAAGCAAAGAAACTATAAGAGGAGTCGGAAATACCTCCCAAGTCCGTGAGTACCAAGCCCTAAATTGTTTTGATTTGACAAATTTAAAAATTAGGTAGCAAATCACTCTGGTTTCATTGCTAATTCGATCTTCCAAGAGGGTTTCATTGCTAATTCAATCTTCATTGGGGTAGAACCTTTCAATCTACGTTGGGGTATTTTTATCTTATTGCATCTAGTGTTTTTTTTAGTTTGATGGGTGAACCCTCACCTCTTTGTCATTTCCCATGGAAGCTCTTATGCTTCTCATCAGCCAGAAAGATGGTTGAAGATGTAGATGCTACAAATTTGGAAGCAGGAATGACAATTCATGTTTCCTAGTTCTGAAAACAAATGACTTATATGAAATGAAAATGACCTTAATATCTCATAGCAAAAAGAATGTAGTGACTTTTGCTTATTTGTTAGGAACCCATGTCTTTACTTTGTTAGTATGTTGTTGTTGGACGCATATGCTTTGTAAGTCGTCCCGTAGTATTTGTTGATCAATAGTTTATGTTATTGTTGTTGGCGCATATGCTTTGTAAGTCACCCGTAGTATTGTTGATCCATAGTTTGTAACGGCCCATGGTTTTGACCCATAGTATTGGTGCCTAGAATTAGTATATAAGTGTGTGTTGAGACCTATGAAGGCACCGTGAAGTTAATTGTATTGAGCTTGCTCAAAGGAGGTTGCCCCCTCGAAATGGCCTATGATCAATATAAAAGTGATTCTGAGTTCTGTCATTTTTTCTATTTCGCATATTCTTGTTAATTAATTGTTGCAGGTGCATCACATCTGGTATCAGAGCACTTTCTTGGGCTCGTTGGGTGAAATTTCTGCCAAATTTTTTTTCGCATCTGTTGCAGGTTTGGATTTGGGAATAATCCCTATCCGCTTAACTGTGGGAAGTACTTGGGCATAATCCCTAAAACTCATTGTGAGGAGTACCACAGGAACCCTGAAGTAGCTGGCCCATTGAGAGGACCTGCCAGCGAAAAGGGCAACGACCCCTACCTGATTGACTAGTTCCCACCCATGAGGTAAACCAAGAGCTGTTGTTTGTGGCAAAGCAGTTATCAGTTTTACCTGAGCCGTGGAGTGAGGGGTACTGCCACAATACGCAAGCCGTCAGATAGCATTGGTGGCCGAGTGAAACCCCTGAACTGTTAGGAAGCCACACATACCTGGGGTCCATATCTACTTTCAGCTGAACTATTGTCAATCACTGCTGCGCCGTTTCAGATCCATTTTGCAAGCCGTTCCAGATTCAGCCATTTTCAATCCATTCAGGGTTGTTCCAGATCCCTTTCGAGCCATAGCCGCTCCAGTCTGTTTCCCTTATTTTCACTCTATTTCCCTTGAAATTTTTGGGGAACCCCTGTCATCCCATTCTGCATATTTCAGTGCTAAGGACCCTATCCCCAATTCCCCTTCCCAAAGCCCGAAATCCCACATTTGTCTATTTTTAGGGTTTGCCATAACTTCCTCAGATTTCACCCAATCATGTTCAAGTTTTACCACAGAGTTCCTTTTTGAATTCTGCTTCTTTGTTCCCCTCTGCCAAATTTTCCCATTCTTTCACCCCGCTTCCCTGTCTATCCAACAGTGTCCAAAACCTAGTCAAACCCCAATTACCCTTCTGATTTTTTCCCAAGTCCAGATTTTCCTTTACTGAAGTAGTTTCTGTTTTTGTTTTCCTACCCAGTCAACCGAAAAAAAAAAAAAATTCCTGGTTAAGGTTGTCACCCGTGCAGAAGCAAAAACCATGGAGGTTGCACTTGCAGCCATCCAAGCCAAACTCCAGGATCTGGATGAAAAATTTCTTGGTCTCCATCTTGAACATTTAGATATGAACAACAAACGGTAGTCCGAGTCTTCAGCAGACAATGGGTTCTCTTCTTCCAACAATTTCCATGGTCCGAAGCTTGATTTTCCTCGCTTCAATGGTACCGATCCAACTGGATGGATCTATCGTGCAGAACAATATTTCAGTCTGCATAATACTTTTGATGTCAACAAAGTTCCGTTGGCATCCTTTCATTTGGAATAGGAAGCTCTTCAATGGTACCGTTGGTACATCAAGGCTCATCAAGAGCCCAAATGGCCAGACTTTTGCCAGCTCCTTTTGCAACGATTCGGTCCTAGTGCTTTTGATGACTTCACAGGAGCCCTCACTAAACTTCTCCAAACTGGCACTATGAGAGAGTATCAAACCGAATTTGAGAATCTAGCCAACCACATCGAAGGATTGTCTGATGACTTTTACCGGAGTTGTTTTATCAGTGGTCTAAAGGATGCCATCCGCTCTGAGGTCAAAATGTTCTGTCCCAACACAATGATGGAAGCACTAGGGTTGGCTAAGTTGCCAGAAGACAAGATTGCATCCCAACAACACTCCAAGCCCACTTTTGTTCCCTTCCGAAATATGGGTTCTCAGCGACCACCTATACAGCAGGCTCCTCGACCGACTCCTATCAAGCGTTTGTCTGAAACAGAGATGCAAGCACACAGAGAAAAGGGGCTTTGCTATAATTATGATGAGAAATTCACTCGGGGACATAGATGTGTTCAGCAAAATCTCTATCTCTTGGATGTGGAATCTTCACCTGCCTTTGAAATTGGTGACGAAGATCCAGAAACACTGGATGCTCCGGTCGACATTCAGGAACCGCCTATTGACCCTCCGTCTCAGGATGACCAGCGAGAGATATCTCTCCATGCTTTAGCTGGAATCACCACCCCCCAAACAATGCGGGTCAGGGGTTACTTCAAGAAGCTTCCTCTTACAATACTCATTGATTCTGGTAGCACTCATAATTTCATTGACCCTCGGATTGCCAAACAAGCTGATTGTTTTATCCATCCTTGCTCCAACTTTGAAGTCATGGTTGCCAATGGGGGCACCTTACCTTGCAAAGGGAAGTGTCGAAATGTGCGTATCTCTATGGGATATTATACCTTGCGCTCTGACATTTTTGCCTTGCCCTTAGGCGGATGTGATGTGGTTTTGGGCGCTCAATGGCTACGCACACTTGGCCCTATCTTATGGGATTTTGCTGAACTTTGGATGCAGTTTTCCCTCAATGGACACAAACACACATTGACAGGATTACAACCAGGTTCTCTCAGCATCATCAGTTCACATCGCATGGAAAAACTCCTCAAGAAGAATTCACATGGTGTCATCGCTCAGATCCATTCCATCCAGATGCAACCATCAGCGGTCTCCACTACTCCTTTGGATCTACAACAAATTATGGATCGATATACAGGTGTCTTTGCTGAACCAGTGGGATTGCCACCTTCCAGGCCAGAAGACCATCATATTCAGCTCCTTCCTGGCAGTGTTCCTCCCAACATCAGGCCCTATCGCTACCCATTTCACCAAAAAATGGAGATTGAAATGCTCGTTCGGGACTTATTAAAGCAAGGTATTATTCGCCCAAGCACTAGTTCCTTTTCTTCTCCAGTTATTCTTGTCCACAAAAAAGATGGGTCATGGTGCCTTTGCATTGACTTCTGAGCACTTAATCACCTCACCATCAAGGATAAGTTTCCAATTCCTGTTGTTGATGAGCTTCTTAATGAGCTTCTTGATGAGTTGGATCTTCGTTCTGGGTATCATCAAATTCGGGTTCATGAGGATGATATCTCTAAAACATCTTTCCGCACACATGATGGCCATTATGAGTTTTTGGTCATTCCTTTTGGCCTCACTAATGCTCCTTCCACATTCCAGGCCTTGATGAATAAAATATTTCGACCCTACTTGCGGAAATTCATTCTGGTATTCTTTGATGATATCCTCATCATCAGTAAAACATGGGATGAACATCTCCAACATTTGGATCTTGTCATGCAACTTTTCTCTAACCATCATCTCCATGCCAAGCAGTCTAAATGTGTTTTTGGACAGAAGGAATTTGAGTATCTCGAGCACATTATCTCAGCACAAGGGGTTCTCGTGGATCCTGCCAAAATTGATGCCATGAACAATTGGCCGCATCCTTAGACACTCAAGAGCCTTCGTGGTTTTTTGGGGTTGAATGGATACTACCGCAAGTTTGTCAAGGATTATGGGAAGATTGCAGCTCCATTAACTGCTCTATTGAAAAAGGATGCCTTCACATGGACACCTGCTGCTCAGTGTGCATTTGACAAACTAAAACAAGCTATGTGTACTACACCTGTGCTAGCTATGCCCGATTTTTCCAAGCCCTTCACTATTGAGAGTGATGCTTGCGGCAATGGACTTGGTGCTGTTCTCCTTCAAGATGAACACACCATTGCATTCACGAGCAAAGCCCTTTCAGGTAAGAATTTTGCTGCCTCTACCTATGAGAAGGAAATTATGGCTATTTTGCATGTAGTATAGAAGTGGCGCCCATACCTATTAGGGAATCATTTCTGCATCAAGACTAATCACCAGAGTCTGAAATATTTCTTAGACCAGTGAGTCTCCTCCCCGGCACAATAGAAATGGGTTAGCAAACTCATGGGTTATGACTATGAGATCACTTACAAGAAGGGTAAAGACAATATTGTGGCAGATGCTCTTTCTCGCACATTTGATGCCCAAGGTTCTCTTTCAGCTATTTCTATGCATGTTCCAAATTGGTTGCAATCTGTTCAACAGGGTTATTTCAATGACTCCTCCTTATCTCAAATCATCCAATGCTTGACCAACAACCCTTCTATTGTACCACATTACTCTTGGGATGGTGCTTCTCTGTGATACAAGGGTCGTCTGGTGCTTCCCCAGAGCACAGATCTTCAATAGGTTGTCTTCTATGAACTCCATGCTTCTCCATCAGCAGGGCACTCTGGGTTCCTCAAAACGTATGAACGAGCACGACGTAAATTCTTTTGGCAGGGCATGAAAAGGACAATTCAACAGATGGTGGCCGAATGTGATACCTTCCAGCGCAATAAGGGTGAAACAACACTCCTTCCAGGATTGCTTGAACCCTTGCCCATACCTACATGGATTTGGACAGATATTTCTATGGATTTCATTGAAGGACTCCCTAAATCTGGCGGGAAGACAATGATTCTCATTGTGGTTGATCGCCTCTCCAAATATAGTCATTTTTGTGCTCTCAGCCATCCCTATACAGCCTCCTCCATCACTCAAATTTTTCTGGACCAGATCTTTCGTCTTCATGGCATCCCTTCTTCCATTGTCTCGGATTGTGATGCGACTTTCACCAATCATTTTTGGACAGAACTATTTCGCCACACTGGCACCAAACTGAAGATGAGTTCAGGGTATCACCCACAAACAGATGGTCAGACTGAAATTGTCAATAAATGCTTGGAAACTTATCTTCATTGCTTCACCTCGGAACAACAACATCAGTGGGAAAAATGGCTCCCTCTCGCTGAATGGTGGTACAATACCTCTTACCACACTACCTCTAAAATGACCCCATATGAAGCAGTCTATGGTCAGGCACCTCCATCTCTTCTTCCATACACCCCCACCAGTTCACCAGTTCAGGAAGTTGACATGGTCCTTCGAAACCGCGATCATATTCTTCGCATTTTGCGGGACAATCTTCACATGGCAAGAAATCGCATGAAGCAACAATCTAATCAGCACCGTTCGGAGCGCACTTTTCAAGTCGGCGATATTGTTTTTCTTCGTCTCCAGCCATACAAACAATCATCCTTGAAACTCAAAGGGCGTCATAAGCTCGCTCCAAATTTCTATGGGCCATATCGGATTCTTCAAAAGATTGGGTCCGTTGCTTATAAATTGGAACTTCCTCCTTCTTCCTACATTCATCCAGTCTTTCATGTCTCTTGTCTGAAGAAAGTTCTTGGCACCAACATCAGTGGACAAACGATTTTACCCAAAATGGATAATGAAGGATCCATCCTTTTGGAGCCAGAGGCCATCCTCAATCGACGCACGCGTCAGCTTCGCTCTCGCTCTATCACAGAGGTCTTAATTCAGTGGCACGTCATGCAACCAGAGGATGCTACATGGGAACCACTCCTTCAAATTCAACAACAATTTCCACATCTAAAGCTTTGAGGACAAAGCTTTTTTTAAGGGGGAGGGGATGTTAGGAACCCATGTCTTTACTTTGTTAGTATGTTGTTGTTGGATGCATATGCTTTGTAAGTCGTCCCGTAGTATTTGTTGATCAATAGTTTATGTTATTGTTGTTGGTGCATATGCTTTGTAAGTCGCCCGTAGTATTGTTGATCCATAGTTTGTAACGGCCCATGGTTTTGACCCATAGTATTGACGCCTATAATTAGTATATAAGTGTGTGTTGAGACCTATGAAGGCATCGTGAAGTTAATTGTATTGAGCTTGCTCAAAGGAGGTTTCCCCCTCGAAGTGGCCTGTGATCAATATAAAAGTGATTCTGAGTTCTATCATTTCTGCTATTTCGCATATTCTTGTTAATTAATTGTTGCAGGTGCATCACATTATTGCCTTGCATTTTGATTCTAGAAGGGCCTTCATTAGAATGAGAATATTGTGGTTGATGAACATAGGCTTGTTGTCCTTGGGCAGAGGAGTCAATGTTCAACCTTCGTTGAAGCCGAGCACTGTGACCAATATCATGAAATAGATGTATTAGATCAAAAAGTTGAGGTTCAACATTCCAAACAGATGATTGCTTATGTTGATTCAAAATAAGATCCACATAGTGTCCAACAGAAGTTGGCAAGTGATCATCAATTTCATTTGCATGCGCATCCAAATCGGTTGTGACACTGCTGGAAACATTGCCATCATCTTTCTTTAGCAATGCCTTTGAATCCTTAGTAAGTGCAACTTGCCATAGTATTTCTTGATGTATCATCCCAATATCAAGAAGCACATCCTTGCTATCATTTCCAAACTCTACCATTAATGCTACCAACCATCGATTCTCTTTAGTATCATCAGCTAGAAAGACAAAAAAATGTACCACAAACAAGCACCAAAATACTTTCCGATTTAGTCCATCTTTTGCAGCTAATAAATTAGTCCCTGCAACATGATCCAAAACATTTAATGTAGTCTTGAGATGTTCCTTCAGATGAGCACAAAATACCCTTGCAAGGGAAACTGAGTATTGTTGTGTGAATGCTTTGCAAACCGCAACCATGTGCACAGCTACAGACATCCCTTTTGAAGATAGCGGAATACTTGGAAGAGTCAAGAACCTCATTGCTATCACATCACAACACTCTTCACTCTTCACTCTAGCTCTCATGCTTAGAATTCATGTGCACCTCCTTCACTTTTGTAGAACAAAAGATAGGGGAGTTACAAGTTACATTTTAAATAGAAATCATCTCTAGAAAAATAAAATTAGCATACTGAATATGCACCAACAATCACTTGTCCTTCTATTATAGTAGAAAAGAGAATTACATAATCCAAAATCAGAGTCTCCCAAGATTACTATACAAAACCAACCACCTTCTCACAACCTCATAAAGAAATACACTTTAAATAGAATACCCTAGCTATCACATCACACCACTCTTCACTCTATCTCTCATGCTTAGAAGTCATGTGCACCTCCTTCTCTTTTATGGAACAACAGAGAGGGGAGTTACAGGTAAAAACATTATACTAGGTCCACAAAAGAGAATGGGTCCACAAGTGGATCACTCCACCTTGACAAGGTCCATTTTAATGGTTAACATAACCAACTCATGCGCCTCACATGGGCTAAGGTATGTGGTGACATGAAAACTTGTGCCAAGCATGCTTCTCCAAGTAACTAACTCAAGTAGTTCACCCCACATGTGTCAAGGTGGGAAGCTGAAAGTTTCAGTTATTCTGAAATTGTAAGTGTGTATTCTTAGTGCATAATAAAGGAAAGTGCAGCAATATTTATTTTGTATCATTTCTTCCATCTCCATGTGATGTTGCTGCACATAGTATTTTCTCCGTGTGTTGTTCATGTAGCTGCAATTCCATGCTTTTTTGTGTAGGTTCCCATGAAGGCTGGGGAGTGCAAGGCTTATCCTCCATAGTGATACATTGCTCCTTGTTGCAATCACTACCCTAGCCTGAATTTTTGTTTGATGATGGACAATCTATATTCCACACATCGATTTCCCTATCCAGTTTAACTAATGCTCTAGATACAGGTTGGTATAGAGGTATTTTCTGTCCAAGGGAACAATATTAGTGCCTGTTGGCTTGAACCTTGATGAAGTATCATGTCCTTTGTATCCAAATTGCAGATAATTGTTCTTAGTTTGTTTCCATATGTGAAACTTTGAGTTTTTATCCCATGTATCCTAACCTTACTATCTAAGGATGGTATGTTTCTCCATGTTATTAGCCGGGCCAATAAATGGGAAAGTAATTGAATACCATTCTTGTCAGGAGTGTGTGTGTAATGTGTGAAGTTTGCAAAATGACAAAAGAATAAGTGGAGAGATTCTAGGTGTGCATATGAGTGAATAGGAAATGATAAGCCATTTTGGAAACAAAGGAATGAATTTGATTCATAAAAGAGCCAAATCGCTAAATGGTATATTCCTTATCTCAAGCTTACATATGTTTATACAACTTGATAGAACACATTGCGTCCCAATGTCACTATCACCAACAAAAGCAACATTAAGCCTCTCCAAACACTTTGCATAAGTACCAGACGACCAAAAGTCCTTATTTTTATGCATACCACTCAAAGACAAACAAAACTGAGTGAGAAGTAAGCATTTTTGTTTCTTGCAATAGTGACTAATGTTGTATTTGTTGTTTCACAATAAAAAAACATAGTACAGAGGTGATCCTAGGATAAGAGCTTGAAGTATCCATAAGGCCTTCCTCTATCACGATGCCTTAATCATTAGGTCTGATGGAAAAACATGCAATTCCTACAAAGGTTTGCAAGTTGAGGACATGATTTCAAGCCCTTTATCTTAATTTTAATCCAATACATGTAGTTGCTGACAATTATAAGCCTAATGTGTAGCCAAGATAAAACTAGAATTTGAGATACAACTAGTGAACTTCCAAATAGATTGGTGGGATATATTGCCAGTGAAATTTCGAATTTGAAACATATGATAAGCACTTTAACCCCATAGTGCTCATCATTTCCTCCCTGCTTAAGAAGAAACTGTCCCCACTTTCTATTGTAGATGGAAAAATTGTTGCTTGAATGTGTACTGGGACTTGGGAGATCCATTTATCTTGCAAAGGCAGGTTTCCTTTTCTTTAAGTAGAATATACCTTTTAAAGGATCCACTTTTGCACTCCCACATTGTATCAACACCTTTGTACTTAAGGGTCCCATTGACCTAATTTTGTAATTAACTTATCTTACCTTCCAGCTTTGAATTTTTTGTTTCGTAGATGCATGTTTGACTATGGACCCTAGCAATCATGATCCCTTTTGTTGTACTTATGTCGATTGTGAATGCAAAAGAATGAATTTTTAATGAGTTTAAGTATGATGACTACACCACATAACTTGAGCTATGGCAGAAGTGATTTGAATTTGGTGAATAGATTTTGGATTGTGACAAATATTCTTGGGCTTATACTTATGAGATCATTCTGTAATTTAAGTCTCCTAGCATACATTAAATGGGTTTTAAATTGAAATAATGTGTCCTACCATACACGATTATTCACAATATCACAATGTCATGCTTATGCTTGCTAATTAGGTTTAAACATTGTCATGCATTTTAGTCATTAGAAGTAGAAAAAAGTTATTGTTAATGGATTCATTTAATTTGAAAGAGTAGTTATAGTTTGAAAGAACTCACTCCTTACCTTAGCTAGCATTCATTGAAAGGAAAGGCTTATTTTATTCATATGCATTTGCATGGTTTGAGTCAGTCATCACACCACGAGTTTCACTTCCATCATCCAATCGAGTAATACAACCACTAAAATTTACACTCCCTAACTATACACACCATAACCTCACTTGAGGAGAAAAAGAATTTTCTAGTTAGGTAGGAGACCTGGGATAGGCATCCAAATAATTCCCCCTTGTCATTATCATCTGAGACATAGTTGTTGCCCTCTAGGGTACCAAAATCCTCTAGTATTTGTTGACACGGTCATACATCAGTTTGTGGAGGGGCCTCCTGTTGTTTCAGGGGTTAAACCGCCGCGAGATCGAGAACCAGACGGACTATGTGGAATGCCGCACTCCACTTAGCCCTAAGGCAACATCGATCATTGTCTTCCTTGTATTCTCCGACCACCATACTGGTGATACAAGGGTGATAAGGCAGAAGCGCTGAAAACCTTTTCCGACGTGTCAAGAACGAGGTAGCTTAGTGACTTTTCTACTAGGGATCTTTTACCCAAGATCCCTTTCGGTAGAGGGATATCCTTCAAATTCGGTCTCTCACTTCGTATTGTTCAACTTGGATTTCATCACCTTGCGAAGGATACGATTTGTCGAGGTCTCCAGCTCCTAGTTAGGAAGTTTGCTTGCATTTTCACCTTTTTAGAGGGTCTTTTTCTTTTTAGTGCTACTTGTTGGCATTCTGGCCACCTTTTTTTTAGCTCACTTACTGTGACATCGGTCCCAGTACAGTTTTTTATGCTTGTTTTTTTGGCCTGCAAGCCTTGTCTTTTCATAACTCCCCTTCTGCACACTCAGTTTCTTTAGGGTTTTTGAGTTCATACACGGTAGTTACCAATACTTATTTGATGATGTGTGATGTCCTCTGCTCCTAGGTCTTCGAGATGGTTGAGTTAGATGGTCTTCTGAAGGGACTAAACACCCCTTCATGGAGCCACTAACGCTTGACCGTAGGAGTAGTCTAGAGGACCACGTGATCACATCACCCGTGTGGACTTTTCCATTTACTATGATGATGGTATTTCAAGTTATATGGAACAATGGTACATTTGAGAGAGAGATGAATGGTTGTACCCCACCTTGGTCGATTGTCTTATGGTCCTTTCATTTTGTCGATAATATTTTTGTGGTACCTTTCCTTTTACCTTTTGGGTGTTTTACTGATATTGGGATAACTTGTGATTTGTACCACCTTTTATGTTTTAGGTCTTGTGGGTACTATGGTAGTTTGTCCACATTTGAGGTACACCCACTTTCTCCAAATTGTTATGAGTCTTTATACCCACTTCGTACCACCCTCCTGACCTTAGTTAGGAAGATTGCATGCTATCATACCTTTTGGTGGTACTATTTGAGTTACAAGAGGTAGTTACAAGGAGCTATTACATATATGAGGTAGTTACAAGGAGATATTGCATATATTGATTTGTACCGCCTTTTATGTTTTTGGTCTTGTGGTTATAACTATGGTAGTTTGTCCACGTTTGAGGTAGTGTACACCCCCTTAGTCCAAAGGGTTATGAGTCTTTATACCCATTCCTTTTTTTTGACTTGTACCGTACTGGTTGGTCTTTGTACTAAACATTTTTACTGTCACTGAATTTCTTGGATTGACCATACCATAGCCCAGTCATCTCTCTCTCTCTGGTTTGTACTAGCCCTATCATAGGGTCACTTGGTTCCTAGAGTTGACTGGCCTCTAAAAGGCATAGTCATTTCTGAAAGTAACTCTTCTGAGTATATTACAGGAAACGTCTACACTAAGGTAATCAAATATGTGGTAAATAGTTTTCATTAAGTATCCAGGACTTATAGCATTAGAGGAGATCCTGTAATGTGTATGTGTAGTGTTTCATGTGTGTTACATGCGTGATGTAGCGTTAAAATCAAATAGTAAAAAAAAACTCATAAATATTGCATGAATTTCTACTCTTAAGAAAGATAAATTGGTCGTCTTCCGATCATCACTTGAATGCCTACATGTTGACAAAGGGAATGAGGATCAAGTAAAATTATAAAAGGCAATACACATCAACTTTTAAGAGGTGCTATGCCTTACAGTCGAATCTAAATTTTTTTCCAATGGTGCAGGTAGAACCAAACAGGTATTTGTCTGATCTGTCTTCCTCGAGCGAGGGGAGTTTAGGAAGGCTAGAGGAAAGTGAGACATCCAGTAGGTCTAGAAGAATTGTATCAACTAGATGTCAAAAAACCAAAATAAGATTCCATAGACGCAATGAATTTTTTCACGGTCAAGGGGAGGCATGTTCCTATGGTGATGAGACAAAAGACGACAAAGAGGTGCCCTTGAGGTACATACATTTAGTGAAACAATGGGTACCGAAGGATCTTCCTCCACTGAACACTGATTTTTGTGTGAACGAGAGGAGATATCGAATTGCACCATCGTCGATACATGGTTTCGGGTTGTTTTCCATGGATTGCATCTTGGTCGGTTACGGAACATGTACAGAATTGATGGAGTATGTTGGACCCATATGCAACTACAACGATTGGATGCGCCTTGTCCGATATACAAAAAGTATGCGTAGCTATGGATTGTCAACAAACTATTTACAATTGAAAGACAAAAATCAAAATAAAGGAGGAACGTTGTACATGGATGGAAGGCCAAAGGCCACAGGGAATATTGCAGGGTTTATAAATAGTTCACAACTAGGGTCTACAATTAAGCAACCAAACTGCGAATTTGAGGGGCATGAAGGAAACCGTGTTTTTGTAGTTGCTATTAAAACAATATTTGCGGGGGAAGAGTTGCTTATTAATTACCTTGTGAACCGAGTAGATACAAACAAGGTTACTATAAAACATTTTACCCAACCTCTTAGTAATAAATTAAACATCATAAGGATTTTTTGTTAGTTTATTTTGTTTAAATTTCCCATATTTACTTTGCATTTCAGTTAGCGGGATAAATCCATGCCAACAAATGGTCGGAGGAGTACTTCTTCCTCGACGGAGTAGGTATACATCTTTCTAATAGTACAAATATAATAAGAAAAAAGAGTTTTTATTTGCTTTGTTTTTCCATTATTAATAACTTGGTTTGTTTTATATAATGTTATTTATATTTGATGCAGAACGTTGATCAGGAAATACACCCGTCCAATGTTGATCAGATGACAACACCCTCGGGGCAACAGGTAGACCTAATTTGAATTGTACAATTAAAATATGTCAAAATGTTTTAGCATTATATTAATGTTTCGATGAATATTTTGGTTTCGTTTACGTAATTTTCTAGTCTATGTTTTTGATGCAGCCCGGTTCTGTAAGGTCGGCCACACCAGGGTCCACACAATAGGTATACATCTTTGTAATATTAAAAATATAATATGAATAATAATTTTTTTGATGTGTTTTCTCATGAATAGTTTTGGAATCATTTAGGTGACTTTCACTATGTTTTTTTATTAGGGTGTTGTTAGGGGCAGCTCCCAGATATTAGCAGATCGGGGCAAGTCACCTATGACCATTGATCCAATGAGTGGATCGCGATCCTCGAGGTCACAGTTATAATTCATTTCAATTGTACCAATATAATACATAGCATAATGCTAATTTTGTTATGTATTTTTTGTGTCTATACTGGTTTCGTTATGATAATGTAAACCGTGTTGTAATTTTACGAATCTATCATGATAGATATGTTACGTTAATATAAAATTTGGAATCTATCAATAGAGAACTCAGTAGTGCTTTATATATGTTTGTTGCATCCCACTAGTGAATCGTAGTATGAATCAACATCGCAAGATTTTCCGTTAGAACCTGAAGTGGCAGAGGTGCTTCACAATTGTGAAAAAATTGGTGAAGCCACACACCCGCAAAAGATGGCAGAGAAATTGTTGAATAGATATACTGCGGAAATCCTTTCTCTACTAATCCAGGTTCCACAGATAAGCGCAATTACAGAAAGGATTGCATTGTTGGAACCTAGATCTAATAACTTGCGAGTAAGTTGAGGAATCTTGAATCATAGAATAATTTGTTTAAATATTTATAATGTTCTCTTTTATATGATAGTATTGAACGTATAAGACGTGGTGTGTATTTATAGAATTATAAGGGACCACACAATAGTGGTCAAGGTGGTGTTGGCCCCAACAAGGCTCATGGAGAGACTTCGTATCACGACCAAACGAATCCACGTAGATCGAATCCTTTGCCATTGTTGTCGACCGAACAGTTGGAAACATGTTCTGAAACACCACGGACCCCCGCTGTGAGCGCAACAACCGCTACTGACCAACACACAATGGATCGTCCATAAGAAGGGGTCGACACTGAGTCCCCTATCAATTTTGATGTCGAAGAAGCTACATTTCCAGGATCTTCCCGTGTCAAAAGCACGGGAACACTAGAGACAACATTTTTGGTGGACAAAGATCTCGTCCCAATAAAGATACCGATGATCCTAGGTAATTAATCATAGTTGATCAGGTTAATTAGTGTTTATAATTTCATTGTAATATACCGATAAAACGTTTTTTATCAACTAATTATGATCATGGCATGATCGTTGTGCAGGAACCAATGTTTTCTATAAACATATGAATGACTTTTGCTTGGAGATCTTCGGGCCCACCATCCAAACAAGGTGGGATAGACAACCGAAACATTTAAAAGATGAACTCACTAATCGGTTGGTTGGCATGTTCAAGGAGAAAACCTTCAGTCATGCCAATGTCTTGAAAAAAGCTTGTCAACGTGTGAAGGTTTTATGAGACCAATATAGGACACACCTCAAAAAAAACCATAGGTATGAGTGCCCACCAATGATTCCAGCAATGGAGTGGAGAGCTCTAGTGGAAGATGGAAAGGAGAAGACTCTGAGAAGAGAAGGCAAGCTAACACCAGGCACAGGGAGGTATGCAATACTTTCCACAATGTAATTCTAAACCTTATTATCCTTGATTTCTATATCGAACTTGGAACATCTAACATATTTCAACACTTGCATAGGCTACCAGACACATCAACGGCCACAAAGGCAAGACTAGAAAAAATAGGTCAGCACAAGCTTGGCCCTAGTGGTTATTCGAATTTGGCGGCACGGATTGTAAGTTTCGAGAAACCAACAATGAATACAAATAATAAATTGAAAATTATTTTTCGTTTTATTGCACCGTAAAATGTTAATTAACGACGATAAGAAAATATGTAGGCCGATCGATTCAATGAAGTACCCACAGAGGAAGACATGAAGCTTGGCTTCCAGGAAGGCTTTGGAGCTGTTGTTGAACGTCGAAGAAGCTTATCTAGGCAAACACAGTCTTGTGGTACCAATCCATCCGGTGCACAGGTATATAGAATCTATATAGTTTAATGAAGATTTGTCGCTTGTGGGATATTTTCGTTCCAAATACTTGATGTAAAATATTGACTCTGACTCTGTTTTTAACAGGAAAGCAATGATCCCATTAGTGTTGAGGAGGGACAACAACAAATCGATGATCAAGCTTCAAATCCTGGTAATGAATTTATTCATATGCTACAATTTTATGTATAGCATTGCAAATCGTGACCATTAATTGTAGTTCACCGTATTTCAATTGCAGAGCATGTAGAGGATGAAATTGTATAGGTTGATACTGGACAAGAACATTAACAACATGATTTGGTCACACCTGGTAAAAAAACACCTTCATAATGAATTTTTTTAAATGAAAAACTTGTCATTACAATAGAAAAATATAACGATGTAACATTTTCACATCGTTGCAGCAATTCCGAACCCCTTGCCGCAAAATCCACGTCTAGAACAACAATCAGCTAGGATATTGCAAACATCACCAAAAGCGCCTGCTAAAGAACCAAGAACTAGAAGAGAAAGTCCAGATGATGTAGATGGTCTCTTATAGATTATATACCACTGAAGAGAAGAAAAACTTATAAAAAGAAGGATGGGAAAAACAACGTCTAAATATTTTTGATAACAATATATTGTCCACTATTTTTGGTCTAATGAATGAATGAATGGTTTAATGAATGTTCTAATGTTTTAATGATTCAATGTAGTAAACTGTTACCTTCATTGAATTTCAACATTTATTGAATGAATGTGTTGACTGAATGATTAATGAATGGTGTATTGAATGTTATCTTTTATTGAATGAATGTGTTGATCAACTGAAACGATGGTTTAGTGAATGTTAGCATTTATTGAATGAATAATGGATGAAAGTTCAAGAGGAAATATAGATGAATTTGCACATATTTGTTTTTTTCAAGTACATGCATTAGGTATGGGGAATTGAGAGTGATGCGAGGGGGGGGGGCATAAGAGCTTCCACCTTCACGTGGTTGGCCCTGTTCAGTAGAGAATATGAAATTATTCTCGAGACAGAGAGGAGCTCAATGAATGGCTACGATGCCGGCTTTCTAAAACCCACTCACGTGTCATCTAAAATTTGTCAATTTCTTGGAGCTTGTTGTGATTTTTGGTTGCTCCTCATAACCAATTTCGAGTTTCCACATGATGAAATATGGATGAATTGGCACATATATGGATGAAAGTTCATGATGAAACATGGATGAATTTGCACATATTTTTTTTTTTCAAGTGCATGCATTGGGTATGGGGAATTGAGAGTGATGTGAAGGGGCCATAAGAGCTTCCACCTTCATGTGGTTGGCCCTGTTCAGTAGAGAATGTGAAATTATTCTCGAAACAGAGAGGAGCTCAATGAATGGCTACGATGCTGGCTTTCTACAACCCACTCCCGTGTTGTCTAAATTTTGACAATTTCTTGGAGCTTGTTGTGATTTTTGGTTGCTCCTCATAACCAATTTCTAGTTTCCACAACATCAAAGGTTGAGTAAATGATGCACTGGAATCAATATCCTTAACCTTCTCTTTAATTTCCTTGGAATCAATATCCTTAACCTCACATTAAACCCTTCCAAATTGGTATATTTACCATTCAAGGATGGCTTCTTCTGAAGCATGATATTTGCAACTAAGCTAGCATACACCGACAACAATTAGAGACATGCTGCTTGTTGTCAATGTTCATCTTTTTTTTAGGAATGCAACTTGACCATAATGGATCCTCCTACGCTAGGGAATTAAAGTCAACAGCAAATTAAAGAAAACATATAGTTTGCATCAAAAAAATAACAGGGTACAAACTGAACTGAGGATATTTGAACCTGCAACCTATGTCTAGTCCCAAGGATACCACCTTCAAGCTTGAAGTGCAGCTGGCAAGGGCGACCACCTTCAAGCTCGATTCATTCTGCATGCATTTCACAATGGGAGATGGCAGGCTACCACATTCAACCTTGATTAATTCTGTATGCATTTTCGTCTCAGATTCTCGTTGCGTTTTCCCTCTATTAGTTTATTAATTCGATATGACCCACACCCGCTGTCCGAGGAGTGTTTCCACGGTCTTGAGTTCCAGCCTGACAATGGTGACGATTCATTCTATATTTACATTTCCCTTAAGATGTAATATGGAAAACTCATAGTTCACTATCAAGATTTCTCTAACCGTCAGCTTTGTCAGACAAACCTTAATAATGAACTATGAGTTTGTCATTTGTAGCTGAAGGGAAATGTAATACCATGAATCGTCAACCGTTGCCAGGATGAAACTAAAGACCACAGAAACACTCATTGGATGGTGGATGTGGGTCATACTGAATTGATAAACTAATTGATGGAAAACACAATGGGAATTTGAGATGGTTGCATAGTAAAATGCATGCAGAATAAATGAAGAGTGGGTGTCGAGAGAAATGGTTTTGGGACGTTGTATGAGAGGAAATGACGATGGGAATTGATTGATAAGGTCAAGATTGAAGGTGGTATCCTTGGGACTAGACATAGGTCACAGGTTCAAATCTCTTCTAAATATTTTTGATAACAATATATCATCCACTAGTTTTGGCCTAATTAATGAATGAATAGTTTAATGAATTTTCTAATGTTTTAATGATTCAGTGTAGTAAGCTGTTACCTTTATTGAATTTGAGCTTTTATTGAATGAATGTGTTGACTGAATAATTAATGAATGGTTTATTGAATGAATGTGTGGATCGACAGAAACAATGGTTTAGTGAATGTTAGCATTTATTGAATGAATAATGGATGAAAGTTCATGATAAAATATGGATGAATTTGCACATATTTGTTTTTTTCGAGTGCATGCATTGGGTATGGGGAATTGAGAATGATGTGAGGGGGGGGAGGGTCCATAAGAGCTTCCACCTTCATGTGGTTGGCACTGTTCAGTAGATAATATGAAATTATTCTCAAAACAAAGAGGAGCTCAATGAATGGCTATGATGCTGGCTTTCTACAACTGACTCGCGTGTCGTTTAAATTTTGACAATTTCTTGGAGCTTGTTGTGATTTTTGGTTGCTCCTCATAACCAATTTTGAGTTTCCATAACTTCAAAGGTTGAGTAAATGATGCACTGGAATCAATATCCTTAACCTTCTCTTTAATTTCCTTGAAATCAATATCTAGCTTAACCTCAAATAAATATAAGTGAACAAAAGAAAATGCAAGAAAGAGATTAAACTTGCAAAATATAACACTTGTATTAATAAATTCAAAAAGAGAGAGTAATGTTCATGGGCCTCTTGGAGAGGATGAGCTCCTTTGAGCAAAGCTTCAATATAATACCAATCTTTGACAAAACAATATACATCCTTCTAGTGCTATAAATAGTTTCTTAATAACTACCAAAACCCTAACTACATGCAATCTCAAAATTAATGACTACCAACCACCTACTGGTTCTTATTTAATAAAAATGATCCTTTTACATTAAGTAACTACCCATTAACTATCTAATGAGCCTTATTCAAAGAATATGATCTCATACATGAATATACAAACTCCTCAATATACCAAATTAGAGAAGTTAGGTAAGAGTACCTTGACACATAAGCATAGGGATTAGAGAACATGTATTCAATATGAAAATTTTTATTTCAAAAATATTATTTAAAAAAAAAAATGTATTGGGTAGTCGCTTGACCAACGACCTAATCCCGACGACCACAGGGTAATATCCGACGGTTTTACAATACTTCTAATGGCTTGGAACATCGGATCCGCTTTTTTTGTATGGCATCCATGTCGCTTAACCGACGACCTATCCGATGATCGCAAAGTAATATCCAACGCTTGTGCCATACTTCTGACTGCTCGGAACATCGGATCCACCTTTTTTTTGTATGGCATACACGTCGCTTAACCGACGACTGAACTGAGACATAATCAATGGCAAAAGGATGGTATCCGACCAATATTGGAATTTAACGTCATCGCTTATCCGACTACCTGTGAAGCTGGAGGCAGTCAGTTAACCGACGAGGTAGGGTAGTTGAATATCTGACGTCTTCAACTATGTCAGATTTTAGCCGATATCCCACCGACAGTAAAAAAAGACTGGAATTGTCGGATAGGCGACCATAGGTTGTAGCAAATTTGACTTTTTCGTCGTCGAATTTTGGATCAAAAAAACTTAGTGTCTCTCTTTCTAAATCCATAACCTCCAATCTCTCTCTCTCTCTCTCTCTCTCTCTAAACCCCTAACCTCCAATATTTCTCTTTCTTGATGTCTCTAAACCCATAACTTCCAATCTTTCTCTCTCTCTCTAAACCCTTAACCTCGAATCTCTCTCACTCTTTCTCTATTTCTCTGAGCCCCTAACTCAAAATCCTTATCTCTCTCTCACTTTATCTCTCTAAACCCTTAACCCTCAATCTCCCTATCTATCCCCAATATTTTTCTTTATATATATATATATATATATATATATATATATATATATATATATATATATATATATATGTATATATATATATGTATATCAACCCCCAATATCTCTCTCTCTATCTCTCTAAACCTCAAATCTCCCTCTTTGTCTCTTTCTCTAAGCCCCTAATGTCCAATCTCTCTCTATCTCTCTCTCTATAATATCCTAACCACCAATCTCCCACTTTATATCTATCTCTATCTATCTAAACACATAAACCCCAACCTCTCTATCTCTCCCTAAACTCATAATCCCCATTATCTCTCTTTCTATACCTCTCTTTGTAAACTCATCTCTCTCTCTCTCTCTCACTCACTCTCTCTCTCTCTCTCACTCACTCTCTCTCTCTCTAAACCCCTAACCTCCAATCTCTCTCTTTTTCTCTCACTCTAAATTGGTAACCCATAATCTCTCTCTCTCTCTAAACCCCTAACCTCCAATATTTCTCTTTCTTGATGTCTCTAAACCCATAACTTCCAATCTTTCTTTCTCTCTCTCTCTCTCTCTCTCTCTCTCTCTCTCTCTCTTTCTCTAAGCCCCTAACTCAAAATCCCTATCTCTCTCTCACTTTATCTCTCTAAACCCTTAACCCTCAATCTCCCTATCTATCCCCAATATTTTTCTTTATATATATATATATATATATGTATATCAACCCCCAATATCTCTCTCTCTGTCTCTCTCTCTATAATCTCCTAACCACCAATCTCTCACTTTCTATCTATCTAAACACATAAACCCCAATCTCTCTATCTCTCCCTAAACTCATAATCCCCATTATCTCTCTTTCTATATCTCTCTTTGTAAACTCATCTCTCTCTCTCTCTCTCTCTCTCTCTCTCTCTCTCTCTAAACCCCTAACCTTCAATCTCTCTCTTTTTCTCTCACTCTAAATTGGTAACCCATAATCTCTCTCCCTAAATCCCTAACCTCCAATCTCTCTCTTTTTCTCTCACTCTAAACTGGTAACCCATAATCTCTCTCCCTAAATCCCTAACCTCCAATCTCTCTCTCTCTAAAACCCCAACCTCCAATTTCTCTCTCTCTAAACACATAAAATTTGATGTATCCCTCCCTTTCTCTCTCTCTAAATGCCTAACCTCCAATCTCTCTCTCTCTCTCTCTCAACCCCTAATTCGCAATCTATCTCACTCACTCTCTCTCTCTCTCAAAAATCCTAAACTCAAATATCTATCTCTATCACTCTCTAAATCATTAACTCTCAATCTCTCCCTCTCTCTCTTTCTCTCTCTCCCTAAACCCCTACCCACCAATCTTTCACTTTCTATCTCTATCTCTCTCTAAACCCCTAACCTCCAATCTCTCCATCTCTCCCCAAACCCAAAATCCACAATCTCTCTCTCTCTCTCTCTCTCAACACCTATCCTCAAATCTCTCTCTCTAAATCATTAATCTCTCTCTCTCTCTCTCTCTCTCTCTAAATCACTAATCTTCAATATCTCTCTCTCTCTCTATAAAAACCTAACCACCAATCTCTCACTTTCTATCTATCTTTATCTCTATAAATCCCTAAACCTCAATCTCTGTATCTCTCCCTAAACCTCTAATCCCCAATATCTCTCTTTCTAAACCCATAACATTAAATCTCTCTAGATCTCTCTCTCTCTCAAAACCCCTAACCTCGAATCTCTCTCTCTCTCTCTCTATTTAAACCACTAATCTCCAATCTCTCTCTCTCTCTTTAAACCACTAATCTCCAGTCTCTCTCTCTTTATAAACCAATAAAAATCAATATACCCCTCTCTCTCTCAAAACCCCTAACCTCGAATCTCTCTCTCTCTCTCTCTCTCTCTTTAAACCACTAATCTCCAATCTCTCTCTCTCTCTTTAAACCATTAATCTCTAGTCTCTCTCTATTTATAAACCAATAAACATCAATATACCCCTCTCTCTCTCTATGAAACTCCTCTCTCTCTCTCTCTCTCTCTCTCTCTCTCTCTCTCTCTAAGCCCCTAATGCTCAATCTCTCTCTCTCTCTCGCTCTCTCTCAAAACTTCTCAACCCAAATCTCTATCTCTCTTTCTAAACCCTTAATCTCCAATCTCTCTCTCTCTAAACCCCTAACCATCAATCTCTCACTTTCTATCACTCTCTCTCTAAACCCATAACCACCAATCTCTCACTTAGTATCTCTCTCTCTCTAAACCCCCAAGCCTCGATATCTATATCTCTCTATAAACCCGTAATCCCCAATATCTCTCTCTTTATATATATATAAACCTTTATCCCGTAATATCTCTTTTTGTATAAACCCCTAATCTCTCGCTCTCTCTAAACATGTAATCCTGAATATCACTCTTTATATATAGAGAGATATTATATATAAAACCCTAACCTCAAATATATCTATCTCTCTCACACTCTAAACACCTAACCTCCAATCTCTCTCTCTCTCTCTCTCTCTCTCTCTCTAAACCCCTATCCTCCAATCTCTCTCTCTCTCTCTCTCTCTCTCTCTCTCTCTCTCTAAACTCCTATCCTCCAATCCATCTCTCCCCCTCATCCCTTAAACCCCTAATCCCTAATATATCTCTTCCTATCTCTCTGTCTCTCTCTAAATCCCTAACCACAAATCTCTCTCTCTCTCTCTAAACCCTTAAGCCCCAATCTCTCTATATCTCTCTCCTTCTCTATAAACTCCTAATCTCTGTCTGTTTAAACTCCTAACCAAAAATCT
Organism: Larix kaempferi; assembly: GCA_027924585.1. Classification (NCBI taxonomy): domain Eukaryota; kingdom Viridiplantae; phylum Streptophyta; class Pinopsida; order Pinales; family Pinaceae; genus Larix; species Larix kaempferi. The sequence goes on from BSBM01000887.1 coordinate 2,320,408, forward strand.
CCCTCTCTCTCTAAACGACTAGCCAACAATATCTCAATTTCTATCTATCTCTATCTCTCTAAACCCCTAACATCCCAATCTCCCTATCTCTCCCTAAACCCCTAATCCTCAATATCTCTCTTTCTATCTCTCTCTCTAAACCCCTAACCTCAAATCTCACCCGCTCTCTCTTTTTATCTCTCTCTCTCTCTGTGTGAACACCTAACCTCCAATCTCTCTCTCTCTCTCTCTCTCTCAACCCCCTAACACACAATCCCTCTATCCCTAAACCGCTAAAATCCAATCTGTCTCCCTAAACCCCCAACCTCCAATCTCTATCTCTCAAAACCCCTAACCTCTCTCTCTCAATACCCCTAACATCCTATCTCTCTCTCTCTCTCTCTCTCAAAACTCCTAAACCCAAATATTTATCTCTCTTTCTCTAAATCCTTAACCCCCATTCTCTCTATCTCCCTATAAACACCTAACCATCAATCTCTCAATTTCTATCTCTATTTCTTTATCTCTAAACCTCTAATCCCCAATCTCACTCTCTCTCTCTTTCTAAATCCCTCTCTCTCTCTCTCAAAACTCCTAAACCCAAATATTTATCTCTCTTTCTCTAAATCCTTAACCCCCATTCTCTCTATCTCCCTATAAACACCTAACCATCAATCTCTCAATTTCTATCTCTATTTCTTTATCTCTAAACCTCTAATCCCCAATCTCACTCTCTCTCTCTATGTATCTATCCCTTACCCCCAATTTCTTTCTCTCTAAACCCCTCATCACAAATATCTCACTTTCACCCCAAATCTGTCCATCTCTCTCAAAACCCATAATCCCTAATCTCTATCTCTCTCTCTAAACTCATATCCTCAAATCTCTCTCTTTAATTCCTTAACCCCAAGTCTCTCTCTCTCTCTCTCTCTCTCTCTCTCTCTCTAAATCCCTAACCCCCAATCAATCTCTGTCTCTGTCTCTGTCTCTCTCTCTCTCTCTCTCTAAATCCATAACCTCCAATCTCTTTCTCTAAATCCCTAACCCCCAATCAATCTCTCTCTCTCTCTCTCTAAATCCATAACCTCCAATCTCTCTCTCTCTCTAAAACCCCAACCTAAAATCTCTCTCTCTCTCTCTAAACCCATAATCTCCAATCTCTCTCTCTCTCTCTAAACCCCTAACCCCCAATCTCTCTCTCTCTCTCTCTAAATCCCTAACCAAAAATGTCCACCTCTCTCTCTCTCTCTCACTCTATCTCACTAAAACCTTAACCCCCAATCTCTCTCTCTTTCTCTAAACCCCTAACCACCAATCTCTCACTTCCTCTCTCTCTCTCTCTCTAAACCCCAAATCCTCAATATCTATATCTCTTCCCAAACCCATAATCCCCAATATCTCTCTTTATCTTTCTTTATCTCTCTCTCTCTCTCTCTAAACCGCTAACCCCCAATCTCTCTCTCTCTCTAAACCCCTAACTTCCAATCTCTCTCACTCTCTCTCTCTAAACTCCTAACCTGCTATCCCTCTCTTTATCTTTCTAAACCCCTAACCTCCAATCTCTCTGTCCCTCTCTAAATCCCTAACCCAAAATCTCTCTCTCTCTCAACCCCTGACGCCAAATCTCTCTCTCTCTCTCTCTCTCTCTCTCTCTCTCGCTCGCTCTCCCGCGCGCGCACTCCTCTCTCTCTCTCTCTCTCTCTCTCTCTCTCTCGCGGGTGCGCGCGCCACACACACACACACACTCTCTCTCTCTATAAACACCTAACCTTTGATTTCTCCCTCTCTCTCTAAATTCCTAACCTCCAATCTATCTCTCTCTATCTCTCTCAACCCCTAAGTCACATTCTATCTCACTCTCTCTCAAAACTCCTCAACTCAAATATCTATCGCTCTCACTCTCTAAATCATTAGCCCCCAATCTCTCTCTCTCTCTCTCTAAACCCCTACCCACCAATCTTTCATTTTTATTTCTCTCTCTCTCTCTCTCTAAACACCCAACCCCCAATCTCTCCATCTCTCCCTAAACCCATAATCCACAATCTCTCTCTCTCTCTCTCCACCTATCCTCAAATCTCACCCACTCTCTCTCTAAATCATTAACCTCCAATCTCTCTCTCTCTAAATCGTTAATATTCAATATCTCTCTTTCTCTCTCTTTAAAAACCTATCCACCAATCTCTCACTTTCTATCTATGTTTATCTCTCTAAATCCCTAAAACCCAATCTCTCTATCTCTCCATAAACCCCTAATCCCTAATATCTCTCTTGCTATCTCTCTCTTTCTAAACCCATAACATTAAATCTCTCTCACTCTCTCTCTTTATCAAAACCCCTAACCTCGAATCTCCCTCTCTCTCTCTCTCTCTCTAAACCACTAATCTCCAATCTCTCTCTCTCTCTCTCTCTCAACCAATAAACTTCAATATACCCCTCTCTCTCTCTCTAAACTCTAACCTCCAATATTTTTCTCTGTCTCTATAAACCCCTAATGCATAATCTCTCTCTCTCTCAAAACTTCTAAACCCAAATCTCTATTTCTCTCTCTCTAAACCCTTAATCCCCAATCTCTCTCTCTCTCTAAACCATTAACCATCGATCTCACACTTTCTATCACTCTCTCTCTAAACCCCTAACGCCCAATCTCTCTATCTCTCACAAAACCCCTAACCTCTCTCTCTCTCTCTCTCTCAACCCCTAAACCCCAATATATCTATCTCTCTATAAACCCATAATCCCCCATATCTCTCTTTATATATATATATATATATATATATAAACCTCTATCCCACAATCTCTCTTTTTCTATAAACCCCTAATCTCTCTCTCTCTCTCTCTAAACCCGTAATCCTGAATATCACTCTATATAAAACCCTAACCTCAAATATCTGTATCTCTCTCACTCACTAAACACCTAACCTCCAATCTCTCTCTCTCTCTCTCTCTCTCTCTCTCTCTCTCAACCCCTAACACACAATCTCTCTCTTTCTCTCTCTCTAAACTACTGAACTCCAATCTCTCTCTCCCTAAACCCCTAACCTCCAATCTCTCTCTCCCAAAACCCCTAACCTCTCTCTCTCTCTCTCTCTCTCTCTCTCTCTCTCTCAATACCCCTAACATCTCTCTCTCTCTCTCTCTCTCTCTCTCTAAACCTCTAACTCTCTCTCTCTCTCTCTCTCTCTCTCTCAAAACTCCTAAACCCAAATATCCATATGTCTTTCCCTAAATCCTTCACCCCCATTTTCTCTATCTCCATATAAACACCTAACCATCAATCTCTCAATTTCTATCTCTATTTCTCTCTCTCTCTAAACACCTAATACTCAATCTCTCTCTCTCTCTCTAAACACCTGATACCCAATCTCTCTCTCTCTCTCTCTAAACCACTAATCGCAAATCTCTCACTTTCACCCAAAATCTCTCTATCTCTCCCAAAACCCATAATCTCTCTCTCTCTCTCTCTCTCTCTCTCTCTCTCTAAACCTCTATCCTCAAATATCTCAGTTTCTCTGTTAACACCCAAAAAATGCTCACTAGCTCATCTCCCTAGTCACATGACCCATTTGTCCATTTTTCCTATCATTTTAGCCTCTAAAACCTCAAAAAATCTTCAAATGGTCACCAAAAAGGCCAAAACCAATTTTTTTCTCCTCAAAACAATTCAATTTCCTCAAAAATACCAAAATACCAAAAAACCATTGGAGTGAACATTTTTGGCCAATCCCCATTTGCATTTGGATAAGAGAATGAACCATTGGAGCAACTCATCCCTGCAGCTGCTCAAGGTCAACCAACCTCACCATTGAGGTAATCTTTCATTTGTAAATCTATTTTTTATCAAAAAATTTGGTTTACATGGAAGATCTGTATTTTTTACTGTTTACTGTAAGTTTATTATGTTAAATTTTCATAATTTACTTCAATCTGATCTAGGATCTTAACTGAGAGAACAACATGTACATCATATCTACAGCATATCAATCATGGACACAATAATACAAGCACACAAGAGACACAGATTTTACTTGGTGAAAACCATAAAGGTGAAAAACCCCAATAACTTCCTCAGAGATAGATAGAGCAATGATACAACCAAAATACAAGAGATAGTCTTCTCCTAGCAGCAGAGCCTCCTCCTCTACAAATGTGCCACTCTCCCAAGTGTGAGTGATAGAATAAAATGTGTAAAATGAGAGAGACACACTCTCTATTTATACACTAATTTGACTTGACCTTTACTCAACTAGGTCGGCTTCAACTTAACCACTTAACATAATGCTGACTGGGCCGACCCCCACTAGGGTGGTCTAATAACCCTTTGACCCACATGGCCAACCCCCAATAGGGTGGTATAATAACCCTTTGACCCACATGACTTATACAGGGCCGACCCCAACAAGGTGGTCTAATAACCCATCAAGTGTAAGTTATGACACTTACAATATAAATGATGACACTTCCATATAGAGGAATAATAACATCTCTATAGGAATACAAACACTTCCGTATAGAGGAATAATAACATCTCTATAGGAATACAATATACATATATGTGAAATACATTCTGAAGTTACATATACATCAACACTCCCTCTTAACTAGGAAGGTATTTCTCGACACAGGTCTTCTAGCACAAGTCTTCTTCTCTGGATCATCGTCACTGGATAATCGTCATCGAGTCATCGTCATCGTCACTGCTGCTGCTATCTCAATCAATCTCTGAATCTACTCGTCATAGGAATTTCTACAGAGCCAGTCCTTTTTCATACTAGATGTAGGCCCACCACCTACAAGTCTTCATCATCACTGGCCATACTGTGGAATTCTTAGGACTTATTACGTGCGTCACAAAACCTCGAAAGAGCATCCCAAGCTGTTACGAGCACACATCTCTACCTATAGGATCTCCCACGGCCATATTATATGTGACCTCACCACAAAACCTCGCAAGAGCATCCCAGGCTATTACGAGCACACAGCTCTACCTATAGGATCTCCCAGGGACAGATTATATGTGGTCACCACAAAACCTCGCAAGAGCATCCTAGGCTGTTACGAGCACACAACTCTACCTATAGGATCTCCCAAGGACAGATTATATGTGGTCATGGAAAAACCTCGCAAGAGCATCCCAGGACTTATTACGAGCACACAACCCAACCTATTGGATCTCCCAGGGACAGATTATATGCCATAGGACAAAACCTCGAAAGAGCATCTTCCAGATATCCCAAGGCCAGATTATATGCCATAGGCAAAACCTCAAAATACTATCTGCAGATCTCCTAGGGCCAAATTATATGTCCTCCTAGAGAAAAACCTCAAAAGAGCATTTGCCAGATATCCCAAGGCCAAATTACATGCCATAGGAAAAACATTGAAAGACTATCTGCAAATCTCCCAGGGCCAAATTATATGCTCATCTGCACAACCTGATCCACGGCCACAAAGTATCATCATGATACTCACCATACATCATCTTGATGCACACATGATCAACCTGATCATCATCACTGCATCGTCCTGGTGCATGTCATCTGGAACAACATCCCGAAGCTCGTCATCCATGATCATCCTAATCATCATCACTGCAACATCCTGCTGCATGTCATCTAGAGCAACATCCTGAAGCTCGTCATCCATGATCATCCTGATCATACAATGTATCTACTTGATGCATACCAAGTATCTACCTGATACATATCATCATACATGATCCACCTAATCATACATGATACATATCAACATACATGATCTACCTGATCATACAATGTATCGACCTGATACATATACAGATACATGGTCCAAGCATCAAACATGATGCATATACAAAATACATACAAATGATCCAACCGATCATATCCAGCATCCAACATGATGCGTACATACATATACATATAAATGATCCAACTGATCATATCCAGCATCCAACATGATGCATATACAGAGTAGTAACTGGAGCATCATCCTAATGCTCATCATCCAGCGCTTACATCCACAACCATGTGAAGGATCCTCCTTCCAACATGCTTGGAATGGCTTCTGCAAATGTGTCCATCACTTCTTCCTTGAAGTGTCATCAATCTGAAGAACGCCAAGCCTCTCCCTGAAGTACTCGAACTTCACCCTGGCTAGTGGCTTCGTCAGCACATATGCAATCTGCTCGTCTGTCGCAACGTACAGGAGCTTCACAGCTCCTCTCTGCACCATATCCCTGATATAGTGATATTTGATCTCTATGTGTTTCGACCTGTCATGAAACACTGGGTTCTCAGATAGCTTCACACAACTCTGGTTATCACAAAAGATACCAGTAGCATCCAACAGGAGATCAAATAACTCAAACAGTAGCTTCTGTAGCCATATTGCCTCACAACTAGCTGAACAGGCTGCAACATACTCTGCCTCAGCTATACTCAGTGCTACGCAGGACTGCTTCCTGCTAAACCAAGAGATCACACCTGATCCCATACTGAAGCAACATCCAGATGTGCTCTTCCTATCTGCAGCACTGCCAGCCCAATCTGAACCAACTTAACCCTGCAGGTTAAACTTTTGATTCGCTTCATACCTGAGCCCATAATCAACTGTACCCTTATGGTACCTCAGAACATGCTTTACAACAACTAGGTGAACACTCCTCGGATCTGTCAGGAACTGACTTAATGTGTTCATAGCAAAGAAAATATTTGGTCTCGTGTTCATCAAGTACATCAAGGACCCAATCATCTGACAATACATAGAGACATCAACCGGCTCAGATGAAGCATCACAAAGAAGCTTCAGATTTGATGCCATAGGTGTGGCCTTGGCCTTGTAATCCATCATCCCGAACCTCTCTAGGATCTCTACTGCATACTTCCATTGTCCAAGGAAGATTCCATCTGCACTCTGCCACACCTCCATGCCAAAAACAAATAGTGCATCATCCCCAAGTTCTTCATCTCGAACTCGGCAGCAAGCTTCCTCTGTGTGTCGGCAATCAATCTGTCATCTCCTGTTACAAATAGGTCATCCACATACAGGAGTAGAATCACAGGATTCCCTTCCTCAACCTTGTAGTAAAGGTTGGAATCCGCTTCACTCTTGGTAAAGCCCAAACTGGATAGAAAGTTGTCTATCCTACCAAGTTCTGCACACATATATGACTACACCATTCAAGAAGGCTATCTTGAAATCCATCTGGTGTATCTTCTATTTCATCACTTTTATATTTCTCTATGCTGCCATCTGCAGCATGCTTGATCTGATAGTTCCATTTGGAAGTCACAACAGACTTCCCTTCAGCTCTTGGGACCGCATCCCAAACATCGTTCTTCATGATCAACGGATCATGGCATTCTTCCCGTATCCTGGGAACTTCAATATCTTCAATATATAATTTTGTTGCTTGAACAAATGTTGTATTCCTTCTTTTGTAAGTGAAGGTATATGGTCTTTTCTACAAAACAAGTTAGATTGCATGATTAGAAACATCTCATAATTTTCAGACAAATTCTTACACATAAAGAAATATGTCATACAATCATGCAATTATCTTAGCCAATGCTTCAATACAACATTTATCCATGTTCCACAACTTTCTAGATGCCTTCCAATCTCTACCAGAACATTGTTAAGAGTTTGCACTACTCCCAACATGTCAGCAAAGAGGTTTCATTCTAGAGAAGTAGCACTAGAATGTTGTACAGTCCCATGGGCCACTTACCCATGTATATTAGTAGTATATTGTTCATCAATGCAACTATTCTAATATGCATAATGCACATCCTAAATCTAGGAACATAAGCATATACATCATTGAACAATTTTATTTAAGAAATGATAATTAAAATACTTATCTTTGTTTGTTTGTTGGGTGGACTCCCTCTGAGTCTTTGCTTCCTTGCAGGAGCTGCTGGAGTCCTAATCTGAAGTAGCTTCTCCTACACCTTTCTGTTGTGGAATGTAGAGAGATGGTCAACTCCCTCTGAATATCTGCATCCTTGCAGAAACCACTGGAGTGTGCTCCCTCTTGATCTTTGCTTCCTGGATTACCTGTTCCTGAACTTATATTCATTCTCGATCCCTATGCATGCTTGTTAGTATCATCATTGTGTTAACCTCAAGGTCTCATACATAATCATTAGTATAATCTTCAAATTATCAAAACACAGTAATCTCAAGCATGTATAGTCAGGATCATTTCAAATAGAAATAATAAGCATTCTTATGGTTAGTCATAAACATAATATTCCTAAACCCTTGATTACTCAAACCTATGACTCTTCTGGTTAGTCATATTATTAATTAAGGTAAGAAACATAATATGCATAAGTCCTAGATTACTCAAAATTGTAACTTCAAGAGTAATCATTATCAACAACACAATAGTATAAGATCCTAACACAAGGTAGGATTCTAGCTTGATATAGGAAAAACATACCTGGATTAGCATGCTAGCTAGTTATGTCTAACATACTCACATAATGTCTTCTGGTTCTCTTCAGTGACTTGTGCTAGTATCCTGCATGTCTCATAAGTTAACCTTTGTAGAACCAAGTTATACATACCTCGAAAGTAGATCTTCTATGTGATCCATGACAATGAATGAATCTTTGTCTTCATGTCACCATGATCATATGTTCTTGAAGTAGAACATGATTTGACTTTCTTGGTGTACCTTTTGTGTTAGCGAACAACATAAACCTCATACAACATCACAATGCATTAGTACAATCATAAGTGTTAAAACCTTAATCAACGAATATCTTCTATTAAGGTGATACAACAAGTCTAGTAATTAATCAAGATTGTACTGTAATGATATGAAGACAAACATATCATAAACTTAACCATGAACAAAATTTGAAACATACATGTAAGCCATACCTGTCAAGATTGCTTGTAATCCTATTATGTAAGGCCTTAGCCTCATCTCCCTCTGAAACATGAACTTCTTCACTTATGCAGGTGACCAATCCATCTTCTTCTAGGATTAACCCAATCCACTTGATTTGCAAGAACTGGACCTAGAGTTGGATTAGGGTTTGTCAGAGAAACCCAAAAATTCAAACATTGAATTTCAAACTTCCGAAAGGATAGAAATATGCGCCTTGATGAGCTGATCAAGCTGGTGTGTTTAAAATTTGAAAACTGCAAAGTTTCACTCCTCAATTTTGCCTTTCAAACTTTTGGATTCACTGGATGTGACCTTGAACTAGGGTTTGATAAATCCCACTCTTTTGCCCAATCAAAAGGTTTGATCCAAATCTCTAAGCTTCTATTTTTCTGAGGATCTTCCAGCCATGGTCACGGATTTCAAAAATTCCCATTTTTACAGAAGCTCTAATTTTCCACTTTTCTGATCAAAGTCCCGAACTAGGGTCTCATCAATCCCGACCTTCTGCCCAACCAAAAATTCTGATCTTGGTCTCTAAATTTTGATTTTTATGAGTAGCATTCAGTCATGGTCTCTGATTACAAGAATTCCAACTTTCTCCGAAACCCTAAATTCTGGAAGCCATGAATGAAGGTTCTCAAAAATAATTCTGTTTTAACATAAATATGTACCTGATTGTTTATGGTGTAACTCCGAACTTTTTGATTCACAGGGTCTGAAAATTTTTTCTGAGATATCCTGACCTATCATCTTTCCATCCCAACAGGTCTGACCTTAATTGGATTCTCTGAGAGAGAGTTATTCCAAGTGTCGTAACGTGACCTGTTTATGGGATAAAACAAGAGAGAGAACTTATATGGTGTGCCACGTGTCACTGATTCAACTTCCGCCTCTGAAAAAGTTTCTTGAGATAGTACAGTCTGTGTAATACCTGTCACTTTTTACGAAATTTCATTTGGAGCTTCCTAGCCCAATTTATGACAGTTTTTTCAAGATCACATGTTTTTGACTCAAATCTGGAAGAGGCAGAAACCCTATATTGTACAGATCATAAATCAACAATTGAAATGCATTAGAGGTTGTCCTTTGGACACAAGGTAAATGGGGATTTGATATTCAACCTGTAAAAGTTTCAAATCCGAAAACTTTGCCAAAATGTATTTATAGCGAAAGTGCTACTATGACTGGTTTTTGCTATATCAAGCCCTAGCATCGTAAGTGCAACGAGTGTCATACATGACATATCATGCCTTCTTTCAGGCTAGCTCTGATACCATGTTAAATTTTCAGAATTTACTTCAATCTGATCTAGGATCTTAACTGAGATAACAACATGTACATCATATCTATAGCATATCAATCATGGACACAATAATACAAGCACACAAGAGACACAGATTTTACTTGGGGAAAACCATAAAGGTGAAAAACCCCAATAACTTCCTCAGAGATAGATAGAGCAATGATACAACCAGAATACAAGAGATAGTCTTCTCCTAGCAGCAGAGCCTCTTCCTCCACAAGTGTGCCACTCTCCCAAGTGTGAGTGAGAGAATAGAATGTGTAAAATGAGAGAGACACACTCTCTATTTATACACTAACTTGACTTGACCTTTACTCAACTAGGTCGGCCTCAACTTAACCACTTAACATAATGCTAACTGGGCCGAACCCCACTAGGGTGGTCTAATAACCCTTTGACCCACATGGCCGACCCCCAATAGGGTGGTATAATAACCTTTTGACCCACATGACTTATACAGGGCCGACCCCAACAAGGTGGTCTAATAACCCATCAAGTATAAGTTATGACACTTACAATATAAATGACGACACTTCCATATAGAGGAATAATAACATCTCTATAGGAATACAAACACTTCTGTATAGAGGAATAATAACATCTCTATAGGAATACAATATACATATAGATGAAATACATTCCGAAGTTACATATACATCAACATATTATGCACATGTTAGATTAGTTTTTACTTTTTATATTAGCTTTTCATTGTTTTATTGAAACTGCTACTACGAAGTTAGTAGGTGCCCATTTGCACAAGCTTGGGTGAAAACCCAAGCAACAGTTTTTAGCGACTCCGTTGTTCTTTGAATCTCTGGTTAGACTTAGTTTTTTGTTCTTGTTTTTGTTGTTATTTTACTTCAATATTGTAGATCTGATCAACCCTTAAGCCTGCACCTTGTAGACCAAGCCCATTGTTGTTTCTGCAAGGCCTGTAAACCCCATTTTTCAGTCTCGGCTTTTGTTTTCGGCGACCATTTTTGCGTCATCGATCGCAGGTTTTTCCCCCAAAGTTGTGATCCAGATCGTTCCTGCCGAGCCTTAAACTGCGACCCAGATCACTCCTGTTCACCCTAAACCTGCGATCTGTTAACCGGATTTGCACAACCCAACTGCGACTCAGATCGCGCCTGCCCATCCTAAACCCGCGACCTCGATCGCACATGTAAATCTCAAACCCGGGATCTGCACAACCCAATCATGACTGTCCAGCCCATAACCACGACCCTGATCGCGCTTGTTTACCCCAAACCCACAATCTACCATTCAGCTTCTGAGTTCCGATCGCGCCATTTAGCCTCACACCTGTGATCCAGATCGCAACTTCCAGCCTCACATCTGCGACCCAGATCATCTCTGACAGCCTCTTAGCCGCGATTCAGAGCGCAATATTTCGCCTGATACCCGTGACCCAGATCCCTAGTTTCGTCTCGAAACCTGCGATCTGTTTTATGAGATTTCTTGCCCATTTTTTGGCCCATATTTTTCTGCACCTTTGATAGCCACCTGTTTTGCTTGCAGCCCTAGCGATTCCTTCTGTTTTTCTGTTATTCGCTTTACTATACCATTTTACAGATTTTTTCAGTAGTTTTATTGAAAAAGAAAATTTTTAGCATTTACAGTTAAATTTTAGCATTTGCAATTAAATTCAGCACTTACATTTGATAGATTGTTGCCCAAGCATGGCATTTTGTTATATACATCATTTCACTTGCACACAATCTGTCACCATAATACAAGTGAGCCTTAAAATCTACTTAACTCAACCAACCTTCTAACCCCACTTGGGGAACATAGAAGAACTTTGTATTTAGGTAGGACAAGGGGGATAGGTATCCAAATAACACCCCTCGGTCACTTTTCACTTGAAACATAGTTGTTGTCCATTAGGGTACTGTTGGCACTCCAACAACTCCCCTTGATTTTGGAAAAATAAAGGGGGCCCCATTATAATTTTTGCAAATACTTGCCTTTGGTTTGCTTTCCATTTTCCCTTGTTTGGTTTCATGGATTTCTTTTCTTGATCATTCATCCTTTGCACTGCCTGTTATTTTGGCTTGGTTTTCATGTGATGAGGTTTCGATGATTTCGTTGACTTATATCTTATTGGTCTTTTGGATTTCTTGGTGATCAACAATGTTTGCATGCTCTTATTCAAACTTAGCTTATTTGGTTGCATCATACAGATTGCTTTGCTTAATTTAGGTTAGAATGAGATTTCAACACTCTTGCTTTCCTTTATTTGGTTTTCAATACACAAATAAATACATGGGCATTTTTTGCAAGTTAGAATCAATTACTTTAATTACTTAAGTTTGATGGTAGATCTACACTTCACTACTTTATTTGCTACGTACACATATTCAGAAAACTTTGTCATAGGTAAAAGTGAAGACATATATTATAAACATATGTAAGTTCTATGTTTTCGATAAAGGACTTTCAACTTTATTTATACCCATATTTTATTAAAGTTGATAAACATAAGGGTTTTTAATCCAATCATTTTCCTTTTAAATGAATTTGATTTTTACTTACAAATGCACAAATCATTTATACTATTTCTTTCCTTACCTTTATATGGCATTAATAATTGTTTAAAAGTTGTGCTTTTGCATATAAAGTACTGTTAAGCATATTTGAAAAACATTAAGTGCTCTCTTATGCATTACATAAATCTAAGCTATCATCACAGATGTTAACGGATTGTTAAGAGCATGCATTGGTTGACTTTTGCAAGAGTATAGATATTAATATAAAATGCTTTGGAATCACAATGTGTTTGCCTTGCTTTATGTAGTCACCTTTCCATATGCAAACATAATTAGAATCTGGCAACAAACCAAAGAATGATCTAGTGAAATTAAAGAGAGAACGTCACTTAGCTTCCACATCATCCATAATAAATTTAATAAAAGGGATAAACCCTATCTCTTCACGAATACATAATGGAAAAATTCTAGGGAAGTTAAAACCGTTAAGTGGTGATGAGGCTTTGCTTAGGGCTTTGGTCACTGGAATTACAACGTTGAGTTCGAGGGAGATTGTTCCATTTGTCACATTCATCGAAACTTTGATTTGCAATAACTACAAGAAATAAATGGAGTCCGAGGCTATCAGTAGAATGGGAATTTTGTATGCAATTAAACGACAACACAACTAGATAACAGAAATGGATTCCACGCCAATGCATTGAAGTAGAAGAAACCGTCAACATGTCACGTAAGAAATATCTCACGATATCACTAAGACGTTATACCAAAAGGCAGAATTTTAAGGAGTCTGTTTGCCAACTGTCCTCTACAAATTAAGATGCTTTGACTTATGTGTTAAATTTGAGGAGCGGTTATCTCCAATTGATCGCCAGCATTGGGGGTGTAGAATAAACTATTAATGTTACTCCACAGAATATCGCTCCAAGCGAATACTATATGCCTCTAGATTCGCAGAGATATCTCGCTATCTACGCACTGTGTTAAACAGATTTTAACCTTTCATCACTTCGATAGTTTTCTTTCACCTTCATGATAGTTTTCTTAATAATGTACTTCTCTCTGATTTTCACTACATTTTATTTACCTCAATATTTGATGTGAATGTGTAGGTTTCATTGGAGGCAGATAATGAAGGAATCAATAGGAAAGGTTTGATGCAATTATTTTCATGAAGGTAGATTGTAAATAAAACAATTGAAAATTACCAGGTGTTGCTACGCAGTTAAACAAGAAACTAATGGTCAGATTTCCATGTCTTATACAGGAACACGGTGGCGAATAATTCTACCAGATCGTAATGAAGTTTGAAGGTTCAAGCATTAGCATTTTAATTAATCAACTCGGTTGATACATGTTCCACAGAATTGCCAGGGCAAGGGAAGATGTTTTTTTTGTCATTTCATTTTTACTTCTATTTCGTGGTAGTTCTCTTGTTTCTTTTTAAATGTGCAGATTCAACCTTAAGGTTAACTTCTCTTGTTAGCAGAAGATCAGCCAGATTACCTCAATAACGCAGTGTTGTTACATGAGAGAACATAACAATACATTTCTGGTACCAAAGAATGAGGAGTCATTCAACAGAAAAACTTTTGACACCACATCACTAGAACCGAATTGGATGATTCGACGGATAAGGAAAGAAGAAGCTCGCTGTCACTTGATCAGGGAAAGGTCATCAATCTTCAGAAGTCTATATAAAGAGAATGCAGTTCGACTGCTAGAGGGGGGGAGGAGGTCTCGTCAGAATAAGTGAAACTGAGTTTTCATTATTCTGTTTCTATTTTGTAAAATCTCTGTTTGCAGAGTGGAGGAGACACTGCCTGCAGGGGGAAAGACTCTGTAAAGAATGCAGAGAACTATTTTTCTGACAAACTTTACTGTTTTCTCCTACGGATTCGATTTTCTGAGACATTCGAAAGTCCATATTATATAGCATTATACTTTATTCTGTTTATATTGATGTTCTTTGAGCTTCTTCTGAGGATTATTGAGTGTTGCAGGATACTAAAGACCCTAGCTAAGTCTTTAGAACATATATACTGTGCTGTTGATTACTCTCTTTTGTTATAAATGCTTTCATATATATATATCTTGCTATTATATGTGAAATACCTTTGATGAATGTCGAATGGTTATGCTTATTTGAAATATAAATGGTTTATTCTCATATTGATATTAACGAACTTCTTCATGATATCAATTGCTCATAAATCAATTCTGATAAATTTCTAACTTGCAGGTTGACCTTGTTTCATTTACAAGTTAGTATATGATTATATTTATATATTTCAGAATAGTGTATCTAGTTAATTTCATTGATATTGGGTTTGAAGTTCTTTTACAATTACTTTACAATAGATTGTTATCTTATTGTGAGATAATTGAGATTTACTTCTGCAATTGGGGACTTTTCTACCAATCCAGAAGTGTTAATCATTTTCATGTTTTAAACCTTATGTCAAGTCAATAATTCATGCTCTCCTCGGAGATAGGTAGCAAGCATTTAGGTTATATTAGAACAGAATTAGGAGCTGCTAATTTTTTGCATTTAGTATAAAGTAGGTTTCTTAGGATTAGTTAGTCATTAGGTTAAATTTCTTTGATTTGTGAGCAGATTGATCTAAACAAACTTGGCACACACCTACCTTAGAGAGACTCTCTATTTTGAGAGCATATCATAAAGGCAGCAAGGCCTTGATCCTATGAAAGACAGTTACTTCAAACATATACAAGATTGCATTAAGTCGAGTGTGTGGGTTGTCTTTCCGTAAGTTGACCTAGGACAGTTTTCCCGGCCACTAGGTACCAAAATCCCTTAATATTTTTTGACACGGTTATACACCAATTTGTCAGAAAGGTCTCTCCCTTAGGAGGGTCGAAGTAGCAAGACTGGTTCCGGAGGCCTGAGTGGAATACCGCAATCCATTCAGTAACCGAAGGCTACCTACTCGTTGTTCTCGTTGTACCACCCTTGTGGGAGTATAACAGCGATATAACAGGAGCTATGGATTTACCTTTCTGAATGTGTCATGAACGGGGTATCTTAGTAGCCATTCTTCTAAGATTTATTTACTCGTTGTCCCTCCCGGTAGGGGGACATTTATCCATTTAGTTCTACTTGCCATATTGTCTGACTTGGATTTCATCACCTTGCAGAGGATACGTCTGTTTTGAGCCAGCATACCTTTTAGTTAGGCGTTTGCATGCTCTCTAACCTCCCCTTGGTTTAGTGAATACACCATTTTTTATTTTAGGAGTCGTTTGCTTGTTGGTATTTTGACCACCTTTTATGGTCACTCCGCTTATTGTAGAACAGTTGTTATAGTGAATGTTTTGAGTTTGTTTTTGGCCTGAGTGCCATAGTTTTTGCGCTCCCCTCCTGCACACCCGGTTGCATTAGGGTTTTTGAGCTTTTCACTCCCAACTACCTACTACTTTTACTATCTGACTGTCACCATTGAGTCCCCGATACGTTCTCGTGGCTTCCGGGGTGAACCCTCGTAGTACAGTTCACTTGACACCACTCGTCACAGGCGTAGAGCCTTGTAACTTGACTCAACGTGTCACCGACATAGAGCCTCTTCACCCGATTCTAACGCCCCTCATTTCACATTTGACTCTGAGACAGAATCAGAAAACCCTACATACACAGCACTGACTAGCCCCATGGCTGGCATGACTTCCAACCCCTTCTTTGTAGGGACTGCTGGAGGAGCATCCACTGTTAAGATTTAATATGCTAAGATATAAAATATCAGTATTACATTCCATTTCAAAACAATAGCATATACAGGATCACTGAAAGAACAACAAGCACAACATAAACACAAGAGACACAGATTTATCCTAGGAAACCCTCATGGGGTAGAAAACCCAGCAAAGCTTCCTCAATATAGATGACCAACAAATACAAATATGTAATCCCCAAACATGAGCTCCTTCTCCTCCATAGCAGATCTCTCTCTCACCTATGCGCTAATCACAAGTGAATGAATGTGTGTTAAATGAGGAACAAACCTCCTCTATTTATACACTACTCCGACTTGACTTTTACACTAACTAGGTTGGCCCCAACTTAACCACTTAACATAATGTTGACTGGGCCGACCCCACTAGGGTGTTCTAATAACCCTTTAACCCACATGACTCATATAGGGCTGACCCCACTAGGGAATTCTAATAACCCAAGTTACCACATTCTCCACGAAGGAATAAAACATCTCCGGATATACAATAAGGTCTTCATGGAGGAATGAAACATCTCCGGAATAATAAGGTACAAATATAATATTCTTAGAAGTTACAATATCTCAACACTCCCCCTTAAAGAGAAGGATATTATAACAACATCTGCAGGAGCAAGGATTCATCAACTACGTGATACATGATACATCTATAAATCATTGGAAGCTTTCTTCATACATCATCAGTAACTCAAATAGTTACTGGAACATCTTCAAGATCTTCAATATTGGAACATCAACATCTTCAGTACTGAGTCTTCATCTTCTGCAGCACACGAATAGATACAGTAACATCATCATCTGGATCTCCCGATCAACAACATCGTCATCCGGATCTCTGATCAACAGCATCAACATCTAGATCTCCTGATCAACATCATCATATGGATCTCTCGATCAACATCATCAACATTTGGATCCTCTCGACCAACAGCATCAACATCTAGATCTCCCGATCAGCAGCATCAACATTTGGATCCTCTCGATCAATAGCATCAACATCTGGATCTCATGATCAACATCATCATTTGGATCTCTCGATCAACATCATCAACATCTGGATCCTCTTGATCAGCAGCATTGTCATATGCAACACACATGATCCTTCCTTTTGGAATTATGAGATCAATCTCATCACAATCAATATTTAATACTATCCTTCCTTTCAGAATTACTGGATTTACTGTCTAGGGATGATCAATCCCATCACAATCAACATTTAAGACTATCCTTCCTTTCGGAATTACTGGATTTACTATCTAAGGATGATTAGTCCAGTCACAATCAGCATTTAAGACTATCCTTCCTTTCGGAATTACTGGATTTACTATCTAAGGATGATTAGTCCAATCTCAATCAGCATTTAAGACTATCCTTCCTTTCGGAATTATTGGATTTACTGTCTAAGGATGATTAGTCCAATCTCAATCAGCATTTAAGACTATCCTTCCTTTCGGAATTACTAGATTTACTGTCTAAGGATGATTAGTCCAATCTCAATCAGCATTTAAGACTATCCTTCTTTTTGGAATTACTGGATTTATTGTCTAAGGATGATTAGTCCAATCTCAATCAGCATTTAAGACTATCCTTCCTTTCAGAATTACTGGATTTACTGTCTAAGGATGATTAGTCCAATCACAATCAGTATTTAAGATTATCCTTCTTTTCAAAGTTACTAGATTTACTGTCTAAGGATGATTAGTCCAATCTCAATCAACATTTAAGACTATCCTTCCTTTCGGAATTACTGGGTTTACTATCTAAGGATAATTAGTCCAATCACAATCAGTATTTAAGACTATCCTTCCTTTCATAATTACTGGATTTACTGTCTGAGGATGATTAGTCCAATCATAATCAGTATTTAAGACTATCCTTCCTTTCAGAATTACTGGAATTACTGTCTAAGGATGATTAGTCCAATCACGTACATTTTGAACCAATCGTTCATGGATGATGCAGTCATATCACGTACATTTTGAACCAAACGTTCAGGGACTATGCAGTCCTATCACATACATTTTGAACCAAAATGTTCAGGGATGATGCAGTCCTATCACATCTACTTAGACAAAGTCTAAGGACCACACATTTACCTTATCTTCGGAACAGGTAGCCTCATCATCGACCTCATCATTGGAACAAGTAACCTCATCATCGATACAAGTATCCTTATCATCGATACAAGTATCCACATCATCAATACAGGTATCCTCATCATCAACCTTATCGTCGACATAGGCAATCTCATCATCGATATAGGTATCCACATCGATACTAGTATCCAATATAACATCATCGACCATATCACTCCCCCTTTCGAGGAGGGTCCTTCTGAACTACACCAAGCTTGTCTCAGAAATACTCAAACTTTACTCGAGACAGAGGTTTGGTCAATACATCAGCAACTTGTTCATCAGTGCCCACATACTCGAGCTTTATAGCTCCTTTTTGCACCATATCCTGTATATAGAAGCATCGGATCTATATGTGCTTTGACTTATCATGGAACACTGGATTCTCTGTCATCTTGATACAACTCTGGTTGTCACACAAGATCATAGTGGAGTCCATATTTTAGTCAAATAATCTTGATAACAACTTCTGAAGCCATATCGCTTCACAACTAGAAGAGCAATCAGCTATATATTCCGCTTCAGCTGTGTTGAGAGCCACACTAGACTGCTTCCTGCTAAACCACGAGATCATGGCAGATCCCAGACAATAACATCCACCCGATGTGCTCTTCCTGTCTAATACACTTCCTGCCCAATCAGCATCTGTGTAGCCATACAATCTGAAGTCATGATCTCCAAGATAACATAGACCAAAATCTATCATACCCTTTAGGTACGTCATCACATGCTTTGCAGCTATCAGGTGAACTCGTCTAGGTTCCACTAGATACTAACTCAAGGTGTTCACCGCAAAGCATATATCTGGCCTGGTATTCGTCAGATACATTAATGACCCAATAATCTATCTATATAGAGTCACATCCACTAACTCTGATAAGTCATCAGCTAACAGCTTCAAGTTGGAATCCATGGGAGTGGCCATGGCTTTGCATTCCAACATATCAAATACTTTCCATAGTTGAGAAAGATTCCTTCTGGGCCTTGCTATACTTCCAGACTTAGGAAGTAATGCATCAATCCAAGATCTTCCATCCAAAATTTTGTAGCTAGATTCTTCTTGCTTTCCATGATCTGTTTCTCATTCCCTGTCAGAAAGAGATCATCCACATATAGTAATAGTATGGCAGGTTCATCATCCATAACCTTAAGGTAAAGTTTAGGTAAATCCCAAGCTTGTCAAGAAGCTATCAATTCTCCCTCTATGACTGAACATCATTCACACTCTACATTGAGTGATCTTCTGCCTATCTATCAGTGCCATCTCCCATCAGATGGGTCTACTGATATGAGCCTCAAGATCATTCAAACTCTGTGGTGAGTTCCTTCTTGCATCCATCTAAGAGAAGAATGTCATCTGTATATAGACACCATCTTCAACCTTGTAGCAAAGGTTGAAATACGCATCACCCATGGTGATCATTAATCTCATCAAATGATTATCGATCCTGGGTACCCGTACAGAACTTTCTTCAATTACACCATTAAGAGAATGGTCTTATCTAGCCACTTGGAGCAAACATCTCGTCATGATCCTCTTCCTCTTTCTAAGAGAATCTTCTAGCCACGAGCCTTCTATATTATGTTTGATTTGTAAGTCTTCTTGTTTGAACATCCATCACTTGTTTGGTGTTCATCATCCTTCTTTTGTAGATCATATCACATGATCTTTCCTACAAATTAAAGTTAATTACATGATTAGTAATACTTCATAATCATCAAATCATGTTGACATGATAACCTACTATGCATACAGATATGATTCACATAGTTATGCAACTATCTTGACCAATACTTTGACACAACACTTTTCCATATCATGTATGCATACAGTGGCTATCTAGATGCCTTCCATCTCTACCAAAACATACTATCAAGAGTGTGCACAGCTCTCAGCATGTCAGCAAAGAGGTTTCATTCTAGATAAACAACAATGGAATGTTTGTCCAACCCGTCATATGCATATTAGTAGTATAATGTTCAATGCTATATGAATGCTTACACTATGCATGATATATTCTAGGAATACAAATATGCATACAACTATTACGAGCAATATTATTGACTATTCAAGTTTTCAAATAACAACTCAAATACTTATCTTTTATGTTTGTGTGATTGCCTCCCACTTGATCTCTATGATAGCATCATGATTATAAGTCTTCGAACTTCTATCCATCCTTGACCACTATGCATGCTCAAGTGTGCACTAGTGTCATCTTCATGATCTCATACATAATCATACATTCATTAGTATAATCTCAATACTATCAAAACATAATGATTCTAAATAATCTTATGTATGTATGGTCATGATTATTTCATACACAGGTATACTTACCTAAGATCCTGACAAATTAGGATTCTAAATTGATATAGGAAAACATACCTGGATTATCAAGCTTGGTTATGTCTAACATACCCAAACAATGTCTTCTTGTTCTCTTCAATGACTTGTGCTTAGTAACCTGCATAACTCATATGTTAACCATTATAGAACCAAATTATACATACCTCGTAAGTAGAGATTCTATGTGATCCATGAGTCTTTGTCTTCATGTCACCATGGTCATATGATCTTGATCTAGAACTTGATTTGTACCTTTCATGTTAGTGGACAACATCATCCTCATACAATACCGCAGTGCATTAGTACAATCATAATTGTCATAACCCTAATCAATGAATGTCTTCTATCATTCACTTTCATTCATACTTTTACTAGGGTGATAAGACAAGTCTAAAATTAATCAATATTGTACTAACCTCAATAATATGAATACAAACATATCATAACCTTAATCATGAACATATTTCAAAAACATACCTGTATCTCCACAAGTCATACCTGTAGCATTCTTATGTAAGGCCTTAGCCTCATCTCCCTCTGGAACTGGAACTTCTTCACTTATGCAGGTGTCCAATTAATTCTCTTATAGGATTAACCCAATCCACTTTGATTTGCTGAAACTAGATATGGAGCTGGCTTAGGGTTTGTCAGAGAAACCCTAAAAATTCAAACTTTGAATTTCAAACTTTTGATTGGATGAAAAGATGTGTCTTGCTGAGCTGATCAAGTTGGTATACTTCAATTTTGAAATCTCCAAAATTTGACCCCTCAAAATTGCCTTTGAAACTTTCGGATCTTCAAGGAAAGATCCCGAACTAGGGTTTGATAAAGCCCGGTCTTCTGCCCATCCAAAAGGTTCAATCTTGTGTTCTAAACTTCTATTTTTCTGAGGAGCTTCCATCCGTGGTCACAGATTTCAAAAATTCCAACTTTTGCAGAAGCCCTAATTTTCCACTTTTTCGATCAAAATCCCGAACTAAGGTTTGATCAAGCCTGGCCTTCTGCCCAACCAAAAAATTTGATCTTGGTCTCTAAATTTCGATTTTGATGAGGATCATTCAGCCATGGTCTCCGATTCCAAAAATTCCAACTTTCTCCGAAGCCCTAAATTCCCACAGCAGTGACAAGCCAAGAATGAAGGTGCTCAGAATTCAATTCTGTTTTGACAGAAATATGCACCTTATTATTTCTGGTGCATCTCTGAAATTACGAATCCACGGGGTCTAAAAATTTGGCCTGTGGTTTCCTAACATGTCTTCTTTCCAACCCCACATGTCTTACCTCAATTGGATTCTCTGAGAGAGTTTTATGCCAAGTGTCGCAACGTGACCTATTTATGGGATAAAATAGGAGAGCAAACTTGTACGGAGTTCCACGTGTCACTGTTTCAACTTCGGCCTCTAAAAATCGGACCCGTGAAACTACAATATGTGCCCTACCTGTCACTTTTTATGAAATTTCATTTGGAGCTTCTTAGCCCAAGTTGTGACCTTTTTTCCCAAGTCACCTGTTTATGACTGAGATCTGGAAGAGGTAGAAACCCTAACTTGTACGGATCATAAATCACACAGTACAATGAATCTAAGGTTGTATTTTGGACACAAGGTACAGGGAGATGTTATATATGACCTGTAGAAGTTTCATATCCTTAACCTTCGCCACAATGGATTTATAGCAAAAGTACCATAACTTTCTATACAAAACCCTAACTTGCAAATTGTCACAAGTGAGACAAGTGCCATACATTGCCTTCCTTCAGGCTAGCTCTAATTCCATGTTAATATTTAATATTCTAAGATAGAAAATATCAGTATTACATTCCATTTCACAATAATAGCATATACAGGATCACTGAAAGAACAACAAGCACAACATAAACACAAGAGACACAGATTTATCTTGGAAAGCCCTCATGGGGTAGAAAACCCAGCAAAGCTTCCTCAATATAGATGACCAGCAAATACAAATATGTAATCCCCAAACATGATCTCCTTCTCCTCCATAGAAGATCTCTCTCTCACCTATGCGCTAATCACAAGTGAGTGAATTTGTGTTAAATGAGGAACAAACCTCCTCTATTTATACACTACTCCGACTTGAATTTTACACTAACTAGGTCGGCCCCAACTTAACCACTTAACATAATGTTGACTGGGCCGACCCCACTAGGGAAGTCTAATAACCGAAGTTACCACATTCTCCACGGAGGAATAAAAATCTCCAGATATACAATAAGGTCTTCACGGAGGAATGAAACATCTCTGGAATAATAAGGTACAAATATAATATTCTTAGAAGTTACAATATTTTAACATCCACCACCACCCCAGCCACCACATTAGCCACCACTACAACAACTACCTTGGGTATGCCCTCAATGGGACCCACACCTACCATCCCCATCACTATTCTAATTCCAACAGCTATTGGACTCAATCCCACCCCATCGGTGACTCATGTTACACTTGGAGGTGCAAGACCCTCCCACACTAACCCCATACCTCTGTTTGGGGGTCACATCCCCCTCACGGCTCATATTCCCTTTGGGGGCAGTGGCCTGATCAACAATGCTACCACCAGCAAATACGCCCCAGTGACCATGTCACATTCCTCTGCAAGTTTTCCATTCATGGATAGTCTCAACCTCCCTGACCTGGCATGATTGACGAACGATCCTATCTGACATGATCCCACTTGGCCTCACATGCCTACTAAACTCCCATCATACATCCCTATGTTTGAGGGAAAACTGGGTGAGGATCCCCAAAATCACATCATGTCTTTTCATCTTTGGTGTTCCTCCAACTCCATAGTATATGACTCCATTCTCTTACGCTTGTTGCAACGGACTTTCACCAGCTCAGCGGCTAAGTGGTATATCGAGCAGCCTCACAGGACCCACCCCACTTTTACATCCCTCATCTCGACCTTTCTGCAATTCTTTCAGCTACCCATCCATTATGACGCAGGAGTAGAGATCCTATTGTCTTGCAGGAAGAACACGGCTACCCACATCATTGATCACATTCATGAGTGGCATAAACGCTGTAGTTTATGCAAGATTAGACTAGATGACCATATTTTCCTGGATTGGTTCCTAAAATCTCTCCTTCCAGCCATTGCCAAAGATGTGGCATCTGAATGACCCCAGTCGGAAGAAGAATCCATTCTCAAATCCCAGCAGTTTGATTTAATCTACGCGCAGTCTGGCTACCTGTATACCATTTTACCTAACGCCCCTCACGGTGATTCCTCCTGGAATGACGCATCTGGGGAATCCCATGCCACCGATGGTATCATTGGTCGTATTGTGTCACACAACCAACCCTTTTCCATTATGAGCAATAATACTGGCCCCGACCTTTCGCGGGCCACATCTCACTCTAGAGCTACAACTTCGTATGCTCTCATGACACACTCTAACCACACTCACGGACCCTCATGTCCACCACAGTGTTACAGCAACACACCTTCAGCTTATGCACCTCCTACATATTATCACCAACAGGCCACTCATGCTCTTGTTCACTCATAAGCCTAATCAACTTATTACCCTCCACAAGTAGCACCTACAGCACCACAGCCTCCAGTCGCTCAGACTTACCAACAACCACAATCAGCACCTAAACCACCCCCAGCCCCGCCCTCTTATTATCCACCATAGCCTGCTCCAGCACCTGCACAACCTCAAAACCCCCCCACTTCCCAAGGGAAAGTGTATGCACAACAAAATCCGCCGCAAAACCAGAATGCCCAACGCAATCAACAAGGTCAAGAGAATCGCGGAAGAGGACACAACCGCGGAAACAACCAACCTCAAAACCAAGGCGGTCAGCAACCTAATCCTCCAAACAATAACAACGCTGCTCCCGCCAACCAAAACCATGATTGACCAACTAAATAGGTAAAAACCCTAATTTACAAACAAACCATCCATGTTCCATATGCGGGGTATACGGCCATTACACATACACTTGCCCTCATTTGGAGCGAGCGTGCCAACTTTGGACTGATGACGCCCAACGCCAAGGGCACGCGGCACAACTAGCACCACCTCCTCAACCACAACCCATGTTATTGCAGAATCCTTTACCCACACAAGGAGTGGTGAACACCTGTCTGTTGGATCCCCCACAAGAAGTCGCGGCACCATAGCAGCAGATCACTTATGCTGCAACTGATTACCAACACATGGAATCAGGTACTCACCATCTATTAATGATGTCATCGGCTGATGTGCACCTCCAAACACACCGAAACCAATATGGCTCCACCCTTGAAGCCATGCCCATTGATCCAGCCACCAATGCCCTTCCAATTGATCAGCCATTACGCATACCTACTACACCGTTGGACTGAGGCCCTAAATCCCCTCGCTTCCCACTATGACGGATCAACAATAATCCTAACGCTCGCACCACCTCAAATTATAATATTGTGGATGACTTAGCTTAGTCCCCTGCTACTATGTCTGCCCTGGAATTTTTAAGAAACTATCCTGCACAGCGAAAAATATTGTTATCTACCATTGGTGCAATAGACCCTTCTGACTCACGAATGATGGCATTCGATTTGGACCAAACCGAACCACATTTTCCTTCCACATTAGCATTTTAGGTTTCTGTATCCATTTAGAACCTTGTGATTCATCAATGCATCATTGATGAAGGTGCCTCCACCTGCATGATGTCGACATTTGTCTGGCAGAAACTCGGATCTCCTACACTACAGCCATCCACCACCTCATTACAAGCTTACGATGGCCATTCAGCTCAACCACAAGGCCTCTTGGCCAACATTCCCATTGAGCTAGGTGGAAAAACGATCCTTATCAATATAGAGGTCATTAATGCCCAACTTGATTACAACCTCTTACTTGGATGCAATTACATGTATGCCATGAAGGCTGTCACTTCATCTGACTTCCGCACTATGATGTTCCCCCATGAGGGACGTGTGGTCAAGATTGATCAACTGATGTACTATGATCCTAATGCCCCCGCCGCACCTAAAAATGTTCTCCCTATGATTGAACAACCCGTTCAGAACGCACCTACATCGTTCGTCTCCACAGTCGGACCCGGGATATACTTAGATACACCCATGACTTCCACGTTCCAATCCATTCCACCCCCTTTGCAAACAGCCGAGATATCTAATTTGTGCACCCTCTCGCACAATACGCAGGCACCTAACCAACAACCCCCTTTACTGCTGCAAACACCCTTAGTGCCTAGTTATATCGAAGCCAGACCAATCCACACTATCCTGTTCCTATTTCCCCCTTCAGGAGCACTCAACACCCCAGTAATGGCTACGCTCAATCTTCCTGGGTTAACGTTAGGACTACCTGTGTGGTACCTTCCCAACCCAAATCCTCCCCCGACACCAAATGTCATATTACAACCTGTCCAACCAATTACCGTGACGAACCGCCCACCTCCAGGGGTGGCAACCGCATCAACATCCAGTAATGCCCCCCCCTCCACCCCGCCACACTGGAGGCAGAGGCCCACAAACTTACACTGCTCCACCTGCAACCCACACCACCCCACCTACACCAAGGTCAATGAAGAATCCTCCGACATTTCAAGCTCCCCCCAAATACTCCTTGTGTGATGATTTGGGCCATGCTACCCATTAATGTCCACACCTACTTGCACTTCAAGAGCACATGTGAACATTGGAAGATGATCCCAACATCCTAGTCATCCAACTTAACCCTACCCCTAAGCCCCGTGATAAATCGCTACGCACCAATCACCCTTGCGCCATATGCAGAATCTATGGTCATTATTCACATCATTGTCTAGACCTACCTGAGTATCGACTGGTTCTCCAAGAATTGAATCAGTCCTCTTTAGAGTCATCCATTACTACCATCAAGGAGATTCACCCACCTGAATCCTCCTCATCAGCTGAAATTAACACTATTTACATGGTTTCCACTGGAGACCCCTCTATCCGGTCGGCCCATTCCACTGATCCCTCTGACACACATGTTCAACCTTTTCAAATCAACTAGGAAACCACATGTCCACGGCATGGGGGCATGCCCAAAACCTTGCCTACTCATCATCATCGTCATTCTCGTTGGCAATACTGGGGGAATCCACCCCGCAAGGGGAATCCCCCATCATCATATCATCACTTCAATATGCCACCACGGCCCATAGCCTCATGGTACCCCCCCCGCCAGTAGTTGGTCAATGCCCTGTTGATCCCTCTCTAAGACAGCATCTGCACCTCATTGAAATCTCTGAGTTTGGGGGCATAATAGATTACCTCGAACCTAGGATAAGGGGCATGATCAATCATTTTGACCCTACCCCATCACATCTATCTCAACACTTCAATGAGCCCATCATTCAAACCAAAACATATGTGATCCACAATCACAAACCCCATGCACATAGCATGGGGGCAGGTTATTAACCCTGCTCACTTTTTCACATTCGTGATCTCAACCATTTTTGAGGTCATGTGTCACTCGTATATTTGATTTGAATTGATACGCCTAGCATTTCTCCCCCGCGGGTCATCATTTCTCCCCACCACTGCATCCTTAGCTTGGTGGGCTCACCTTTATTTATAGCCATTTTTTAACCTCGTTTTTCCTTTGACCATTCCAGAGTCATTTGACCTCCATTTTTGGCACCCTTTGCACCACCGAATTCAGATATCCATGCCCGTGATGATGCTTGAGATCATTTCTCGCTCTCACTAAAAAAAATTTGGGCATTTTTTCACATGCCCCTAACCACCTCGATTTGCGTGCCACATTGGCCGCTGTCGAATTTTACAAATTCGTGCATCACATCTTATACATGAGCCCTCCACTCCATCCATACTGCAACTATGGCATTTTTTTGCTATCACTCACCAACCCGCAAGGAGGCCCCATCAGTGTACCCCTCTACCACTATTCTTGGTCCCCATACTTGTCCCTTGATTGAACACTTCCTTGTTGCCTCACCTATACTTTTGTTGGGTATAATTTTATCCCTTTTTCAGGCTGAGCAATTCCTTTACGAAAAAGGCACTTAGGGAGTTTCTGTTAAGCTCTTTTCTTACTCCTAAAACAATGAAAAGATCGTCGAGCAATCTTGCTTCCTTTCATGCTCGCTAAAAGTATATGAAAGGGCATCTACCTGGTATAAGTTTACTCATTTTCTGTACCTTGTAGACTAATTATGAAAAAGGAATACTCTAGTCACATCGGCTAGAAGAGTTCTTCATTGCATCCTTTTATGCTTTTTCGGGCCTTAGAGACTAACACACGAAAAAGAACCCCCTTGGAGTATGCTTACTGCTTTCAGACTCTCTCAAATTGAAAGCAACCACGAGCATGAACTGTCCTGGGCTCATATAAATCCACACGACAGTACCATTGTTGAGCACACTTTTTTCTTTGAGCTCCTTAAACCATGAAGAAGGCCACAACGGTGCCTCTCCGTGCCACAACAAAGCATATAGAATCACACTATTTATGGCAGCTTCCCCAGTTTGGTCGCCTTTGTTCAGAGCATTCTGTGATATGTCACCTTGAGAGTTCCCCGATATCATCCATCAATTTTTCCCCCTGAGTCTCTCCCATTATAGTCCTTACACCTAGTCCCTTAAGCTATGGTCCCGATACCCAAAATTAGATTCATATGCTGCCAGGTCATCCATGTCATCATGCTCTAAACAAAGGAAGTTTGAGTCCCCCCACTCTACAACCTCAGTTGTCCCCCATCCCCACAGTATGTCAGTCCCAGTTCAGTACTATCACCTTTTGGTTGTACACCCCGCGCTCCTATCAAGGAAGCATCATTGCCTTGGTAGTTGCAGGTATCCTTCTGTCGACTCCAACCAATCTATTCCAGAGGATAGACCCAAAGGTCCCTGTGCCTTGGA
Source organism: Larix kaempferi (assembly GCA_027924585.1). NCBI lineage: Eukaryota > Viridiplantae > Streptophyta > Pinopsida > Pinales > Pinaceae > Larix > Larix kaempferi. The sequence goes on from BSBM01000887.1 coordinate 2,349,199, forward strand.
CTCAACACCCAAAAAATGCTCACTAGCTCATCTCCCTAGTCACATGACCCATTTGTCCACTTTTCCTACCATTTAGCCTCTAAAACCTCAAAACAGCCTTCAAATGATCACCAAAAAGGCCAAAATCAATCTTTTTCTCCTCAAAACAATTAAATTTTCTCAAAAATACCAAAAAACCCTAAAAAAGGGCCCAAAATCCCCCAAAATCAAATAAAAGGGAATAAAATTCAAAAATTAATTCAAAAAAGGAAAAAAGAGGAAAAGAAACCTCGAACCATTTTATTAATACCATTGGTTACCCTAAACCATGGTTGTATTCTCCATCACCCAAAATCTATAAATAGGTGATAGAGGCTCCCCATTATTCATCCATATTCTTGCATATCCTTATGCTGCCAAATTCATTCTTGAGATCGTGAGCCCATCACTTGTGCTTAGATCCACCATTGGAGTGAACATTTTTGGTCAATCCCCATTTTCATTTGAAGAAGAGAAGGAACCATTGGAGCATTGGAGCAACTCGTCCCTGTAGCTGCTCAAGCTCAACCAACCTCACCATTGAGGTAATATTTCATTTGTAAATCTATTTTTTATGAATAAAAATTTTTTTACATGGAAAATCTGAATTTTTTACTATTTACTGTAAGTTTATTATGCACATGTTAGATTAGTTTTTACCTTTTACATTAGCTTTTCACTGCTTTATTGAAATTGCTAATACGAAGTTAGTAGGTGCTCATTTGTGCAAGCTTGGGTGAAATCCCAAAGCTACACTCTCTCTAATTCATTAACCCCCAATCTCTCTCTCTCTAAATCCGTAAACCCCAATCAATCTCTCTCTCTAAACCCTTAACCTCCATTCTCTCTCTCCATCTCTCTCTCTCTCTCTCTCTTAATCCATAACCTCCAATCTCTCTCTCTCTCTCTCTAAAACCCCAACCTCCAATATCTCTCTCTGTCTCTAAGCCCCTAATCTCCAATCTCTCTCTCTCTCTAAACCCCTAACCCCCAATATCGCTCTTTCTCTCTATATCTATCTTTCTCTCTAAACCCCTAACAAAAATTGTCCACCTCTCTCTCTTTCTCTCTAAACCCTTAACCCCCAATATCCCCCTCTTTCTCTAAACCCCTAACCACCAATCTCTCTCTCTCTCTCTCTCTCTAAACCCCAAAGCCCCAATATCTATATCTCTTCCTAAACCCATAATCCCCAATATGTATCTCTCTCTCTCTCTCTCTCTCTCTCTCTCAAAACTCCTAAACACAAATCTTTATCTCTCTTTCTCTAAATCCTTAACCCCCATTCTCTCTATCTCCCTATAAACACCAAACCATCAATCTCTCAATTTCTATCTCTATTTCTCTATCTCTAAACCTATAATCCCCAATCTCACTCCCTCTCTCTTTCTAAATCCCTAGCCCACAATCTCTCTCTCACCCCCAATTTCTCTCTCTAAACCCCTCATCACAAATATCTCACTTTCACCCCAAATCTCTCCATCTCTCCCAAAACCCATAATCCCTAATATCTCTCTCTCTCTCTCTCTAAACTCATATCCTCAAATCTCCCAGTCTCTCTCTAATTCCTTAACCCCTAGGCTCTCCCTCTCTCTAAATCCTTAAACCCCAATCAATCTCTCTCTCTAAACGCTTAACCTCAAATCTCTCTCTCCATCTCTCTCTCTCTCTCTCTAAATCCATAACCTCCAGTCTCTCTCTCTCTCTCTCTCTCTCTAAATCCATAACCTCCAGTCTCTCTCTCTCTCTCTCTAAAACCCCAACCTACAATCTCTCTATCTCTCTCTAAACCCCTAATCTCCAATCTCTCTCTCTCTCTAAACCCCTCTCTCTCTCTCTCTAACCAAAAATATCCACCTCTCTCTTTCTCTCACTCTATCTCACTAAAACCTTAACCCCCAATGTCTATCTCTTTATCTAAACCCCTAACCACCAATCTCTCACTTCCTCTCTCTCTCTCTAAACCCCAAAGCCCCAATATCTATATCTCTCCCTAAACCCATAATCCCCAATCTCTCTCTCTCTCTCTCTAAACCCCTAACCTCCTATCTCTCTCTTTCTCTTTATAAACCCCTAACCTCCAATCTCTTTGTCCCTCTCTAAATCCCTAACCCAAAATCTCTCTCTCTCTCAACCCCTAATGCCAAATCAATCTCTCTCTCTCTCTCTCTCTCTCTCTCTCTCTCTCTCTCTAAACTCCTAACCCCAAATGTATCCCTCTCTCTCTCTAAATGCTTAACCCCCAATCTCTCTTTCTCTTTCTCTTTCTCTCTCTCTCTCTCTCTCTCTAAACCCCTAACCCAAAATCTCTATCCCTCTCTTTCACTATCTCTCTAAATCCCTAACCCCAATCTCTCTCTCTCTCTCTAAATGCCTAACCTCCAATCTATCTCTCTATCTATCTCACCCTCTCTCAAAACTCCTAAACTCAAATATCTATCTCTCTCACTCTCTAAATCATTAACCTCCATTCTATCTCTCTCTCTCCCTCTCTCTCTCCCTAAACCCTTACCCACCAATCTTTTACTTTTTATTTCTCTCTCTCTCTCTCTCTCTCTCTCTCTCTAAACACCTAACCCCAATCTCTCCATCTCTCCCTAAACCCATAATCCACAATCTCTCTCTCTCTCTCTCATCACCTATAATCAAATCTCACTCTCTCACTCTCTCTCTAAATCATTAACCTCCAATCTCTCTCGCTCTCTCTAAATCGCTAATGTTCAATATCTCTCTCTATAAAAACCTAACCACCAATCTCTCACTTTATATCTATCTTTATCTCTCTAAATCCCTAAACCCCTAATCCCCAATATCTCTCTATTTCTAAACCCATAACATTAAATCTCTCTCACTCTCTCTCTCTCTATCAAAACCCCTAACCTCGAATCTCTCTCTCTCTCTCTCTCTCAACCACTAATCTCTCTCTCTAAACCAATAAACTTCAATATATCCCTCTCTCTCTCTAAACTCCTAACCTCCAATATTTCTCTCTGTCTTTGTAAACCTCTAATGCACAATCTCTCTCTCTCTCTCTAAACCCCAATATCTCTATCTCTCTGTAAACCCATAATCCCCCATATCTCTCTCTTTATATATATATATAAACATCTATCCCGCAATCTCTCTTTTTCTATAAACCCCTAATCTCTCTCTCTCTCTCTCTAAATCCATAATCCTGAATACCACTCTTTATATATATATAAAACCCTAACCTCAAATATCTCTATCTCTCTCACTCACTAAACACCTAACCTCCAATCTCTCTCTCTCTCTCTCTCTCTCTCTCTCTCTCTCTCAACCCCCAATCTCTCTCTCTCTCTCTCTCTCACTCTCAACCTCTCTCCTTAAACCCCTAATCCCTAATATATCTCTTTCTATCTCTCTCTAAACCCCTAACCACAAATCTCTCTCTCTCTCTCTCTATAAAGCCTGAAGCTCCAATATCTCTCTCTAAATCCTTAAGCCCTAATCTCTCTATCTCTCTCTCCTTCTCTCTAAACTCCTAATCTATGTTTGTTTAAACTCCTAACCTCGAATCTCCCTCTCTCTCTAAATGACTAGCCACTAATATCTCAATTCCGATCTATCTCTATCTCTCTAAACCCATAACACCCCAATCTCTCTATCTCTCCCTAAACCCCTAATCCTCAATCTCTCTCTCTCTCTCTCTCTCTCTCTCTCTCTCTCTCTCTAAAACCCTAACCTCAAATCTAACCATCTCTCTCTTTCTATCTCTCTATCTCTCTCTCTGAACCCATAACCTCGCTCTCTCTCTCTCAACCCCTAACGCACAATCTCTCTCTCTCTCTCTAAACTACTAAACTCCAATCTCTCTCTCCCTAAACCCCTAACCTTCAATCTCTCTCTCTCAAAACCCCTAACCTCTCTCTCTCTCTCAATACCCCTAACATCCAATCTCTCTCTCTCTCTCTCAAAACTCCTAAACCCAAATCTCCATATGTCTTTCCCTAAATCCTTCACCCCCATTCTCTCTATCTCCCTATAAACACCTAACCATCAATCTCCCAATTTCTATCTCTATTTCTCTCTCTTCCTAAATCCCTATCCCACAATCTCTCTCTCTCTCTCTCTCTCTCTCTCCCAATTTCTCTCTCTCTAAACCCCTAATAACAAATCTCACTTTCACCCAAAATCTCTCTATCTCTCCCAAAACCCATAATCCCTAATCTCTCTCTCTCTCTCTCTCTCTCTCTCTCTCTAAAGCTCTATCCTCAAATATCTCAGTCTCTCTCTAATTCCTTAACCCCTAATCTCTCTCTCTCAATCCTTAAACCAAAATCAATATCTCTCTAAACCCTTAACCTCCAATCTCTCTCTCCATATCTCTCTCTCTCTAAATCCATAACCTCTTATCTCTCTCTCTCCCTAAAACCCCAACCTCCAATATCTCTCTCTCTATCTCTAAACCCCTAATCTCCAATCTCTCTCTCACTCTAAACCCCTAACCCTCAATCTCTCTCTTTCTCTCTCTATCTATCTCTCTCTCTAAACCCCTAACCAAAAATGTCCACCTCTCTCTCTCTCCCACTCACTAAACCCATAATCCCCAATCTCCCTCTCTTTCTCTAAACCCCTAACCACCAATCTCTCTCTCTCTCTCTCTCTAAACCCCGAAGCCCCAATATCTATATCTCTTCCTAAACCCATAATCCTCTCTCTCTCTCTCTCTCTCTCTCTCTCTCTCTCTCTCTTAAAACTCCTAACCCCAAATATTTATCTCTCTTTCTCTAAATCCTTAACCCCCATTCTCTCTATCTCCCTATGTAAAATCTCAAGCACAGTTGAATCTAGCTACTGTGGATTCCTCACTGGTGAAAGATTGCACAACATTTGCAAGAATTAGCATAAAAAATTTAAATGAATGAAGAACAATACACATGAATTGGTGAATAATGTCAATATTATTAACTGTCCAACCTTAACAAAGGTTAAGAACATCCATATATACAAATCTGGAAGAATTCGAATCCATCTGGAGTGTTCACACTGATCTAGCTTAGAAATAGCTCAAACCCCCCTAGGTTGACCAAAATATCCCAAACCATCCCAAACTGGTTCGAATCTGCTGTGTGAATGCTGGGAATGACTGGACAGGCCCATGTGACCTCACACATGTGAAGAAACTGGTTGGTTAGAGGTTTGGAGTCTTAAAATGGTCAAAAATATGACAAAACAAGGCAAGATTGTCCACAAAGTGAGCAAATGCGCCCTAGGTAGAAGAGAAGCATGCTGAGTGCATTAAATGACCTGAGGAGGGCGCTCTAGGCATGCTAAGTGCATTAATTGTCCTGGGGAGCGCTCCACAAAGCTGGTTTGACTCAGCACTTGTTCACATTGCTAACCAGTTCATGATAATTTGACCATTTACCAACTAATCAACTTAGGGATGTAATCATTAATCACTTGGGCTAATTAATCATCATTAATAAATGATTAATGTACATAGGTGGAAAAATGTTCTAACACCCCCCCTTAAGCTAGACTTAGTGAAATATCAAAAATTAAGGCCTTGGCAACTAGGCTCAAGTCACCTTTTACATCATAAAATTTATTTGTCCATGTAAAATGAGGAAAGAGGCAAAACCACATGGGAAAAATCCTCCCTCAAGAATGGACATGATACAGAGATGATCAAAAGGTCTTCAACAGGTCTTGTTCTTCACTTGAATGAGTTGAATGAACAACTTCTTGCTGAAATACTTGGTGAAGATGTTGTGGATGTCATGATCATGCACCAATTCTTCAATGTTTTGTAGGAAAAAAACATGTTGGAAGGCTCCTTGAATCTCATCATTTGATGATGGGGGAGCATTATAAGAATGCTTCTTGCTGCATACATACTCTGATATGAATACATGATCAATAATGGAAAAGATATCTCTGCAAAATCCTTCCCAAAGAACATCAAAAATCTCAACAAAATCTGCATTTTGAGGAGCTTCCACATGGAAAATCAAACCATGAATCTTCCTTCCGAACTGATGTAGCACCTTCCCAAATCTGTAATAGAGATCATGTGGCTCTGATATATCAGAATAGGAGCCATATGGAGCAGCAAAAACTAGAGGTATAATGTCTCCATGATCGAATGGTTTTACAGTAAGAGAAGTGTGTGTAACTGGATCACACTGACAGTTGAGCAAACTTGAAGGATCTGGAGACTTGAGTTTTGAACCATAGGTGGTAAGATCAGGTCCAGACATGTGGAACAGCAGTCCCATGATAGCCAATGACATGGCTGTCCAACCAAGGAATGATATGCAAGACATAAAACCAAGATAGATCAGTGACACAGTTTTGGAAACAATAAAATTGTGAGATTTTCCAACTGTAGAACTTGGGGTTTGTGTGGTCTTTTGGGCATCCGATGGTTGGGGAAATGGTTTGATGGCTGTCATAACCTGTATATCAGCCTGCATATTATCTTCCATATCAGAATATGAAAGATCTGATTGAAGTGGGAAAGAGCTTTCAGAAGGCATGTCAAAAACTAGTGAAAAATTACTAGTATTGGGAGAAAGCTTCGGTGAACTGGATGGAGATTCTTTCAGGGAAGAGACTGATTTTTCTGAATCTGATATATCAGAATGTAAATCAGAAACAGAGATATCAGAAAAATATTTGGCTCTTTCACCCAAATCATAGAGCTTTTTACCTTTGCATGTGGCATAGAGGCAATGATCTTGTTCCAAAGAGAGCTTGGCTTCTTCTCTTCTTGCAAAATCTGGAACATCAATGTTATGTTCTTCAAGTAGCTTGGTTAGAATGTCTATCTTCTTTCTGAAACATGATTTTTCATTGTGAGAACCTCTGCAATAACCACATTTGGGCTTCTCTTTCTTGCTCTTCATCTTCTTGACTTTTGAATCTTCATCACTTGAACTTGAGCTTTCATCACTTGAATGCTTCTTCTCCTTCATCTTCTTCTCTTGAGGTTTCGGCCCCTTTGGTTTTTGCTTGCCTCTTCCATATTTCGAATCTCCAGCTGCAAGAACTTGGTCTTTTTGCTTGATGGATCCCATCAAGACCAGCTTGTCTTGCTCTTGAGTTAGCATCTCCATGAAGTCAGCCAAAGATGGCATCTTCCAACCTCTAACTGTGAGCCTTGTGGAGTTGAAGGAAGACACAAAAACTGAGTATTCAGAACCCAATTTGGAGAGAATGGACAACACCAACTGTTCTTCTTTCTTTTCTATGCCACATTGTCTGATCTGCAAGACCAAGTTCTTGAACTTGGTGAAGAAGTCCTGGATGGAATCGAAATTCCCTGGGCTCAGTGAGACAAGCTCATTTTCGAGCTGGTGGCCTCTCATCTCATCAGTCTTTCCAAACAGTGTCTCAAGCTTGAGCCACACTTCATTTGGAGTTGCTAGACTTTCTACATGAAACAGGAGGTCTCTCGAAATGCTGAGACAAAGGAGGCCAAATGCCTCATCCATTCTGTTAAAAAACTTGGATTTCTCCACAGCTGAGTTTGGCTCAACCTCAGTGCCCATCGTGATTCTGTAGAGACCCTTGGATCTCAGCAAAATCACCATTTCTGCCTTCCAATCGAAATAGTTGAAGGGAGTGAGCACGTTTGGGTGAGATGGCTCCATTCTCCTCTGCTGCAATTCGCACTTGCTGACAATGCTGAACTCCAATACCTGCAAACAACTCTCAAATCACTCTGGAGGGATCTACACTCACAGATTCGAACCCTGTATGGATAGTGGGTGCATTCGGGAGAGCATCACACCTGAGAGGAGCCACTAGATTTCTCCAGTAAGCTCAAGGCAATGGCCTCAGGAATTATGTGGTTTCTCCACTGTTTCTGGCAATCCACTACAACAGTCTGCTGGTTCGAATTCTAGCTCCAAGAGCTCTGATACCATGTAAAATCTCAAGCACAGTTGAATCTAGCTACTGTGGATTCCTCACTGGTGAAAGATTGCACAACATTTGCAAGAATTAGCATAAAAAATTTAAATGAATGAAGAACAATACACATGAATTGGTGAATAATGTCAATATTATTAACTGTCCAACCTTAACAAAGGTTAAGAACATCCATATATACAAATCTGGAAGAATTCGAATCCATCTGGAGTGTTCACACTGATCTAGCTTAGAAATAGCTCAAACCCCCCTAGGTTGACCAAAATATCCCAAACCATCCCAAACTGGTTCGAATCTGCTGTGTGAATGCTGGGAATGACTGGACAGGCCCATGTGACCTCACACATGTGAAGAAACTGGTTGGTTAGAGGTTTGGAGTCTTAAAATGGTCAAAAATATGACAAAACAAGGAAAGATTGTCCACAAAGTGAGCAAATGCGCCCTAGGTAGAAGAGAAGCATGCTGAGTGCATTAAATGACCTGAGGAGGGCGCTCTAGGCATGCTAAGTGCATTAATTGTCCTGGGGAGTGCTCCACAAAGCTGGTTTGACTCAGCACTTGTTCACATTGCTAACCAGTTCATGATAATTTGACCATTTACCAACTAATCAACTTAGGGATGTAATCATTAATCACTTGGGCTAATTAATCATCATTAATAAATGATTAATGTACATAGGTGGAAAAATGTTCTAACACCCTATAAACACCTAACCATAAATCTCTCAATTTCTATCTCTATTTCTCTATCTCTAAACCTCTAAACCTCTAATCCCCAATCTCTCTCTCTCTCTCTCTCTCTCTTTCTAAATCCCTAGCCCACAATCTCTCTCTCTCTCTGTATCTATCCCTCACCCCCAATTTCTCTCTCTCTAAACCCCTCATCACAAATATCTCACTTTCACCCCAAATCTCTCCATCTCTTCCAAAACCTATAATCCCTAATATCTCTCTCTCTCTCTCTCTCTAAAATCATATCCTCAAATCTCTCAGTCTCTCTTTAATTCCCTAACCCCCAATCTCTCTCTCTCTCTAAACCCCTAACCACAAATATCTCTCTCTCTAAAGCCCGAAGCTCCAATATCTCTCTCTAAACCCTTAAGCCCTAATCTCTCTATATCTCTCTCATTCTCTCTAAACTCCTAATCTATGTTTGTCTAAACTCCTAACCTTGAATCTTCCTCTAAACCCCTAACACCCCAATCTCTCTATCTCTCCCTAAACCCCTAATCCTCAATATCTCTCTCTCTAAACCCCTAACCTCAAATATAACCATCTCTCTCTTTTTATCTCTATGTCTCTCTCTCTCTGAACCCCTAACCTCCAGTCTCTCTCTCTCTCTCTCTCTCACAACCCCTAACGCACAATCTCTCTCTCTGCTAAACTTCAATCTCTCTCTCCCTAAACCCCTAACTTCCAATCTCTCTCTCTCAAAACCCCTAACATCCAATCTCTCTCTCTCTCTCACAAAACCTCTAACCCCAAACTCTCTCCCTCTCTCTCTCTCTCTCAAAACTCCTAAACCCAAATATCCATATGTCTTTCCCTAAATCCTTCACCCCCATTCTCTCTATCTCCCTATAAAAACCTAACCATCAATCTCTCAATTTCTATCTCTATTTCTCTCTCTCTAAACACCTAATACCCAATCTCTCTCTATCTCTCTCTTTCTAAATCCCTATCCCACAATCTCTCTCTTTCTCTCTCTCTCCCTCCCAATTTCTCTCCCTCTAAACCCCTAATAAAAAATCTCTCACTTTCACCCAAAATATCTCTATCTCTCCCAAAACCCATAATCCCTAATATATCTCTCTCTCTATCTAAACCTCTATCCTCAAATATCTCAGTCTCTCTCTAATTCCTTAACCGCCAATCTCTCTCTCTCTCTCTCTCTCTCTCTCTCTCTCTCTCTCTCTCTCTCTCTAAATCCATAAACCACAATCAATCTCTCTCTCTAAACCCTTAACCCCCAATCTCTCTCTCCATCTCTCTCTCTCTAAATCCATAACCTCCAATCTCTCTCTCTCTAAAACCCCAACCTCCAATATCTCTTTCTCTATCTCTAAACCCCTAATCTCCAATCTCTCTCTCTCTAAACCCCTAACCCCCAATCTCTCTCTTTCTCTCTCTATATATCTCTCTCTCTAAACCCCTAACCAAAAATGTCCACCTCTCTCACTACTACATATGGCTCAAAAGTTTCACGAAAGTTTGCCACGAAACAGTTAAAATCGATATTTTTGTGGAAAAACAGTTTAAATTTTTGGAAAAAATTGAAAATTCCCCCGACGATCGTCGCTATAGCCACGGATGGACTTTTCGTCGCTATAGCCACGAAAATTCCATCCGTTGCTATAGCCACAAAAAATACCTGCAACAAATTTTATTAACAATTAGAGGAAAAATACATAATTTTAAACTTAGACACCATCATTCTCCAATTCATGGTCTTGTTTTTTAACATTGCTTGTGATTCAAGCATAGCTTATCCCACCATAATTAGGTTTGTCATTCCAATGTCGCACATGAAAATATCTTTCTTTTAGGGTCTTTTTTTTCCTTTAAACCCAAGTTTTTTTTATTTATCTCACCTATATAATAAATCAAATTATCTAGATTTATCTTAAATTTGAATATCTTCTTTCTTTTAGGCTGCATGTTTCAATTTTTCCAATGGCCTTTGGAAATATAGAGAAGGAAGAAAATGGGGTGGTTCCAGAGGATCTACGCTGCAAGAGATCATATGGAAAGCAATGGAGATGTAGTGCATGGTCTATTCCAGACAAGACTGTTTGTGAAAAGCATTATATTCAAGCAAAGAGGAGGGCTGCAAACTCTGCCAAGCGTGCCAGCGAGAAGAAGCTGAAGAAAAAAGGAGGAAAGCAATGAGCCAGTGTTTGAAAACAAGCAGAATGAAGTTGAAAAACCACATGTCACTGCCATTGCTAGGTGGAAGCTCTCAACCATCCCGGTGAATAAGAAATCAAAAGAAAAGGTTCCAAAAGGCCAGCTTATGTATCAGTCAGGCCCGTCTATTCGGCATACACAACTGATCAATGAAGAAGCTAAGATGGATATCTTAAGAAACCGTGGAATTGAAAGAGAGACTGATTTTCCGTGGTATCAATCCCATGCACCTTTAGCAAAAACAAAATTTGCAAAAAAATTGATAAACAAGCATGTTTTGGTGAGTTTAGCGAGTTATCACCACTTTTGTATGGCATTGTTTCCTTCTATTTTATTCTATTATTCTCAGGATTCTCATGTTGTTTTGAACATATAATTGGTAGCATCAATTATAATTGGCATGGCCCTGGTTAAGGAACATTCTCTGCTGTTGTGTCTCAGGATTGCACTAGCAAGAGGACTAGTACCTTGGTTGAGGCAGAAAGTGCTATATGTCATCAATGTCATAAGAATGACAAAGGGAAGTTAGTCTGATGTTAAAAATGCAAAGGAAAGCGTTATTGTTTCTCCTGTATTGCTAACTGGTAGGAATAAGCTTTTCTTCCTATGGATAATGAGCATAACAAACCCTAGACCTTTTTGTTTTAAATACAGGAGGGTTCATATGACCAAGTGCATCACCTTGGATAGAACACATATTGGTAGTCAATAAGAAGGATGGGACCTTTTGGATGTGCATTGGTTATTCAATGTTAGATAAGGTGACAATTAAGAACAAGTACCTCCTACCCAAATTGATGATCCTCTTTATTAACTCAAATGGGAATTTTTTTTTTCAAAGTTCGACTCAAGTTTTGGGTATCATCATATGAGAGTGGAATAAATTAGCATACTAAAGTTCTTAGATTTCCCCTTTGCATTGACAAATACTCCATACTTTTCATTTAATTAACAAATGATGTGTTCCAAAAGTATTTAGACAAGTATTGTGTTTTGGTATTCATTGATGACATCCTGATATATTCTCAAAATGAGGAGGAACGTAACACTTATCGCATTTCTTCCTATTGTTGTAGAAGCTACGTGAATACCATCTATATGCTAAGTAAAGAAAATGAAAATTCTTTAAGAAGGAGATTAAATATATCAGGCTTGTCATATCTAAAGAAGGATTAAAGATACACCCTAATAAGGTTGAAGCTATGTCTAGTTTCCCAACCCCAAAGAATGAGACCAAAGTAAGAAGCTTCTTGGAATTAGTTGTCCAACCCCAAAGAATGAGACCAGATGTGTTGGGATGTAGGTTTATATTTGGGTTGTATCATTGAATGGTGTACATTGCATGTAACCAAATATGTTTGGATGCAGGTTGGTTTTTGGGTTGTATCATTGAGTGGTCAATTCTCAATTCTTTGAATGGGGTAGAAAATAGGCACTGATTGTCTCTCCGAAGTGATGCCAATAAATATTGTGCAGTCTTTAGTTACTGTCTTCCTCTATCCAGATTAGAGATGCTTAGCTATTTTAGGAGGGAGGTGTTAGGATTCAAGACATAGATCTTACAAGGACCTCCCTGGATAATCCTTGTCAGGGAGGTAATTTTGTTCTTTCCTTCTATCCCATTTGTTAGTGGCAACAAGCAGCTGAAAAAAACCCAGGTCATTTTGAACACCACATCAGTGAGACCACAAACATTTTCTTGATCTTCGACAAGCATACTTTCCCTTGTGAGGTTTTTGGGGAGTTCCCATTCTCGATCTTAGCATTAGACCTCATCTTATCTCTAAGCACATGTTAGTTGCTCAGTCCCCACCTTCGAGACACCGGTCTGTCATCAACTGATTCTTTTAGTAGCTTCAAGTGTTAGAATAGTCTCAGTGGATCATTCTCAACTCACTCCAAGGGTTTCATAGTTAGGTTTTCTCAACCTTGGACTTTCTCATGAGAACATTGTCAGACAATGTATCGGTTCCTTCTTTGTGGTTAATGGTGTAGCAGGGATGTCTTCATCTTCTTCGTCCTTTACTTCCACCTCTATTTCTGATGTAGTTGTTGTGGTTTCCATTTTATCTAGGATTATGCTTTTGGCTACTTTTCCCATCTAGTTGTTTATTTTATTTTATTTTGTACTTTATTTTTTTTTTATTCTATGAGTTATTGAGTTAGGCTGACCTATCTTTTTGGTCATTCATGGACATCAATAAAATTAGCTTAGCTTATCTAGAGGAGGATCTTCATAATACTACTCTTCAGGAGGATGCTACGAGGTTGGAGATGGCAGTGCATAGAGATGAGAATTATATTTCCAAAGGTATTAGGATATGCTTCCATCTTCACTGTATTCAAGAGGAAGATTAAAGGTCCAAATTCTACTTTGACCTCCTCAAGTGGAAGGTGGTTGTTGATAGGGTGCTTGGTCTTCATAGGGTCGATAGTTCTCTTGCAAAGAACCCTTCTAAGGTTAGAAGTATTTTTAATTCTCATTCCAACAGAATTTTGCTCCTTATAGTCTAATAGGTGGGGCAGTGGCTACTAGAGATACTTGTGGCAAGGTTGTTCTTTGCAAGGTCTCCAATGGTGATTGGGACAAGTTGATAGAGACTTTTCATGTGAGGAGTTGTATGTTACTTTCTTGTCCACATGTGATAGTAATATTATGTAAGTTATATATTATATATTTTAATATACAATATAAATACAATATATAATATATAACTTATATTAAATATAAGTATATATTATTAATATAAATAATGTAAAACAAAACAATGAATTATAATTACAAAACAAAAACATGTCATTAGGCATCCATATACACAAAACCCACAGTCAAACTAGTTTTTGCAATGCTAATGTTTTTTTTCTCTTGTTTGCTACCGAGAAATACTGCCATTTGTTCCATCTCATATTCTAAAACTATCCCTCGTTCCCCACATTCATTACATGGCCAGAAATCCAAACACGAGCCACATATTGCAATTGAGTGGCATTGCTTTCGTTCCATGTTTCTGCAACCTCGCTTTAATGGAGACTAGGGTATGAAAGAAGGGTATTCGAACAAATTCCTAAACGCAATGAAGACTCTTTTTCCAAATGGGAGCAAGAGAATCCAACCCCATTCGTGTTCACCACAATTGTCAGTTCCTGTACAAGCATAGAAGGCATTGAAGAAGGTAAGTAGATACATACCCAAATCATTAAAAGTGGATCAGAGTCAGATATATTCGTGGGAAGTGCCCTCCTTGATATGTATGGAAATTTTGGGTGTAGGTATATTGAGAATGTGTTCCACAGGTTTTTGTTCCATCGCATATTCTAAAACTATCCCTCGTTCCCCACATTCATTACATGGCCAGAAATCCAAACATGAGCCACATATTGCAACCAAGTGGCATTGCTTTTGTTCTATGTTTCTGCAACCTCGCTTTAATGGAGACTAGGGTATGAGAGAAGGGTATTCGAACAAATTCCTAAATGCAATGAATTTGCAATTCAACAATTGCAACATATGCCTATCTTGGACATGTGGATGACAACACTTTTTCCAAATGGGAGCAAGAGAATCCAACCCCATTTGTGTCGCCACAGTTGTAAGTTCCTAGAATTCCATGATGGTGGCATATGTCCATCATGGACAAGCCCATGATGACTGCCATATTTATCGACAAATGTAGGTAGAAGCCATAGGGATGAACTCTAAGTCTTTAGCCATTTTCTTCAGTTCCTGCACCTACTTGGAAGGAATGGAACAAGGTAGGTAGGTCCATGCCGACACTATCTAAATTGAGCTTGACTCCAGTGTTTATTTCCATGCCCACACTATTAGTCCATTATTTGAGGATATTCCCCTATCATCTTTTCCAAGAAATTCCCTATCAAGGTTGTTTCAACATATAAGAGGTTTTGATAAATAATGTCATCACATTCTACAACAACTTTCATTCTTTCTTTCTTTCTTGGGCCTTTTGTATATAGTAATCTCTATTTAGAGATCCTCACACTCTTAGATCTTGAATTCTTTGTAAAGAACATTTGTATGTTATGCTTTTAATTAAAAAACTTCCTAAGTTGTGGTGAGCACACAATTGAGATGAGAGTATGTTATTCCCATTAGAGAGGATTATTGAAAGGTGTTGGCAGGGAAGGATTTTTTATATGGCCAACACAATGGTAAAATAATATAAAATATTCTTTAATTTTCTTCAGCATCTTGAGCAATCGGCTACCATGGAAACCTTGTTAAACCTGCCAGGATTTCTTTGGAAATTTGTTCGAGAGGCCAAAGGACGGCTGGATAATAGCAAAGCCCTTAGTGAAACTTCTCCATGGATAGAAGACACTACTAATTTGTGGGTTAGCAACTACTTTGATCCCCACTTCATCGCCATCATCCTCTGTGACCTGCTACCACTCAGCTCAGGGCATTTAAGCCCCTTCTCGTACACCATCTCCAGCTTGGGAATTCTGGGTCTGTGGAGGCTACATCTCATAGAAGGTAGAATGAGAGCATGGAAAATTGATTCTAGGAACCCAATGCAACACACCCTAACCATTCCCCATAGATCTCGAATTAGAAATTAAAACCGAGACATAAAAAATAGCATTTACTAGCACGCTTTGGGGGATTTCTCGATCCTCATTGTCCAAGCCAATGCCTTGCTGGAGGATCATATATAGGTAGAGACAAGCCCTCGTGGAACATTCATTGGTATATATGATGGCCATGGAGCCCCTGAAACATCGTGCTTCATTGGTGATCACTTTTTCTCGCATCTCATGAGTAAGCGTATCCCCTTAACTGCTTTCTGTTTTTTCTGCTTCTGCTTCTAATCATAATGTAATGTGATTCTGCATATCATTGGCCCATATGTATTTCTATCTCAACTTATTGTAGAGTGCTAATTTTAACGTTTTACTGCTTGAATGTGAATCAATAGACCCTGCTAGAAATAGGTCAGATAATCAACCAACATAACATGTTACACCTGTCTCATCTCCCCGAAAATAAAACTAATGATTTTCTTTTCTTTTTTAAGAAAATGAACTATCATCAATAACATATAAAACATTAATATACAAATATAAAAATTCATATATAAACAAAACATTAATATATAAATTCACAAATATAAATTTAAACCAATGTCTATGTTATTAAAACAGATTTATGATATAATATTGTAAATTAAAAAAACAAACATTAATATATAAATAAATATAAAAATTCATATATAAATAAAACATTAATATATAAATTAAAACCAAAGTTTATTTTAATAAAACACATTTATGATATAATATTGTAAATAAAAAAACAATTAAAAAATGTTAAGACACATGTTCAAGCTGTATTGGAAACCCTCATAATTTGGCTGCCCTCCATGATTCCAGAGTATGAGACCCCGCGATGGTTTGATGATGGACGTGAAACCTAGAACAATATGGCTCGATCTACTCCACTACACAGAGATTTGGCTCTGTTGGCACCAATGAAATGTTTTTGATGTTGGCCATGAAACCCATAATAATATGTCTCGATCTACTCCACTACACAGAGATTTGGCTCCATTGGCACCAAATATTTATCCATGGGTCGATTGGCCCCAATTTTTTGGTGAGGGATTGATGGTGGCCATGAAACCCATAAGAATACGACTTTATCTACTCCACTACATAGTGATTTGGCTCGATTGGCGCCAAATTTTTGGCTTTGGTAGTAGGAGAGGGCATTTGGGTTTGAAAGGCGATTTAATAACTCATGCTTATTGGAAATTGCATTTGGGTTTTGGGAAATTCTCTATATATTTGGACTTTTTGTAATGGAAAAAGACACAGAGGACAGAACTTGGAGATGGTAGAGGAGGAGGATTGATAATGACAAGGAATAAAAATGCAAATGTCACTGCAAACATGAGCAACACCAGAGGCGCTAGGGCTGGGGCTAGAGAGATGCAACAACTAGAGGGGGGGAGGGTCTTTAGCTTGATAGGTTTGGGTCCATTTTCAAAGAGAGGGAGTTTAACAGACCTCTCAGGAAAGACCAGATTGTTTCGATTTCTAAAAATGCACTTTCACAGCTCAGTTTTAACTCCAATCCCATCCTCATCGATTTGATCATCATTGAGGGAGAGCAATCCCATGCTAACAAGGTCATTTCCACTACAGTTTCTGCTCACATCATGGAGGTCAGTATAATTGAATTTGATTTAGCTTTACTGCATCCCTGATGTTTCTCCATCTTGACTTCGTTGTTGCAATTGTTTGTGTTTTTATCCTTATTAATTTTTTTGTTCATTTTTTTAATCTTGTTTGATGCATTGTTTATAGTTGTGGTTTGGCAGACATGTTAGATGGGTTTTTTGGGGAGGGTTGCATAAGTGGGAATCTTTTAATTTATATTTTAGGGTGAACCCAATATTTTCTACCAGTAAAACCAGTTTTTGAGGGTGTATGGAGAAAACCCACTTCATTGAACCCTCCGCAAGATCTGAAAAATTATTAAGGAGTGTGCCCATCCATTAATTTATATTCTAGGGTGAACCCAAGATTTTCTTCCATCAAAACCAGTTTCTGAGGGTGTATGAGAGAAAACCCACTTCATTGAACCCTCCGCAAGATCTGAAAAATTATGAAGGAGCGTGCCCATCCACAAGATGGATCCGCATTGAGGAAATCTTCCACAAGGAGAATGGGTGGCCCGAACTCCAGGTGGATGTCACTATGCAGTCGATCCCTACGTGGGAATTTTCACAATCGCTCTTTAAACAACAGAACACATCCTCTAGAGTCATGAGAGTGCCCAAGCTGCAAATATTGGTCACCATTTTGTTGCTCCCATTGATAAAGAAAATAAATCGATTCACAACCTAAGGAGTATTTGGTTTATTACTTTATAATAGCTGCTACAAACCTGAGAATGATTAGTGCTATTAATGCTTGTAAAAATGACAATACTCAACAAGATACACAATTATTACCTGTTCAATGCCCTTAACCCGAGTACCTAGAGTGTTTAGCACCTTGAAACCTGGAGGATTAGAAACCTTGAAGGATATCTGCAACCGAGGCTTGGAAAAAATTTCAGTGCCGAGATTTAAAAATACCTGTGACTTTTTTCTGATCAAGAAGAGGCCCGCAATGCTCATTTCTTCCTTTCTACCAGATCTGACCACAAGGTGGCCGAGAGAAATGCATGGAGGGATTTGATGTTGTGACTCTTTACCTAAATCTTTAATGGATTATTTCCATGCATATATGATAAAGTGGGCTACACGTTACTCCATATACCCTCGACACTTATGAATTGCTACAGTATCTAGGATCCTCAGCTACAGGACTTCAAACTAGGCTCATAACAGTTAAGTTTTTTTTCTCTTATAGCTTCAATTGTTGCCAGGATTGCTACTCTGTCTTTGCTAGGACACACTTCTAGTGTATTCTCATTGCAATTAGTTTCACAAATAACCCCCCTTTCTACTAGCTGCAACACATTAGAATTGTGAACAAAAAGACCTGTTAACTGCAAGTATAAAGACAAAACTGCCAAGTGATTCTACATAGATTTTTCCCAAATTTAGCCTTAACATTTGTAGGGAATGTAGAACAGGACCTGCTATCCTACGGGTTTCCCAAAATACTTATGAATTGGCTTAGACAAAGCTTTATTTATCATTGGATGAGGGTGAAAACATGCCCAAAGATTCCTCTTAGTGTTTCTCTTGTGCCCAGATTTGATTGTACAACTTCTCGTGTAGCAGAAATGATTTCCACTCTAGCTATGCTTAGAACATCACCAAAGGTACTGCTTCTACCCATGTTTATGCTCACAAATATTAAGAAATGATCCATGTCAACCAAGAATTGGTAATCAACTTCATGTGACTATCCTTAGATGGCCTAAGTAGGCTCATAAACACTAAGAACAACTCAAAAAAACCCCAAGCAAACACCATGCAATATAGGTGGTAACATACTCCATTTTGCTCAAGGTTTGACAGGAATTGGCCTTGGTCCCCCATCACCTTATTTTCTCATTTCATTTATTATGTTGCAACCATTCTTTTGTTAAGGATAACTTTTCATGTCACCTTGAGCCTACACTGCCTAGCCTTAGTAATCCTAACTTAAGGAAGCTCACGTTGTGTTGAAGGAGAACCAACCTAAAATGAGGGGAAGCACTCAACATCTCCTCCTGTAGGGAGAGAGGAAGATGATTCATAAGGAAATATTTTTTACAACAACGATAAAGATGAGTTTTCTTTCTTTCTCCCCCATCTGGTTTAGTTTCAACTGGATTCCTATCTTTTGTTCTCAATGCATGTTGAAATCTATCTGTTTTGATGGAATGGATGGTTTTAATAATGACCATTTGCAAAGAATATTTCCTTCAATGAGGATAGGATATAGTTTGTCTGTTGTCTTTGACATAATGTTTACCTTGAAAACACTTTATTATTGAAATCTGTATAAATCAGTTTTCATACTGGTTCTTTAGTGCACACATTTGTACCTGTGAACATTTTCTTCCATATAGAAGTAAATCAATTGTTGAATGAGTGGAATTATCACTAGATTAAATGTATTTGAGGGCTCACATCAAAATACGGCTTTATTGAACTTGGTTGAGCTTTCCTCGAGATCCAGGGAAAACAGTGTGGAAGTTGTAGATTATTCTAGTTGAAAACTTTATTAGATCAATTCTATCAACCTTGTGTGATGGATAAACTTGGCCTCTTCCTCACACTTTGTCACTCATGTTAATCTAATAATGGTGACGTCTCAATTGGAAAAATTACCATGTATAGAAAATAACCAAATGGAGGAATGAAGAACCACATTTGGATGTTTGGTATTTATTTGGATCTTATTACTCTTTGACATGATTGAGAACTCAAAAACAAAGAAGCAATATTAATATAACTTCCATTTATTGACAAAATATTAAGTGAGGCATGGAATTTTGAAAATTGATGTTGTTATCACTACCACCCTAACCATTCTTCAAAGGTGCACTAATTTGCAATGGCTCCCAACCATCTGCCTTAATCTTCTAGTGAGGTGGTCTAGGAACTAAAGTGGCCAAATCACAATTAAGTAACAAGGAGACAACAATGGTGGACTTTGTAATGACCTTGTTCTATCTTGGCACTTGAAGTGTGACAATGCTAATAAATGGGCCTTGTTTTGCCTCTTCCACATGAGCCATGGTGTGTTTGGTTCTTGCTCCCATCATGTCTATTTTCCAAGCCTTCCATAGCAGGGACTGTATTGATTCAATAAGGAACATTCACTCTAGGCTACAGATGTGGTCTAAATCAGAAGCCAAGTATTCACTTTGGACTCTAGATAAAATGGAATAGTAGGCTCCTCCAATATATAGGCCTCTGCAAACTAAGCAGTGTACATGTGGCATGGATTTTCTACTGCTTTTCATGTGCCTTCTAGCTTTTTTAGTTAATATTGGAAATATTGTTGATATATTGTGATATAGGCGATATTTCATGAGTTTTTAGCTTGCTGATACACTTACTAAAAGTTTGCAAATTTTTGAGGCATTTGAATATATCGTCACTTGTGATATTTTGAAAAGATCCTAATATATCAGCAATATATGAATATTACAACTTGACTGAATATTTGTCCGGGCGCGATAATTTTGCTTATAAAATCTGGATTTTTTTTTTTTGCTATAGCTTGCTCTTTTCCAATATCAGTTTTTCGTTTTATATTTATCTGGCAATGTGATTATTTGATGTTGTTGTTGCTTTAGATTAAAAAATGAATGTTTTTTGTTTTGAAAGTTTCTTCAAGACCCTTGCCTCATCATACGATATTTGCAACATTGTTTTTGCTTCTTTGCATGTGCCCTTCATCGTTTTTACCATTGTTTTGTTTTTTAAAACATTCCTATTAGTACAAAAATGGGAATTAGCTGCTATTCTGATTTTGAAGATTACATAATTTCTTATTTTCAAACACCATTAATTTCTAGTTTCATGGGATGAATAGTATACCACTTTGCAACATGGATAGTTCAAAATTCACTTGTCCGTTTCCATTGAATATGTTAATTTATGTTGTACTTCTCTGTTGACAATCAGGCAATTGGTTATCAATTATTGATTATTCTTGAAAATAAGGCTCCTCAAGATCAAACCTAAAAGCCAAGAGTTCCCCAACCTCATTCCCAAATCCAAGTGGCAAATCAGAAAGCTGCAGTCAATCAACAGGCAGTTTATCAAACTAGACATTTGCAGTCCGGGTCACATCAATATCCATTTCAAACTAACAATCAGGCTTCTTTTCATTTGGGTTAGCCTCAGGTAAACCAAGTGCACCAGCATGGTGTTAACCTTGGATCACATTTGGCAGGGATCCAACATCTTAGCCAACTTCAAGCAAGAGCATAGAAACCATTATTCCCAGGTCTAAACATTGGGGGGAGGCACTTATTGCATGGATCACCCAGTGCCCCTGTAAGCTATGTTGACAAAAAAATTGATGCAGGAGTGCAAAGTCAAATTCCAGTAGCCGTTGTCTCGAGGTGTCTCGAGATTCTTATGCTTTATATTCAAGAATAGATAAATCAACCACAGGTAGGGTTCTCAAGGACATCACTTTTCTTGATGCAGAATTACCTTTTGTAAAGAGTGTAAAGCTCCCTCATAAATAAATGGTATTCTATGATTGTTTATGCATCCCTTATATCATTTTCACAGAAGTTTTCAGTTGATGAACAACATATTTATCTCAATGGTCTCCTTGTTTAAAACTCCCAAACATATCATGTATGAAGAATACAAGTGGAGAACTTCATCTTTGCTCCATTTCTAGTAGAGTTTAAAAAATGAAGCTAGTAATGTGTGAGAATATGCTAAAATTAGCAATAAAAAGCAAATGCATTTTTTTTCTGATGGAAAGAGGATAATGGCATAGGATTTTGGAGGAAGCTTGTTCATGAGTATTTTTCTCTTGGAGCAATAGAGTGCTGGTGCTTATCAAGCTACAACTCTTCTCAAATGAGCAGGAATGCGCAAGGCTTGTTTCCAATGGTTGGTTCATAAAAAAAATATAAAAATATAGCATTTAAACTTCTATTCTATTTGCTAGATATACATGTTTGATGGATGCTTGATATTCATTGACATCTAAGACTTTTCAGTTTATGCAATCCAAACATGCTCGCTAGTAATTTGAAAGATATTGTTTTCAAGAAGTATACTACCGCTTCCTTCAGTTATTACTACATAGTAAATATCATAGCAATGATAATTTAAAAATATGGTGTTATTGAGGAGATTTAAATATTGTTGGTAACAACCTCATTAGCAACCTCATTAGTAGAAATTCTTGAGATACTGTCACTGTTTATTTCTGTGCATTGAATTCTTATGATGGACTAAGACAGCCCACGACATGGAGCTAAAGAGCAGTTGGTTGATATTTTCCTTTGGAAGTTTTGTTGGTGATTGTAGTATTAGCCTATGAATGATATTTGTTTACTCATACTGTCATGAACTGAATTTATATAAATAAAAATCAGTAAGAACATAGGCCCCTGAACCTGTCTTCTCTACAATAATTCCCAAGTAAAAACCCTGTTAGACAGAGCCAGCCACATATGAATGATATATTTTTTGGGGAGATATTCTGTTTAGAGTTTATACCACCACCACATTGTGTCTTGCTTCTCTTTAGAACTCAAAGCCATATATCCCAGTCTGCAGTGTAGTAGCCCCGGACTATTCATAGACCAACCCAGAATATCAGTTTAATTTTCAATTCTCATGTCCATTTCTTAGCTCCTCAAGATATGATGCCCACTAACTAGCATGGTCACCTACCAGGCCCAACACTTAAGCTGAAAACCACTTCTGATGCCACATGCTTGTAGAGTTCCTATCAACAGTTTGATTTAGAGTAAAAAGATCCAGCTCATGTTGGTGACTGATCAGATTATCAGCGAGAAATATGCTATTTCCACAGCCTATGTCACAGGGTTTGCCGAATTTGAACCTCCAGGTTCGAAATTTGGCTAACCTTAACCAAAAATCGAATTCATTGAGGTTCCTCAATCATAGCATATGTCTTTGGGAGCCATGACATATGTGGGTTGGGGTGACTTGATGCCTTCACTGCTGTGATATCTAACTACATCTCAATAAAAACGACTGTTATATAACTTGTATACATAAATTTGGCAATTGTATTATCTCCAATGGAAGTATTATATAATTTATATATGGGCAGCTTTATTCTTTCCCCCAGAGGGCAGTATGGTATAGTTTGGAAGTTGCATTCCTTTCCTTGGTGGTATTCCTTGTTTGTGTATTCCCTTCCCGATGGCTACATCTTTAAGTGTATTTTGTTGATGCAAGCGCAGAGCTATTAGCAGTACTCATTTACCTATCCTTGCTTGGTTCATTTGTTCATGTAGGCCCAATTCATCTTTTCTCTAATTCCCCCAATTAATGATAGTAGGGCAATTATTCTTGATTTGTTGAGAAATACAGTGACAATACCATAGTAGTGAGCTAAACTTAAGGTAAACTTCTACTTTATTATTAGGTATTCCTTGTAACTGTTAATAGTGGATTCCTTGGTATCATACAATAATAATGTTATTATTACGATAAATAATAAATATATTTTATTTATTATAATAACATATTAAATTGTTTTATTTATATAAATTTTTCCTAAAAAAAAAAAAAAATTGTATTTCCAGTAAGAAATAAAATCCAATCCTCATTAGATCACAACAAAACATCTGTCCTTCCCAGAACCATCTAAACTGGAAAAAGCTTCCATCATCAGCACAAAATAGGATCTGTTTGTAGATAACAAATCTTAATGTTCAGAGACCAAAGGTCCTCTGTCCATATATATAGACTGCACCCTAAGCATATCAAAGTTCAAAATTTTACATCAAAATACAGATCAGAATGATCCTACTTCCCAGCAAAGTCATTTGAGAAGAAATAATACATCAAGAAAACAAAAAGTATTCAGGACTTCCACCTGTCTTAGAGATCATATAAGGAACAGATAGTTGCCAGAAAAGGAATTCCATTTTAATCCTCTTATGTGGAATCATCTCTTCGACAAGATGTCGTTTTTATCAAAATATCTTATGCTCGTTTCGAGACACGGGAGACCTGTGCACAATGGGTCCCGTTCCCGTATTGCAGTTCTTTATTTTTTCGCTTTTCTAAAGCCCACGAGATGGCCACAGACTAGTTAATTCCTAGTTCCAACTGGTAAAGAGCCTAGCTGCATTTTACTGATTAGTTCGGAAATGCGCTTCTTTTCATGTCTCTTTTAATCGCAGTTCCTGTTGGGTGCCATGTTTCTACTCAGGTCAACCCTTCTGCGATTTTTGGTGCGCATCACATTAACAAACTGGTATGCATTACATTAAAAAACTGGAAATTCAACTGAGTATACTCGATTATGATATCAATCAGTAGAACACATATTGGACTCGAAATGATCAAATATTTGCTGTCAAAGTCCAATGCCCTAACGTGCATTCTTCACTTTTTGGCTCTGTAATTGGGTTTCTCAGGTTTTGCAATTATGTTTTTACTCTCTAATTAGATTCTCTGAATTTGCAAGGATATCGATTAATAGTACCAAGAGCGGATGTAAAATGTCCCAATTTTTGCTTTGATGATCTCAAGCGAAATTATATGTGAAATAACCTGGATGACTTTGATGGAGTAGATACCCCTCAAGTTGTTAAATGTAGCCTCATTGCAAAGCAGAAACATATGCAAAATGACCTATTGTCAAGATCAAATTATATGTGAAATAACCTGGATGACTTTGATGGAGTAGATACCCCTCAAGTTGTTAAATGTAGCCTCATTGCAAAGCAGAAACATATGCAAAATGACCTATTGTCAAGATCTCATAGTTATTGGGCATGCCTAATTTTTTTTCCCTGCTGTAAGTTTGGGGCCTTTTTTATGGAAACGGGAGCAGAGAGACTCTCCGGAATAATAGAAGTGAGAGTAGAATGGGGGGACATTCTATGGGATCTCTCCAGGAGATTGGGTTTGGACCACTGGCATGGAATTCAAGTTGCGAATGGGCTAAAGGATGACCTTATATTTGCAGGGGAAGTGCTCAAAGTGCCTCTCCCAAGCACTGTTTCGATGACTGGGTGCAGGTGGAGAAGGAAACACTCTTGGTCTTGGGTGGTGCAGTATGGAGACACTACATTGGACATCTTAGAGAGGTTACATATCAGTTTGTAGGCTCTTGAAAGTGCCAACTCTTGCTTGCTCGATGTACTTTATCTTGGGGATATTATGCAGGTGCCTGAAAAGGATTCTTGCTACCAATTGATCTCATTATTCAATGGGCTAGCTTCTTGTTCATCTCCCACCATATAATGTACATTTAGTAGAACCTTCCAACATATAAAAATCTCCCAAGTTCCAGAATATACAAAATAAACAAGTTGATAGCTTTTACATTGTCTGCGTGTGTGTTTGAACTTTGTACTGAAAAGTGGGGGAGGGTTAATACTTGATTTTCTTCTACCATTTCTAAATGAATGAGTTTTTTTCTAGTATTTTAAACTATTGCCACTTTGTTGTACCTATTATCCTGAGACAAAGGACTTTATTAATCTAAGTTGGTTGTGAATATGACCTATGTTCACAGGATAACAAATGAACATTTGTGGTTGCAGGTGCTACTAGATTCTGATGAAACAAAATTTGGTGGTTTTGGCAGAATAGATCATAGTGTCAGGTTTTACACTACTGTAAGTGACATTTATGCCTGTTTCTAGTGTTAGAATGCTAACATTGGCTTGTGTGCTATTATTTGACATAATGATAAAGTGCTTGAATTATTCATAGGGGCTTTAATGACTAAATACTTGTAGATTACATGACTTTTCACATTTACATGAGTCTTAATAACTTTGTGAAATTGCATGATTATAAAAAAATACAATAAAGCTAAAACAGGCACACCACTGAAATATTGCCTCAAAAATATTTAGTATTACTGTTGTTTTCAGATAATTTCTTGTTGTTTAACCCAGGACAGCTGCAGTCAAAGAAGTGGACCATGGTAGATTCTTAGAACTCCTTTCTAGATATTTTGTGTGTACAAGATAATGTTCCAGATGTGCCTGAGTCATAGGAGATAAGATAAGATAATTTTATTAATGTCCAACAAATAACCAAGAAAGTAGGTCAACGGGACTGCTGAGTACACTTGTATCATTATAAAGTGGGAATGCACAAAACCAAGCAAGAGGCAAAATAAGAAGAATAAAATGAGGTACTTCCCTAATCTAAGATCTAAGCAGAGCTATGAAAGCAAACCACAGATTTGGGTGAGATGAACCCAGAATCTGGATTGGAAAGAGTGAGACCCATTAGAGGAAATTTCAATTTAAAATGGGCCTTTCAAAAATAATACAAATTCCATGTCATCATTTATTAGCCAATCAAAATGCTTTAAAATTCAAAAAGGGAGCACCTAAAAAAATTGGAGGGAAAAAATAAAAACTACTTTTTTGGATTGTATTTTCAACTTATCTCCTTGTACATTTATTCAAATTTCAAGTGGGACGACTCGTTGGATGCATAATTAAATTATGTATCCAACGAGTACCTATGTTGCATACTTTTAAAAACATCCACGCCATGAAAAATAAAAAAAAACATTCAAAAACATGTTTTCTCTCACTAGAAACACGTTTTTTAATGTATTTTCAATTTTTCATGGTATGGATGTTGTGAAAAGTATGCAACGTGGGTACTTGTTGGATGCATAATTTAATTATGCATCCAACGAGTCCTCCCGCTTGAAATTTGAGTAAACCTACAAGGAGATAAGTTGAAAATACGATCCAAAAAAATAGTTTTTTTACTCTCTCTACTATTATTGTATTATTTTCTTATTATTTTCCTTAGGAGGCCCATTTTTTACCCAAATTTCCTCTAATGCATTCAGGTTCTGCTCGTAACTGCTCTCCTAACATCTGAGGCCAAATGGAGGAAGCTCTGGATTGAATAGTCTGGAAGAGAACCTTTATATTTTAATCATTATTTATTGAATATATAATTCCATTTATTTGATGTAGAATATTTTGAAACTAAATGACAGCTTTTGATGCCTCAGAATATCTAGTGTCCCTAGGATCTTAAGAAATTAGAGGAAGACATCCATCTTGCTTTACTTTACTTTCTGCATCTTGCTTTTCATAGGGGTTGTTTTAGTGCTCCCACTTTCTATTGACGTCATTTTCTACCCTGCAGTCCCTTTGACCTACTTCAGTGGTCATTCGTTGGACATTAATAAAATTATCTTATCTAATCTTTAGTTTCTTTTTCGAGTTTTCTGGTTACTCATTTTTTGGTTAATTAATGTGTGTATGCACATGTGCCGCCTAGGGTAGTGTTCAAGGTAGGGAGGAGATGTTTGGCATTTTACACTATTTATTATGTAGCACATGAAGGAGATTGTACCTCGAACTGTCTATGTAGTTTGCTGTGTTTTATATGAAAAAATGACTCAAGCAACCAAGCTAAAATGGGGGCTGTGATGGGAGGATAAAGATTTGCTTAAGTATGGAGTTGAAGAAAGTGTTGATGGAAGGAGATACGCAAATAATAATATGTGCCTCATGTAGGGTCAATTATATTCAGGCTTGTGCTAGGAGGAAGTTGGGGTGCCAAAGAAGGTGCATTGGGAATCTCTCTCAGAGCAAGACAGACTTGGAGTTTCAGCATATTAAGTACAGCCAACAAGGTGGCTGACTTGGAGTTTCTATCCTCTCTACCACAAGCACTCTCATCATTTTGCGTCTTCTGTTTTTTAAGTTGGGGTGCCAAAGAAGGTGCATTGGGAATCTCTCTCAGAGCAGGACAGACTTGGAGTTTCAGCATATTAAGTACAGCCAACAAGGTGGCTAACTTGGAGTTTCTATCCTCTCTACCACAAGCACTCTCATCCTTTTGCGTCTTCTGTTTTTTCCAGAAAATTTGAGGGCTATTTTTTGCAGATCAGTGATCATCTAGGGCAACACACCCTCTTTCTCTCAATTTTTTTGGTTAAATTTCCTTGCTTTTTTTTGGAACATCGCTGGTATCATGTGTTTCAGGGTTGTTTCTGTAGGATTACTTGGCAGCAAAATTTTCTGGATGATCCTTTTATATTTGACAGTTTCAATGCCTTCCTAATACCACCTTCTTGGGTCTATAAAGGGGGCCCGTTAACCCTAATGACCTTGGGATGGTTCTTTGCCCTAATCAATGGGGTTGTTTACTCTTGGACAGATCTGATTCAGGAGCTTTCTTTAAGGAAAGTATGTCATATGGAGAGTCTTATCTCCAAGTCTTGCAAGTTTATCTTCCAAGGATTTATGAATTTGTAGTAGTAACAATTTGCAATAGAAATCTTCCACATGATGCTACTAACATAATTTCAAGTCATAGGTCCATGGGAAATGTCCCTCTTCACTCTATTGATGACTATACGAAGGATCTTCAGCTTGTTTGTGTGGATCTTATTTTTCTACACTATTGTGTTTGTCCTCATGGAACATCTTATAGGCAACACACCTCGGTGGCTCCTTCTTTCAAATCTCCACCAGAGACTCCCTTTGCCTGGTTGTGGAACTGTGTTGGTATTGTTAATATGGTGTTTTGGGGAGGCTCTTTCTTCAGATGGCCCATCGTTCAGCATTAAGGGGAAAGGTCTGATCTAATACTTTTTCTTTTTGGCTTCCTGTCCATATTCAAGAAGGCTGTTGTGTATAGGGCCAACCCTATGTTGAGATGGGTATTTGTTAACCCTCTCACTTGTTTTTTTAGATACAACCGATTCTACTTTGATTTGAGTATGCCCACTCCTACATTTATATCTCATAATCTCTCTCCACGACCCCTCGTTCAACTTAAGGGGAGTGTTGAGAATCTGGGTAATCTTCACTTAAAAGGCCATGTGCTGACTCACTACTTAATGTATTGACTCTTGAGGGCTTTAATGAGCCTACATATGGGTAAGTTACAGAGTTATAAAAGTACACAGGTTATCATTTATCTAGGTCAGCCTAATCACCTTCTTGGGGGTAGCGTCCCAACCCTAGAAGGATGTGTATAAATACACATACACTCCTCATTCGTAAAACATATTCATTCATTATTTTGATCAGGTGTGATAAATGCCTTAGAGCACTTTTCTATGTCACGATCTCTCTCTTTCTTGTGCTATTTCACTATACTGAGAATTATGTTTTGTTAAATGCTGTGATAAATCTGAAGGGGCACTTATATACTCAAGGTTGTATTGCCTCTACAAATCTAAGTAACGAAGAAAGAAAATTGCAATAAACACCATAAACTAGTTGTTTGTATTTATTAAAATGATAGAGATATATATGAGAGGGGGGTAATCCCCATAAAACCCTTATGAGGCAAAATCCCTTATAAAACTCAAACATAAGGCTTAGTCACCAATAAAGTCATTAGGCCCTTATTATAATTTTTTCAATGAGCATTGTATTTGAAATGCTATCAAACTCAGCAAAAAACTTAATTTCCAAGGCTCTACATCCATCATGGTTTTAACCCGTGACTTTATCCATCATGGTTTTAACCCGTGACTTTAGCATGCCAACACCCCATCTCAATCACTAGACCACAGCCAGATGAACTAGGCTCTTATTATATTAGAGTGATATTTTTACAAAATCATGAGCTTATACACAAAGTGGCTCATGTATGTAAAATTTCATACCTAATGTGGATGTTGTGGTTACATATACAACACTAATAGCAACACTGTTGAAATATGGTCATCTATCTCTTCTGAAAATTCAATCTGCTTATAGATATACAAAATGAGAGTGCAAATAGTACAGGGAAGATCACCAAGACTGCAGCCACAACACCCAAGAAGTCACGTTGAAATCCAAAATAATATTTCAAGAAGTCTTCAATTGCTTGTTGAGGCTTGCCTTCAACACTGATTTTCTTTCTCATATATCCATATTGAGAAGTTATGAGCCCATTCATAGTCCAGGATAAAGGGCAAATCCAATAGTACCACACCCACCACCCTGGAAATTGTTGCAACAATTTTTCCCATGTATATGTCATCAATGAAATAACCCTAAAAATATCCTATTTGGAGTGCAAACACCCTAGTTGTCGATACAAAAAAAAAAAATCCATATCTCTAGCTAGTTCAATATCATGCATTTAAGATTTAGTCTACTCACAGGTCTTGTTATGAGGAAGCCTGAAAAAATATTGAAGATGTTATAAAATGCATATGCAATTATAGCTGCAACTTGAGCATTTGGATTGATTGCCACTGTCATCATTCCGAAGTAAGTGTGGAGGAGAAAAGTGCAGAGAGTAACAGAGAGGTACCAAAAGAATTTATACCCAGACCAATGGAAACCAATCACTGAGTATGTAATAATTCCATACATAATTGTTTGGAAAAGAGTATATGGGAGTTCTACCACTACCTGCAGCAAATAGGAAGCCACAAGAGAAAATCTCGTCAAATATAATGGTCTTTCTGATTTGTCAAACTAGTGTAATTATTAGTGATCAACCATTTCAAAATATATTAGAACATGAATTATTCGTCACTCCACGTTATAGAACTACTCGTGACTCCAAATTTGTTGTGAGCTTCTACAGAAATTGAGATATGCTAAAAATGTGCAAATTTCAGAGAAAATAATTCAACAAAGACTATCAATATTTTTCAGGTTACTTTCAATAAGACCTTGGATTCCTTACCTGTGCTAA
Organism: Larix kaempferi; assembly: GCA_027924585.1. Lineage (NCBI taxonomy): Eukaryota > Viridiplantae > Streptophyta > Pinopsida > Pinales > Pinaceae > Larix > Larix kaempferi. The sequence goes on from BSBM01000887.1 coordinate 2,379,819, forward strand.
AGCATATACAAGTGGAGAATACAACCTAGCTGCTTTTTCTCTATAGAACACCTTGAGTTCAACATCAACAAAGGATTGTAAAGAGGAGCCATTATTTATTCCTATAAACAACATGGCACCATACATGGCCCCCTTCATCTTGAACAGGTCTTCTTGGTCATTTGCGAATGAAGTTCCTGCTTGTCAATACATATTCATTGTATATGACCCACTCTGGCTTGTGATTAAGACAATTAGAAGGATGTAAATGGACTATCTGCATTAAAAATAGGGAGCACCATTAAAACAAGTACTTCAAAGAAGAAAACAAAAGCAACTGCGAACAGAAAAGAGACATTAGGCACCTGATTGTCTTTAACTGTTAGATAGTGGCCTGTACGCTCCATGTGAGCTGCATGCATGAAATACCCTACTAGCATTGCCTTCCGTATATTCACATAATGATCATGACTATTGAAGTCAGTGTTGCACAACTTCAAGTTGTATCTGTTCATTATGTGTACAAGTTGTTGTCTCACATTGTCTGCAGATTTGAGGGCTCTTGTATTGATAAAATTTTCATAACACCATGTAGGATCCTCACCTATAAGCTCATGCAACACACAAATTATCATTATAAATCATCCGCTTAAGAATAATGGTCACACCAATTTTTTCTTCAAATTATAAGTACAGGATGTGAAAACATGACAAAAAAATAAAATATCAAATTGGAAAACTTACTATTCTACTTATAAGCATGGTACACATTTAACAGTGTCAGATGATCTCCATCGATGTGCGCAAACCGAGCTTTTGCTTCATCTGTAGCTTTCTGGGCTTCCCTAGGCCGGAGAAAGCAATTGGGGACTAAAGAAAGAGCAATTTGTTATCACAGATGAGGCCCACGGAGGTCAGCAGGCGCATAGAGGCAAGATGACACCATGTACATCACGAGTGATGCACTCAGTACTGCAGCTATCTGCATCATCGCTAAACTCAAAGAATCTATGTCATGCAAGAACTAGACAACAAGCATGGATGATGCTTTGATGCCAATGCAAAACAACTAGTACTGAGTGCCTATAGTGCATCACTCCCCTCCCAAATGGCAATCTAAAATCAATTTCAAAAATACCTTAACTACTACTACCCTGGAAATGCAAGACTCGGGAAGGACAAGGAGACAACATAAAGCACACACAAGACAGACAATGACTCAGTCAAATAATACAAGGTGCATAGGAATATCAAAACATACCTGATAGCATTGCAGTGATGGAAAGAATTTCATTGGAGCAGTTGAATTCTGGGCTGACAACCAACATCTTAGACATCTGAGGATCCAATGGAAACTCACTCATCAATTCTCCCAACTTTGTTAAATTTCCATTATCATCTAAAGCACCCAAATAATTCAAAGTCTCTAATGCTCGCATCAGAGTTTCTGGGGCAGGTGGGTCCATAAAGTCGAAGTGTACTAAATCATCAATCCCCAACTTTTTCAAATTAAGAAACACATTTGCTAGATTGGAACGTAAAATCTCTGGGTATGTCTGTGCTTGAAGATCATTATGGAAACTCTTCTCTGTGTAAAGTCTGAAGCATTTTCTTGGCTGTGTACGACTCGCACGCCCTGATCTTTGATGAGCACTTGCCTTTGATATTGGTGAAACTAGTAAAGATTCCACACGTATTCTAGGGTTGTACACCTTTTGCTTGGAAAAACCAGGATCAATCACATAAACAATCCCATCAATTGTCAAGGATGTTTCTGCAATGTTTGTTGACACCAGAACTTTTCTTCCAGGAGGACCACCTTGCTTTAATGGTGGTGGAGCTGATTCAAAAATATTTTGTTGCATCGCTGGGGTTAGGGTTGAATAGAGTGGGACTGCTTTAACAGGCCCAACCTGATCACCCAAGTTCTGAACCTATTTTGTAATTTTTTTGCATGCATCTTCTATTTCCTCTTCTCCAGTGAGAAAAATAAGTATGTCCCCAAGTGTCTCACATATATGTATCTGTACAACTGTCCTAATTGCCGCTTCAAGGTAATCCCTCTCTGGTTCCTAGGTGTAGAATATCTCAACTAGATGTAATCTTCCTGGTACTTTCATGAGTGGGGCAACATTGAAATAAGCTTGGAACTTTGCAGCTTCCAAAGTAGCACTCATAACAACAAGCTTCAAATCTTGTCGATTTCTTAAAACTTCCTTTAGAAGGCCAAAAAGAACATCAGTAGCCAAGGTTCTCTTGTGTGCAAAGGTCACCCTCTTGGTCTTTGAATCTATTTCAGGTGCAAGGCGCAACCAAGATGAAAAAAGCAGTGATTCATGGACAGTAACTTGTGGAGAATGTATGTCATTCTGCTCACAGTAAGCTGATATTCGGGTACATGTTTCTTGGACCTTTGGGAAGCCTGAGATTCGTATATCTCCCTCAATATGACCACCAGTCTTTCTTCCAACAAGAACATCCATCAATGTTGTCTTTCCAACTCCACTGACGCCCATTAAAGCTGTCAAAACACCAGGCCTGAAAGCTCCTGTAATATCTTTCAGCAGGTGAAGTCTTTTCTCTGTCTCTCCCCGTTCTTTCATTTCCTTTTGCAAAATAAATTCGATGATTTCATTAAGAGGCAAAAATCCTACACAGTTCAATCTCACAAGGAACTACTTCAGGGAGGTTCAGCTAAAGTATTACCACAGGCATGTCCACAGAATACTTGATATTTTGGAAATAAATTGCAAATGGCTCGAAAGATAATATCATTCCACGTTTTTCATCTGGTAACATGGTAGAACTAGACTCTTTGCAAAAGCTGCTTCCCCTTCTATTAGATGCACTAGTGAAATCCTGTAACTGCACTTCAGCTGTAAAATAAACATAAGACGAATAGATTTAGCCACATGAAAAAAGTAGAATTTCAATGATTTATTTATTTTTTATGTGCATCTAACATTAGTGAACCAGGAATATTTATGATCAAAAGTGAAAGTAAATCAGTCAGGAAGCCTGTTAGGTGTGAACCAACCATAGTAAAAGTAAGATTAGAAAGTTGGTTTGTATATGCACGATTATAAATCTTCAAGTGAAATAGGTAAATTTCTGCTAAAAATTCAATGGAAGATAGAAGCTAGAGATCAACATCCTGGAAAGGGCTACCACTTGCAAAAACTATGTTCTCGCCAGCATACTTGAATGCTTCAGCTGCTGTGCATTCAGCTGCAACAATACACATCAATAACAACATATCAATGCATAGCCAACCAGGATATGCAATAATGACTCACAACTTCATGTCAATGCCAGATAGAACAGAGAAGAAAATGTCACCATTTTCTGTTGGATTTGACATAGCAAATATTGCAGGTCTTGGAGACTCAGATTCTCTCATTTCCTCCAACACCTTTTTAGAAAAATAATTAAATTGTTAAAAAAACCATCTACACATAATGCCAATGTCTATTCCAACTTGAGTCAAATTTGTAACTCTTTTTTAGATGAACATTCATGTTTCATACTTGAAAACAAGTTTTGTGTTGGGAATGGTAGGAATAAAATATAGATACATTTGTTGAATATATTGTTCTAATGGAAGAAAGAGATATACTAACATCATTGATAACCAGTTTCATATCCCAACTATCTCTTGTCTCAGCGTGTAAAAGAAGCTATAGATCTCAACTCTCACCAAAACAAACAAATCCAAAAATTATTCAAAGTAATATTGTCACTTCTCTTAATCAACTACTGTTAACTTGCTACTTCATCACCATGGGTAGATTCCTTGGATTGATGGATGCATCATATGTGGAAGAATACGCAAGAATGCCTATGTGTTGTTCAACAATTATTCATTCTGTCCTGCCTTTGCATGCTCTTTAGGAATCTAGATATGGAATGTCATTTCTTGATTTTGTATCTCAAGGATGAATGAGTTCCTAAACTGCCCACAGTCACATATATCGTTCTAGGGCAGTTTAAGTAAGATAAATCTCATAATGTTGAAATATGTGAAAAATGATTTTACATGAGATGTGAAGGCCATTAAGTATAAGTTGAATAATTGAAAGAATGTCATTTCACTATGAGATTGCCTAAGCCAATTTAAGGTTATTGTTCAATTTTTCCAGTTGTATGTCAAGCAATGCTCAGTCAGGTATTTACCTAGAAAAGTACCTAAGACCAAAAGGTGACAAGATTGGTAAAGGTGAATAATACAGACCGATGGATATGTGTGCATCCTTGGTGAATGGAAGAGCTAAAATATTATCACTCTGCTATGGAAAACAAACAAATTGTCTTGGCAGTCTCCAGATCCAATCCACTATCAATATTTTTGCTTAGAGTTAAATTACTCTGTCCTAAATCTGGTATAAAATCTAGATCCATCACTTTTACAATCTTTAGACCCTTACAGGATCCTCTAAGGACTGTTTAATCAAAGAATCTGATAAGGCAAACAAATCAACAGTCAATTCTATGATAGATCTTATTACCAGTATATGGCCTTGATGGAACCCACACTAAGAATTCAAAAACATCAGCAGATAAAGAAAGAAAAAAACATTTACAGATGAATTTAAACTCTAAAGACCCTAAATAATGTTAACCCATGAAAGATAATTTTGTATTTCATGTTTTTGAAATATCCACATTCACATGAGAGGAGTGCATGCATGTAAGCATGAAAGCAAGAATAAAAGCAAAGACAGTTTTCTTAGCCCATAATCGATTATAAATATATAGGCAATTTTCAAATGAGTAACATGTAAAATAGAACAAAATCGTGCATTGAGTAATTAGCTTGTGTATTCTGCTTTTTTTGTAGTTTCTCTTTGAATTTTTTGTTCTACATTCTCTTAATTTTTTTTTTACCTCTCCTAAGATAGAAGCTGGAGATATTCTTCATTTTCAAAATATACTTGGAGAGAAAAATGTCATTCAGGATAAAGATGAATTGGCTGTAGCAGTTCTTGATTGGATGGGGAAATACAGGGGTTCAAGCCAACTCCTACTTCATTCAACGGCCCTAGTGGTTATTAGTCAACGTATGGAGGCTACGTATTTATAGTAGTTGTTTGGTTAGGAGGATATTTTTTAATCAATTCTTCATACAACTAGATACACATGAAAGAGCATAGCATGACTCATTTTTCATGAAATTAGACATATTTTTTCATTACTTCTGGGAAGTAGTTAGATGATGTTTATATATATGAAGAAGTAGAATTAAAACAATTGAAATGAAGTAATAGTCATTTTAGACTTGCATTTGGTAACCAGAGATTCTTGGAAGCGTAGAAATCAAACAAGTGAAATGAAGTAATAGTCATTTTAGACTTGCATTTGGTAACCAGAGATTCTTGGAAGCGCTCGTTGTTTGAGATTGATGCTTTGACATTCATTTTAGTTGTTTCAAGTCCACTCATTTACAATTTACTTCAATCACTGCCACTTGATCACTTGATGTATTGAGTGTTAAGAGAACTAGAAATTGGGTGTTGCTAACTTAGATCTATTTCATACTCACCTAGATCTATTTTAATTCTTGATTAGTAAACCACCAATATATAATAATAAAAAATCCAATTCATGTAACTCATTGTTAATACAATTGGTTAATTAAAAACAACACTGAATAATGTTAGACAGAATTATGAAAGGAAACAACCATAAATAGTGTCAAACATAATTGCAAAGAGATTCCTTTCTTCTAATAGTTAATATGATTTAGTTTTTAATGGTTTTTTTTATGTAATCTAGTTGTTTCATGTGGATTTTTTTAGAGTTACCATATGTACATAGGCTTACAATTTGACAGATAATTCTGATTTGATGTAGACTAGCCATCCTGTATTGGTGTTGCTATCAGAGAGGCAGTCCTCCATGACGAAAGGATAGGGGTAACCAGATCTACATTTGTTTAGTGTTAGAAGGCACAAATAATTTCGATGTGTACTTTCTACATTTATCAAAACCTGTGGGTTGACGATGTTATATGTAGTTGTTAGCAATAACCTTGAATTTTGGGCTTTTTGATGTTCTTCTCTTTTGAGGAAGGGCATACTGTTGTTTTAGTAGAGTTCAAGCATTAGATATATTAATATATGAGCAAGGACTACTTTGAATTTTACATTATTTTGTATTAAATGCAGTTGGGTGACATGTTTGTGAACCATACAAGCAAGCCATTTTAATGTACATTGTATTGTTATTTCATTATAAAAAAAATTAACCAGTTTAATGTACATTGTATTGTTATTTCATTTTAGAAAATAATTTTTTTTAAATAGATTTGATAAGACAGAAAGATAGTTATAAGTTGATATGTATTTATTATAAACATCATTAACAAATTAGATTTTTTTTTATTATAAAATACTTCTTATATAAAAACATATTTATAGTGATACTCACAAAACGTTTTGAATCCATGTCTCTATATTTAAATAAGCTCACCGAGCTACTTGCTATTAAACTACACTCTATATTCTTGAGATCTGTGTATGATGTTGTCTTAACATAAGAAATGAAAAAGAGGTGTACTCACAAAAATTATGATAGCATCACCACGCTTAAAAATCAACATATCTCCTTGTAATAAAGCATCTTGTCAGGATTTCAACTGAACAGCTAATTGGCGGTTAACTTAAGAATATAATAGCATGCCATTGCCATATAATTCTTTGGCACATACTTTGGTTGTTTGTTCCAGTTGTGGCAACATACAATTCTTTGGCACATACTTTGGTTGTTTGTTCCAGTTGTGGCAACAAACATCACAAAGAAGTTATAAGCATTTCAACGTATCTTCTTATATATAGGTACCTTGTAGTGAAGCATTTGTCAGCCTTCCAACTTATAATGGGAAGTTAACTTATGAACATACCACAAAAACGATAAAATTCATAGTGGCAAAGTGGTTAAATTCACCACTCTTCTTGACTTCACTCTAGCAATGCTATGGCCATTAGGTTCTCTATCCTCCTGGCCTTGACAATAGTAAATATGCAAGGCTCTATCAGCTATTGGGATTTCAAGTCTTGGCTCTATCAGCTATTTTTTTTTTGTGAGAAAAATATGAGGAGCTTTCCATGGCTTTTGCATATAGAATTTCTTCAATGGAATCTTTAATTGATAGTATTATTTTGTTGAAGCAAGAACAATTTTAAACAACAAATTATGGGTATGCCGAAGCAATACGACGTTCTTTTATTGCACTATGAGGTACAATTGCTAGTTTTTAAAAAAATAGACATGTCTATCGCTATAGAGACGACAAGCGCTAGCAAGTTTCGACGAACTTGCCATACTAGCGACGAAACTCTGAGGTACAATTGCTAGTTTTTTAAAAAATAGACATGTCCGTCGCTATAGAGACGACAAGCGCTAGCAAGTTTCGACGAACTTGCTATACTAGCGATGGAAATTTTCGTCGCTAGTATAGCAAGTTCGTCGAAACTAGCTGGAGCTTGTCGTTTCTATAGCGACGGACATATTTTTTTTAAATATGTGAATCTATCTCTATAGCCACGCACTTTCAGTGCTATAGCCATGAACGTTCATTGCTAGAGAGATGGAGATCGCTTTACTTATTTTTTTAAATATGAACATCCGTCGCTATCGCCACGCACTTTCGGTGCTATAGCCACAATATTTCGTTGCTAGAGAGACAGAGATCGGTTCACTTATTTCTTTTAAATATGAACATCCGTTGCTATAGCCACGCACTTTCGGTGCTATAGCCACAAGCTTTCGGTGCTATAGCCACGAACTTTCGTTGCTAGAGAGACGGAGAACGGTTCACTTATTTCTTTTAAATATGAACATCCGTCGCCATAGCCACGCACTTTCGTTGCTAGAGAGACGAAGATCAGATCACTTATTTCTTTTAAATATGAACAGTCGTCGGTATAGCCACGAACGTTCAGTGCTATAGCCATGAACTTTTGTTGCTAGAGAGACAGAGATCAGTTCACTTATTTCTTTTAAATATGAACATTCATTGCTCTAGCCACGAACTTTCGGTGCTATAGCCATGAACGTTTGTGGCTAGAGAGACATAGATCACTTCATTTACTCTTATTTTTAAATATAAACATCCATCGCTATAGCCACAAACGTTGGAAAGTGTTGCTACAGCGACGAAATTAGTGCCACAAAAACAAATAGTCATGTTTGTCGCTATAGCAATGGAAAAGTGTTGCAATAGCAATGATTTTCCGTGGGAAAAATGTCCACATGTACTAGTGTCTCTCTATCACTCTCTCTCACTAAACCCTTAACCCCCAATATCCCTCTCTTTCTCTAAACCCCTAACCACGAATCTCTCTCTCTCTCTCTCTCTCTCTCTCTCTCTATCTATCTATCTCTAAACCCTTAATACCCAATATCTCACTTTTTATCTCTCTCTCTCTCTCTAAACACCTAAACCCCCAATCTCTCTCTCTCTCTCTCTCACCCCCTAAACCCTTAATCCCCAATATATCTCTTTATCTCTCTCTCTCTCTCTAAACCCCTAACGAAAAATATCTCTCTCTCTCTAAACCCTTAACCCCCAATCTCTTTGTCTCCCTCCCTCCCTCTAACCTCCTAATCTCTCTCTTTCACTAAACCCCTAATCTCCAGTCTCTCTCTCTAAATGACTAGCCACAAATATCTCAATTTCTATCTATCTCTATCTCTCTAAACCCATAACACCCCAATCTCCATATCTCTCCCTAAACCCCTAATCCTCAATATCTCTCTTTCTATCTCTCTCTCACTAAACCGCTAACCTCTCTCTCTCTCTCTCTCTCTCTCTCTCTCTCAAAACCTAACGCCCAATCCCTCTCTCCCTAAACCCCTAACCTCGAATCTCACTTTCTCAAAAAACCTAACCTTTCTCTCTATATACCCCTAACATCCAATCTCCCTCCCTCTCTCTAAAAACCTAACCCCGGTCTCTCTCACTCTCTCTCTCTCTCAAAACTCATAAACCTAAATCTTCATCTCTTTTTCTCTAAATACTTAACCCCCAATCTCTGTCACTCTCTCTCTCAAATCTCATAAACCCAAATCTCTATCTCTTTTTCTCTAAATCCGTAACCCCCAATCTCTCTCACTCTCTATCTCTCTCTCTCTAAACACCTACCATCAATCTCTCAATTTCTCTCTATCTCTGTCTCTCTCTCTTGACCCCTAATCTCTCTCTCTCTTTTTATAAATCCATAACTCCCAATCTCTCTCTCTCTCTCTCTAACCCACAATCTTTTTCTCTCTCTATATCCCTAATCAGAAATCTCTCACTTTCACCCCCAATCTCTCTCTCTCTCTCTCTAAACCCCTATCGTTAAATCTCTCTCTCTCTCTCTCAATCCCTAAACCACATTCTCTCTCTCTCTCTCTCTCTCTCTCTCTCTCTCTCTAAACCCTTAACCCCCAATATATCTCTCCATATCTCTCTCTCACACGCATACTCTCTCTCTCTCTTTCTAAACCCATAACCTCTAATCTCTCTCTCTCTCTCTCTCTCTCTCTCTCTCTAAACCCCTGACCCCCAATCTCTCTCTCTAAACCCCTAACCCAAAATGTCTCTCTCTCTCTCTCTCACTCTATCTCACTAACCCCTTAACCCCCAATCTCTCTATCTCTCTCTAAACCCCTAACCACCAATGTTTCACTTTTTATCTCTCTCTCTAAACCCCCAAGCTCCAATATTTATATCTCTCCCTAAACTCATATTCCCGAATATCACTTTTTCTATATATATATATATATATATATATATATCCAAACACCTAACCCCTAATATCTCTCTCTCTCTCTAAACCCCTAACCTCCAATCTCTCTCTCTCCCTATCTAAATCCCTAACCCAAAATATCTCTCTCTCTCTCTAAAAAACTAACACCAAATCTCTCTCCCTCTCTCGAAAACCCTAACCCCAAATGTCTCTCTCTCTCTAAATTCCTAACCCCAAATCTCTCCCCCTCTCTCTAAAACCCTAACCCCAAATGCCTCTCTCTCTCTAAATCCCTAACCCCAAATCTCTCTCTCTCTCTCTCTACAAACCTGTATCCCCCAATCTCTCTCTCTCTCTCTACAAACCTGTATCCCCCAATCTCTCTCTCTCTCTCCCTCTCTCTCTCTCTAAATCCCTAACCCCCGATATCTCTCTCTCTCCAAACCCTTAACCTCCAATCCCTCTCTCTAAACCCATAACCTCCTCTCTCTCTCTCTCTCTCTCTCTCTCTCTAAACCCCTAACCCCAAATCTCTGTCTCATTCTCTCTCTAAATCCCTAACCCTCAGTGTCTCTCTCTCTCTAAACCCCCAACCAAACATCTTTGTCTCTCTCTCCCACTCTATCTCTCTAAACCCTTAACCCCCAATCTCTTGCTCTCTTTAAACCCCTAACCACCAATCTCTCACTTTCTATCTCTCTCTCTAAACCTCGAAGTTCTAATATCTATATGTCTCCCTAAACCTGCAATCCTCGATATCTCTTTATATATCTATATAATCCCCTAACCCGCAATCTCTCTCTCTCTCTAAACCCCTAACCCCTCATCTCTCTCTCTCTCTCTCTCTCTCTAAACCCCCAATCTCTTTCTCTCTAAAACCCTAGCCTCCAATCTCTTTTTCTCTCTCTAAACCCCTAACCCCAAATCTATGTCTCTTTCTCTCTCTTTAAAACCCTAACCCAATTCTCTCTCTCTCTCTCTCTCTCTCTCTCTCTAAATACCTAACCCCCAATCAATATCTCTATCTAAACCCTTAACCTCCAATCTCTCTCTCTCTCTCTCTAAATCCATAACTTCCAATCTCTCTCTCTCTCAATCCATAACCTCCAATCTCTCTCTCTCTCTCAAACCCCAACCCCCAATCTCATTCTCTCTCTATAAACCCCTAATCTCCAATCTCTCTCTATAAACCCCTAATCTCCAATCTCTCTCTCTTTAAACCGCTAACCCCCAATCTCTCTCTCTCTCTCTCTCTAAACCGCTAACCAAAAATGTCCACCTCTCTCTCTCTCTCTCTCTCTCACTTTATCTCACTAAACCCTTAACCCCCAATCGCTCTCTCTTTCTCTAAACCCCTAACCACCAACCTCTCTCTCTCTCTCTCTCTCTCTCTCTCTCTCTCTAAACCTCGAAGCTCCAATATTTATATCTCTTCCTAAACCCATAATCCTCAATATCTCTATTTATCTTTCTCTCTCTCTAAACTGCTAACCCCCAATCTCTCTCTCTTTATCTCTCTCTTGATAAACCTCTAATCTCTCTCTCTCTAATCCCCTAACTTCCAATCTCTCTCACTCACTCTCTCTCTCTAAACCCCTAACCTCCAATATCTCTCTCTCTCTCTCTCTCTCTAAACCACTAACCTCCAATCTCTCTATCCCACTCTAAATCCCTAACCCCAAATCTCTCTCTCTCTCTCTCTAAACCCCTAACCCCAAATGTATCCCTCTTTCTCTAAATCCGTAACCCCAAATCTCTCTCTCTCTCTCTCTCTCTCTCTCTCTCTCTCTCTCGCTCTCGCTCTCTCGGCAAACCCCTAACCCTCAATCTCTCTCTCTTTAAACTCCTAACCCAAAATCTCCATCCCTCTCTTTCACTCTATCTCTAAATACCTAACCCCCAATATCTCTCTCTATCTCTAAATCCCTAATCCCCAATCTCTCTCTCTCTAAACCCTTAATACCCAATATCTCATTTTCTATCTCTCTATCTTTATAAACCCCTAACCCCCAATCTCTCTATCTCTCTCTCTCACCCCCTAAACCCCTAATCCCCAATATATATCTTTATCTCTCTCTCTGAACCCTTAACCTCCAATCTCTCTGTCTCCTTCCCTCCCTCTAACCTCCTAATCTCTCTCTCTTCCTAAACCCCTAACCTCCAGTCTCGCTCTTTATAAACGAATAGCCAAAAATATTTCAATTTATGTCTATCTCTATCTGTCTAAACCCCTAACACCCCAATCTCCATATCTCTCCCTAAACCCCTAATCCTCAATATCTCTCTTTCTATCTCTCTTTCTAACCTCAAATCTTACTCTCTCTCTCTCTCAGTCTCTCTCTAAACCTCTAACCTCCAATCTCTCTCTCTCTCTCTCTCTCTCTCTCTCTCTCTCTGTTTTGCGGACAATATACTAAGAGCGGACTCAAGGCCTGATCTCCCTAGCTTAACGTAAGTCTAGAACAAATAGGACAGAACATAAAATACTTTCCTAGATCGTATAGAAATACAAATGTAAGAGTAGATCATTTACCTTAGATTTGTAGATCCCTTTCTCCTTCGTTGATCCAATGCTCCAGCGCTGCTAGATCGCAAGTAGCTAAACCTTGTTGAACATGTAACAGACCACAAGAAGTGAAAACATATATCTCATATGATAGATCTAAGCTAATGTTAGCTAGATCTAAGCTAGCTAACATTTGTAATCACATGGATAGATTCGTATCATTGTGGGTTCAGCTTGAAGACCCTAGGGAGTCATGTTTTACCCAGGTTGCGATGGAGTTTGTATTGAGTCATATTACATGGATCCACATTTGTATTGGTCGTGGCTGTGTTATCATCTCATCATCGATCTACGCTTGTGTCTAGTAGCCATGATCGTGTTCTGTCGGTCATTACTACCATGGATCTGCATTATATTCGTCGGCAGCCATGTTGTACATCATATGAAATTGTCAGTTCAGAGACAATTGTACTACAACAACATCCTTCGTCCGACAAGTCCATTGCCATCCCTTCTGTCAAAGCATTTCACCTGTCCAATATTTCAACAGCTTCATGCTTTGGGGGGCATTCTGTTACACCTAAAATCTACCCATCATGAGATTCAGTGTATACACCCCTGAAGACATATTGACTGAGTAATTGACCTAGAAGGATTTGTACCCAGTTATACTAGGTTTTGAGAGGTCGTCGCAGGTTTCTATTCTGCAACATGCGACGTCGCACCTTGCTCCATTACAGGGTGCGACGAAGTTAGTTAGAAGGTAAAAATAGCTTCTTTGAGTTCCTTCTCGAAGCTTGCTGACTTGGGACCTCATCCCTAACCTCACGGGGGAGTTGGCCTTCGGTTCCCAACCTATTGGGAGGATCCCCTATCTCTCTCCTACCATATCTCAACCTATCATATCCATACCCTATCCACTTAGTCCTATTTAAGTGAAGCTCTACCCCTCTCCAAAGGGAGGAAGTCTATGGTGTCTACATGCTGGTGAAATAACTCTTGAGAAATCCCTATTCATCCTTGAGAGACTCAAGCTTCCTTGGGACGAAATGACAAATGGCTTGGACGGAGAAGGGCTACAACGTTAAGTCTTGGTTGTAGTTCTATGTCTCTACCATGTCTTTCCCTATTTACAGTAATACAAATGCTTTCCACCAATACTGTTCTTGTGTGCGATGATATTGAGTAGTTTACCTGCTTAATTGTTTACTTAGATCTCTTATTGTATAGATGCTCTTTACTCACTTGTGTTTGTTCTTGTGTCTTGACAGGTCTTGCAGCTAAGATCTGACGACCGCAAGGCGTGGAGCAGCATTCAGGAGAAAGCACTGCAAAGTAAAAGGTAAGACATCTAGCACTTGATCCTTAAGTAGATCTAGGAAATCCATTTGTAGTCTATTCTATTTGTTCTAGACTCACATTGAGCTAGGGAGATCCGGCTCGCGTCCGCTCGAGTGGATTGTCTGATAACAAATCTGGCAACCATACTGGGGAAATGCTTGTCTCAATCTGTAGTTGTCAATCTGATAGTCATTTTCAGTTGATTGCTTGACACAAGCCTTTTGTTTGTCATTTGCTTTTCAAGTTGATTTCACCATCAGATATTCATCTTGAAGAGTCTGATCTACTTCCTCTGAGTTCATACTACTCATTCCCAAACTATTTCATGGTCCATTGCTTGGAAATTTGAGCCATTTTTTAACATAGATCTCACCTGTCGCACCTAGTTAGTGAATACAGAGTGACATTGTGTCATTTCTGGCCTCTGTTCTTTACCTGTTAGTCACTTGTCACAGTCTGTTCATTGGTATACTGCGATGTCGTCACACTTCCCGCATTAGTGAACTGCGATGTCGCACTGTGTACAAGCACAGGGTGCGTCGATTTGTTAAATTTGTCATACAGGCATCCCCTCTCCATCTATTAATCTAAGCTTTGGTTTGTTGTGCGAACTCCCTCTATGCTGCACGATCCAACCAGAGATCCTATCCTTGTATTGTGTGTTGAGTGTTTGGTTTCACTTGGATTGGTTTTGGGTTTCGTCTTGGACAAGTCTGAGAACCGGTAGTGGTGGACACTTTTGTCTCCTCCACTTTCATCCGCTCACCCTTGCATTCCCTCCTCTCCTTGACTGATCTGGCCACTGTACTAGATCAACCTCCAGACCTCATTTACATTATTTTTTGAGCTTTGCTTGCTTTGTTTGCTTGCTACTGTCTAATTTTGAGCCTTGTGTGTCTTTCAGCTTGTTTGAGTGCTTATCTTTTCTTGAGTTTTCTGAGTGTATTGAGTATTGCAAACAATGTTTTCTTTTCAGTCATTTGGATCTAAAAGCGTAGTTGTTATCAAGTCAATATTTTGGTGCATCCATTGAAAAGTTGAAAAGTGCTTCTTTCCCATCATTTCTCAAGCATTGTTGAATAAATTGTTTGCACATTGGAATGTTTTGCTTATACATCTCTTGGAAGAACTGGATGAATGTGTGTTGTGTTTTTCTTGAATTATAAACTTCTCACTTTCTTGAAAGACTCAAAGTGTACTTCAATTTTTGCAAAATTAAGTCCCGTGCTAAGGAAAGGTAGATGCATTTTTTTATTTTTTATTGCTTTTAGGCCATTGAAAGTGAAATTGAAAAGCTTGCATATTCCATTTTAGAATTCTCTCTTTTCATTACTTAGCATCATTTTTCGTTTTGAAAAGACAAAAGAAAAGGAAAAGTGTTGTGATTTGGATTAATAGTGTTGTGAATTTTTGCGTTTCGTACAAAAAAATGAAAAGAATGCTTTTATAGTCAACTTGTTTGCACTGGGAATCATTGCATTTGCTTTGGTGAAATTGTTGGAAAGAAAAAGTTTTTTCCTTCTCATAGTTAGCATTCATCGAAAGAAAAGAATATTTTGTGCATATAGCTAGGGCTTGCATTATGCTTCCGATTATGTACTCACCTCATGCATTCACCTAACCATCCAGATAAAATTAACGGTAGAACTAGGTAAAAAAATTTAGCAACTTGTGTGTAAGTTAGAGACGTGTTCCGACATCGTTAAGCATGGCAGCTGTCGTTATTTGCCAGCACTGTATCCCCAGGGTATTGTAGTCTTCCATGTACTTACCGATATATCGAGCTCCTTCACGTACCTACCAAGTACCATAATCCATACTTGGTGTATATCGAAGGGTGTATCACATACTCGGTAGTATATCGAAAGTTATCTTGCCGAACGATTGTGCATTAGAAAGCACCACTATGGATTTGAGCTCCCACGTACTTTGCATATATCGGGAGACACCACTAGGATTCCTAAAACCAACTGAGTTAACCATTTGGCCGTCTTGGCAAAGCAATACACTGAGAACAACACTCGGGGAGATTAGCATGCACATACTGTCCAGGTAATCGGGTATGCAAGCAAGGGTACGGTCCCAATCCTCCTTGTCGTGTCATATTGTTGGACCCTGTTGTATATCACGGTTTGCAATGCCTTGATAATCCCGTGAGGATCCAGACTTTGAATCCACTCTGTCACATAAGTTTGCTTATTGCCTTAGTTTGCGTAGGGTTTTGTCTGGTCTGCTTTTCTTTTAGCTTGCCTTAGGAGAAAATTTTCATTTCAGTCACTTTGGTTGACTTTCCTTGGAGAAGGTCCCGTAGAATCCAAAACTTACCACCCGAATATCCCCTTAACTAGGAGGTAATTTTGAGGGCAAGGATGGATCCTCAAGCTAGGGTCGGGTCACAAGAAGTGGAAAACTGCACTTTGAATATTAGAAGACATTTGTTTCCACATACTCCTCCTGATTCACCTGCCTCTCATCTCCTGCGAGATGAGGAAGCACAAATCCCCACTTCACAAGACTTATCTCCCGTTACGATAGAAGAACCTGGATCGTTGGAATGGATAAATCAACCCTAGGACGACCCCACAGTAGCTGTTGCTCCTTCAACAGCTTATTGGACATCTTCTATCGATCACCCAATGGCCCATTTTTCCATTGCACCCCCACCTAGTTGGGTTAGCCTTGACGACCACTTGACACCTTATCGCGAGCAATTGGCTTGTTTACGTGCCATGGGTGAGGAGTTTCGACGTCGGAACTTCCAAATAAGCTTCGACGACCAACCAGTCCCAGGTCGCTCCTCATCTTTCAAATCACCAGAATCATCCACACAACACACGACCACTACTGAAATTGGTCAACTATTTATCCTTGCACATGCATCTCTTAGCCAAGAGACCAGTTCAGTACTTCCTACTACCCAACCGGTTGAACAAAAACAGTCCAACACACCTGTTACTACCACGGTCACTTTACCAATTCCTCCCCCACCTCAAAATTCGAGGGGAGGATACTCCATTCCCCCAGATTATCTTATCGGTAACGTTACTAGTACGGTAGCTTATCAACAACCTATGTTGGTTCAACCTTTGTATAGTAGTCAGCCTGTTTTGGCTGGGGGGAAACCCCCGTTTCCTAACCAAAACATTGGCGGTACAATCCCCAACTGTTGTGGGGAAAATGCACCTATAGTTCAGGGGAGAAACTACCAACTTATGGTGATAAAGATAGACTTACAAGCATTCTGCAAGTACAACAAATAAGTGAAGAGATTAGGGTTTAGAGATGTAGGCACCTCATTCAGAAGGTTGATCCTAGCTTTGCCTCCCTCGCTCTTCAATGCTTATCCAGTGTCGCAATGCCCAGACCTGCAAAACAACTTGATACCTTTCTCAAACACATTTGACTACATATATAATACTGATATTCATAATAGAAGAAGACATCAGATTATAAACAAACTGTAATCAAATCTGAGACACATTAATAGGTCATATTTGGAAAGAGAAGAACGTCTAATCTTTATTGATGAATGAAAGAAAGTACATAAAGTTATACCTTCCTTCAAGATTGGCACTTCACGAAACCTAGATTCAAGGTCTCCTGCTTCTGTTCTCCAAGGATTCTAGCCTCTAATCAACTGTGCTAGGGTTTACCAAAACTGAAGCACAAGAGAGGGGGATGAGGGTCTCCATTCCTCCAGCATAACTTTGTAATTGGACTTAGTCCCCTCACATGGCCCTTCTACCCTCCTTATATAGTCAGTGAAGGATAGGAAAATAAGTTATAACCGAGTAGGAGTTTCCCCAACCAACTTAACTACCCAAAATTTTGAGATTTTGACCAAAACAGGGGTGTACGCTACTCTACAGTAGACAAAGTAACATACATATGGAGTTGAGCGCTACTATTTCAACAGTGGAGTTGCGCTCAGAAGGTTTGAGCGCTACTATTGTACACTAGAGTAGGGTACACACGCTACTATCATGCATGTGTACCAGCGCTCATGTTAAAAAATGGCCAAAAACAGGCTTTTCTGCTCATTTTCAGGAGATGGTTTGGTCTGGAAAAATGTTCCTAAGGGTCATATACATCAAATGGGTCAAGAATGAGGTAATTTCAACCATTTTTAGTGTCCCAAATGACTCCTCCATCCACAAATGTCCTGTTGTGTGACTGAAATTGATCTCAAGAAGTGTCGTCATGCAACCAAGGGATGCAAGTATCATCACGGACGGAGAGGTGTCATTTCAAGCTATAACATATGCCCCCAATGTATGAGGTCAAAGGGAGTGTGGGAAACGATGGCCAAAATACATTATATATAACAAAGAGTTGAATCATGGAGGAACAGAGAAACCAAGAATCATAGGCTCAAATGAAGTACCTGAAAGCAAAGGCAATGTCAGACAAACTCATCCTTGAGGTCACTTTCCATGTTCAAATGGTGGAACATGACCTCCAAGAGGATACAATAATGATCCAAAATACTGATGCATCTATCATGGCCACTAAAATACAAGCGTGGATCCATGAGGAACATAAGTGTAAACATAGCCACATAAATACAAGGTGTATCTATGTCAAAACTGGAGAACATAGCCATAGAGAACAAGCTGGATCTATGTCTCATCAAGAGCCCAAAAAAGTGTGGCTCAGTCTTGCGCAACTTGGGCGATAACATAGATGAGGTGATGCTATCGAGGATCCCAAGGTCTTCATCCAAAAAACAACCCAAGGTGCAAACCTATCCATGCGAATAAATGAGTTGATGTCGAACATGGGAGGTATCGTTTGATTACCAGTCATTGATGTATACCGTTAACAAACGTGAGGGTGTCCACCAATAATGAAAATGGAACCCAAGGTACCTAGTACATTCAAGCAAGTGCAAATAGATGGTCTTGCCATCGAACACTTGAAGAATCCATCGGATAGGAGACATTGATGTATTCCCATCTATCCAATAGCAAGGGAAACTACCACTAATGACTGAAATCCCCAAGGTACTAACCGAAACTCTAAACTTCATTCCCAGAGCACAATGAGTTGAAGTCGATGGGAAGAAGTCCATTGGAAGGGAGGCCTTAATGCATCCTCCATCATCTAACACGAGGGACACTCAACAGGTATGAGCTGATTTGGAGTAGGACTGAACACATGATGAAACATACTGACACCAAGGAATGGCTGACGCATAAGGTCAAGGCAACTGCAGAATGGCCGACACAGGTTATATCCTTGAATAGTGAGCACGACACAAGAGTGACTTAGGCAGCTTTTAACACAAAGAGACCACGATGCAAATCTGCAATGTAGGAGACATTAACAGATTCTCCATATGATTGTAAGACTAACCAAATGGAGGAGTAAGAACTCTGAGATCAGGTTTATCCTAAGGCGAACGCTAGAACCCAACTTGTTTGATAGACTCAAAACAGGTGCTTTGTTCAAGGAGATAGTTGACTTGCTTCCATCATATTGAAAGATATTTTAACATTCTTCCCTTCCCTTTCCTATTTCATTTTTTAACGAGCTTGAAAAAGAACTAAAGCATGCTCGATGGTATTTTCATATTTAAGGAGTCTGAAAAACCTAGAAGAAAACTCCATACACCTATCCGTGGATTTTATATCGAGGCCGGATTGGTCTGTGCTCGGCGGTGTTTTCTTGCTTATAGAGTTGAAAAACTTAAACAGTCCTCTATACACCTATCCGTGGATTTTATATCGAGCCCGGATTGGTATGTGCTCGGCTGGTGTTTTCACATTTCAAGAGTCTAAAAACCCTAAAGACGACTCCAAAGGTCCTTTTTCGTAAAGTTAGTCTCCTTCCCCGAAAAAATGTAAAATGATGGAAGAAGAACTCTTCTAGCACATACAAGAGTATACCTTTTCCATAAATTATCCACCAAGGCCCGGAAAAGGGGTAATTCTATACCTAAGTGGATGTCGGTTCAGTTATTTTAACAAGCCCGAAATGACAGCTATGATCGGCAAACTTTTCCTATTTAAGGAGTCTGAAAAGGGCTTAAAAGAACTCCATAGGGATCTTTTCCGTAAAGGTTTAACGAGTCCAAAAAAGTAAACTCGTAACCTGCTTACTGTTTTTAATGAGCTCAAAGGAGATACAGAAAATGCTCATAACTTCCTTACTGTTTTTAACGAGCTCGAAGTGAAGATGAAAGAAATTCTCATAGCCTCCTTAATGTTTTTAACGAGCTCAAAGAGAAGGTGGAAGACTGCTCATAACCTACTTACTGTTTTTAACGAGATCGAAGTGAAGGTAGAATAATGCTCGTAACCTACTTACTATTTTTAACGAGCTCGAAGTAAAAGAAGAATACTCGAAACCTACTTACTGTTTTTAACGAGCTCGATGTAAAAGAAGAATGCTCAAAACCTACTTACTGTTTTTAACGAGCTCGAAGTAAAAGAAGAATGCTCGAAATGGGAGGAGACGAGTGTCAGGGACATGCAAAACTAGCTCCAAGCGCATGGAACAAAGCTATGCCTAATGCAAGGAACATGAGCAAGATAAGGACACTCAGGGTGTGTCTCCTCCAGCTAAAAGGTGTCAAATCGCAAAGGCAAAATGAAACAGGGCTTAGAGGAAATGAGATCAGAGATGGAGGCTTATACAACGAGCTAAAAGCGTGGAAGCTGGCATCGAGCTCATTAACGCAAGCGGGATCATAACAGATGCATATGCAACTTGAGCACAAAGATGGGAGCCTTATCAGGGATGGCCAGAAATATATGAAGAAGAAAGATATGAGGCTTCTTCTCAAAGTCATGGTAAATCTAAAAAGGCTCTCGAACCTATGAGAAAAACTCATCATGGGCACTAGAATGGCATAAGGGTGCTGACTAGGGTGACCCATGTTAGGTAGGCTCTGCTGTCAGACTGGTGCACAATGCATAAAGAGATGGCTAACACACCAATATCCAACAGGTTCGACCCTATGGAAAATTTGGATGGCAAAAGGTTCAAATGAAACATAACAAAGGGGAAGCCTAAACCTATATGCAAGGTTCCGAATATACCTGACATGGTCGCACAAGGTGTTGAAAAGGACCAATAAGCAAGTATACATCCAGCTAAGAATCTTGTCTCCAAGAAACATTAGTACCAGGATCATATCTAAAACATATGTAAGGAAAGACCCGATACAAGTCACTGTGGTAGAAATACTTCCAACTTCACTATCATCAACAACAGCATAAACAAGGCAGAGTTTTCAAATGAAGACTCTATGGTACCCAAGCCCGAGGACTTACAATCAAAAAGATCAACTTCAGGATGAAGATCAAAGTTGAAGGACATGATGGAATCTGCAGAAACAAATTCATCATCACGGGAGTTGAAAATTCTAGAAACATAATCAAACTCAACAGGAACACCGATTTGCGGATCTATAGGAGAGTCCAAAGACTCAACAGTAGGAAGATCAGACTTTAAGGTCAAACCGGGGCTAGACATAACTGCGACTGGATCAACATCCAAATGAATGGCACCCTGTACTATGGACTCTAGGAAAACTTCATCGGAAGGAAGTATATCATCCCAGATAGAATACATATCTAAACATTCATATGGAGGTGTCACTTGGTCAAAAGCTGGGACCAAGTCCCGAGAAGGTAAGCCTGAAATCAGAGACTTCTTCTCAGTAGCAGTTGAACTCAAGGAACAATATGCCACATAAGTCCCATGTGACATAGTAGTGCCTAATGGCGAGGGATCTGACTAGTCTATGGTTGGGTAATAAGGAGGATCAACGAATGCAAGTTGGTCGATAGTGACGATGCTTTCGTTATGAGGGAAATGCATCACATGAAAGAGCGTAGACACCACAGCATGCATAGCATAAACGTAATCACGCCCGAGGATCATATCAAAATCCACAGGGTCCTTTAAAACCATGAAATCAACTAAGACTGTTTTTCCACCCAAAGTAACAGGTGCATGACAGAGGAAACCGATCGGTTCACTAGGTCTTCTATCAAAGGTCAATGGCCAATTAGCAGCTGGAATAACATTAGGGAAACCCAAATCTCTCCAAGCATAAGCGGATAAGATACTAACAGAAGCACCTTCATCAACAATGCATCGATCAACCGTATGGTTCCCGATATCAACCTTTATCTAGAAAGGTGTCGAAGAAGGAAGACGAGGCTCGGCTAGACTATTCCAATCAAAGGAAACAATCCTAGGGCTTGGTAGGGGTTCACATGGCACAAATGAAGTGCCCACTTTTTCAGGAATATCCAAACTGGTAATGCAAAAGACTTCAGCAGTAGGTGCATCAATCTCCGAAGGACTAATGTGATCGGTAGAAGATTGCATCGATTTGATCACTTCGCTCTTCGAAGGAAGAGTGGGGTCGACCAAAGAATGCATTGGTTCAACCACTTTATCAACCAAAGGTTGATCTGACTGCATGGAATCTATAGACAACTCAGGAACAGAGGTTCCTTCAGACATGGACCACACTCTTCGTGCCTCTGGAATGGCAGGGCATCGGTGAGTAAGGTGATCTCCCTTACAAAGTTTACAAGGGAACTTTGGTTTCCATCCTATAGGTTTAGACTCCTTTACAACGTCAGTACTCTCAGCATGACTAGCATTGGCTAACAGATTGCCCCCAGCATGACTCACAGAGGTTGGTTGCTCAGAAGCATCAGACTTTTGAACTAAGGACCACACTTTTTGCACTTATGGAAGTACAAGGCACAAGTAAGTAAGGTGATCTCCCTCGCAAAACTTACAAGGGAACTTAATCTTTTATTTGTTTGGTTTGTCGAAAATGTCAACTCCCTCAGCATGACTTGCAGTGGCTGATCTGGTGTCTCCAGTATGACTCACAGGAACTGATGACTTGTCATTAATATGACTAGCAGTGATCAATGATGTGTCCTCAACATGACTGATAGTGGTTGAAGGAAAACTTTCAGTATGATTTTCAGTGACTAAAAGTTTTCTCCCAGCATGACCTCCAGAGGCTGGGTAGGTGCCCCCTGCATGACTTGCAAATGAAGGGTGCTTTCCCCCAGCATGACTCACAAAGGCTGGGTTGCTGCCCCCTTGTTTTGGCATCTTCTTCCCATTCTTCCTCCGCCTATTCCTTTTAGACTTTTGGTTACTAGAATTGCTACTTTCGCCTCATGAGGTAGAAGGAGGAGGAGAAGATGTTACTGGCAAGGGAGGCACAGGGTTCTAATGATCTTGATTTGAGGTGCTCACAAAAGAAGCATCGGGAGCATGCAAGGCATTCAGAGTGGAAAACAACCAAACCGGCAGCCCAATAGTGAATCTAGGAAGATTCAGAGTAGCCATTAAGGGAGCATCAATGTTTCCAATGAATGGAACAACACAAAGATCCCCCGGAACAGGGGCACTTTGATTGGCACTCGCCGGAATGCTAGACATGGTTTCCTACTGAAATGAACAAGAAGTTCTCTAAGGCAAACTAAAACAAGTAGCACAAAGAGCACACCACTAAAAAAGGTCCTAGGTAAATCAAACCATGCAAACAGATGTCTTCCGGAGAAGAGTCTAGGATGATGAGGGCCAAGAACAGATCAACGAAGGATGAAGAACAGTTACCCGGGGTCCACAATACAATGACTAAGGGTGCAAGCACTGGAATCACCCAACCGCCCTCCCAAAGACCTGCAAGGGATTTCCTCCCACGTCTGTCCTAGGTACAGCAGATATACCCTCCGCTGTCACCTGTGTATGAACCTATGGTCAGATACTAAGGATACCACAACACTGAAAACTCCTGGGGGAACAGTCGTTGGTCGAATCAGAAGGCATGGGCGGGGTAACTGAGCCCAAAACTCAAAAGAGTCCCCAAATGCGATCCAATCCTAGTATATGCTCGAAATAGAAAGTAGGAGGAGTATTCCCAACAATCTGATCTCACAAGACCTACTGCATAGATCCCAGGCAGGCTTTGAATGAAGTGGGTTTACCTGTGATAGTCAAACTATGATTTTTGCGTAATGTGTGATCTTGGGTGGTTTAAGGTGTTTTAAACCCAAGATCCTAACCAAGACTAGTTGGTGTAGTGTAACCTAGAAAAGAAAATGTTACTAGTAAATTTTATTAGGGTTCATTTTAAAGGTTTCTTGCTTACTCAAAAAGGTAGTGGGTGTGTGAGAGTGGTTATAATAGAGATAGAGTACTGAAATGAAATATTTACCACCAAAAAAATCTTTTCTTTTCAATGCAAGTCTTAAAATTCTGATCTAGAATGCATATGCAAATGCAATTTTTAATATTTCGAATGCAAAAAAGGTAAAAATAAAGTCTAAATGTACAAAATTAAACTCAAAACCTAAGAATGCAGCTGCTCAAGCAAATAGGTATGCAAAAGAAAACTTGTTCTTTTTTATGCAAAGCACTCTAAAATATTTTAAGCCACTTGCAAGGTACTCTATTCAGAAAATAAATCAAATTTCTTTATGCTTTCCAAAGGTAAGAAACAAAACTGAAACTAACCAATTATCAAAGCAAAGCAAAGAAACTTTTAGGTTCTCTTTATGAAACAGTAAAAGCTACCAAATATGACTTTCAAATTCTTATTGATATAAGCATGCCAAACATTGGGAAAAGAGTACAAAAACTACATTTAGACCCAAATGAAACAAATGGCCTATGAAGAAGTATGTTTTGGTAAAGTCAGGTTTGCACATAAACAATGCAAACAAGGTCTTGAACAACAGCCAAAACACTTGAGCTTTCACTACAAAAGAAAACTTAAAAGCATAAGGGAGGATAAAAAACCAATCTAAAAGAGAAATTTCACTCAAATAGATACAAACAGGGTCAAGAAGACTCAAAAGGTTTCAAATCCAGTGGAAATGGGGAAAGCAAGTTCAGTCAGACTCAAATTAGGGTACAAAACACCAAACAGGTCCACAACCCCCCAACTTGGGTCAAAAAACCCCAAAACTTTTCAAACAAGCCCAAATTGATCAAAAGAGGTTCAAATCATGAATGTAGGATCAGTACAAGGATGGGAGACCACTTCCAGGGGTTTAACACAGACCTAGGGTCATCAGGGACCACAAAAATGCAGCCAGAACCCCTAGATTTGGGTCCACAACCCAAAAAACTCAAAAATTTAAACCCAGATTTTGAGCGCTACTGTGTATGAAGGAAACTAGCACCCAGGGCGCTACTGTACTACACAACAGTAGCATACAGGTTAAAAAAATTAAAAAAATGGGGTTAAAACCCCCCACACCTGGGTCCATAAGGGTTTGTAAGGGCCGGGAAGGGTCTGTAAAAACCCAGCAGGGTCAAACAGATCCTACTAACTGATCCTAATCAAGAAAATGAACAAAGACCATCAAACAAGACTGAAGAAATGACCTTGGATACCCCTAAGTAGTTAGGCTTTCCCCAGCGGAGTCGCCAGTCTGTTGTGGGGAAAATGCACCTATAGTTCAGGGGAGAAACTACCAACTTATGGCGATAAAGATAGACTTACAAGCATTCTGCAAGTACAACAAATAAGTGAAGAGATTAGGGTTTAGAGATGTAGGCACCTCATTCAGAAGGTTGATCCTAGCTTTGCCTCCCTCGCTCTTCAATGCTTATCCAGTGTCGCAATGCCCAGACCTGCAAAACAACTTGATACCTTTCTCAAACACATTTGACTACATATATAATACTGATATTCATAATAGAAGAAGACATCAGATTATAAACAAACTGTAATCAAATCTGAGACACATTAATAGGTCATATTTGGAAAGAGAAGAACATCTGATCTTTATTGATGAATGAAAGAAAGTACATAAAGTTATACCTTCCTTCAAGCTTGGCACTTCACGAAACCTAGATTCAAGGTCTCCTGCTTCTGTTCTCCAAGGATTCCAACCTCTAATCAACTGTGCTAGGGTTTACCAAAACTGAAGCACAAGAGAGGGGGATGAGGGTCTCCATTCCTCCAGCATAACTTTGTAATTGGACTTAGTCCCCTCACATGGCCCTTCTACCCTCCTTATATAGTCAGTGAAGGATAGGAAAAGAAGTTATAACCGAGTAGGAGGTTCCCCAACCAACTTAACTACCCAAAATTTTGAGATTTTGATCAAAACAGGGGTGTACACTACTCTACAGTAGACAAAGTAACGTATATATGGAGTTGAGCGCTACTATTTCAACAGTGGAGTCACGCTCAGAAGGTTTGAGCGCTACTATTGTACACTAGAGTAGGGTACACACGCTACTATCATGCCTGTGTACCAGCGCTCATGTTAAAAAATGGCCAAAAATAGGCTTTTCTGCTCATTTTCAAGAGATGGTTTGGTCTGGAAAAATGTTCCTAAGGGTCATATACATCAAATGGGTCAAGAATGAGGTAATTTCAACCATTTTTAGTGTCCCAAATGACTCCTCCATCCACAAATGTCCTGTTGTGTGACTGAAATTGATCTAAAGAAGTGTCGTCATGCGACCAAGGGATGCAAGTATCGTCACAGACGGAGAGGTGTCATTTCAAGCTATAACACCAACGGAGCTCCCGTTGGACCTTCTCAACCCTCTAGACAATCCACCATGGGATTATGTCATATTGGGGGGGGCATCCAATGTAACTCAACCCTCATGGAGTCAAGCGTATCCAGGTTCTTTTAACCCTATGCCGGGTCAACCTAATCCCGGAAACGCACCATACAGGATACCCTATCCCGGAAACCCATACACTCTATGGGGACAACAGCCCGTTTTACAACATGGACCCCAACCAACTATCCCTCAAGCACCACCACCCCCGATCGGTCCACCCCCACCTCCTGCTGGAGGCGGCGGGCCCCCACCCACTTTTGGAGGAGGCGGACCTCTCCCCCTCCAGCGGAGGTCCACCTCATTCTACCAAAAATGGCCCCCACCCTTCAGGCGGTGGCGGGGAATGGGCCACCACCCCCCCGCCCCCCCGGGAGGAGGAGGCGAAGGACCACCCTATTATGGTGGGGGAGGACATTTCCCTTCGAGCGGTGGAGGTGGTCCACCACCCCCTCCAGGCGGAGGCGGTGGTGGATCTAATTATTATGGTGGTAGCGGTGGTGGAGGCCCCCATCCTTCTGGCGGGGGAAGTGGTACACCACCCCCTCCAGGCAGAGGCGATGGCGGGCCACCTTATTATGGTTATGGAAACCCACCTCCCCCTGGCAATGGCGGCAGACCTTTGCCTCCTCCCGGTGGTGGTGGTGGAACTCCATCTTATTGGAATGAACCACCCTTTGGTGGTGGACGCCCTTACGGTCCGGGCGGCACACCCCCTACGGCCAGTTTCCTCCGTGGTCACCCTTTAATCAGTCAATACGAGGTCCTACCGGTCCTTACATGCCTTATCAGTACTACCAGTACTCGTAGCCTAATCATCAGCTGCCCTTCTTGGCTACTTTGGACCTACCCGACCTATCTCGACTGACGAACGACCCCATTTACCACGGAACTAACTGGCCCCCGATTCTGGTGAAACTCCCATCAGATATCCCCAAGTTCGATGGCAAGCTAGATGAGGATCCCAAACATCATGTGATGACATACCATTTGCGGTGTTCATCCAACTCTCTGATGGACGACTCGATCTGCATGAGATTATTTCAATGGACACTCACTGGTTCGGCTGCAAAGTTGTACATCAAATTACCACCTCATTCTTTTCACAATTTCGGGTCTCTTGCTATAAACTTTTTGACCCACTTCCAACTGCCTATACAATACGAGACTGGTACGGACCTTCTCACCTCTCTCCACCAGAATACATCTACTCATATACATGAGTGGTGACGGAGAAGACATTTGATTAAAGCTCCCATTCCAGACCAACTCCCAGTAGATTGGTTTACAAAGTCCCTCATTCCCCATATAGCTTGAGACGTCGCCATGGGCGGTGCTGTCACTGAAGAACAAGCTATCGCTCACGCCCATTACCTAGACTTGTTCTATGCTCAATCGGGCACCTTATTTGAAATTATTCCTGACACACCTCGCGACACTTATGACCCCACGAAACCTCCTAAGGGACCCCAAATTGATGGCATCATCGGCTCCCTTAACACCCAGCCTGTTTCTAATAGTGTTGGATCGTCGAACCTTCATGGTTCCTCCCCATTACCAACCCAAGCTGGCCACAACAACACCAAATCGATCGCTCCTGCTGTAACTAAAGAGGTGAATTCTATCCAATCAGCTTCATCTCAGAAGTCCGACAGTAAGAAGAAGAACAGGGGGAAACCCAAGAAGTCTCCCACCCAGCAGGAACAAAGGAGCACTCCTGATGATACCAAGCAGAAACATAAGCTAAAATATCCTTGTTTACTGTGTGGAGATGATCACTTCTCCAAATAAAGTCCCCATAGAGACGAAGTTCAAAAGTTTCTTCGGGGTAAACCAACTCCCGCAGTCCTCAATGATCCGTTTCCCACTCAGAATCAACAAATGATTGCTCAACCCCCTCCAGCCCAGGGGGAACCATCCAATACCACGCATATTCTCATGGTGCGTAATGAAATGATCAATTTGAATACTCGCTCACGATCATACGACTCGGTCCCTTCAAAGGAACCTTCTGGAAGTAATACTGAAAAAGCTTCCAACTTTCTGACTGATGTCATTGTACCAATAGCTTCTCTCACCATTGAGAAGCCATCCTTAGAATTGATATTGCGACCGCCCAAGAGCACGATTCGAAAAGTTGTTTTCAACCCTAATGCTCGGGCGGCACAAAATTACAATATCGTCGAGGACTTGGCCCAAGCTCCTTGTTCCATATCCACCTTGGAAGTTTTGCAGAATTGTCCCAATCAATGCAAAACACTCCTTGCAGCCATCGGTGTAGTCGACCCTGATTCTTCGAATACCATCATGTTCTGACTTGACTACTTCAAGTCGAGGCTTTCCCACCAGCTCGCATTCCAAGTAGTTGCAAACATTGTTGGGAAAATCATCCATCGTACCCTTTTGGACGAAGGCGCCTCTACTTCTGTCATGTCGATCACCTGTTGGAGAGCCATCGGCTCTCCCGAATTGAATCGTTCTCCTACCACATTGAACGCATTCGACGGGCGTGGCTTTCAACCACATGGGCTCCTACAAGCTCTCACAGTTGAGTTGGGTGGAAAGACCGTAACCATCAATGTGGAAGTGGTCTCAGCCCTGATAGATTATAATCTCTTGCTTGGTCACAATTGGTTTTATGCCATGCAGGTGGTATCCTCTTCAGTCGTCCGCGTAGTACAATTCCCCCATCTAGGACCAATTGTTACTGTTGACCAATTAGATTTTTGCACACCGGACACTACTACTCATCCTAGTGACTATATTCTTTCCATTGGACAAACGTCAAAACAATATGAGATTATAGGGGTTGGCCTTTTGAAAGATTCATCTCTCATGGTCGTTTTTCCAATTTCGGACCCCCCTAATCATGTTTCCTCGGTAAACATGATCTCCACAAAGATTTCATCTCACTCCACTGATACTTGGCTTGTACTAGATGAAGCCACAATACACCTGATTGGAAACGCAATGCCTCTTTCACCCACTGAACGTATTTACGAGGATATCCAGTCAGCACCGGAGGACCACTTAGCTATGGCTCCCCCATCCTGTTCTCTACTACGGGCATCATCTCTACCTGATCTCTTACTTTGGACTTTCCATTTAGATGACTCCATCATGGAATTTATGAATGTAGATGATGGCCCATGGGATGACCTCCATCATAGGTCGTCTTTTATTCCTCCTTTGGAATACATAGAGGACAACACTGATACCATCTTTTCACTGGATATCTACTCGTTCCCTCATTCCCCCATACTCACATGTCTGTCAGACACTGAGGGCAACCTGGCCAATATTGAGCCTACCACCCCGGTAAACATTGCGGTAAAACCTGGTATAGTGGAACACATTTGCATAGGCCAAAAGTGTTCCCCTGAAGAGATCACTATTGCTACGGCCTTATTCAAACAATTTCGAGATGTATTTGCTTGGTCCTATGAGGAGATTCCTGGGATAGACCCCATGATTGTTTCTCACGAAATAAAAACCTATCCCAACATCAAACCTGTGCAACAAAAGTTGCGACCAGTACACCCCCGGAAGACTGCAGTGATCAAGGTAGAAATTGAAAAGCTCTTAAAGGCTAGCTTCATCTATCCTATCCCATTGACGGATTGGGTCTCAAACGTCGTCCCTGTGAACAAAAAAGAGGGTACTATTCGCGTCTGTGTTGATTATCGGGACCTTAATAAGGCTTGTCCAAAGGACAATTACCCGACCCCATTCATTGACCAAATTATCGATAATTGTGCCGGAAGTGTCATCATTTCATTCATGGATGGCTTTTCCGGTTACAACCAGATTGAGATCAACCCAACCGACCAACATAAGATGGCTTTCATCTGTCCTTGGGGGACATTTGCATATCGCAAACTCTCGTTTGGCCTTAAAAACACTGGCACCATGTTCCAACGGGCCATGTCGTATTCTTTCCATGACATTAAGGACTTTGTGGAACCTTACCTGGATGATCTCCCTGCTCATTCAAAGCAGCGTGAGTTCCACATAGATCATCTGACGACCATTTTCCTCAGATGTAGATGGTACAATATCCATTTGAATCCTCATAAATGTATCTTTTGCGTTGAGTCCGGATGCCTTTTAGGATTCATAGTCTCGAAGGATGGGATCTGCATTGATCCCTTAAAGGTGGAGGCCATTGTCAACCTACCACCTCCCACCACTATGACGGAACTTCAAAGTCTTCAAGGGAAGGTGACTTATTTACGGCGTTTTGTTTTCAACTTCGTGGATAAGACTAAGGGGTATATGAGATTGCTTAGGAAGGACGTCCCGTTCATTAGGGATGATCAACCTCAAAAATCCTTCGACAACATTAAATAGGCCATCACACATGCCCCCGTGCTCTAACCTCCCAATTATTACCGAGATTACATTGTATATCTCGCTGCTTCTGCTACCACTATCGCCATGGTTCTGGTATAGGAAGATGAAAATGCCCAGGAACATGTAATATACTATGCAAGTAAGGGTCTGATTGACGCTAAAACTAGATATTCACATGTCAAGAAGCTTTCTCTCGCGGCAGTCATCGCCGTCCAAAAGTTCCGACACTATATCTTGCTCCGCACCACCACCATCATCGCAGATTCGAACCCCATGTACCACGTGCTGACACGTCAGGTGCTTGGGGGAAAATATTCACGCTGGATCGTGATAGTGCAAGAATTTGATCTCCTTTTTGAGAAATCCAAGTCTAAAATGTCTTTGGTGTTTGCTAAGCTTATCTGTGATTTTCCTTGTCCTAATGTAGAAATTGAGCACAATGCCTCTTTTCCAGATAAATCATTGTTTCTCATCAGTATGACTGATCCGTGGCATGGAGATATTACATTATATCTTCAAACCCAATGCTTCAACCCTCAACTGTCTCACGACGACCATCGTAGAATACGTCACCATGCGAAGTATTACCTGATCATCAGTGATACCTTGTACCGCCATGGTGTTGATTCCATTCTTCAACGTTGTCTAACTCACGATGAGGATGAACGCGTTCTGAATGACTGCCACGCAAGGGCATGTGGCGGTCATCTCTCTGGGATGGCTACAGCCCATAATATTTTGCACGCAGGATATTTTTGGCCTCCTATCTTCAAAGATTGTATTGAGGCTGTCAAAAGATGTCCTCCATGCCAACACTTCCATACGAAGAAGCGCACCCATCCCGCCCCGTTACACTCGGTTATTGCCTTGGGCCCCTTCGCAAAATGGGGCATCGATTTTATGCATTATAAGCCTACCTAGGCCGGGGGGCATAGTTACATTATAATAGCTGTGGATTACTTTACAAAGTGGGCCGAGGAAATGCCTACATACCAAAACGACGGCAAAACCACCGCACTCTTCATGTTCAACCATGTAATAGCGCGGTTTGGAGTTCCTCAGGCGATCGTTACTGATCATGGTTCTCACTTTCAGAACCACATGGTCGATGAACTGAGCGATAGGTTGGGTTTTCTCCATGAAAACTCAACACCCTACTACCCGCAGTCCAATGGATAGGTCGAGGCCATTAACAAGGTCTTGAAGACTATGGTCCAAAGGATGGTAGGAACCCAGAAATCCAACTGGCATAACATGCTCTTTTCAGCACTATGGGCCTATAAAAATTCCGTTAAAACCACCACAAGTTTCATTCCTTTCCAATTGGTATATGGATTGGAGGTTGTCTTGCGAATAGAGTGC
Source organism: Larix kaempferi (assembly GCA_027924585.1). Lineage (NCBI taxonomy): Eukaryota > Viridiplantae > Streptophyta > Pinopsida > Pinales > Pinaceae > Larix > Larix kaempferi. The sequence goes on from BSBM01000887.1 coordinate 2,411,667, forward strand.
AAAATTCTGTCTCTACAACTCGCTGTCGAACTTCTTCCTAACACTACTGCCGAGGAAGAACAATTCCTGTACTTAGCAAAACTTGACGAGTCTCGCCGATATGCCGCTCTTGTTAATGAAGCACATAAGAAACGCGTCAAAGTTCAATATGACAAGTTTGTTGAACCTCGTATCTTCAAAAAGGGTGACCTGGTCCTCATATACGACCAGAAGCATGATAAACTAGGAGCAGGAAAGTTCGAGTCCATGTGGCACGGACCTTATATTGTCAAACGTGTTTTGGAAAAGGGAGCTTACGAGCTTGAGGACTATGACAGAATCTCTTTGGGTGAACCCCGCAATGGGATTTACCTGAAAAAGTACTATGCCTAAACCTGCCATGCATATATTTTCTTGTATATACTATACATGGTGTGTTTTTGTGTTTCTATGTGGTGTGACGCGTTTATTTTTTAGTGTCTTTAGATCTTGTTTCCGCTTCTTATACCATGTTCTGTCTACGTGTGCAAATGGAAACATGCTATGGATTAGCGGATGGCGCCAGCCGACATACCTGTAACCTTGCTTCGGTAGCCTGGGTACTATATTCCCCAACAGGCGAGCTCATTAGCTCAGGGGGGAGTTTCCTTGGATTTGCGACCAACAACACGGCAGAGTATCAGGTAGTAATTGGAACCCTAACCAGTGCTATTTCCCTGGGTATGAACCACATTGTCATCCACATGGATTCTCAATTAGTGGTTTCCCATCTCAACTGGGTCTATGCTATCTGTGATCCTACTCTACTCCGTATCTTTAGACGAGTACGTCTCCTGGAAAGGTCATTTGAATCCATTCAATACCTGCACATTCCATGAGAGTTAAACAAAGTTGTTGACTCGATGACCAACTTCATTTTGGATTGGTACATTGCACACACATAACACTCATAACATGTAAAAGCATTCACAACATGTAAATAATGTATTGTATAAAAGCAAACATATGAACAAGATCACATCACTCATCAGTTTAAAAAACACATAATGTATAAATCGTCGGAATGTCTGTATATATAAACATAATCTCGAAAAGGTAGTGCTGATACAAAAGTTTGAAGCACAATAGCTTTCAGTAAGTCTCTACAAAATCTGAAGCTCTGTAGCTTTCAGTAGTACAAAATCTGAAGCCTCTAAGCTCTCAGTACACATACAATGACAACATGTGGCCTATCGCCTGGCCCGTACAACCCTAGGTGGTCTAGCAGCCCTAGCTGGTTGAGTCTAGAAATAGTCCACTGCTCTCGCAACCCTGCGAAGCAGTGTGTTGGAGCACGCAGTCGCTCCAACCGTGTGCACCTGCATAGGCCGCGGCACATCATCTACCGTCGGCTCAAGAACAACCACTGTCAACCCACTCAGGTTGGCATAGACTCTGTCCATCTCCACGATGGCAGCATGCACAACTAGATCTACCATCGCTCCCTCTCCTCTCTCTCTCCTATCCAGAAGAGAGGTCCCCACTAGTCGTATAGGCCTCGCATATGCATACACATGTTGCTCACCTGTCAGCACTATATCAAAAAAATCATAAATGCACAAAACTTAAAAAGTTCAAGGGTCATTTATTCTTACCAAGGTCTCCCCATGCTGCTCCCTCGGGCAGCGGCAATTCTGGGTCATCTGTGAAGTCGGTGCCACTATATGGAAAGTCCTCCACCATTAGTAACTGGCCCACCAGCCAAGTGAAGAACTCAGGAGGTAATCCGATGATTGGACCCCCACCATGCCGAGCCATCACATTGGTCCACCTGGCCATGTGTGGATCTCTAAGGTCCCTATCCTCTAGTGGTACCTAAGGACGCAAGAGGGGAACCCATTCTAGTAAGAACGAGATCACTATAGATCCATAGACAAACTGTTTGAGCTCTCCCCAATGACACTTTGTCAGCTGAGCTCGCACATTTGAGAGGACCCCCTCACACCAGTTGAATATCTTTGGAGACAAACAGTCCTTTGCATAAAGCATCTGTGCCCTGGTGGCTAAGTGAGGAGCTTGACTCCCCACCATCCTCATAATGGTGAATAAAATGGCCCCGCAATGGATGCTCCCATACATCTTTAATGCAAATCTTCCCTCTAGATGCACGAGAGTTGAGACCAAATTGCTATCGGATCAAATCTTCCATGGTTCGATCACTCCCACGTGATCCAGTGAGTGTCACATTGTCCCCTCTTCGGGACAAACCAGTCAGAAAATAGATGTCCTCGACATCTATGTGAAGCTCATGTTGATGTATATGTAAATTCGGAATGTATTTCACATATATGTATATTGTATTCCTATAGAGATGTTATTATTCCTCTATACAGAAGTGGTTGTATTCCTATAGAGATGTTATTGTTCCTCTATACGGAAGTGTCGTCATTTATATTGTAAGTGTCGTAACTTATACTTGATGGGTTATTAGACCACCTTGTTGGGGTCGGTGTTATAGCTTGAAATGACACCTCTCCGTCCGTGACGACACTTGTTTCCCTTGGTCGCATGACGACACTTCTTGAGATCAAGTTCAGTCACACAACAGGACAATTGTGGATGGAGGAGTCATTTGGGACATTAAAAATGGTTGAAATTACCTCATTCTTGACCCATTTGATGTATATGACCCTTAGGAACATTTTTCCAGACCAAACTATCTCCTGAAAATGAGCAGAAAAGCCTGTTTTTGGCCATTTTTCAGTATGAGCGCGACTCTACTGTTATAATAGTAGCGTGTGTACGCGACTTTGTCTCATTTAAAGTAGCGCCCATTGCCATATGTACGTGACTTTGTATACTGTAGAGTAGGGTACACTCTTGTTTTGGTCAAAATCTCGAAATTCGAGTAAGTTAAGTTGGTTGGGAAACCTCTTGAGTGGTTATAACTTCTTTTCCTCTTCCTCATTGATTATATAAGGAGGGTAGAAGGGCCATGTGAAGGGAGCAAGCCTAATTGCAAAGTTATGCTAGAGGAATGGAGACCCTCATCCCCCTCTCTTGTGCTTTCAGTTTTGGTAAACCCTAGTACAATTGCTTAGAGGTTGGGATCCTTGGAGAACGGAAGCAGGAGACCTTGAATCTAGGTTTCGTGAAGTGCCAAGCTTGAAGGAAGGTATAATTGTATGTACTTGCTTTCATTCATTAATAAAGATCAGACGTTCTTCTCTTTCCAAATATGACCTATTAATGTGTCTTAATATTTGATCACTGTTTGATTATAGTTTGATGTCTCTTACTATTATAGATATCAGTATTATATATGTAGTCAAATGTATTTGAGAAAGGTATCAAGTTGTTTTGCAGGTCTGGGCATTGCGACATTGGATAAGCATTGAAAAGCAAGGGAGGCAAAGCTAGGATCAACCTTCTGAATGAGGTTCCTACATCTCTAAACCCTAATCTTTTCATTTATTTGTTGTACTTGCAGAATGCTTGTAAGTCTATCTTTATCACCTTAAGTTGGTAGTTTCTCCCCTGAACTATAGGTGCATTTTCCCCACAACAGAATGGCGACTCCGCTGGGGAAAGCCTAACTACTTAGGGGTATCCAAGGTCATTTCTTCAGTCTTGTTTGATGGTCTTTGTTCATTTTCTTGATTAGGATCAGTTAGTAGGCTCTGTTTGACCCTCCTGGTCTTTTTTACAGACCCTTCCCAACCCTTGCAAACCTTTGTGGACCCAGTTTTGGGGTTTTAACCCCGTTTTTTAGACTTTTTTTTCTTGTACGCTACTGTTTGTACCACACAGTAGCGCCCATACTGCTATGAGCGCTAGTTTCCTTCATACACAGTAGCGCTCAAAATCTGGGTTTGTTTTTTTGAGTTTTTGGGGTTGTGGACCCAAATTTGGGGGCTGTGGCTACATTTTTTGGGGTCCCTGATGACCTTAGGTCTGTGTTAAACCCCTGTAAGTGGTCTCCCGTCCTTGTACTGATCCTACATTCATGATTTGAACCTCTTTTGATCATTTTGGGCTTGTTTGGAAAGTTTTGGGGTTTGTTGACCTAAGTTGGGGGGTTGTGGACCTGTTTGGTGTTTTGTACCCTAATTTGAGTCTGACTGAACTTGCTTGCCCCATTTTCCACTGGATTTGGAACCTTTTGAGTCTTTTTGACCCTGTTTGTATCTATTTGAGTGAAATTTCTCTTTTAGGTTGGTTTCTTGTCCTCCCTTATGCTTTTAGTTTTTCTTTTGTAGTGAAAGCTCAAGTGTTTTGGCTGTTGTTCAAGACCTTGTTTGCATTGTTTACGTGCAGACCTGACTTTACCAAACCATACTTCTTCGTAGGTCATTTGCTTCGTTTGGGTCTAAAAGTAGTTTTTGTACTCTTTTCCCAATGTTTGGCATGCTTACATCAATAAGAATTTGAAAGTCATATAAGGTAGCTTTTACTGCTCCATAAAGAGAACCTGAAAGTTTCTTTGCTTTGCTTTGATAGTAGGTTAGTTTCAGTTTTTGTTTCTTACCTTTGAAAAGCATAAAGAATTTTGATTCATTTTCTAAATAGAGTACCTTGCAAGTGGCTTAAAAGATTTTAGAGTGCTTTGCATCAAAAAGAACAAGTTTTCTTTTGCATACCTAGTTGCTTGAGTAGCTGCATTCTTAGGTTTTGAGTTTAATTTTTTACATTTAGACTTTATTTTTACCTTTTTTGCATTCAAAAGATTAAAAAATTGCATTTGCACATGCATTCTAGATCAGAATTTTAAGACTTGCATTGAAAAGAAAAAGATTTGTTTGGTGGTAAATATTTCATTTTCAGTACTCTATTTCTATTATAACCACTCTCACACACCCACTACCTTTTTGAGTAATCAAGTAACCTTTAAAATGAACTCTAATAAAATGAACTAGCAACATTTTCTTTTCTAGGTTACACTACACCAACTAGTCTTGGTTAGGATCTTGGGTTTAAAACACCTTATACCACCCAAGATCACACATTGCGCAAAAATCGTAGTGAGACTATCATTAGGCAAACCCACCTCACTCAAAATTTGCCTGGGAGCATATGCAGTAGGTCAATGTGAGATCAGTTTGTGGGAATACCCCTCCTACTTTTTGTTCGAACATACGCCAGGATCGGATTGCGTATTGGGGACTCTTTCGAGTTTCGGGCTTAGCTACCCTGCCCACGCTTTCTGATTCGACCGGTGACTATTCCCCCAGGAATTTTCGGTGTTGTGGTATCCTTAGTATCAGACTCTAGGTTCATACACAGGTGACAGCGGAGGGTATATCTGCTGTACCTAGGACAGACGTGGGAGGAAATCCCTTGCAGGTCTTTGGGAGGGCGGTTGGGTGATTCCAGCGCTTGCACCCTTAGTCATTGTATTGTGGACCCCGGGTAACTGTCCTTCATCCTTCGTTGATCTGTTCTGGGCCCTCATCATCCCAGACTCTTCTCCGGAAGGCATCTGTTTGCCTGGTTTGATTTACTTAGGACCTTTTTTTTAGTGGTGTGCTCTTTGTGCTACTTTTTTTTTAGTTTGCCTTAGAGAACTTCTTGTTCATTTGAGCAGGAAACTATGTCTAGCATTTCGGCGAGTGCCAATCAAGGTACCCCTGTTCCGGGGGATCCTTGTGCTGTTCCATTCATTGGAAACATTGGTCCTCCCTTAATGGCTACTCTGAATCTTCCTGGATTCACTATTGGGCTGCCGGTTTGGTTGTTTTCCACTCCGAATGCCTTGCATGCTCCTGACGCTTCTTTTGTGAGCACCTCAAATCAAGAGCATCAGAACCCTGTGCCTCCTTTGCCAGTAACATCTTCTCCTCCTCCTTCTACCTCATGTGGTGAAAGTAGCAATACTAGTAACCAGCAGTCTAAAAGGAATAGACGGGGGAAGAATAGGAAGAAGATGCCAAAACAAGGGGGCAATCACCCTGCCTCTGCAGATCATGCAGGGGGCACCCACCCAGCCTCTGGAGGTCATGCTGGGAGAAAACTTTTAGTCACTGAAAATAATACTGAAAGTTTGTCTTCAACCACTGTCAGTCATGTTGAGGACACGTCATTGATCACTGCTAGTCATATTAATGACAAGTCACCAGTTCCTGTGAGTCATACTGGAGATACCAGATCAGCCACTGCAAGTCATGCTGAGGGAGTTGACATTGTCGACAAACCCAACAAACAGAAGCTTAAGTTCCCTTGTAAGTTTTGCGAAGGAGACCACCTTACTTACTTGTGCCCTGTACTTCCAGAAGTGCAAAAAGTGTGGTCCTTAGTTCAAAAGTCTTATGCTTCTGAGCAACCAGCCTCTGTGAGTCATGCTGGGGGCAAGCTGTCAGCCAATGCTAGTCATGCTAAGAGTACTGACGTTGTAAAGGAGTCTAAACCTATAGGACGGAAACCAAAGTTCCCTTGTAAACTTTGTAAGGGAGATCACCTTACTCACCGATGCCCTGCCATTCCAGAGGCACGAAGAGTGTGGTCCATGTCTGAAGGAACCTCTGTTCCTGAGTTGTCTATAGATTCCCTGCAGTCAGATCAACCTTTGGTTGATAAAGTGGTTGAACCAATGCAATATTTGGTCGACCCCACTCTTCCTTCGGAGAGTGAAGTGATTGAATCGATGCAATCTTCGACCGATCCCATCAGTCCTTCAGAGATTGATGCACCTACTACTGAAGTTTTCTGCATTTCCAGTTTGGATGTTCCTGAAAAAGGGGGCACTTCATCTGTGCCATGTGAACCCCTACCAAGCCCTAGGATTGTTTCCTTTGATTGGAATAGTCTAGCCGAGCCTCGCCTTCCTTCTTCGACACCTTTCCAGATAAAGGTTAATATCGGGAACCATACGGTTGATCGATGCATTGTTGATGAAGGTGCTTCTGTTAGTATCTTATCCGCTTATGCTTGGAGAGATTTGGGTTTCCCTAATGTTATTCCAGCTGTTAATTGGCCGTTGACCTTCGATAGAAGACCTAGTGAACCGATCGGATTCCTCCGTCAGGCACCTGTTACCTTGGGTGGAAAAACAGTCTTAGTTGATTTTATGGTTCTAAAGGACCCTGTGGACTTTGATATGATCCTTGGGCGTGATTACGTTTATGCTATGCATGCTGTGGTGTCTACGCTTTTTCGTGTGATGCATTTCCCTCATAACGAAAACATTGTCACGATCGACCAGCTTGCATTCGTTGATCCTCCTTATTACCCAACTGTAGACCAGTCTGATCCCTGGTCATTAGGCACTACTATGTCACATGCGCCTCGTGTGGCATATTGTTCCTTGAGTTCAACTGCTACTGAGAAGAAGTCTCTGAGTTCATGCTTACCTTCTCGGGACTTGGTCCCAGCTTTTGACCAAGTGACACCTCCATCTGAATGTTTAGATATGTATTCTATCTGGGATTATATACTTCCTTCCGATGAAGTTTTTCTAGAGTCTATAGTACAGTCTGCCATTCATTTGGATGTTGATCCAGTTGCAGTTATGTCCAACCCCGGTTTGACCTTAAAGTCTGATCTTCCTACTGTTAAGTCTTTGGACTCTCCTATAGATCAGCAAATCGGTGTTCCTGCTGAGTTTGATTATGCTTCTAGAATTTTCAACTCCCGTGATGATGAATTTGTTTCTGCAGATTCCATCATGTCCTTCAACTTTGATCTTCATCCTGAATTTGATCTTGTTGATTGTAAGTCCTCGGGCTTGGGTACCATAGAGTCTTCATTCGAAGACTCTGCCTTGTTTATTCCTGCTGTTGATGATAGTGAAGTTGAAAGTATTTCTACCACAGTGACTTGTATCGGGTCTTCCTTTACATATGTTTTAGATATGATCCCGGTACTAATGTTTCTTGGAGACAGGATTCTTAGCTGGATGTATACTTGCTTACTGGTCCTTTTCGACACCTTGTGCGACCATGTCAGGTATATTCGGAACCTTGCATATAGGTTTAGGCTTCCCCGCTGTTATGTTGCATTTGAACCTTTTGCCATCCGAATTCGCCATAGGGTCGAACCTGTTGGATATTGGTGTGTTAGCCATCTCTTTATGCATTGTGCACCAGTCCGACAGCAGATCCTACCTAACATGGGTCACCCTAGTCAGCACCCTTATGCCATTCTGGTGCCCATGCTGAGTTTTTCTCATAGGATCGGGAGCCTTTTTAGATTTACCATGACTTTGAGAAGAAGCCTCATATCTTTCTTCCTCACATATTTCTGGCCATCCCTGATAAGGCTCCCATCTTTGTGTTCAAATTGCATATGCATCTATTATGATCCCGCTTGCGCTAATGAGCCTGAAGCCGGCTTCCACGCTTTTAGCCCGTTGTATAAGCCTCCATCTCTGATCTCATTTCCGCTAAGCCCTGTATCATTTTGCCTTTTCAATTTGACACCTTTTACCTGGAGGAGACACACCCTCAGTGTCCTTATCTTGCCCATGTTCCTTGCATTAGGCATAGCTTTGTTCCATGCGCTTGGAGCTAGTTTTGCATGTCCCTGACACTCGTTTCCTCCCATTTCGAGCATTCTTCTACCTTCACTTCGAGCTCGTTAAAAACAGTAAGTAGGTTACGAGCAGTCTTCCACCTTTCCTTCGAGCTCGTTAAAAACAGTAAGGAGGCTACGAGCAGTCTTCCACCTTTCCTTCGAGCTCGTTAAAAACAGTAAGGAGGCTACGAGCATTCTTCTACCTTCACTTCGAGCTCGTTAAAAACAGTAAGTAGGTTATGAGCATTTCTTTCATCTTCACTTCGAGCTCGTTAAAAACAGTAAGGAAGTTGTGAGCATTTTCCTATCTCCTTTGAGCTCGTTAAAAACAGTAAGGAGGTCATGAGTTTACTTTTCCGGACTCGTTAAACCTTTACGGAAAAGATCCCTATGGAGTTCTTTTAAGCCCTTTTCAGACTCCTTAAATAGGAAAAGTTTGCCGAGCATAGTTGTCTTTTCGGGCTCGTTAAAATAACTGAACCGACATCCACTTAGGTATAGAATTACCCCTTTTCCGGGCCTTGGTGGATAATTTACGGAAAAGGTATACTCTAGGTATACTCTTGTATGCGCTAGAAGAGTTCTTCTTCCATCATTTTACACTTTTTCGGGGAAGGAGACTAACTTTACGAAAAAGGACCTTTGGAGTCGTCTTTAGGGTTTTCAGACTCTCGAAATGTGAAAACACCAAGCGAGCACATACCAATCCGGGCTCGATATAAAATCCACGGATAAGTGTATAGAGGACTGTTTAAGTTTTTCAACTCTATAAGCAAGAAAACACCGCCGAGCACAGACCAATCCGGGCTCGATATAAAATCCACGGATAGGTGTATGGAGTTTTCTTCTAGGTTTTTCAGACTCCTTAAATATGAAAATACCGTCGAGCATGTTCTAGTTCTTTGTCAAGCTCGTTAAAAAATGACAAAGGAAAGGGAAGGGAAGAATGTTAAAATATCTTTCAATATGATGGCAGCAAGTCAACTATCGCCTTGAACAAAGCACCTGTTTTGAGTCTATCAAACAAGTTGGGTTCTAGCATTGGCCTTAGGGTAAACTTGATCTCAGAGTTCCTACTCCTCCATTTGGTTAGTCTTCCACTCATATGGAGAATCTGTTAATGTCTCCTACATTGCAGACTTGCATCGTGGTCCCTTTGTGTTCAAAGCTGCCTAAGTCACTCTTGTGTCGTGCTCACTGTTCAAGGATATAACCTGTGCCGGCCATTCTGCAGTTGCCTTGACCTCATGTGTCGGCCATTCCTTGGTGTCAGTCTGTTTCATCATGTGTTCAGTCCTACTTCAAATCAGCTCATACCTGTTGAGTGTCCCTCGTGTTGGATGATGGAGGATGCATTAAGGCCTCCCTTCCAACGGACTTCTTCCCATCGACTTCAACTCATTGTGCTCTGGGAATGAAGTTTAGAGTTTCAGTTAGTACCTTGGGGATTGCAGTCATTAGTGGCAGTTTCCCTCGCTATTGGATAGATGGGAATACATCAATGTCTCCTATCCGATGGATTCTTCAAGTGTTCGACGGCAAGACCATCTATTCACACTTGCTTGAATGTACTAGGTACCTTGGGTTCCATTTTCATTATTGGTGGACACCCTCGCGTTTGTTAACGGTATACATCAATGACCGGTAATCAAACGATACCTCCCATGTTCGACATCAGCTCATTTATTCGCATGGATAGGTTTGTACCTTGGGTTGTTTTTGGATGAAGACCTTGGGATCCTCGATAGCATCACCTCATTTATGTTATCGCCCAAGTTGCGCAAGCCTGAGCCACACTCTTTTTTGGCTCTTGATGAGACATAGATCCAGCTTGTTCTCTATGGCTATGTTCTCCAGTTTTGACATAGATCCACCTTGTATTTATGTGGCTATGTTTACACTTATGTTCCTCATGGATCCACGCTTGTATTCTAGTGGCCATGATATATGCATCAATATTTGGACCATTGTTGTATCCTCTTGGAGATCATGTTCCACCATTTGAACATGGACAGTTACCCCAAGGATAAGTTTGTCTGACTTTGCCTTTGCTTTCAGGTACTTCATTTGAGCCTATGATTCTTGGTTTCTCCGTTCCTCCACGATTCAACTCTTTTTTATTTTTTATAATGTATTTCGGCCATCGTTTCCCGTACTCCCTCTGACCTCATACATTAGGGGGCATCTGTTATAGCTTGAAATGACACCTCTCCGTCCGTGACGACACTTGTTTCCCTTGGTCGCATGACGACACTTCTTGAGATCAAGTTCAGTCACACAACAGGACAATTGTGGATGGAGGAGTCATTTGGGACATTAAAAATGGTTGAAATTACCTCATTCTTGACCCATTTGATGTATATGACCCTTAGGAACATTTTTCCAGACCAAACTATCTCCTGAAAATGAGCAGAAAAGCCTGTTTTTGGCCATTTTTCACTATGAGCGCGACTCTACTGTTATAATAGTAGCGTGTGTACGCGACTTTGTCTCATTTAAAGTAGCGCCCATTGCCATATGTACGCGACTTTGTATACTGTAGAGTAGGGTACACTCTTGTTTTGGTCAAAATCTTGAAATTCGAGTAAGTTAAGTTGGTTGGGAAACCTCTTGAGTGGTTATAACTTCTTTTCCTCTTCCTCATTGATTATATAAGGAGGGTAGAAGGGCCATGTGAAGGGAGCAAGCCTAATTGCAAAGTTATGCTGGAGGAATGGAGACCCTCATCCCCCTCTCTTGTGCTTTCAGTTTTGGTAAACCCTAGTACAATTGCTTAGAGGTTGGGATCCTTGGAGAACGGAAGCAGGAGACCTTGAATCTAGGTTTCGTGAAGTGCCAAGCTTGAAGGAAGGTATAATTGTATGTATTTGCTTTCATTCATTAATAAAGATCAGACGTTCTTCTCTTTCCAAATATGACCTATTAATGTGTCTTAAGATTTGATCACTGTTTGATTATAGTTTGATGTCTCTTTCTATTATAGATATCAGTATTATATATGTAGTCAAATGTATTTGAGAAAGGTATCAAGTTGTTTTGCAGGTCTGGGCATTGCGACATTGGATAAGCATTGAAAAGCAAGGGAGGCAAAGCTAGGATCAACCTTCTGAATGAGGTTCCTACATCTCTAAACCCTAATCTTTTCATTTATTTGTTGTACTTGCAGAATGCTTGTAAGTCTATCTTTATCACCTTAAGTTGGTAGTTTCTCCCCTGAACTATAGGTGCATTTTCCCCACAACAGTCGGCCCTATATAAGTCATGTGGGTCAAAGGGTTATTAGACCACCCTATTGGGGGTCGGCCATGTGGGTCAAAGGGTTATTAGACCACCCTAGTGGGTTTCATCCCAGTCAGCATTATGTTAAGTGGTTAAGTTGAGGCTGACCTAGTTGAGTAAAGGTCAAGTCAAGTTAGTGTATAAATAGAGAGTGTGTCTCTCTCATTTTACACATTCTATTCTCTCACTCACACTTTGGAAAGTGGCGCACTTGTGGAGGAGGAGGCTTTGCTACTAGGAGAAGACTATCTCTTGTATTCTGGTTGTATCATTGCTCTATCTATCTCTGAGGAAGTTATTGGGGTTTTTCACCTTTATGGTTTTCCCCAAGTAAACTCTGTGTCTCTTGTGTGCTTGCATTATTGTGTCCATGATTGATATGCTGTAGATTTGTTGTACATGTTGTTCTCTTAGTTAAGATCCTAGATCAGATTGAATTAAATTATGAAAAGTTAACATGGTATCAGAGCTAGCCTGAAAGAAGGCATGATATGCCATGTATGACACTTGTTGCACTTACGATGCTAGGGCTTGATATAGAAAAAACCAGTCATCGTAGCACTTTCGCTATAAATCCATTTTGGAGAAGTTTTTGGGTTTGAAACTTTTACAGGTCGAAGATCAGATCCCCATGTACCTTGTGTCCAAACAAAAACCTCTAATTCGTTGTACTTTGTGATTTATGATCTGTACAATATAGGGTTTCTGCCTCTTCCAGATCTGAGTCAAAATTAGGTGACCTTGGGAAAAAGGTCATAACTTGGGATAGGAAGATCCAAATGAAATTTGGTAAAAAGTTACTGGTAGTACACAGACTGTACTATCTCAAGAAAAAATTTCAGAGGCCGAAGTTGAACCAGTGACATGTGGCACGTCGTACATGTTTGCTCTCCTGTTTTATCCCATAAACAGGTCACGTTACGAAACTTGGCATAACTCTCTCTCAGAGAATCCAATTGAGGTCAGACCTGTCGAGATGGAAATATGACAGGTCAAGCTATCTCAAAAATGTTTTTTAGATGTTGTGGATTGAAAAGTTTGGAGTTACACCAGAAACAATCAGGTACATATTTCTGTCAAAACAGATCTATTTTTGAGCACCTTCATTCATGGCTTCCAGAATTTAGGGTTTCGGATAAAGTCGGAATTTTTGTAATCAAAGACCACGGCTGAATGCTACTCATCAAAAATAGAAGCTTAGAGCTTTGGATCAAACCTTTTTATTGGGTAGAATACTGGGCTTGATCAAACCCCAGTTCGAGGTCACGTCCAGTGAATCCAGAAGTTTCAAAGGAAAAATTGAGGAGTGAAACTTTTTGGGGTTTCTCTGACAAACCCTAATCCAACTCCAGGTCCAATTCTTGCAAATCAAGTGGATTGGATTAATCCTAGAAGAAGTTGGATTGGTCACCTGCATAAGTGAAGAAGTTCCTGTTTCAGAGGGAGATGAGGCTAAGTCCTTACATAAGAAGATTACAAGCGATCTCGACAGGTATGACTCATTGAGGTATGTTTCGAGATTTGTTCATATTTAAGTTTATGGTATGTTTGTCTCCATGATTATTATGGTTAGTACAATCTTGATATGAGATTTGTCGTATCACCTTAACAAAATTATGAATGCATGATAGAACATATTCATTGGTTAGAGTGTTGACACTTATGGTTGTACTAATGCATTATGGTGTTGTATGAGGTTTATGTTGTCTGCTAACATAAAAGGTACACCAAGAAAGACAAATCATATTCTACTTCAAGAACATATGATCATGGTGACATAAAGACAAAGATTCATCTATTGTCATGGATCACATAGAATATCTACTTACGAGGTATGTATAACTTGGTTCTACAATGGTTAACTTATGAGACATGCATGTTACTAGCACAAGTCACTGAAGAGAACCAGAAGACATTATGCGGGTATGTTAAACATATCTAGCTAGCATGCTAATCCAGGTATGTTTTTCCTATATCAAGCTAGAATCCTACCTTGTGTTAGGATCGTATATTGTTGTGTTGTTGATATTGATTATTCATGAAGTCATAGGTTTGAATAGTCATGGTTGTATGCATATTATGTTTCTTACCATAATTGATTATATGACTAACTAGAAGAATCATGAAGGTATAGGTTTGAGTAATCACGGGTTTATGCATTGATGATTTAACTAATCAGAAGAGTCCTATGATCAAATAAGAATATGCATGAGTAAAAGAAGACTTCTTTGAAACCTTGAATACTAATGTTTATTATCTGTGAATGATCATGACTATACATGTTTAAGACTATTTTGTTTTGATAGTATTAAGATTATACTAATAAATGTGTGATTATGTATGAGACCTCAAGGATAACACAATGATGATACTAATAAGAATGCATAGTGATTAAGGATGGATGTAAGGATAGGTAATCCAGGAAGCAAAGATCAAGAGGGAGCACACTCTAGTTGTTCCTGCAAGAAAGCAAAGGAGCACACTTCAGTAGCTTTTGCAAGGATGCATATATTCAAAGGGAGTTGACCACTTCTCACAATCCACATCAGAATGGAGTTGCAAAGATTCAGAGGGAGTCCACCCAGCAACCAAACAAAGATAAGTATTTGAATTGTTATTTCTTACATAATGTTATTCAATGATGTATATGCTTATGTTCCTAGAATTAGGTTGTGTATTATGCATATTAGAATAGTTGCATTGATGAACAGTATACTGCTAATATACATGGGTAAGTGGCATATGGCACTGTACAACATTCCATTGCTACTTATCTAGAATGAAACCTCTTTGCTGACATGTTAGGAGTTGTGCACACTCTTAACAATGTTCTGGTAGAGATTGGAAGGCATCTAGAAAGTTACGGAATATGGATAAACGTTGTATTGAAGCATTGGCTAAGATAATTGCATGACTGTATGACATATTTCTTTATGTGTAAGAATTTGTTCTGAAAACTATGAGATGTTTTCTAATCATGCAATTTAACTTGTTGTGTAGGAAAGATCGTATACCATCACCTACAAAAGAAGGACTACAACATTTGTTCAACAAAAAAGTTATCTATTGAAAATATTGAAGATATTGAAGTTCCCTGGATTTGGGAAGAATGCCATGATCGAGGAGTACCAGTCGATCATGAAGATGTTTGGGATGCAGTCACAAAGGGTAGTTTGTAGTGACTTCCAAGAGGATCTACAAGATCAAGCATGCTGCAGGTGGTAGCATAGAGACTTTTTCTCCTGTAGCCAGATACACTTCCATTAGATCCGTACTTGCTCTGGCTGCAGTGATGAAGTGGAAGATACACTAGATGGATTTCAAGACAACCTTCTTGAATGGTGTAGTTGAAGAAGAAGTGTATGTGGAGAAGCCACTTGGTTCTGAGACACATGACAGGGAGTCATATATGTGCAGAACTTGGTATGGTAGGATAGACAGCTTTCTATCCAGTTTAGGCTTTACCAAGAGTAAAGCGTATTCCAATCTTTACTACAAGGTTGAGGAAGGCAATCCAGTGATACTACTTTTGTATATGGATGACCTGTTCGTAACAGGTGAGGATAGATTGATTGCCGACATGCGGTGGAAGCTTGCTGCCGAGTTCAAGTTGAAGAACTTGGGGATGATGCACTATTTTTTTTTGGCATGGAGGTGTGGCAGAGTGCAGATGGAATCTTCCTTGGACAAGGGAAGTATGCAGTAGAGATCCTGAAGAGGTTCGAGATGATGGACTGCAAGGCTATGGCCACACCTATGGAATAGAACCTAAATATTTTGTGTGATGCTTCATCTGAACTGGTTGATGTCACTATGTATCGTCAGATGATTGGGTCCTTGATGTACCTGACGAACACGAGACCAGATATTTGCTTCGCGGTGAACACATTGAACCAGTTCCTGACAGATCCGAGGAGTGTTCACCTGGTTGTTGTAAAGCATATTCGGAGGTACCTGAAGAGTACAGTTGATTATGGGCTCAAATATGATGCGAATCAAAAGTTTAACCTGCAGGGTTATGTTGATTCAGATTGGGCAGGCAGTGCTGCAGATAGGAAGAGCACTTCTGGGTGCTGCTTCAGTATGGGATCAGATGTGATCTCTTGGTTTAGCAGGAAGCAGTCCTGATTATAGCCAAAGCAGAGTATGTTGCAATGGATGAGCAGGATGCAGATGTATTGACCAAGCCGTTGGCTAGAGTGCAGTTTGAGTACTTCAGAGAGAGGCTTGGTGCACTTCAAATCGAGGTTCCTTCCAAAAGGAAGTGATGAGTCTGGAAGATGCAGATGCACATAAGTTTTTCTGACATGGTTGATGTGTTATCCCATGGTCTTGATGTAATTGTTGAGCCATTCTCACCTGGTGGTATATGTGTTCTCCCATGGTGTAGATGTAAGGGATGAAGCCATTTTTCACATGGTGGTAGATGTGTTCTCCCATGGTGAAAAAGTAAGGGCTGGAGCCTTCCTCGAATGGTGGTAGGTGTGTTCTCCCATGTCAGTGGTGTAAGTGCTGGATGATGTGCATCTGGGCTGTGCTTCGTGGACGATGAGATGATCTGAATAGGACGATGCTATGATGATCAGGAGGATCATGGATGATGAGCATCAGGACGATGTTCCAGTTACTGCTCTGTATATGTATCAGGATGATGCTGGATATGATTAGTTGGATCATTTATATGTATATGTATGTACGCATCATGTTGGATGCTGGATATGATCGGTTGGATCATTTGTATGTATTTGTATATGCATCATGTTGGATGCTTGGACCATGTATATGTATATGTATCAGGTGGATACATTGTATGATCAGGTAGAGCATGTATGTTGATATGTATCATGTATTTGTATTTATATCAGGTGGATACACTGTATGATCAGGTGGATCATGTATGATGATATGTATCAAGTAGATACTTGGTGTGCATCAAGTGGATGCATTGTATGATCAGGTTGATCATGATGATGAGCTTCAGGATGTTTCTCTAGATGATATGTACCAGGATGGTACAAGTGATGAGGATCAGTATGATCATGGGCATCGGGATGATGCCTCGTGCGATGATGATCCTCGTGCGATGATGATCCGTTGGATCATGAGTATCAGGTTGATACTTGGAGGTCAGAGATTATATGTGGCAGGTTGTGCAAATAGCATGTAATCAGTCTTGGGAGATCTTGTTGGTTGTGCTGCGGCACATAAATGTTCTTGGGATACTCTTTCTGGTATTGCTATGTAGTATGTAATCAGTCCTCAAATATCCAATAGGTTGAGCCGTGTGTTAGTAATCAGTCCTAGGATGAGGTATTACTACGGAGACATGTAATCAGTCCTGGAGATCCGAGAGGTTGAGCTGTGTGCTTGTAATTAGTCCTGGGATGCTCTTTAGAGATCTTGTCGGTCGTGCTGCGGCACATAAATGTTCCTGGGATGCTCTTTAAAGGTTTTGTCTATCCACATGTAATCAGTCCTGGAGATCCAAGAGGTTGAGCTGTGTGCTCGTAATAAGTCCTGGTATGCTCTTTAGAGATCTTGCCGGTCGTGTTGTGGCACATAAATGTTCCTGGGATGCTCTTTAATGGTATTGTGGAGGAGATGCATGTAATCAATCATGGGAGATCTTTCCGATCGTGCTTAGGCACATAAATGTTCCTGGGATACTCTTTCCGGTATTGCATCCGCACATAAAATTAGTCCTGAGAGGCCACCTCTATCAGACCGTTTGCACAGATGATGAAGACCTGCAGGTGGTGGGCCTACATCCAGTATGAAAAAGGACTCGCTCTGTAGAACTTCCTATGATGAGTAGATTCAGAGATTGATTGAGATAGCAGCAGTAGTGACGATGATGATGACTCGATGACGATTATCCAGTGACAATGATCCAGAGAAGATGACTTGTGCTAGAAGACCTGTGTCGAGAAATAGCTTCCTAGTTAAGAGGGAGTGTTGATGTATATGTAACTTCGGAATGTATTTCACATATATGTATATTGTATTCCTATAGAGATGTTATTATTCCTCTATACATAAGTGGTTGTATTCCTATAGAGATGTTATTATTCCTCTATACAAAAGTGGTTGTATTCCTATAGAGATGTTATTATTCCTCTATACGAAAGTGTCGTCATTTATATTGTAAGTGTCGTAACTTATACTTGATGGGTTATTAGACCACCTTGTTGGGGTCAGCCCTGTATAAGTCATGTGGGTCAAAGGGTTATTAGACCACCCTATTGGGGGTCATCCATGTGGGTCAAAGGGTTATTAGACCACCCTATTGGGGGTCAGCCATGTGGGTCAAAGGGTTATTAGACCACCCTAGTGGGGGTTAGCCCAGTCAGCATTATGTTAAGTGGTTAAGTCGAGGCCGACCTAGTTGAGTAAAGGTCAAGTCAATTTAGTGCATAAATAGAGAGTGTGTCTCTCTCATTTTACACATTCTATTCTCTCACTCACACTTTGGAGAGTGGCGCACTTGTGGAGGAGGAGGCTCTGCTGCTAGGAGAAGACTATCTCTTGTATTCTGGTTGTATCATTGCTCTATCTATCTCTAAGGAAGTTATTGTGGTTTTTCACCTTCATGGTTTTCCCCAAGTAAACTCTGTGTCTCTTGTGTGCTTGCATTATTGTGTCCATGATTGATATGCTGTAGATTTGTTGTACATGTTGTTCTCTTAGTTAAGATCCTAGATCAGATTGAAGTAAATTCTGAAAAGTTAACAGCTCATGCTCACCAACCATGAAGTACTGTTGGGCCGCATCCCAACATTGGAGCATATGGTTCAGTAGTGGAAGTTGGGATCTCATCCCCTGAATGCGGAAGAACTTGAGGAGCCCACAGTTTCTCAATGCTTCCACACAATGTGGATCGTTTGTAGCTTGTTCATCATCTAGTTCATGTTCCCTTTCCCGCCATTCCAAAACCATTGTGATGCTTAGAATATGTCAATAGGAAGTTTTTAACAATGTTAGGACTTGATTCACCCACTGGAAGTCCTTCTTTTGAATTTTGTTTAAGTTTGGGGATGGACTTTGCCGTCGTCGCACCCCATTTTTGCAAACAGGGTGACATCGCCGCAGTCCATGTATACTCCATTTGTGATGACTCGGTCTCGTCACAGTTCTCGAAAGGGAAAAATGCGACAAGCTGAGGGCGCAGTGGCCCTTCCCAAATCAAGCCAAAACCCAAAAAAATGACTAAAAATCAAAATTGTAAACCACTACGATTTTGCTGGCTGAAGTTTAGGGTTACCTGTTCCTGACGGCAGGTGTTACACCGTAATCTTCCACCCTGTGAGCATCAACATTCTTTGGCCTGTAGGATCCATTTCACTGACTCAGATCCACTTATATCCTTCAGAGATACTATTTTGCTCTATTTTTATTCCTACCCGCACGTTGCATCACTATAGCATGCGTACCCGCGAGTTGCGTCACTATAGCCCGCGGGTATCAAGTAAAATGGTAAAAGTCACTAGTTTATTACTTTTTACTCCCAAAAAGCGGTCATTGGGTGACCTTTGGCTCTCCATCTTCCCAAGTAACGTCTCGATGTGTCCTTTCACCTACCTTTGAGAGGACTATATATTTAGCACATATGGTTTATGGATGGGAGGAGAAAGAAGAGCAAGAGAACTCTAGTGGATTTTTTCCCTATCTTGAGTCTACACTCATTGATCCTTGTAGTTGTGAACCCTTTATGTTCACCTTCCAAACTCCTATCTAGTTTGAGTTTTCCATTCATGGAGGGTTGAAGTGGTGGAGGCACAAGTGGATTGATCCAGATCTTGGTTCAGATTGGTTGCCGGCAAGAGGTCGTATTACTTTGTACTTCTTCTTGTTTATTAATAGAAATACTCATATTCTCATCCATTAATGTTGTAAATGTTGTTTATCTTACATTGGGTTGCATTTACTTGTTATATCATGGGCCAGTTCTATTGATGATGTTAATGTCGTTTATATATTATATGTACTTGTTGTATATTGGTTGTCAAGACTAATTTGCAGATTCAAGTGCATGGATTGAAAAGCTCCAATGGGGATCTACATCAAACGTTTCGATCGAGGTTGGTTATATTCTTCCTTATCTTAGCATTGTCATTTATATAGCATAGTTCTGAGAATTGAGTTGATTTCTGGTAGTCATCTGTCTGTTGTGGTACACCCCAAGCCATAGTGAGTTTTCTCCAAAACAGAAATGGCGATTCCGCTGGGGAAAACATCCATCTTGGGGATATTTTGAGCATTAGTCCATAATTAGAGTTGTTGTTTGTCGAAGCTCTGTGTCACTTATCTGCCATTGAGATACACTATAGAAAACTTGCTTTTTCTGAGCCATTGGACTCTCTGTTTTCCATTTTACCTTTCCTCACCCGTGGGCTAGCTTAGCTCTGCCCATGTACACCCGCCTCTGTTTGCTCTACTGCTCGTGGGTACCCGCAGGTATTCCTTTAACAATAGCGTATAACTCCAGCTTTTGTTGGTTTATGACCTTGGTTGTTGTTGGGTTGGTTTTGGTTGATCCTGAGTCTTTGTTGACCTGTTTCTTGACTGTTCTGTGCCTTGGTTGTGACTAGAACTCTTCATTTCTCTTGTTTGAACCTTGTTGGTTTTTTATCCATCTTTGGATTTAGCCTTGTTGGTTTTTTCCTTTTGAGCTCATTTCTTTGGCTGAGTCTTACTATTTGGTATCTTCCTAGTTGTCTTAGTGATCTCCTCGGCATATCAGTGACTAGATAGTAGGATTTTTCTTGCATTTTTCATTTCCATATATTGAAAAATACAAAAATATATGCATAGCTTTTGCATTTTCCTTTCGTTTATAAGAGAAAATACAAAAAAAAAAATTGCTTTTATGTATTGCATCTTGCATTGAGTGCTTTCTGCCTTCATTTAGATTCTTATTATACATTGAAAGAAATATAAAAGGATTGCATATTTATTTCGAAATCGTTGGTTTGATTGTGCATATTAGGGGCATTATTTTCATTGGATAGATGAGTCTAGGATTTGACGATTTTGCATACCATTGAGTCTTACACATCACTAGTTTCACGATCATATCGCTTGAGTAATCACAACCATTAAAATTAATGCTTAATCTTAAAATTGATTAGACAGATTTTATTTATAAGGTACACCAACTAGCATAGGTTTAGAGTCTTGGAATAGATCATTGTGAGTTAACAATCCAAGACTACTAGATGAAACATTAGGTGTCTGACCAAGGAGTGGAGGAATCCATGGTATAGATCGGTGTTCTCAGGAAGCTCTACTCAATCCAGAGTTAAGCACGAGGTCACGAAAGGTTGGTTGAAGGGATATCCCTCTGATACCGACTGAACGTGGGAGATATTTCCAGGATTTGTTCGTATCTGGGGGTACCGGAGGTTAGTCCTCTTGTGCTTCGGGCTTAGCTACCCTACCCATACGATGGATCCCACCTGCGACTGTCCCCCTAAGAATTGGTTATATTGCGGTGACCATAGTTTCCTTACCTAGGTATCGCACAGGGTACTTGTAGTGGCTATACTATTTGTGTCCTGAGTCAGATAGGGATTGGACAGCACAGTTGTGTTTGTGCAGTGGACTTGACCCTGTACATGCAGTGAAGCCTGGGTGTCTCTATAACTGATTTTGTTACCTCCGGCTATAGTTTGGGAGTCTCAAGCCTCTCCTAGGTGAGACATATCGGCTCTAGTGTCGGGAGCTCATTTAGCCACTCTGTTTGTCTGCTCTTGGTTGTAGTTTCTTTAGGTTTGTGCTTTTGATTTATTGTTTTTTATTGATAGTTGGCCTTTAGGGGACGTTTCGATCATATATTCTCACCGGAGATATCGTGCGCAGATCCCTACTCTCCATCGGTTGGCTGGATTAAAGCCAACTGAGCTTTCATGCCGTGTTGCTAGAGGACGCCGGAGGGATCCCTCTAAGTCTTTGGATTCTTACGAGACTTATGTCCAAGATGTCATGACTGCTACACATCCAGATACTAAGGAAAAACATTTGACTCGATCGGGTAGAGTTGACCACACTTCCGATCCCCATACTCCTCATGAGGAGTGGGGAGGTGATCCACCTGAGACTCAACCTGGTTCTATTTAGCCTAATCCACTTGAATGAGATCCATTCGATCCTTCGAATCTGGAAAATTATCTTTACGGAATGCCAACCTTACCCGAGGATGAAGAACAAGACGACACATTCATTCCTTCATTTCCATGCAGTTATAAACATAGGATGCCAGAGTTACATGATGAAACTGGCCCTACGATCAACCCGACAGCACTCTATTTTGGTATGCCTAGTCATAGTACCATCGAACCTTCCACTACGTTTGGTAGTCATGCTGGCACTAGTCATGGTATTGGCCATACTATACCCACTGGGGGCACTACCCGCGTTGGGGGCACTACGTTGTCCACTCACACACATAGTATGGGGACTGGTCAAGTTCCTCTTAACAATGCTAATATTGGAAGTAAACCACCTCCTAGGATTACCCAACCTAATAAGAACGTTGTTCGAAACGCGATTCGCCATCCATCTTCTAATACATGTGCCGCTACTCATCAACCCAGGACTACTTTTACGGATGTTAATTCTCCTCCTAACAATGGGGGTGGACACATACCGCATACTTTTGCGTCCACTGCCACCACTAGTAATGCTAATGTAGGGGGTGGGAATATCTCCTATCCACATGGACATCATGCCACCATCCCTGCTACTAGTCTCACCAATATTGGAGTTGGGAATACTTCTCATGCTTCTAGTCACCACGCGACTGCTCAAGCTAATCCTAATGTTGGGGGTGGGAACATACCATACCATTATGATCATTACAACACGATTCCCGCTATTAATATTACATACATGCCCCATACTCATGGTGGCAACCCTTACTACAACACAGTCGGTGTTGGCCACCAGTATAACCTACCACCCCAATATGGTGCCCAAAACACGCACATACCTGCTTACTCTCAAATGGGTCAAGCAGGAGGAGGTTATCAACCCTTTGGCCATGGGAAAGCTTATGGTCCATCAGGTCCTTATTATCAGCAATTTAATCCTCATGGTCAAGCTTTTGGTCCAACTTATAATATGGTTCCGTTTAACCAACCTTTTGTGGGGGCTTATAATCAAACTTTCCAGCCTCAGCTCCCGTTCCTTGCACACTTGAATCTTCCGGATCTTTTGAAGCTCACAAATGATCCGGTGTGTCAGGACCCTACTTAGCCCCCGGTCCCTACCAAGTTCCCTTCGGACATTCCTAAGTTTGAGGGGAAAGGTGGTGAGGACCCGGGAGATCATGTCACGACGTTTCACCTTTGGTGCTCCTCCAACTCTTTGAATCACAATTCCATTAGATTACGACTATTTCAATGCACCCTCACGGGGGCAGCCGCGAAGTGGTATGTGGAGTTGCCTTGAAACACCTATAAGGGTTTTAATGAGATCGGTTTGGTTTTCTTAGACCATTTCCAGTTACCGGTTCGTTATGATACTAGTACTGAGTTGTTATCCACCTTCCGTCAAAATAAGGCCACACATATTTTTGACCATGTTCAAGAGTGGCATCGATGGAAGAGGTTAGTGAAAGCCAGCATTCCTCCAGATTTCCTGTTGGAATGGTTCCTCAAGTCTCTACTCCCATACATTGCTAAGTATTTTTCGATGTCCGACATTGTGACTGAGGAACAAGCTATCTTGAAAGTCCAGCAGTTAGACTTATTATACTCTCAGTCTGGCATTTTGTATGATGTCATCCCTGACGCACCGCATACACATCATGAGCCCACGTCAGTTCCTGGACCGCATGCCGATGGTATCGTTGGATCTGCAAGCACTCGCCCCGTAGATTTGGTAGCTAATCAAATGCAGAATTTGTCGCTAAACCAGTCTACCCCCGGACAAGTTCACACCTTGTCCACTTCCATCCCATCGTTCGATGTACACAGTGTGCAAACGATGCACCAATCAGGTAACCAGCAACCTGGTGGTAAGAAAAAGGGGAGAAATAATCGTAAGGGTGGAAATAATGGGAATAACAATAGCAATCACAATACCCCCCATAAGGATAATGCCAACCCTCCTCGAGAAGGTGGAAATGCTGGTGAGGATCGTAAACCTAGGTGTAAAGTGAAGTTTCCTTGCAAGCTCTATGGGGAAGACCATCTTACTCACTTATGTCCTCGTATTGAAGAAGCATCGAAGCACTTGGCACAGAGCCCAACTGTGTTGAAGGATCCCCTAGCTCATCACCAAGACATGGTTTCGCATACTCCCACCACCAGTTATGGACCTACTAAGACGGAAAAGTCTTCTTCCAATACTAGTGGTTATGGATGTGTGAACATGGTTCAGTCAGAGGTTAGTGTTGCCACTCGTCAGCATGATTATGATGCACCACAACCAAATTTGGGGAGTGAGCCTCCCCCTCATCCTGATAATTCCTTGCATATCGAGAAGCCCTCTATTATGCCGCAGATACCGAAAGGTGTTCTTAAGCGCTCTACGCATAGTCCTAATGCTCGATTCGCCCACAACTACTCCATCGTAGAAGATTTGGGACAAACTCCGTGTGCCATGTCAGCTCTTGAAGTTTTGCAAGCCTGTCCTTCTCAGAAGCATGCTCTTTTGAGTGCGTTAGGAGTTCAGGATGGGGGAAGTCACACTGTTATCAAGTTTGATACTACTGATGTTCAACCTCGCTTACCCTACCACGTGGATTTTCAAATCCAGGTGGTCTACCTTCAGAGTTTTTTCAAACATACTATGGTTGACGAAGGTGCTTCTGTGTCAGTAATGTCGTTAGCTTGTTGGAAATCTCTTGGCTCTCCTCCCCTACTCGCGTCTAGAACCACGCTCACTGCATTCGACGGTCGTTCATTTAAGCTGCATGGAATTATACCTTTCCTTGTTGTCTCCTTGGGAAGTAAGTCTGTGCCTATTGAAGTCGAGGTGGTTGATGCGCCCATCGACTACAACCTTTTACTGGGTCGGAACTGGATGTATGCCATGAAAGCTGTTGCGTCCACTGTATTTAGAGTTATCTGCTTTCCTCACGAAGGCAAGATCGTGACCATCGATCAACTAGATTACGTTAACTCCTCTTCCACAGCATCCACGGGATCCATAGTCCCGCAGGTTACTCATTCTCAGCCGGCAACTAGGAACATGGGTGTTGGCATGTGCCCTTCATTGATCGGAACTTATGATTTTGCTGCACCTGTGAATTTTATTGTAACCATTACCGACGATGCGTCTCCTCCTTCGCGTAATATGTCATTCCGGACTTCTTATTTTGATGATCCATGGACTTTACCGTCCATGAGTTCCACGTATGGAAACATTTCACATGTCGAGATGTCTATGCCACTGTCTATATCTAAGCTTGCTTACCAGCATATTCAACAAGCCACTGCAGAACCAGATCTCTCTTCTTCCCAGACAGTCGAAGAAGATCCCGTTACGCTGCCAGTTTGGGCAACCAACTCGTCTTGTTCCCATGATTGCCTCGATGATACTTTACCTTTCGATGAAGCTAGGCCATGTGTGGTAGTGAGAGACCTTGGGAAGATATGCACCATCGCTCTTATTTCCTTCCCAAACTTGAGCTCGCCGAACAAGAAGAGTTTAGGATGACTCTAGCAAAGATGGTTGGTCACCCTGTGGCTCCTTTAGAGTCACATGATGTTTTCACGGAAGGAAATATGGCTAACATTTCCCCAACTATGTCGATTAATATCTCTCGTACTCCCACAATAGTTGAGAATGTTTACATCGGTGACGATTGCACTCTTGAGGAGATTTCTATTTAACACTGAATTGTTTACAGAAATCCGGGAAGCTTTCGCCTGGTCATATGAGGAGATGCCAAGAATAGACCCCCGCATTGTTGAACATGATATTAGAACGTATCCCAACGCTAAACCGGTTCGACAACGCTTACTTGCTATGAACCCTAGAAAGGCATCCGCTATCAAGGCAGAGGTGGAGAAACTACTCAAAGCTGGTTTCATCTACCTCATTCCCCTTACCGAATGGGTGTCAAACCCCGTTCCTGTGGATAAGAAGCAGGGAACGATCCGTGTATGCACTGATTTTAGAGATTTGAACTGTGCATGTCCGAAAGACAACTTGGATGCTTGCGCTAGGAGTGAGATTTTTTCCTTCATGGACGGATTTTCTGGCTATAACCAGATTCAAATCAAACCCGAAGATCAACACAAGACAACTTTTATTTTTCCTTGGGGAACATTTGCATATCGGAAAATGCCCTTCGGCCTTAAAAACATTGTAGCTATGTTTCAGTGTGCCATGACCTATGCCTTTCATGATCTTAAAAAGATTATGGAGGTTTTCTTGGATGATCTTGCCGGCCATTCTCACAAGAGAGTGGACCACCCCAAGCACCTCTGCATGATTCTCGAACGATGTATACGATACAAGATTCGATTGAATCCTAACAAATGCATCTTTGCTGTCAGGATCGGTCACCTTCTGGGCTTCATAGTTTCAAAAGAGGGTATTAGAGTCGATCCTCTAAAAGTTGAGGCAATACTTCAGTTGCCTCCTCCACGTAATTTTTACAACTTCAGAGCCTCCAAGGGAGAGCCACTTTTCTAAGCCATTTCGGAGTCAATTATGCTAATCTTACCAAAGGTTTCGTGCACTTATTGAAGAAGGGCACACCTTTTATCTGGGATGAGCGATCCCAGCAGTCTTTCGACGCCCTTAAGAAAGCTTTGGTATCGGCCCCTATGCTTAGTCCACCAGAATTTGCACGAGATTTTATCCTTTATGTGGCCGCATCTCAAGAGACGATTGGCATGGTCTTGGTTCAGGTGGATGATGCACTTGTCGAGCATGTCATCTATTACCTTAGTCGAAATCTAGTAGACGTTCAGCTAAGATACACTCACGTGGAAAAGCTAGTGCTTGCGACTATTCATTCAGTCCAACGATTACAACATTACATTTTGCTTAGGACCACCATAGTTGTCATGCATATCAATCCGTTTCAGTTCGTGCTATCACGACGCCTTATCGGGGGGAAGTACAATAAATGGATTGTTATCCTTCAGGAATTTGATCTCGATTTTGCTTCGATAAAGTCGGTGAAATCATTGGTATTTGCTGAACTTATGTCAAACCTTCTGAGACTTGATGAGGATGTCATTCATGAATATTCCTTTGTGGATGAGCACTTATTTCTTATCTCATCAGAGGACCCTTGGTATGGGGATGTCATTGTATATCTCCAAAATTTGAAGTTTCCTCCGCACTATTCACGAGATGAACGACGGCGTGTAAAACATCACGCTAAAGATTATACTATCGTCGGTGACACTTTGTATCTCCGAGGAAAGGATTCTATCCTCCGTCGTTGCTTAACTCACGAAGAAGCGGAGCGGGTGCTTAATGGTTGCCATGCTGGGGCGTGTGGCGGTCACTTATCCGGGCTTGCTACAGCCCAACGTATTATGCAAGCTAGTTATTTCTATCCTTCCATCTTTAAGGATTGTGTTAATGCTGTGAAGAGATGTCACCCTTGCCAGGTGTTTTCTCGGAACATACACTCGCATCCAGCGCCCCTTCATCCGGTCGTCACCATCAGTCCCTTCACCAAGTGGGGGGTGGATTTCATGGATTGCAAACCAGCTTTGGCTGGGGGGCATCACCATATCATAATGGCCATGGACTATTTTTCCAAATGGGATGAGGCCATGCCTACCGTTAAAGTCGATGGTGCTACAGTATCCCACTTCGTATTCAATCAAATTATAACTCGGTTCGGTATTCCGAAAGAGATTGTCATTGACCATGGCAGTCACTTTCAAAACAAGATGATGGAGGATTTGTCTCTCAAGCTTGGGTTTCATCAAGAACACTCATATTCTTATTATCCCCAAGCGAATGGTCAAGTAGAAGCAGTCAATAAGTCTTTGAACAAAACAAGATCAATTGGCAAATCATGTTATATCTTGCTTTGTGGGCATATCAAACCGCAGTCAAGACTGCCATCGGGTTCTCACCGTTTCAGCTAGTTCACAGTGTGGAGTCACTTTTACCGATTGAATGCGATATCCCTTCACTTAAACTAGCCATAGAGTTCCTCCCTAATACGACGGGTCTTGAGCAACATTTAATCCACCTTGAGCAACTTGACGACAAGCATCGAGATGCCGCTGTGGCCATAGATGCCAACAAACGTCGTGTTAAGTAAGGTTCAATATGATAGGTCTGTCTGTCCTCGGCAGTATGCTGAAGGTGACTTGGTCCTCTTATATGACCAAGCTAAAGAACCCTTGGGGGCAGGCAAGTTCAACCCCATGTGGCACGGTCCTTACATCGTGAAGCGTGTCCAGAAAAAAAGAGCCTATGAATTAGAAGACTATGAGGGGACTGCCTTGAAGGAGCCTAGAAATGGGCTCTACCTCAAGCGGTATTACGCTTGAACCTATGGTTCAGGATGATACTTTTGTATACTATTGTATAGTTGCTTTTGTACATAGTTTAGATTTCTATTGGTTTTCGGGTATGCTGATTAGCTTCCGTTTGATTAACATATGTCAGCAGAGTTTTCGACGTTCTTAGGATTCGCAGATGGTGCTAGCCATCATATGCAGCAGCTTACTTCTGCTGCCTGGGTTATTTTCTCACATGACCACCTAGTTGTGTCCTCAGGAGGTGCTTGTCTTGATCCTACATCTAACAATGTGGCTGAGTATAGTGCCGTCATTGAGCTACTTCGGGATGCCATTTCTCAAGGCATCCAGTCTTTAGAAGTCCTCCTGGATTCACAGCTAGTTGTGTCTCAATTGAATGGGCAGTACCGTGTGCAAGATCCTACGCTATTACAGAAATTCCTAAGGGTAAGACTCTTGGAACGATATTTTGTTTCAATTACATACATACATGTTCCGAGAATTATTAATTATATATCTGATGCATACGCTAACTATGTATTAGATTGGCATTTGTCACATTCATCATGAAGCACATAAATACAAAGACATTCATACATTTGTACATACACACGTATAGTAGAACCGAGAACCAAAGTTTTATATATATATAAATATGTCCAAAAATTGTAGTGTCATACAAAACTGGATCCCGTAGCCCTCAAAAATATACATATCGATACAAAAAATGAGATCCTGGGATATGTATTCCCTCCGAGGAGGCCTAGCTGCCACCTTGATGGGATGTGTCTCGTAGAAATATTGTATTGCATTGGCTACACGCTGCAGTAGCCGCACCCACTCACCAGGAACAGCCACTACTTGGCGCTGCATGGCCTCAGGTAGTCGGGCCACCTCTATCTGTGGTACCCAGGCAACCATCCACGATATGTTGCGCCATAATATCTGTAGAGTGTGCCCTGCTGCAGCATCTCCTTCCTCATCACCTCTACCCCGACGACCATGTCTCGGGAAGCCATTAGGGCTCATTGGGCCTTTGTCTGTGAGCAAACAGTCAACCATTAGCACATGATACTACCACCAAAAAGATTTTTGCATTTACATCTATAATAAAAAATCCATAAAAATTTAATACACAAAAACCAAAGAGTACTCACCAATGTCTCTGAATGCTGCACCTGGTGGGAGCGGCATGTCCCGATCCTGTCTGAAGTCTATCCCTGCATAGGGATAGTCCTCTATAGTGATCACCTGCCAGTTCCACCAGCGGAAGAACTCCTCAGTATATGGTGACGCCAAACGGCCACCACCCTGTCGTGTCAAGATCTCAGCCCACCGGGTTAGGGCTGGATCGCGGAGGCTATGAGGTGGGACATCCACCCTCGAGCTGAGCCCCGGAACCCTCTCAAAGAAGAAGCTGCATAGGATACTACCATACCCAAATTTTTTGGCCTTCCCCTCTTTGCATTCTGTCAATTGTGTCTTCATAGACACCAGCAATGTAGTACACCAGTCGAATACCATAGGTTGCATGCATTGTGATGCATAGAACATCACCGGCCTGGATTCCTGGTGCAGAGCTTTGGATCCAGTGATCCGCACCAAGGTAGCCACAATGATCTTTGTGCTCAGATCTACTATGGAATTGACAGGCACTTGAATTCCCACCACTCGTGTGTTTGCGGGACAATAACACACTATGTAGTCCTAAACAGTGATCCCACCACCCACGGTCCGAGACCAAATACTAGCCACCTCACCTCTACAGGACAAACCGGTAATGAAATAGATATCTTCCACTTCCAGTGTGAGGGTTTTCCAGTTGAGGATGAAGTTCTGTGCGTCCACATCCCAGTAGTCTATCAGGTGATGGAGTAATAGGTTTTGGGCCCTTAAACCCCCTATACTCCAGAACTTGAACAACCCACATGCTTGCAATGCCTGTTGTGCTTGCACATCATTGCGCACGACCTCATCAACTTGGTCATGCTCTCTCTCCCTCCACTATAGAACCATCCTGGATAGAGAAACCATCAAGTTTTGGTCATTTTCTTGTGTAAAAATTTCTTCATGGTCGTACCCACAGGCTAATTTGTATACAGGTGCAAGTACCCGCGGCCAATCTATTTTTTGACTGCGCGTTTGGTGCCCTACCCGTGACTCTCATAGTTATAGCCCGTGGGTAGCGCCGAAGCCATCTAGGGCTTGGCCAAACTAAAAAAACCCATCGCTGAAAACTATAATGAAAGCATTAAATTGAAAGGTATGGAAGTGACTACCAACCTGTTCCGAACGGTTCGATGAATGGTCGCTCCTAGCTCCCAGAATCGGCAACTGAACTTTCAGGTGAAAACTAACCAAAAATTCCAAATGTGGTGAATAGTAAAAATGAATTGTAAATTGTAATTTTTTATTACTATTTATAATTTTCAGGACCCACTTGTCTATAGTTTTTGCTATTTTGTGCCGTTATGGACTAATATAATGTCTCAGAGTAGTATTTTTTCATCAGATTTCTTTGGAGAGAGTCGTTCTGGACCTTTTCACACCTACGGCAGGTACGTTTCACACCTGGCATATAGGTTAGATGCCATTTCCATGTGCATTCTACATTTGACCTATTGACCATTTTCATAAACCCTAGGTGCGACCCCGCTTCGTAACTGACATGAAACCTTCACACTGCTATAGAAGTGTCGTTATGCGGCAGTAGGGATTTTCCGAACATGGGTACCCTAGTTAGAACCCTTTTGTGCATTCTGGTGCCCATGCCGTTGTTTGTCCTTAGGTTTGGGAGTCCTTCGTAGTTACGCCATGACATTGCGATAAAGACTCATACTCTACTTTGTCTTATATTGGACATCTCCCTTAAGGACTCCCCTCAGTTATATCATGTTGTGATTGCATTGCATCATCCTGCTTGCCGCTTGAGCCTTGTGTCAGCTCCCGCTTACTCAATTGTTAGCCTGGTGCCTGAGCACTTTTCCCTGTCGAGCCCTACAGAGCTTATATATTTTCCCTTCACAATTTGATCACCTTTTGACCCTGAGGGAACATACCCTCGAGTGTCCACATCCTGCATGCACTTCCTTGCATTGATCATAGGTATTTTCCACTGCTTGGAACTAGTCTGCTCGCTATTTGACACTCGTTCCCTCACTTGTTGTACTATAAGCAATTTTATTCTTTTTCAAGCTTTTCCAAAATATTAAAAAGACCAAAAAAATCAAATATTCCAAAAAGTAGGACGAGATTATGGTTACTACTTCTTGTTGGCAGCTGTTGTGTCACCTTTGAATAGAGCATTCATTCCACTCCATCCATTATGAGTCAGGACTATAGTTGGACCTTAGGAGCTGTACTGGTTTCTCAGTTTTCTCCACCGATTGGTTAAGCTTCCATTCATTATGGATCCCTTTGTAATGCCTCCTGCATTGCATAGTTTATGTCAAATCTATGTTGCATGAGTCTATCCATCTGCTCATGCTCTTGTTCAATGGAAGTCTGAACCAGTGTCGGCCACTCCTCAGATCTCTTGACTATTGCATGTCGGCCATCCTTATTGAGTCAGTCCATGTTACCTGAGCTCTTCCAAATCTTTCAGCATAGCTAGTACCTCGTGCTGGTTGATGGGGGATGCCTTAATTCCCTCCTTCCAGCGAGTCTCATTCTGATGACTTAAACCCATTTATTCCAGGACTTGAGGCTTAGATTTCGGTTGAGTACCTTGAGGCTTGCAGTCATTAGTGGCAGGTTCTCTCACCATCGATAGTTTTGGGAATACATCAATGTCCCCTGATCGATGGATTCATCCTAGTGTTCGACTTCAACTCATTTATTCACACTCCGATGATTGTACTCTGTGCCTTGATACCCATTTTCATTATTGGTGGGTTATCTCGCGTCTGTTAACGGTATACATCATTGACCGGTAATCAGACGATGTCACATCAGGTTCAACCCCAAATCCTTTTATTCACTTGATGGGACTTGCACCGTTGAAGACTTGTGTAGAAGACCCCAGGCGATAGTGGCATTTAGTATACTACTTATGACTTTGACTTTACATCTGAGATATCACCTCTCAAATATCAGTAGTTTGTACCTCCAGTTTGCACCAGTTGTTTCCTTGTCAGGAGGAGACCATATCTTACTGTAGAGGGATCATGGCTATGATCACTTATGACATGTATTCATTATGTACTGCCTATTCATGGCCATTGTATCATATTGTTGTACTACCGACATGTATTCAGGGATACTATTGTATTATGACAAGTGAGCTGCTCTTTCCACTTGTGTCTCCATCACTCCACTTCTGATTTTTATAATGTATTTCGGCCATCATAGCATCAGTCTCTGACCTCACACATTAGGGGGCATCTATTACACCGTAATCTTCCACCCTGTGAGCATCAGCATTCTTTGGCCTGTAGGATCCATTTTACTGACTCAGATCCACTTATATCCTTCAGAGATACTATGTTGCCCTATTTTTATTCCTACCCGCATGTTGCATCACTATAACATGCGTACCCGCGAGTTGCATCACTATAGCCCGCGAGTATCAAGTAAAATGGTAAAACTCACTAGTTTATTACTTTTTACTCCCAAAAAGCAGTCATTGGGTGACCTTTGGCTCTCCATTTGCCCAAGTAACGTCTCGATGTGTCCTTTCACCTACCTTTGAGAGGACTATATATTGAGCACATATGGCTTATGGACGGGAGTAGAAAGAAGAGCAAGAGAACTCTAGTGGATTTTTGCCCTATATTGAGTCTACAATCATTGATCCTTGTAGTTGTGAACCCTTTATGTTCACCTTCCAAACTCCTATCTAGTTTGAGTTTTCCATTCATGGAGGGTTGAAGTGGTGGAGGAACAAGTGGATTGATCCAGATCTTGGTTCAGATTGGTTGCCGGCAAGAGGTCGTATTACTTTGTACTTCTTCTTGTTTATTAATAGAAATACTCATATTCTCGTCCATTAATGTTGTAAATGTCGTTTATCTTACATTGGGTTGCATTTACTTGTTATATCATGGGCCAGTTCTATTGATGATGTTAATGTCGTTTATATATTATATGTACTTGTTGTATATTGGCTGTCAAGACTAATTTGTAGATTCAAGTGCATGGATTGAAAAGCTCCAACGGGGATCTACATCAAACGTTTGGATTGAGGTTGGTTATATTCTTCCTTATCTTAGCATTGTCATTTATATATCATAGTTCTGAGAATTGAGTTGATTTATGGTAGTCATTTATCTGTTGTGGTACACCCCAAGCCATAGTGAGTTTTCTCCAAAATAGCAGGTGAAATGGCTAATCGTAGCTCCCATAATCGATAAGTGAAGATCTAGCAACAAATGGCACTATTCCTCCCAAATTTGGCAAATAGAACAATGGTGACTATATTTGGTTTTTATTTCTATTTATAAAACAAATGGAATATTCTTTTTTCAAATATTTGATGTCGTTATGCCATTTGCTATAGTTTGGATTAGTTTTATTGTATTAGAATGTTCGGTTGACTATTTGACCTAGTTTCTGAGTGTGCAAGGGTTATGAAGTGCCTTTCTACACCATTTTCACATTGCAACGATCATCTCAGGTATGAAAACCCCTTGCGAGTTTTTGTTGTTTACCCATTTTTTCATAGATTACAATTAATGAGTTTACTATTTGTTCTTTCTCGCGCTCTTGAAACCATGAGAATACGTTACCGAGTTACGATTTATCACTTTTCTGGGCTCTTTTCAGGCTCTCAAAAATACGAAAAGATTGCCAAGCGAACTTGTCATGTTTACGCTTGTAAAATAATTTGAATGGTCGTCTTCCTGGTGATAGTTTACCCCTTTTTCGGACCAGGGGGCACTAGTTACAAAAAAGGTATACTCCAGCCAATCATGACTGGAAGAGTCCTCTCCCGCGTTGTTTTACCCTTTTTCGGACGATGAGGCTAACTTTACGAAAAAGGATCATTGGAGTCTTCTTTAGTTCTTTTCAGACTCTCTAAACATGAAATGACGACCGAGTTTACCTTCTATGGACTCATTAAACTCTTACATTGAAGGGCCTGCCATGGGATGAACCCCTCCTATCCCAGGTTCGAAAAATATTTGGGATTGGACTCATTTATGAGATGAGCTATACCAAGCATCTGGTTACCCTCATCAAGCTCGTAAAAAACACATGAGGCACTCATCGTCCATGATGGGGAAAAATGAAACCTTTTGTGTTACACACCTTTGTTAATGGCAGTACATAGTCATTCTTGGACATGGCACTCATTTGCATTTGCATATAGTACTTGGACCATCTGTTTGTCCTCAGTCTCGTTTACCTTCTAAGTCTTGTTACTCCTTTGAGTCATTCAAAGAAATTTTCCATCATCAGTTGCATTAGGGTTTAGCGTCGCACTCATCATGTCAATACTGCCAAGTCATGCCATGCCCATGTTCAAGAACATCTTCACTATTTTGCGGTCAGTACACCTTCAATCATGTCGGTCTACTCTGAGTCAGTCTCACATGTTACTGTACCATTTGATCCACTCTATGCATATTTTGTCATGTTTCGTGTCGATGATGGGGGATTCATCATGGCCCTCCTTCGACGGATTCATCTTTGTCGACTTCAACACATCATCCAAAGACATAATCTAGAAACCAACCAAGTACCTTGGCTTTGCATGCCTCAATGGCAGGATACCTCGCTTTCAACATGAGTTCACATCATTGACTCTTGATTGAAAGATTTCATCTTGCGTTCCACTTCAACTCATTTATTCGCACTTGGTGATATTTACTGTGATACCTTGGGAATCATTGACATTAATGGTGATCTCCCTCGCGCTTGTTAACGGTTTCCATCAATGACCGGTAATCAAGTGGTTTCTACCATGTTCGACGTCAAGACATTTGTAATCACATGGATAGATTCGTATCATTGCGGGTTCATCTTGAAGACCCTAGGGAGTCATGTTTTACCCAGGTTGCGATGGAGTTTGTATTGAGTCATATTACATGGATCCACATTTGTATTGGTTGTGGTTGTGTTATCATCTCATCATGGATCTACGCTTGTGTCTAGTAGCCATGATCGTGTTTAGTCAGTCATTACTACCATGGATCTGCATTGTATTGGTTGGAATCCATGTTGTACATCATATGAAATTGTCAATTCAGAGTCAGTTGTACTACAGCAACGTCCTTTGTCCAACAAGTCCATTTCCATCCCTTCTGTCAAAGCATTTCACCTGTCCAATATTTCAACAGCTTCATGCTTTGGGGGGCATTATGTTACACCTAAAATCTACACATCATGAGATTCAATGTATACACCCCTGAAGACATATTGACTGATTAATTGACCTGGAAGGATTTGTACCCAGTTATACTAGGTTTTGAGAGGTCGTCGCAGGTTGCTCTTCTACAACATGCGACGTCGCACCTTGCTCCATTACAGGGTGCGACAAAGTCAATTAGAAGGTAAAAATAGCTTCTTCGAGTTCCTTCTCGAAGCTTGCTGACTTGGGACCTCATCCCTGAACTCATGGGGGAGCTGGCATTTGGTTCCTAACCTATTGGGAGGACCCCCTATCTCTCTCCTACCATATCTCAACCTATCATATCCATACCCTATCCACTTAGTCTTATTTAAGTGAAGCTTTACCCCTCTCCAAAGGGAGGAAGTCTATGGTGTCTACATGCTGGTGAAATAACTCTTGAGAAATCCCTATTCATCCTTGAGAGACTCAAGCTTCCTTGGGAGGAAATGGCAAATGGCTTGGACAGAGAAGGGCTGTAGCGTTAAGTCTTGGTTGTAGTTCTATGTCTCTACCATGTATTTCCTTATTTACAGTAATACAAATGCTTTCCACCAATATTTTTCATGTGTGCGATGATATTGAGTAGTTTACCTGCTTAACTGTTTACTTAGATCTCTTATTGTACAGATGCTCTTTACTCGCTTGTGTTTGTTCTTGTGTCTTGACAGGTCTTGCAGCTGAGATCTGACGACCACGAGGTGTGGAGCATAATTCAGGAGAAAGGACTGTGAAGTAAAAGGTAAGACATCTAACACTTGATCCTTAAGTAGATCTAGGAAATCCATTTGTAGTCTGTTCTATTTGTTCTAGACTCACATTGAGCTAGGGAGATTTGGCTCGCGTCCGCTCGAGTGGATTGTCCGATAACAATGTGAAAGTTTAACGAGTCCATATAAGGTAAAACCGGTCGTCATTTCATGTTTTAAAGAGTCTGAAAAGAGATAAAGAAGACTCCAACATTCCTTTTTCGTAAAGTTAGCCTCGTCGACCGAAAAAAGGGTAAAATAACATGGGAGAGGACTCTTCCAGTCATGATTGGCTGGAGTATACCTTTTTCGTAACTAGTGCCCCCTGGTTCGAAAAAGGGGTAAACTATCACCAGGAAGATGGCCGTTCAAATTCTTTTACAAGCGTGAACGCGACAAGTTCGCTTGGCAATCTTTTTGTATTTTGAGAACCTGAAAAGAGCTTAAAGATGGACTCTGGGGGGGTTCCTTTTCTGTAGGAGTTTAACGAGCCTGGAAAAGTGATAAATCGTAACTCGATAACGTATTCTCATAGTTTCAAGAGCACGAGAAAGAACAAATAGTAAGCTCATAATCATTAAATAATCAAAATCTAATGAAATGAAAAAGATAAACGACAAAATACACAAGGGGTGTTCATACCTGAGATGACCATTCCAATACAAAAATGGCATAGAAAGGCACTTCACAACTCCTGCACACTCAGAAACTAGGTCAAATAGTCAACCAAACGTTCAAATATAACAAAACTGATCCAAACTATAGCAAATGGCATAATGGCATCAAATATTTGAAAAAGGAATATTCCATTTTGTTTATAAATAGAAAAACCAAATATAGTCACCATTGTTCTATTTGCCAAATATGGGAGGAGTAGTGCCATTTGGAGCCAAATCTTCACTCGTCGATTCCGAGAGCTACGAGCAACCATTTCACTTGCCGTCAAGAGCAAGTAACCCTAAACTTCATCCAGTAAGATTGTAGTGGTTTACATTTTTGAATTTCAGTCATTTTTTTGGGTTTTAGCTTGATTTGGGAAGGGTCGTTGCGCCCTCGGCTCGTCGCAGTTGGCCCTTTTGATAACTGCGATGAGACTGAGTCGTCACTAGGGTCTCACAAGTGGACTGCAATGACATCGCTCTGTTTGTAAAAATGGGGTGCGATGACGGCAACGTCCATTCCCAAACTCAAGCCAAGCTCAAAAGAAAGACTGCTAGTGGTTGAAGCAAGTTCTAACATTGTTCAAACTCTCCTATTGGCAGGTTCCAAGCATCCAAAATGGTTCTGGAATGGCGAGAACGGGAACATGAGTTGGATGATGAAAAAGATACAAATGATCCACTATGTGTGGAAGCATTGAGGAACTATGGGCTCCTCAAGTTCTTCCGCATCCAGGGGATGAGATCCCAAATCCCACTATTAACTCATATGCTCCGATGCTGGGATGTAGCACGGTAGTAATTCATGATCAGTGAGCACGAGCTTACCATAGATGTCGAGGACATCTACTTTCTGACCGGATTGTCTCGAAGAGGGGACAATGTGCTACTTACTGGATCACGTGGGAGTGATCGGACCGTGGATGATATGATCCAACAGCATTGTGTTCCCAACACCCGTTCATCTAGTGGGAAGATTCCCATTAAAGATGTATGGGAACGTTCATTACGTGCCATACTATTCACCATTACAAGGATGGCAGGGAGCCAAGCTCCTCACTTAGCCACCAGGGCACAGATGCTTTATGCAGAGAACTGTATGTCTCCAAAGATCTTCAACTGGTGCGAGGGAGTTCTCGCAAACATGCGAGCTCAGCTGACAAAGTGTTGACAGGGAGAGCTCAAACATTTTGGCTATGGATCTATAGTGATCTCGTTCTTAGTGGAACGGGTTCCCCTTTTGCATCCTTAGGTACCACTGGAGGATAGGGATCCTAGAGATCCTCACATGGCTAGGTGGACCGATGTGATGGCCCAACATGGTGGGGGCCCCATTATTGGATACCCTCCTGAGTTCTTCACTTGGCTGGAGGGCCAGTTACTGATGGTGGAGGATTTCCCATACAGTGGCACGGACTTTAGAGATGACCCGGACTTACCGCTGCCAGAGGGAGCAGCACAGGGAGACCTTGGTAAGAACAAATGACCCTTGTACTTTTTAAGTTTTGTGCATTTATAATTTTTTTTTTTTGATATAGTGCTGACAGATGAACAACATGTGTGTGCAGATGTGGGACCTATACGACCTGTGGGGACCTCTCTTCTTGCTAGGAGAGAGAGAGGAGAGGGAGCAGTTGTGGGTCCGGCTGTGCACACTACCATCACGGAGATGGATAGAGTCTATTCCAACCTGAGTGGGTTGACACTAGACATTCTTGATTTGTCGGTAGGTGAGGTGTCGCGGCCCATGCAGGTACACACGGTTGGAGCTACTGCGCACTACTTCACAGGGTTGTGAGAGCAGTTGACTGTTTCTAGACTCAGCAGGCTAGGGTCGCTAGACCTCTTAGGGTTGTACGAGCCAGGCGATAGGCCATATGTTGTTACTGTGTGTGTATTGAGAGCTTAGAGGCCTCAGATTTTGTACTACTGAAAGCTGCGAGGCTTCAGATTTTGTAGAGACTCACTGAAAGTTGTCGTGCTTCAGACTTTTGTATCAGCACTACCTTTTGAGATTATATATATATACAGACATTCTGTCGATTTATACATTATGTGTTTCAAAAATGATGAATGATGTGATCTTGTTTATATGCTTTTCTTTTATACAGTGCATGTTGTGAATGCTTTTACATATTATGAGTATTACGTGTGTGCGATGTACCAATCTAGGATGAAGTTGGCCATCGAGTCAACAACTCCATTTAACTCTCATGGAATGTGTAGGTATTGAATGGATTCAAATGACCTTTCCAGGAGACAAACTCGTCTAAAGAGACGGAGTAGGGTATGATCACGGATAGCATAGACCCGGTTAAGATGGGAAACCACTAATTGAGAATCCATGTGGATGACAATCTGGTTCATACCCAAGGAAATAGCATCGGTTAGGGTTCCAATTACCACCTGATACTCTGCAGCATTGTTGGTTGCAAATCCAAGGCAACTTCCTCCCAGGATGATGAGCTCACCTGTTGGGGAATATAGTACCCAAGCCGCCGAGGCAAGGTTACAGGTATGCCGGCTGGCATCGTCCACGAATCCATAGCATGTTTCCATCTGCACACGCAGACGGAACATGGTATAAGAAACAGAAACAAGATCTAAAGACACTCAAAAGACAAGTGCATCACACCACACAAAAACACACAAACATGCCATGTATAGTATATACAAGAAAGTCGATGCATGATAGGTTCATGCATAATACCTCTTCAGGTAAATCCCATTACGGGGTTCACCCAAAGATATTCCATCATAATCTTCAAGCTCGTAAGCTCCTTTTTCCAAAACACGTTTGGCAATGTAAGGTCCGTGCCACATGGACTCGACCTTTCCTGCGCCTAGTTTGTCATGTTTCTGGTCGTATGTGAGGACCAAGTCACCCTCGTTGAAGATACAAGGTTCAACTAACTTGTCGTATTGAGCTTTGATGCGTTTCTTGTGTGCTTCGTTAGCAAGAGCAGGATCTTGGCGAGACTCGTCAAGTTTTGCTCAGTACAGGAAACGTTCTTCCTCGGCAGTAGTGTTAGGAAGAAGTTCGACAGCGAGTCGTAGAGACAGAATTTCGCACTCTATAGGCAGGACAGCCTCCAATCCATACACCAATTGGAAAGGAGTGAAACTTGTGGTGGTTTTAACGGAATTTCTGTAGGCCCATAACGCTAAAAATACCATATTATGCCAGTTGGACTTATGCGTACCTACCATCCGTTGGAACATAGTTTTCAAGACCTTGTTAATGGCCTCGACCTATCCATTGGATTGCAGGTAGTAGGGTGTTGAGTTTTCATGGCGAAAACCCAATCTATTGCTTAGTTCATCAACCATGTGGTTCTGAAAGTGAGAACCATGATCGGTGACTATCGCCTGAGGAACTCCAAACCGCGTTATTACATGATTGAACATGAAGAGTGCATCGGTTTTGCCGTCGTTTTGGTATGTATGCATTGACTCGGCACACTTTGTGAAGTAATCCACAGCTACAATGATGTGACTATGCCCCCCAATCGAGGTAGGCTTACAATGCATAAAATCAATGCCCCATTTTGCGAAGGGGCCTACGGCAATAACTGGGTGTAATGGGGAAGGATGGGTGCGCTTCTTCGTATGGAAGTGTTGACATGGAGGACATTTTTTCATGGCCTCAATACAATCTTTGAAGATAGTAGGCCAATAATATCCTGTGCGCAAAATCTTCTCGGTTGTAGCCATCCCAGAGAGGTGACTGCCACATGCCCCAGCGTGGTAGTCATTTAGAAAGCGTTCAGCCTTATCGTGAGTTAGACAACATCGAAGAATTGAATCGATGCCACGGCGGTACAAAGTATCACTGATGATCAGATAATACTTTGCATGGTTACATATTCTACGACAATCGTCGCGAGACAGTTGAGGGTTGAAGCATTGGGTTTGGAGATATAACAAAATATATCCATACCACGGATCAGTCGTAGTGATGAGAAACAATGATTCATCCAAAAAAGAGTCATTGTGCTCGACTTCTACATCAAGACGGGGAAGGTCACAAATGAGCTCAAAAAACACGAAGGACTTTTTAGAATTGGCTTTCTCAAAAAGAAGGTCGAATTCTTGCAGTATCACAATCCAGCTTGAGTACTTGCCCCCAAGCACCCAACGTGTCAGTACTTGGTACATGGGGTTCGACTCTGCAATGATGGTGGTGGTGCGGAGCAAGATAT
This sequence comes from Larix kaempferi, assembly GCA_027924585.1. Taxonomy (NCBI): domain Eukaryota; kingdom Viridiplantae; phylum Streptophyta; class Pinopsida; order Pinales; family Pinaceae; genus Larix; species Larix kaempferi. The sequence goes on from BSBM01000887.1 coordinate 2,452,800, forward strand.
AGTGGTGGAACTTTTGGACAGCGATGACTACCGCAAGAGCAAGCTGCTCGACATGTGAATATCTAGTTTCAGCATCAATGAGACCCTTACTTGCATAGTATATTACATGTTCCTGGGCGTTTTGATCCTCCTGTACCAAAACCATGGCGATAGTGGTAGCAGAAGCAGCGAGATATAAGATGTAATCTCGGAAATAATTTGGCGGTTGGATTACGAGGGCATGCGTGATGGCATGTTTGATGTTGTCGAAGGATTTTTGAGCTTTATCATCCCAAATGAACGGGACGTCCTTCTTAAGCAATTTCATATACTCCTTAGTCTTCTCCGCGAAGTTACAAACAAAACGCCTCAAATAAGTCGCCTTCCCTTGGAGACTTTGACGTTCCGTCACATCAGTTGGAGGTGGTAGGTTGACAATAGCTTCCACCTTTAAGGGATCGATGCAGATCCCATCCTTCGAGACAATGAACCCTAAGAGACGTCCAGACTCAACGCAAAAGATACACTTATGAGGATTCAGACGGATATTGTACTGTCTGCATCTGAGGAAAATGGCCGTCAGATGATCCATGTGGAACTCACGCTGCTTTGAATGAGCAGGGAGATCGTCTAGGTAAGGTTCCACAAAGTCCTTAATGTCATGGAAGGCAAACGACATGGCCCGCTGGAATGTGGCGCCAACGTTTTTAAGGCCAAACGGGAGTTTGCGGTATGCAAACGGGAGTTTGCGGTATGCAAACGTCCCCCAAGGATAGATGAAAGATGTATTATGTTGGTCGGCTGGGTTGATCTCAATCTGGTTGTAACCAAAAAAGCCATCCATGAATGAAAAGATGACGCTTTCAGTACAATTGTCGATAATCTGGTCAATGAACGGGGTCAGGTAGTTGTCCTTTGGACAAGCCTTGTTAAGGTCCCGATAATTGACACAAACGCGAATGGTAGCCTGCTTTTTGTTCATAGGGATGACATTTGAGACCCAATCTGTCAACGGGACAGGATAGATGAAGCCAACCTTTAAGAGATTTTCAATCTCTGCCTTGATCATTGCAGTATTTCGGGGGTGTACCGATCGCAAATTTTGATGTACAAGTTTGATGTCGGGATAGGTTTTTATTTCATGAGAAACAATCGCGGGGTCTATCCCAGGCATCTCCTCATAGGACCAAGCAAATACATCTCGAAATCACTTGAATAAGGCCGTACCAATAGCTATTTCTTCAGGGGAACACTTATGGCCTATGCGAATGTGTTCCACTATACCAGGTTTTACCGAAATGTCTACCGGAGTGGTAGGATCAATGTTGGCCAAGTTTCCCTCAGTGTCCGAAAGACATGTGAGTATGGGGGAATGAGGGAATGGGTAGATATCCGGTGTAAAGATGGTGCTAATGTTGTCCTCTATGTACTCCAAAGGAGGAAGAAAAGACAACCTATGGTGGAGGTCATCCCACAGACCATTATCAACATTCATAACTTCCATGATGGACTCGTCTAAATGAAAAGTCCGAAGTAAGAGATCAAGTAGAGATGATGTCTGTCGTAGAGAACAGGATGGGGAGGCCATAGTTAAGTGGTCCTCCAGTGTTGATTGGATAGCCTCGTAAATGCGTTCAGCAGGTGAAAGAGGCATTGCGTTTCCAATCAGGTGTGTCGTGGCTTCGTCTGGTACAAGCCAAGTATCAGTGGAGTAAGATGAAATCTCTGTGGAGATCATGTTTACCGAGGAAACATGATTAGGGGGGTCTAAAGTTGGAAAAATTCCCATGAGAGATGAATCTTTCAACAGGCCAACCCCTATACTCTCATACTATTTTGACGTCTGTCCAATGGAAGGAACATGGTCACCAAGATGAGTAGTAGTGTCTGGTGTGCAAAAATCTAATTGATCAATAGTAACAATTCATCCTTGGTGGGGGAATTGTACTACGCGGAAGACTGAAGAGGCTACCGCCTGCATGGCGTAAAACCAATTGCGACCAAGCAAGAGATTATAATCTATCGGGGCCGAGACCACTTCCACATTAATGGTTACGGTCTTTCCTCCCAACTCAACTGCGAGAGCTTGTAGGAGCCCATGAGGTTGAAAGCCACGCCCGTCGAATTCTTTCAACGTGGTAGGAGAATGATTCAATTTGGGAGAGCCAATGGCTCTCCAACAAGCGATCGACATGAAAGAAGTAGAGGCGCTTTCATCTAAAAGGGTACAATGGACAATTTTCCCAGCAATGTTTGTAGCTACTTGGAATGCGAGATGATGGGAAAGCCTCGGCTTGAAGTATTCAAGTTGGAACATGATGGTATTCGAAGAATCAGAGTCAGCTGCACCAATTGCTACAAGGAGATTTTTGCATTGATTAGGACAATTCTGTAAAACTTCCAGTGTGGACATGACGCAAGGAGCTTGTGCCAAGTCCTCAACGATATTGTAATTATGTGCTACTTGAGCATTAGGATTGAAAACAGTTTTTCGAATTGTTCTCTTGGGTGGTTGCAATATCAATTCTAAGGATGGCTTCTCAATGGTGAGAGAAGCTGATGGTGCAGTGACATCAGGTAAGGAGTTGGAATCTTTTTCAGTATTACTTCCAATGGGTTATTTTGAAGTGACCGATTCGTATGATCATGAGCGAGTGTTCAAATTGATCGTTTCATTACACACCATGAGAACATGCGCGGTATTAGATGGTTCCCCCTGGGTTGGGGGAGGTTGAGCAATCATCTGCTGGTTTTGAGTGGGAAATGGATCATTGAGGACTGCGGGAGTTGGTTTACCCCTAAGAAACTTTTAGACTTCGTCTCTATGGGGACATTCTTTGGAGAAGTGATCATCTCCGCATAGTAAACAAGGATACTTTAGTTTCCATTTCTACTTGGTATCATCAGGAGTGCTCTTTTGTTCCTGCTGGGCGGAAGACTTCTTGGGTTTCCCCTTGTTCTTCTTCTTGTCTCCGGACTTCTAAGATGAAGCTGATTGGACATAATTCACCTCTTCAGTTACAGCAGGAGCGGTCGATTTGGTGGTGCTGTGGCCAACCTGAGTTGGTAATGGGGAGGAACCATGAAGGTTCAACGGTCCAACAGTGTTAGAAGCAGGCTAGGTGTTAAGGGATCCAATGATGCCATCAGTTTGGGGTCCCTTAGGAGGTTTCGTGGGGTCATAAGTGTCGCGGGGTGCATCGAGAAGAATCTCAAACAACGTGCTCGATTGAGCATAGACCAAGAGCTTGTTCTTCAGTGACAGCACCGCCCATGGCAACATCTTGAGCTATGTGAGGGATGAGAGACTTTGAAAACCAATCTGCTAGGAGTTGGTCTGGAATGGGAGCCATAATCAAGCATCTTCTCCTTCGCCACTCATGTATATGAGTAGATATATGAGTAGCGGTATTCTGGTAGAGAGAGGTGAGAAGGTCCGTACTAGTCTCGTACTGTATAGGAAGTTGGAAGTGGGTCAAAAAGTTCATAGCAAGAGACCCGAAATCATGAAAAGAATGAGGTGGTAATTCGATGTACCACTTGGTAGCCGAACCAGTGAAAGTCCATTGGAATAATCTCAGATGGATCGAGTCATCCATCAGAGAGTTGGATGAACACCATAAATGATATGTCATCACATGGTGCTTAGGTCCTCGTCCGGCTTGCCGTCAAACTTAGGGATATCCGACGGAAGTTTCACCGGAATCGGGGGCGACTTAGTTCCGTGGTAAATGGCGTCGTTCGTCAGTCGAGATAGATCAGGTAGGTCCAAAGTAGCCAAAAAGGGTAGTTTTTGAGTAGTCTGCAGGTACTAGTAGTACTGATAAGGCATTTAAGGATCGGTAGGGCCTCGTATCGACTGATTAAAGAGTGACCACGGAGAAAACTGACTGTAGGGGGGTGTGTCACCCGGACTGTAAGGGGGTGCACCACCATAATGTGGTCCATTCCAATAAGGTGGGGTTCCACCTCCACCACCGGGAGGAGGTGGAGGTCTGCTGCCACTGCCTAGGGGAGGTGGGGGTCCATAACCATAATAAGGTGGCCCGCCATCGCCTCCGCCTTAAGGGGGTGGTGGACCACCTCCACCATCAGAAGGATGGGGGCCCCCACCACCTCCTTCGCCGGAAGGATGAGGATCTCCACCACCACCACCACCACCATAATAATTAGATCCGCCACCACCTCCACCTGGAGGGGGTGGTGGACCACCACCACGACCCGAAGGGAAATGTCCTCCCCCACCATAATAGGGTGGTCCTCCACCACCTCCACCTAGGGGGGTGGTGGACCATTCCCGCCACTACCAGAAGGGTGGGGCTGTTGTTGGTAGTATGAGTTGGACCTCTGCCAGAAGGGAGAGGTCCACTTCCTCTAAAGTTGGGTGGGGGCCCATCGGTGGCCTCCGACGGGAGGTGGGGGTGGACCGATCGGGGGTGGTGGTGCTTGAGGGATAGTCGGTTGGGGTCCATGTTGTAAAACGGGTTGTTGACCCCATAGAGTGTATTGGTTTCCGGGATAGGGTATCCTATATGGTGCGTTTCCGGGATTAGATTGACCCGGCGCAAGGTTAAAGGAACCTGTATATGCTTGACTCCATGAGGGTTGATTTACATTGGATGGCCCCCCAACATGAGATAATCCCGTGGTGGATGGTCTAGTGGGTTGGGAAGGTCTAACGGGAGGTCCGTTGGGGATTCCACTGCCTATGTTCTGGTTAGGAAGTGGGGGTTTCCCCCCAGCCACAATAGGATGACCACTGAACAAAGGTTGAACCAACATAGGTTGTTGACTAGCTACCGTAGTAGTAACATTACCAATAAGATAATCCAGGGGAATGGAGTATCCTCCCCTCGAATTTTGAGGTGGGGGAGGAACTGGTAAAGTTACTACGATAGTGACAGGTTTGTTGGACTGTTGTTGTTCAACATGTTGGTTCATTTGAAGTGAAGGACTGGACTCTTGCGAGGGTTGACCAGTCTCGTTAATGATCAGGATGTGGAGGGATGGTTCGGGTGAACCAAAAGGTATCGGATGAGCTGAGGTGTCTCTATACCCAGGTTGTTTCTCGAGAATTTGTCTTCAAAGTTTGTCACCCCTAACACGTAATTGTTCTAGACGATCATGAATAGGGCCGAAAATCTCGACGGGGTCAGGCCTGTAGAAGGGTATAGATATTTCTGGAGTAGTCCAGTTGGGTGGGGATGCAATGGAAAAATGAGCCACTAGGTGGCTGGTAGAAGATGTCCAATAAGCTGCTGAGGGACCAACAACTGCTATGGGGTCGTCCTGGGGTTGATTTATCCATTCCAACGATCCAGGCTCTCCCGACATAACAGGAGGGGAGTCTTGTGAAGTGGGAATTTGTGCTTCTTCATCTTGCAGGGGATGAGAGGCAAGTGAATCTAGAGGATTATGTGGAAACAAATGTCCTCCAATATTCAGAGTGGGGTTTTCCACTTCATGTGACCCGACCCTGGATTGAGGATCCATCCTTGCCCTCAAAATTACCTTCTGGTTAAGGGGATATTCGGGTGGTAATTTTTGGATTCTATGGGACCTTCTCCAAGGAAAGTCATCCAGAGTGACTAAAACAAAAAGTTTCTCCTAGGGTGAGCTAAAAGAAAAGCAGACTAGACAAAACACTATGCAAACTAAGGCCACAAGCAAACTTATGTGATAAGAGTGGATTCAAAGTCTGGAACCTCACGGGATTATCAAGGCATTGCAAACCGCTATATACTGCAAGGTCCAACAATATGATGCGACAAGGAGGATTGGGATCGTACCCTTGCCTACATACCCGATAGCCTGGACAGTACGTGCGTGCTAATCTTCCCGAGTGTTGTTCTCGGTGTATTTCTTTGCCAAGATGTCCAAATGGTTAACTCAGTTGGTTTCAGGAATCCTAGTAGTGTCTCCCGATATACGCAAGGTACGTGGGAGCTCAAATCCGTAGTGGTGTTGTCTAATGCACAACCGTTTGGCAAGAGACCTTCCGATATACTACTGAGTATGTGATACACCCTTCGATATACGCCAAGTACGTATTATGGTACTTGGTGGTTACGTAAAGGAGCTCGATATACCGATAAGTACATGGAAGACTACAATACCCCCGGGATGCAGTGCTGGAAAATAACGACAGCTGCCATGCTTAACGACACCGGAACACGTCTCTAACTTACACACAAGTTGCTAAAATTTTTACCTAGTTCTATCGTTAATTTTATCTGGACGGTTAGGTGAATGCATGAGGTGAGTACAAAATCGGAAGCATAATGCAAGTCCTAGCTACATGCACGAAATATTCTTTTCTTTCGATGAATGCTAACTATGGGAGGGAGAAATCTTTTCCTTTCCAACATTTCACCAAAGCAAATGCAATAATTCCCAGTTCAAACAAGTTTGACTATAAAAGCATTATTTTCATTTTTGTGCGAAACGCAAAAATCACAACACTACTAATCCAAATCACAACATTTTTTCCATTTCTTTTCCTTTTCAAAATGAAATGATGTTAGGTAATGAAAAGAGAGAATTATAAGATGGAGTATGCAAGCTTTTCAATTTCACTTTCAATGGCCTAAAAGCAATGAAAATAAAAAATGTATCTATCTTTCCTTAGCATGGAACTAATTTTGCAAAAGCTGAAGTATACTTTGGATTTTTCGAGAAAATGAGAAACTCATAATTCAAGAAACACAAGCGATCACACATTCATTCAATTTTTCCAAAAGATGCATAAGCAAAACATTCCAATGCACAAACAATTTCCTTCAATAATGCTCGAGAAATGATGGGAAAGAAGCACTTTTAACTTTTCAATGGGTGCATCAAAAGATTAACTTGATAACAACTACACTTTCAAATCTAAATGACTAAAAAGAAAACACTACTTGCAACACTCAGTACACTCAGAAAACTCAAGAAAAGACAAGCACTCAATCAAGCTGAAAGACACACGAGACTCAAAGTCAGACAGTAGCAAGCAAAATAATCAAGCAAAGCTCATAAAATAATGCAAATGAGGTCTGGGAGCTGATCTAATGTAATAACCAGATCAGTTAAGGAGAGGAGGGAATGAAAGGGTGAGCAGATGAAGGTGGAGGAGACAAGAGTATCCACCACTACCAATTCTCAGACTTGTCCAAGACGGAACCCAAAATCAATCCAAACAAAACCAAACACTCAACACACAAATCAAAGATGACATCTCTGGATAGATCTTGCAGCACAGAGGGAGTTCATACAGCAAACCAAAGCTCAGATTAACAAATGGAGAGGAGATGCATGCATGCCAAATTCAACAAATCGATGCACTTTGTGCTTGTACATAGTGTGACGTCACAGTTCACCAATGCTGGGAGTGCGACGATGTCATAGTATACCAATGAAAGGACTGCGACGAGTGGCTAACAAGCAAAGAACAGAGACCAAAAATGACACAATGTCGCTCTGTTTTCACTAACTAGGTGCGACAGGCGAGGTCTAAGTTCAAAAATGAATCAAATCTCCAAGCAATGAACTATGAAATGGTTTGAAAATGAGTAGTACAAACTCAGAGGAAGCAAATCAGAGTCTTCAAGATGAAGATATGATAGTGAAATCAACTCAAGAAGCAAATGACAAATAAAAGGCTTGTGTCAAGCAATCAACTGAAAATGACTCTCAGATTGACAACTACAGAACAAGATAGTATTCCCCAGTATGGTCTCCAGATTTGTTTTGCAGACAATCTACCGAGAGCAGACTCAAGGCATGATCTCCCTAGATTAATGTAAGTCTAGAAAAAATAGGACAGAACATAAAATACTTTCCTAGATCGTATAAAAATACAAATGTAAGAGTAGATCATTTACCTTATATTTGTAGATCCCTTTCTCCTTCGTTGATCCAATGCTCCAGCGCTTCCAGATCGCAAGTAGCTAAACCCTATTGAACATGTAACAGACCACGAGAAGTGAAAGCATATATCTCATATGATATATCTAAGCTAACAGTTAAGGAGGAAAGCTCTAAACATCATTAAGGAGACAACATTTATGGAAAGAAATTATATTAACTGTATTGAAGATTGAGGAGTACAATATAAAAGAGGATTACAACCATAGCCTTAACGCTGCAAGCTCCTTCCGACAAGCCATCCCAAAGCTCCTAGAGAGAAGTGGATGTTCCCCAAGCTAGAGTGTTAGATCTATTGGGCTTGATTTCACCAAAATAAGAGTACCATAGACTTCCTCCTTTGGGATGGGAGTGAGCTTAATTTAAATAGGACTAAGTGGATAGGGTATGGATAGGATAGGTTGAGATATGATAGGAGAGACTTAAGGGATCCTTCCAAGGTGTTAGGAATCGAGTGCCAGCTCTCCCGAGAGGTCAGGGATAGGGTCCCAAGTTAGAAAGCTTCAAGAAGAAGCTCGAAGAAGCTATTTTTTCCCATTAACTGACTTCGTCACACCCTGTAATGGAGCAAGGTGTGATGTCGCATGTTGCATGAGTGCAACCTGTGACGACCTCTCAAAACCTAGTACAAATGAGTACAAATCCTTCCAGGTCAAACACTCAGTCAAGGTAACTCCAGGGGTGTATACACTGAATCTCATGATGGGAAGATTTTAGGTGTAACACTCTCTCTCAAAACCTAATTCCCAATCCCTCTCTCCCTAAACCCCTAACTTTGAATCTCACTTTCTCAAAAACCCTAACCTCTCTCTCTATACCCCTAACATCCAATCTCTCTCTCTCTCTAAACCCCTAACCCCAATCTATCTCACACAGAAACTCTCTCAAAACTTGTAAACCCAAATCTCTATCTCTTTTTCTCTAAATCCTTAATCCCCAATCTCTCTCTCTCTCTCTCTCTCTCTAAACACCTAACCATCAATCTCTCAATTTCTCTCTCTCCCTCTCTATCCCTAAATCCCTATCCCCCAATCTCTCTCTCTCTCTCTCTCTCTCTCTCTCTCTCTAAATCCCTAACACACAATCTCTTTCTCTCTCTAAATCCCTAATCAGAAATCTCTCACTTTCACCCCCCAAACTCTCTATCTCTGCCTAAACCCATAATCCTCAATCTCTCTCTCTCTCTCTCTAAACCCCCCCCTCTCTCTCTCAATTATTAACCCCCAATCTCCCTCTCTCTCTCTAAATCCCTAACCCATAATCTCTCTCTCTCTAAGCCCTTAACCTCCAATATCTCTCTCTCTCTCTCTCACGCATACTCTCTCTCTCTCTTTCTACACCCATAACCTCCAATCTCTCTCTCTCTCTCTAAACCTGTAAACTCCAATATCTCTCTCTCTCTCAACCCCTAACCTCCAATCTCCCTCTGTCTCTCTAAACCCCTGACCCCCAATATCTCTCTCTCTCTCTAAACCCCTAACCAAAAATGTTTATCTCTCTCTCTCACTCTATCTCACTAAACCCTTAACCCCCAATCTCTCTGTCTCTAAGACCCTAACCACCAATCTCACACTTTCTATCTCTCTCTCTCTCGAAAACCCTAAGCTCCAATATTTATATCTCTCCCTAAACCTGTAACCACGAATCTCTCTTTCTATATATATATATATCTCCAAAACCCTAACCCCCAATCTCTCTCTCTCTCTAAACCCCCAATCTCTCTCTCTATGTAACCCCATAACCTCCAATCTCTCTCTCTCTGTAAACCCATAACCTCCAAACTCTCTCTCTCTAAACCCCTAACCTCCAATCTCTCTCTCTCCCTATCTAAATACCCAACCCAAAATATATCTCTCTCTAAACAACTAACACCAAATCTCTCTCCCTCTCTCTAAAAACCTAACCCCAAATGTCTCTCTCTCTCTCTAAATCTCTAACCCCAAATCTCTCTCTCTCTCTCTCTCTCTCTCTCTAAACCCCTAACCCAAAATCTCTCTCTCTCTCTCTAAATATCTAACCACCAATATATCTCTCTCTCTAAACCCTAATAACAAATCTGTCACTTTCACCCTAAATCTAACTATCTCTCCCTAAACCCATAAACCCCACTCTCTCTCTCTCTCTTTCTAAACCCATATCATCAAATCTCTCTCTCTCACACACTCTAAATCCTTAACCCCCAATCTCTTTCTCTCTCTCTCTCTCTCTCTCTAAATCCCTAACCCCCAATATCTCTCTCTCTCTCCAAACCCCTAACCTTTAATATCATTCTCTCTCTAAACCCTAACCTCCAATATATCTCTCTCTCTAAACCCCTAACCTCCAATCTCTCTCTCTCTCTCTATCTAAACCCCTAATCCCAAATCTCTGTCTCAGTCTCTCTCTAAATCCCTAACCCCCAATCTCTCTCTCTCTCTCTCTAAACCCCTAACCAAACATCTTTGTCTCTCTCTCCCACTGTATCTCTCTAAACCCTTAACCCCCAATTTCTCTCTCTCTCTAAACCCCTAACTACCAATATCTCACTTTCTATCTCTCTCTCTCTAAACCCCTAAGCCCTAATATCTATATGTTTCCCTAAACCTGTAATCCTCGATATCTATTTATATATATATATATATAATCCCTTAACCTGCAATCTCTCTCTCTCTCTCTATATATATATATATATATATATATAATCCCCTAATCCCCAATCTCACTCTCACTCACTCTCTCTCTTTAAACCCCCAATATATCTCTCTCTCTCTCTCTAAAACCCTAGCCTTCAAAATCTCTCTCTCTCTCTCTAAACTCCTAATGCTCTCTCTCTCTCTCTCTCTCACACACACACACACACACACTCACACACACACACACATTAAACCCATAATCCCCAATATATCTCTTTGTATTTCTCTCTCTATCTATCTAAACACCTAGCCATAAATCTCTCTCTCTCTCTCTCTCTCTCTCTTAAATCCCAATCTCTCTTTATCTAAACCCCTAACCTCCAATATCTTTCTCTCTCTCTCTAATCCATTAAACACCATTCTCTCAATTTTTATCTATCTCTATCTCTATCTCTCTAAGCCCCTAACACCCCAATCTCCCTATCTCTCACTAAACTCCAAATCCCCAATATCTTTATTTCTATCTCTGTCTCTCTAAACCCCTAACCTCAAATATCTCTCTCTCTCTCTCTCTGAACCACTAACCTCGAATATATCTCTCTCTCCCTCACCCCTAACAACCAATCTCTCCCCCCTTAAATCCCTAACCTCTCTCTCTCTCTCTCCCTCAATACTCCTAACCTCCAATATCTCTCTCTTTCTCTCTCTCTCTCTACACCTGTAACCCTCAATCCCTCTCTCTCTCTCTCTCTCTCTCTCTCAAAACTCCTAAACCAAAATCTCCATGTCTCTCTTTATAAACCCTTAACCCCCAGTCTCTCTCTATGTCTCTCTATACCTAACCTTCAATATCTCAATTTCTATCTCTCTCTCTCTAAACACCTAACCCCCAATCTCTCTATCTCTCCCTAAACCCCTAATCCCCAATCTCTCTCTCTCTCTCTGAACCCGTATCCTGAAATATCTCTCTCTCTCTCTCTCAATACTTATACCCTAATCTCTCCAACTCCCTCTCTCTAAATCCCTAACCCCCATCTCTCTCTCTCTAAATCACTAACCCCCAATCTCTCTCTCTCTCTCTCTCTCTCTCTCTCTCTCTCTCTCTCTAAACCCCTAACTTCCTATCTCTCTCTCTCTCTCCCTCTCTCCCTCTCCCTAAACCCCTAGTCCCCAATTTCTCTCTTTCTATGTTTCTCTCTCTCTAAGCATCTAAACACAAATCTCTCTCTCTCTGTCTAAATCCCTAACCCCCAATATATATATATATATATAAACTCCCAATCTCTCTCCCTCTCTCTAAACCCCTAACCTACAATCTCTCTCTTTCTCTCTAAACCACTAATTACCAATCTCTCAATTTCTATCTATCTCTATCTCTCTAAGCCCCTAACACCCCAATATCCCTATCTCTCCCTAAACCCCTAATCTCTAATATCTCTCTTTCTATCTCTATATCTCTCTAAACCCCTAACCTCAAATCTCTCTCTCTCTCTCTCTCTCTCTCTCTCTCTCTCTCTCTTTGAACCCCTAACCTCCAATTTCTCTCTCTCTCTCTCTCTCAACGCTCATACCCAATATCTCTCTCCCTAAACCCCTAACCTTCAATCTCTCTCTCTCTCTCTCTCTCTCTCTCAAAATCCCTAACCTCTCTCTCTATGTCTCCCTCTCTCTCACTCACTCAAGAATCCTAACCTCCAATCTCTCTCTCTCTACACCTGTAACCCTCAATCTCTCTCTCTCTCTCAAAACTCCTAAACCTAAATCTCCAACTCTATCTTTCTAAACCCTTAACCCCCAATATCACTCTATGTCTCTCTACACCTAACCATCAATATCTCAATTGCTATCTCTCTCTCTAAACGCCCACACCCCAATCTCTTTATTTCTCCCTAAACCCCTAATCTGAAATATCTCTCTTTCTATATATCTCTCTATATCTATCTTTGAACCTGTATCCTCAAATCTTTCTCTCTCTCTCTAAATCCATATACCCCAATCTCTCTCTCTCTCTCTCTCTCTCTAAATCCCTAACCTCCAATCTCTCTCTCTCTACCTATCTGTCTATTTATCTATCTCTAAATCCCTAACCCCCAACCTCTCTCTCTCTCTCTCTCTCTCTCTCTCTCTCTCTCTCTAAACCCCTACCATCCAATCTCTCTTTGTCTCTCTAAACCCTAACCTCCAATCTCTATCTCTCTCTCTAAACCCTTAATACCTGATATGTCATTTTCTATCTCTCTCTTTAAACCACTAACCCTCTCTCTCTCTCTCTCTCTCTCTAAATCCCTAACCCCTAATCTCTCTCTCTCTCTCTCTCTCTCTCTCTCTCTCTCTCTCTCTATAAACCCCTAACCACCAATTTCTCACTTTCTATCTATCTCTATCTCTCTAAGCCCCTAACCCCTAATCTCCCTATCTATCTCTCTCTAAACCCCTAACCCCTAATATCATCTCTCTCTCTAAACTCCTAACAACCAATCTCCCACTTTCTATCTATCATTGTCTCTCTAAGCCCCTAACCCACAATCTCTCTATCTCTCCCTAAATCCCTAATCCTCAATATTTATCTCTCTATATATCTCTCTCTAAAAACATTACCTCAAATCTCTCTCTCTAAATGCCTAACTCCCAATCTCTCTCTTCCTAAACCCCTAACCTACAATCTCCCTCTCTCTCTCTCAAAACCCCTAACCTACAAGCTCTCTCTCTCTCTCTCTCTCTCTCTCTCAAAACCCTTAACCTCCAATCTCTCTCTCTCTCTCTCTCTCCCCAACATTCCCCAACCCCCTCCCTCTCTCTAACCTAGACCCCCCTCTCTCTCTCCTCCTTTCCCTAACCACCCCTCCCTCATTATAAACCCATCCCCCTTCTCTCTCTCAACCCACCATATTCCCCTATACCATAAAGCCTAACACCACTATCTCTATGTGTACCCTCTTTATTGCCTTGAAGCCTAACCCCCTCCTCTCTTTATTTCTCTAAGCCTATATCTCTCCTATTCCCCTTATCTTTCTGTCTCTTTAATACATTGACAAACCTATATGAGAAGAAGGCCCCGAGTCAAAAGAGGACATTGAAGAATAAGATTTGAAACCTAAAGATGGATAAGGATGATACAATGGCCTCCTTCTTCACCAAGATATCCCAGGTAAGAGATCAACTTGCTAGTATTGGAGTAGTGGTGGATGAAAATGATCTTTTCCAAATTGCTATTGATGGTCTCCCATCCTCATGGGAGACATTATTGGATATGGTAAATGGCCAAGAGGTACAACCTAACTTTGAAAGGTTGTGGCATGACTACCTCCAAGAGGAGGGGCAAATCCAGAGCAAGTTAGTGTGCATCAAAGAAGAAAACCTTGCCCTCACGGAAAGGATGAAGAAAGGCAAGAAGAACTTCTCTCAAAAGAAGTTTTCACATTCAAAGGAGAAGGTATACAACAAGGAATTTGAAAAGTAGAAGGTTAGATGCTACAATTGTGACAATAAGGGCCATTATGCAAGGGAGTGCAAAGCAAAGAAAAAGGGAAAAGGAAGGTTTCATGCTTCTACCGCTATAGAAGATGAAACTATTCAGAAGAATGCACCCGAAGAAAAGGAGACAAGGAGGGAGTATTACCTAGTATCGGCACTTTTTGGATTCTTCATCATAAGTGAGGACACATGGTTGGTTGACAGTGGCACATCCAAACATATGACTGGTTATAAGAGCGCCATCACAAATCTCAAGGAGAAAAGTTTTGCATGCAAGGTAGAGTTGGGAGACAACAAAACCTATTCGATCCAAGGAGTTGGATCCACCTCCTTCCAGCTGAGTTCAGGATATATTTTACATGTGGAGGACATTCTTTATGTTACGGGCTTCAAGAAGAACCTCCTATCTGTTTCGGTTCTTGAATATAAGGGATTCCGAGTTATCTTCATGGATAATCAAACACTATTATGGATGAAGAACAAAGACCTGAAATATGTAGCAATGATTGGAGTTAGAGAGGGAGGTCTCTACAAGGTACCTGAGAACTACATTCAAGCTATGGTTCACTATACTATCAATCCTTGTGAGCTATGGCATAGGAGACTTGGTCACGTCCACTAAAAAGCACTTCCAGGATTACACCAAATGGTGAAAGGTATGCCCGTATTTGATTTTGAGCATGATAGTGTATGTAGGGTTTGTTCACTTGGGAAGAATGTTAAAAAGAGTTTTTCTAGCAGTAATACTAGATATAAAGGGATTTTAGATTTAATAAATTCGAATGTATGTGGTCCCATGTCATGCCCTTCCCTTAGTAGCTATTTATATTATGTATTGTTTATAGATGACTTCTCTAAAAAGTCATGGATTTATTTCCTAAAGGATAAGAGTGAAAACTTTAGCAAGTTTCAGGAATCCAAATCCCTAGTTGAGAATGAGAAAGGAAAACACATCCGTGCTTTGATATCTGACAATGGAGGTAAATTTGATTCACATGCATTTAATAAGTTTTGTAGTGATGTGGTAATTTGTAAACAATTAACTATAACCTACAACTCTCAGCAAAATGGGGTTGTCGAAAGAAAGAATAGAACCATATGTGAGCCTACAAAATCCATGATGCATGATCAAGACCTGTCTACCTCATTATGGGAAGAGGCCACCTGTACATTAGTATATATCCATAATAGAAGTCCTCATGCCATTCTGGATGAGAATAAACCTGAAGAAGTATTCATTGGTGAAAAACCAGATATTTCACACCTGAGGATCTTTGGGAGTCCTCTATACATTCATGTGCCGAAAGAAAAGAGGACAAAGATGGAGCCATCAAGAAAGAAGGGAACCTTTGTTGGTTATAACGAATCATCCAAAGCCTACAGAATATATGTTCCAGGTGAAATACACATTGAGGTTAGTCGATATGTGACCTTCCATGAAGAGGCAACATTCAAGCGATCGAAAGAGATTCAATATGATACAGACACAGAGGAGCATGAGACTCCTATGATGAAGGACCTAGATACTGATTCTCCTCATCCAGCTGTTCATAGGGAGAATCGATCATAGTTCTCATATTCGCTAGTTCCTGATGAACCAGTAGAACTAGTTGATGAACCTCCTACCAAGAGGAGGTCTGTATGGTGTCGAGATATGCTACAAGATGCAGAGAGGCATGGAGCACCATTAGTCTCTTCCAGAGAGTGAAATAAACCTAAAAGATATTCAAGGTATGTTGCATAGATGAGTCACATCAGTGATTTAGAGCCTTCCACCTATGAAGAAGTTGCAAAGCAACAAGTATGGAAAGATCTAATGGTAGAGGAATGCAAGTCTATTCTGAAGAATGATGTTTGTGAAGTTGTTCCTAAACTTGAAGGGAAGCCCATAGTTACTTCAAGATGGATTTACAAGATCAAGCATGTTGTTGATGGTAGTATTGAAAAGTATAAATCCATATTTGTTGCATGAGGTTTCTCTTAGAAAGAAAGCATAGACTATGAGGAGGCATTTGCTCCTATGGCCAGGTACACCACTATTTGAGCTATGATCTCACTTGCATATGTTCTAGGATGGAAGATTCACCATATGGATGTGAAGAAAACCTTCCTCAATGGTGAGGTTGAGGAAGAGGTTTATATTTAGCATCCTGAGGGGTTTGTGGTTCATGGGAAGGATCCCATGTGTGTGAATTGAAGAAATCCTTGTATGGGATTAGGCAAGCTCCCAGAGCTTGGTATTAAAGAATTGACAACTATCTTTAGATACTGGGATTCTTTAAGAGCGATTTTTATCCAAATTTGTACTTCAAAGTAGTGAAGAACCAATCATTTATATTGGTTCTATGTGTTGATGATTTGTTCCTTAATGGAGAGGAACAATTGATTGCTTGGTGAAAGAGGGAGCTCATTTCTAAGTTCGAGATGAAATACTTAGGTCTTATGTAGTACTTTCTTGGCCTTGATAATTGGCAAATAAAAGATGAGATATTTATTTCTAAAGGGAAGTACACTGTTGATATATTGCGCAGGTTTGGCATGATGGATTGCAAGTCTGTGAGTAATCTTATGGTTTCCAATTTGAGGAAACTACATGAGTTAGATTCTGGATCGAATCCATTGGACCCCACTTTGTAGAGACAGCTTATTGCTTCATTGATGTACTTAATACACTCGAGACTAGATATATGTTATGCCATGAGTATTATGAGTCATTTTATCTCTGATCTGAGACACAGACATTGGGTTGCTTCTAAGCACGTGCTTAGGTACCTTCGAGGTACAAATGCTTATGGACTTAGATATGCCTCCAGTGGAGGGGTGTTGTTACTTGGTTATATTGACTTTGATTGGGGTGGTAGCATTGTGGACCGAAAGAGTACATCCAGATATTGTTTTAGCTTGGGTTCTACTATGATCTCTTAGTCAAATGGGAAGTAGGGATCTGTAGCCCAGAGTACTACAGAAGCATAGTATATTGTTGCTAGTACTGCCTGCCAAGAAGCAATGTGGCTTAGGAAGCTACTTGTTGGGTTGTTCGGTGATGAGCTTGAGTCTACAATCATTCAGTGTGACAATCAAAGTTGCATCAAGATTTTTGAAAAATATTTGTTTCATGATAAGTCGAAGCACATTGAAATGAACTATCACTTCATCGGAGACATGGTCTAGAAAGGTACAATGAAACTTCAGTACATTGCTACTGATGAGCAGATTGTAAATGTGTTGACAAAGCCTCTATTAGTGACGAAGTTGAGGTACTTCCGAGACAAGCTTAGTATGGCAGAGAATGCCTTCCTCGCTAAGAGGGAGTGTTAAATGTACAACATCACAAGTCATTATCCAAGCCAATCTTGTGCAGCCAGGATTTGGCCTCATGTGTTAATGAGGTAGGGAGCCTGAGTTAGACTCAGGAACTTGTAGTAGATTCTTGAGTTGGACTCAAGAATGACTAAGCCTTCAGTTGTAAAATGTTATTCCTCATGTGTTGAGGTGAATGCTTTGATGTATCAAAGTGATGATGTTGTAAAGTCTTGTTGAACATGGCTCGGGACTTGTGTGTCAAGTCATATTCTCATGTGGACCTCTAGTTATAGTAGTTACCCATGGGGTGGACCTCCAGTTATAGAGGTATATGCTTTGCATGTTGAAGCATTAATGTTGTGTGATATATTACTAACCATGGTCACTGATTGCTATTAAGTATCCTTTAGATACTGGCCACCTCTAGAGTGAATTACTGTAGCATATGATCATTTGGTCTAAGAGTAATATAATATGATCAAATCATTTCACAAATCTTCTGAGTATAATCTGATATGATAGATAATTAAATTTAACACATATTGACCATGCAGTAAAGATAAGAGAAAAAGATAAATGCATAGAGAAAAAGAGAATTCGAATTGCTCATGAGATGACTAAGTGAACTCGAATTGTTAAGCTTCATTTAAAGACACAATGTATGCCTCAATTAATTAAATAACTCATGGTGTTCACTACAAGTAAATCAATCGGCATGATTTTAATTAATAATAGTTAACTAAGTGTTAATAAAGACAATTATACTCCCTATACTCGGCAATCTTGTTTGTTTTCGAAAGTTAAACAAGGGCTTAAAAAACTTAATTAGCTTCAGGAACATAAGTGATCATGACCTGCCAGATGGTAGAATTCTAGATAACCAAGTTAGTGATATATCGCAAAAAGAAATTTTCTCGATGACATGAAATACTGGACAGTACCATACCTAATCCAACATGTCAATGAAGAAGACACACCTTTGACAGAAAAAATATGGTGAAATCTACAATGTATACTTCACCTATTCACCAAAACTCAAAAAGATATTAGTGAATTAAATGAAACATTTAAAAACAAGTGAAAACTATACCACATTTAGCAAAGTGGCTAAAAATTTAAAACCAAATTTTATAAATAGTTTCAATTTTAAAAACAAATTCACCATTTCAAGTTTTTAGAGCAAAGTGTGGAGACCAAACCTCAAACTTCTTTTGCTCGTTGCGATCAAACTGGGCTACCAAACCAACTTCCGCTTTCACCAAATAAGTTGTCTCATCCTGCTTTTTCATTTTCATGCAAAGTGTTTTTATTTTTGGTGGTCAAATTAATTTTTTATTGATGTTTTAAAAACGTTTCTGCGTGAACGTGACTAGTTTTGAACAAAACTAGCGCACTTGACAAAAGTGCACCGGTTTACTTTCAAGACAATAGCGTTCGGGACGCTACTGTCTATCTAAGATAATAGCGTTCACCGCAAGAAATAGGGAAAAAAATGAAAAATGACCAACGCATGCGTGTTTACTTGGCATGATGGTTCTTGTATGGCATGAAAGAGAGCACGAGGAGATGGATCAACATGCTTTGAACGATCCATTGACCCTACATGCATTAAGAAGATGTGGTTTATTGAAATTCTATCGAACGGTCAACATGCGGGCACAAATCCAACTGCTCCAAAGGTTAGTACAGTATTGGGATGCCAATGCTGGAGTGTTCAATCTCCAAGGGGAGATTTTAAAACTTACTATTTATGACATCTATTTCATCACGGGTCTCTCTCGAAGGAGAGATGTGGTGAATCTCAAAGGTACCTCTCGAAGTGTGGGTGCCTTATCCGTGCAAGACTATATCAACACCTACTGCGTGGCGGGTAATGAAAAGACCAGTAGTCAAGTTCTTATTACAACCGTTGCGAGATTCCCTCTAAAAGTCATCTTGAGTATTCTGAACCGGATGGGAGGAAGCGCAACACAACACCTTGCTTCAAGAAACTATATGCATGTGGGAACAGAATGCTTGCATGGGACAGTGTATGACTAATGTTATAGCTTACTGGAAAACATGAAACTTCAACTTTCCGGGTGCAAAACCGGGAGGATGAAGAACTTTAGTTACGGAAGTATACTTTCTACCTTTTTCTTTGAAAGGGTACCTGCATTGAGTTTGGGGATGGCCTTGCCCCCACTCAATCCTATGAGCCTATTATGTCTCATTGGGGAGAAATATTCCTACGCCAAGGTGGTGGCGAGAGCAAATTCTGCTATAGTGAGGATGATTTCTAGGCATGGTGGACCGGCAGGTACCAGCTCTTGAGCAGTTCCCTTATGCGGGTATAAACTTCCGCAATGATCCTGAGCTGGCTCTTCCTCCAGGATCAGCTTGGGAGAGATAGGTAAGTTTTTTTTGAAATTTTTTTTTTTTCATTTTATATATATGATTTTTAAATGAGTTTGACATACTAAATAAATAGTCTTCTGCAGATATTGGGCCAGTGCATCCTGAGGGACACCCTCGTACCTTCGTGTGACCAATCATTGTAGGGGCAGCCGATGCCATGTTGGCGAACATAGAGGGGAAGATGAGTTGATTGACTCATGACATTCCGAAGTACAAGATCGAGCGAATGTCGCTCGATATGTAGGAGAATGTTGTGGGTGTGCCCCCAGCATGGATTCGGCTACTGAGAAAAGTAGCTAGGCTAGTCATCTGCTACAGAGAGGCTATGGCAGAGATGGCAGAGGCATATGAGTCCCCTCCTTCTCCATAGGAGAAGGACATATATATGTATATTTTTTAGGTTTTTGAGCCCTTTTTGTATTATGATATGACACTGTGAGAGACTTATGACTCAAACTCATTTATATTTTGATACGGTTTATATATACAGTATCGTCTTTATTTACATGTGTGTTATTATCTTTATGTGTGATTTGTTTATTATGGATGTGTATGATGTAGATGCCAATCTAAAACGTAATTTTCATATGAATCAGCTAGTGCATTTAAATTTCTTGGAATGTGTTGATATATAATGTAATCAAATTGTCTCTCAAGTAACCTAACTCGCAAGAACTGATGTAGCAAAATAGGATCTCTAACTTGATATTCACCCATTAACTGAAACAAAACCAGCTGCGAGTCGAGTCTTACCTCCAGATGTGAAATGCCATGGAAAAGAGCATCTTGGAGTAACTCTATGATCGCGCTGTATTCAACCACATTGTTCATTATGGGACCCAAGGAAGCCCCCCCCAAAGAGACAAGTTGGCTAGTCATTGAGTAAATAACCCATGCATCTACAGCCAACTAACGGGTGTGGTGACTTGCGCCATCAGCAAATCCTATAAAGTGTTCAGTTGACATCTGAAACACAAAGCAACAGACACATAAGATGTAACAACAACCATAAGCAAAGCTAACTCTACAAAATGTACAGCTATAATACATGAAAAAGCACAGAGGCCTAAGCATAGTACTTCTTCAAGTAGAGCCCATTTCTAGGCTCCGGCAACTTATTACCTTCATAATCCGTCAACTCATGAGCACCCTTCTTAAGAACCTTAGAGACTATGTAAGGACCAAGCCACATTGACTTAAACTTGCCATCTCCTAAGGGTTCCTTGTCCTAGTCGTAAAGCAAAATAAGATCTCCTTCGAGAAAAACCCTAGGTTTAACTGACTTATCATATTGACCTTTAACTTGATTCTTATGTGCTTCGTTTGTTGTGAGCACGTCACAACGCTGCTCATCAAGATGTTCTAGGTGCAGCAAATGTTATTCTAAGATTGAAGTGTCGGGGAGTAGTTGGACAGCCAACTTCAATGAATGGATTTCACATTCAACCGGAATAACTGCTTCTATCCCATGAACAAGTTAGAAGGGAGAGAACCCAATGGTAGTCTTGACATTAGCTCAGTATGCCCAAAGAGCTGGATACAACATGATGTGCCAGTTGGTTCAACTGGCATTAATGGTCCTTTGCAAAATGGTTTTCAAAGTTTTGTTAACCGCTTCGACCTGACCATTTGCTTGTGGATAAAACGAAGACTAATGTTCTTGCCGAAAACCTAACATGGTGTATAAGTCGGTCATCATGTTGTTCTGAAAGTGTCAACTGTGGTCTATAACGATCTCTTTCGATACACCAAACCTAGCAATGATCTAGTTAAATACAAAGTAAGCAGTCGTTTTCCCATCTGCTTTGACAGTAGGCATTTCCTCGGCCCACTTGGTGAAGTAGTCGACGGAAACAATGATGTGATGATGACCTCCAGCCAAAACTGAATTACAATTCATGAAATCAATCCCCCACTTGGTGAAGGGGCCTACTGTAATCACAGGATGGAGAGGAGTTGGGTGTTCTCTCATCTTTTTGGTGAAAAACTAACATCGTTGACAGCGTTTCATAGCTTCCACACAATCTTTGAAGATCATGGGCCAAAAATAACTAGCACGCAGTATCTTCTGGGTTGTTGCCAACCTAGAAAGATGACCCCCACAAGATCCACTGTGAGCGTCATTCAATATTGATTCGGCTTCCTCTAAGGTCAAACAATGGCGTAAAATAGAATCTATCCCATGTCTGTACAGAGTGTCAGAAATGATGAGATAGTTCTTTGCATGACTCTTAGGTTTCCGTCGTTCATCTCTCGAGAAATTAGGACACCTCAAAGTCTGGAGATATAGTAAAATATCCCCATACCATGGGTCAGAGGATGCAATAAGGAATATGTGTTATTCGAGGAATGATGACTCTTCCTCATGGTGTACTATGTCACTAGGAAATTCAGAGATCATTTCAGCGAAAACCAGTGATTTGTTTGACTTAGAGGATTGAAACACTAGGTCAAATTCCTGCAAGATCACAATCCATTTATTGAAATTCCCACCGATGATATGTCGAGTGAGAACATATTGAAATGATTTGACCTCAGCGATCACTGTGGTAGTTCGCAATAAGATATAGTTACGTAGCCTCTTAATAGCATGGACAGCAACTAATGCCAACTTCTCCACGTAAGAATACTTTATCTCAGGAGCTATTAAGGCGCGCGACAAATAGTAAATGAAATTCTCTTGGAGCTTGTCATCCTCCTGAACAAGTACTATGCCAATCGTGTATACAGATGCAGCCAGATATAAGAGGAAATATTTCATATAGTCTGGCGGGCTCAACAAGGGAGATGATAGTAATGCCTTTTTCAAGGCCTCAAATGAAGTTTGAGAAGCCTCATCCCACATAAAATAGGTATATTGTTTGAGCAGTCTCATGAAACCTTTTGTGATTTTGGCATAGTTAATGATAAAACATCGTAAGAAGTTGGACATACCCTGCAGACTCTGAAGTTGTCTTAGGGTTCGAGGAGGAGGCATATTTACAATAGCCTCAACTTTAAGTGGATCAACCATGATACCACGACTGGATACAATGAAACCCAGTAAACGTCCAGAATCAATGCAAAACACACATTTATTAGGATTCAGTCGAATCTTGTAATATCTGCACCATTCAAACACAAGTCTTAAGTGATCAGGATGATCCTGTCTCTTGCAAGATCACGCTGGGAGATCATCAAGGTAAGCTTCCACTACGTGTTTGATATCATGAAAAGCGAAGTTCATTGCATGCTAAAAGGTAGCTCCGGCATTTTTCAGGCCAAATGGCATCTTCTGATAAGTGAAGGTCCCCCAAGGACAAATAAAAGTTGTCTTGTGCTGGTCTTCAAGTTTTATCTGAATCTGGTTATATCCTGAAAAACCATCCATGAAAGAAAACATTTCATGGCCCGCACACACGTCGATGATCTGATCTATGAATGGTGTGGGGTAGTTGTCCTTAGGACAAGATTTATTTAAATCCCAGAAAGACTCGAATGGTTCCTTGGTTTTTATCTACTAGAACATGGTTTGAGACCCATTCTGTCATAACAATTGGATAGATGAATCCGGCTTTAAGCAACTACTCAACTTCCGCCTTAATGGCTGCTGCTTTTCTAGGATTGACTGGATGGAGCTTCTGTCTCACGGGCATAGCATTTGGATAAGTTGTGATGACATTCTCTAGAATGGCGGGGTCGATGCCTGACATCTCCTCGTAAGACCAGGAGAAAACATCATGGAATTCCTTAAACATATTGGTATACAAAGTGATCTCCTCAAGAGAACAATCTGCCCCAATGAAAAGGTTTTCCATGACTCTAGTTTTGATGGAATGTTGATCGGAATAGTTCTCGATATGTTTGCCATATTCCCTTCGGCATAAACAACTTTTGAAGTAGAAGGGATAGCGGACAAATCAACATTACCACAAGGTCTCATAGAAAACTTTCCTCTCTATCATGTCTAGGTCGGGAAGAAAATAAGACCTATGGTGCATGTGTTCCCAAGGATGGTCCAGGCCTATCATTGCTTCCAAAATAGCCTCATCGGAAGGAAAAATAGTATCTAGACAGTCAAAAGAGTGGATGGAGTCTACTGACCATGCCGGTGCATAGTCCATATCTGACTCGACAGAGACCAATGGAGTCACGATATGTTCTGTTGCAGCATGTTGTGAATCTAAGTAGGCCACTTCTGCAACATATAGGGGCACTACTGGTTCGATTCGGTAAGGAGAATCCATGGATCTATCGTTGGACAAACCATGAAAATATCAAACGATGAACACTCCTCATAACCAATAAAATGAACATGAACAGGTAGGTCAAAAGTGCCCATTAATGACCCATAGAGCCCTGATCCTAAACTCTCAGTAGTTGGGTGAGACTAATCAACCAATGGAATTGTTGAATCCGTTGAAGTCTGGTTGTTTTTTCGAGAAAATGAAAGTTGATCAACTGTGATGATCTTGCCTTCGTGAGGGAACATTAAAACTCGGAAAACGTATGATGGCACTACATGCATTGAATACGTCTAGCTCCTACCTAACAGCAAATTGTAGTCAAGTGGAGCATCTAGCACTTCAACCTCTATAGACACTATCTTACCAGCAAGTTCAACGTCGAATGATGATAAGACTCTGTGTGGACGGAATGATCTTCCATCAAAGGTGGTAAGCAAGGTGTTCGAGGGGGCTAATTCGGGTGAGCCCAAATCCTTCCAACAAGAAATGGACATTATGCACGTAGACATGCCCTCATCTACAATAGCTCATCCAATGGTTTTGGGACTATGGACTACTTCTATTTGGAGATCAACGTGGTACGGTAACCGGGGTTTGATATTTGACATATCAAAACGAGCAAGCATATTGGATGAGTCTATGCTCCCGATCGTTGCGAGAAGTGCACTGCATTGTAATGGACAACTTTGCAATACTTCCAAAGTGGACATGGCACAGGGAGTTTGGGCTAAATATTCCACAACATTGTAATTAGGAGCATCCCGCATGTTAGGATTGTGCACAACCCGTTTGAAGACACCTTTTAGAATCTTCGGCAGCAAATTTACTAGTCTCTCGATGTGGAGAGGGGGAGAAGATTCGGGAACATATTTATCTCTTTGTTGCGAGTCTGGAGTATAGTTTATAGCTCAAGTTTGTAAAAGCATATCCAAATTAACCATATTAATAAACAATTGATCAGCAGATGAGGCATGAGGGGTTCCCCCAGCACTAGAGTTGCCAGAAGCTAAACCTTGTTTGTGAGGGAATGGATCTTTTAAGACAACTGGTTTCTTCTCACGGAGTAGCTTTTGGGATTCTTCCATCATAGGGCATTGATGGGTGAGGTGGTACTCCTTATACAAATTGCAAGGGAACTTCACTTTCTTTTTATCCTTTTTCCCCTCCTCGGCATTTTCTGTATTTTTGAGATTTTGGTGGTTCCCCTCCCCTTTCTTGCCCTTCTTTTTGTTGTTGTTGGGCTGTCGAGGGCCCTTTTGATTTGTCTACACTTGTTGTACAGATTCCATTTGCGAAGGGGGGGTTGCAACTAAGTTGCTTCCGCAGCAGACTGTTTGAAAAATAAGGCATGAACCTGCTTAGTTAAAGCTTCAAACGCTGCAGAATATACTAAATCCATGATGCCATCAGCATGTGGTCCAGGCTTGGGTTTACCTAGATCTATATTAGATCTCGGCATGTCTGGAATGATCTCGTACAGGATCCCAGATTGAGCATAAACAAGATCAAGTTGTTGGGTCCTGAGAATGGCCTCTTCCTCAGAAGACACTCCAGAAGTTGTTACTCCTTAGAAATGTAAGGAAGGAGTGATTTCAAATACCACTCTAAAAGAAATTCTGGAGGAATCTCAAATTTAATGAGCCTCTTTCTCCTTCGCCACTCCTGAATGTGGTCAGATAAATGAGTAGCTTTGTTCTGTCGAAAAGTTGACAGAAGGTCTGTACCGGCATCGTATCGGAAAGGGAGTTGAAAGTGATTCAGAAAAACTGTATCCAGATCCAAAAAGTTATCGTAAGCAGCTGCAGGCAGTTCAATATACTATTTAGCTGCAGCACTAGCCAAGGTTCTCTGAAAGAGCCTTAATCTGATGGAATCATCGTTCAATGAATTAGAAGACCACCAGAGATGAAACGTAGTGACATGGTCACCAGGATCTTCCCTAGTCTTACCTTCAAACTTTGGAATGTCTAAAGGTAGCTTGGTTGGGACAGGTGGCCATGCAGGGTGATGCCACACCAGATCATTTGTTAGTTTTGAAAGATCTAGCAAATTCAAAGTTTCCAGAAAAGGTAAATGAGGTTTTTCCAATGGCATTTGGTTAGCAGGGTTTCGATAGGGGGAACCACCTAAAGCCTGACTCCTGTTCTACTGGTTGGGGTTTCCCCCAACCACCGGTTGTGAAGTAAACGCGTTGCTAAAATTGCTCCAACCAAAAGAGAGAGGGTTACTTCCTTGAGTGTGTGTCCATTGTGGTTGGGTTTTATCCCCTCTGTAATGTGGGTTAAACGCGTTACCACCTCCTCCACCCAATAGTGAAAAAGAGATACTCCCTACAAGTATATGAGATGTCTGCACATTGGAAGGATGTAGATTCTGACGTGCGTAGGGGTTAAACCCAGGCGTGGATGTAACAGACGGCACAGGCATCGAGCCTAGTATAGTTGTGGATAGAGTGGACATCGAGCCTACAAAGGGCATGGAGGGAGCTATGTGCCCTCCAAACCAAGGAAAACCTTGACCGAAAGGAGTAGTTTATGGAATTCCCTGGGATTGTTGCATGAAAGGAGATGAAGTAGACGGTACCGAAGATATCCAAGTGACAGGGATTTGAAAAGGTCCAGCAGTGGCACCAAAAGGGGTAGTTGTTGTCGAAGGTTGAGAACTAGACATACCTATAGAACTAGTGTTGAAACTAAAAGAAGGAGTCGAGCTAGATGAATCTTGTAGCGAGGTAGATACAGACGTGCTTGCAAAAGAATGAGAGAGAGACCTCGTAATCATAGAAGCAGTAGGAGTTTTGGGAACTCCTGTTTCATCTCTGGAACTAACCATGTAATAACCAGGGGTAAACCTATACACACTAAACTTGGGTTGGCCTACAGAGTCTACAGTTACAAGTAAAGGATTGTTTGGTCTAGTTAGGGGAGGGTTGAAAGGAGTGCTAAATTATTGAGAAGTTAAGTCATCAACCTCAATAGTATCAAAGACCTATTGATCCTGAAATATGATTTGCGGTTCTCTAGGTGGTTCAAATTCGCCCGTAAGTTCGTATGAACCACGAGAATCAATCCTGTGGCATCGTGGTGGTGGTGGAGGCTCCACAGTGAGTGGTGGAAGGTTTTACAACCTTTGTGACCTACAGAGAGGTCGATCCTCCACAACTACATCAAAAGCAAACTAAGTATAAAAACCTAGTGGCCACTAAACGACTAGAGAGCAAACAACATACCACTACAAAATGTCCTAAAGTGATCAAAACCAGGCAAACAAAGCTAATACTCTTAGAATCAAGTCTAGGATGATGAGGGTATAGAACAAACTAATAGAGTATCGATGGCCAGTTACATGGCGTCCAATGGAGGTCCTCTGGGTGCAAACGCTTGAATTACCAAACCACCCTCCCGGGATTACTGCAAAGGGTTACCTTCCATGTCTGTCTGAGGTGCAGTGGAAATAGCCTTCCACTATACTTGTGAAGAGCCCTAGGGTTAAGATACTAAGGATACCACAAATAGGAAAATACCTGGGGGAACAGTCGTCAGCCTAGCCAAAACGCATGGGCAGGGTAGCAAATCCTGAAATCCAAAAGTACTTAAAAGTACTAGTGGACCCCCGTACGCGAATCAACTCTAGTTTATGTTTGAAAGGAAAGTGAGGGGGTATCCTCAGCAGTTCCAGTCGCACACGGCCTCGTGATTAACTCTGGTTTGAGTAGAGCATTCCCATGATATTTTGATATAAGTGGGTTTACCTAAGATATTGTCTTACTACGATTATCGAGCAATGAAACCGTTTTCAAGCAATTTAAGGTGATTTACCCCGAAACCCTAGCCTAAGCTAGTTGATGTAGTGTCAAACCTAAAAATAAAAAGTTGCTAATCAATTTTATTAAAATTTCTTTTTAGAGGCTACTTTTACTCAAAAAGGGTAGTGAAATGTGTGGTATGGTTTATGACAGAAAGCAAAGTGTGTACAAATGATGCTTTAAAACTTCACAAAAACTCTTATTTTTTCGTTTATGTCTTTCAAAACAAAAGATAGGAAATCCTAAGCATAAACATTTTTCTTTTTCAATTTTCTTTTAAATTTCCAAAGCAAATAGCAAAATAATCTATCCTACTTTGAAACAATAATGGCAAATCTTACAACTACGCTACCAATTTTCAATTTTTGATCTTTTCTTCTATTTTGCAAAAGAAAATGAATCTGAAAAGGGAAACAAGCAAGATCTATCGAGGGTGTGGGTAAAGATAAAAAATTAATGGCTTAAAGCAATCAAATCGAAATATGACAAAGACTTGACCTGCAGAGTTATTTCTGTGAACAACTCTAGATTTGGAACAAGATGCAAAAGAAAAGGCAAAGCTGATGCATGCAACGGAAAGACAGACCTAGAGGCTACT
The DNA here is from genome assembly GCA_027924585.1 of Larix kaempferi. NCBI lineage: Eukaryota > Viridiplantae > Streptophyta > Pinopsida > Pinales > Pinaceae > Larix > Larix kaempferi. The sequence goes on from BSBM01000887.1 coordinate 2,481,099, forward strand.
CCTAAGCATCAAAAACCAAAGATAAACATCCTCCAAATAGATAGGGTAGGCAAGCAAACCAAAGTAACTCTACCGCCACACAAACTCAAAAAGAAAAGCTAACAAGAAGACTTCAACCAACTCAAACTGGCCTGAACAAAAGCTCAGAAAGTATCTAGACCATCAAATCTTTCAAAGACACCCAAAAACTCAAACTGATGTCAAACCCTAAAAAATAAGGCAAAACTCAGTAAAAGTGTGCAGGTATTGCAACAGACAACAAGCGTTGAGTGCGCAAGTCTATAGGACTGCAACACGCGTCTAGGGAAAAAGATGCGCTACTGTGACTAGCAAAGAGTCGCACACAGGTTCAAAAGACCTAAAAATAGAAAAGACACCTAAAACAAGTGCTAACTTAAGTGAAGTAATCCAAAAGGGATTTCAAGAGGTTAAAGAAAGACCCAAACAAGACAAAGATGTCTCAAAGATAGTCAGGAAGACAAAGCAAGTGCCAATAGTAGATCAAACAACCTGGAAACCAAACCTTAGTGAAAAGTCTAGACCTACAGGAAAGTGCGCTTCTATCTGGTATAAACACCAGCTACCCGCAAAAAAAAGTGTGCGGGTACGTTTCAAGGAAACTAGCACACAAGGAAGAAGGTGCGCTTCTGTATGCACAGAATACTAACACACAGGTACTGAAAGCAAATGAAATGGGCTTTGCACAGTCAGATTGAAAAGAATCAAAGCAAAAGGAAATAGCAAAGTAACTTATAAAAACCTCACAGAAAACCAACAGACTGTAAAAACTGAAGAAAAACCTAGACAAGATCCCCAGAGCAGAAAACAACCAGTACTCCCCAGCGGAGTCACCAGTTCTGTTGTGCAGGAATATACCCTATAGTGGGGGAAATGACACTATCAACTTACATGGGGTGGCAGATAGATACATTCTACTTTGCAGTAATTACTATGAATGAAATGAGATTAGGATTCTGAAATCAGTACCTTATTAACGACGACTGGTCCTAGCTTTCGCCCAATCTCCACAGTAATGTACCTGCAAAATAATTCAACCTTCCTCAGCGTAGCTTGACAGCAAATATATAACGAAATTGAAAGCAATTTAACATTGATTACAATCAGATATTCAATAGAAAAGACATTCCATTGGGACGGGAAGGGTATCTCGATCTTTTATTTCCAAAGAAATGTAGCCAAATACAGTTATACCTTATTTGTCCAAACACTTCTGCAACCAAGTTATGGGCTCCTGCTCCTCACAATGACTTAGAAAATCCTTCAGCGTAACAGTAGTTTCTTCTTCATTTGCCTCTCCCTCATGGCTTCCCCTTGTATTTATGGGACAAGGCTGGAAGTTAGATTCGTGAGGCAGTTGAATTGGGAGGTTGGGGAAGTTACACAACCAACCTCAACTAATCCCAATTCGTAATCTTAATATATTTTTTCCATTCATCTTAATATGTGTGCAGGTATCATGATAGTAAACTAGTGCTCTTAACAACCAGCGTACACATCTTTTGGGATAAGTGTGCGGGTTGTCTTCAATAGAACCATCGTTTAGAACACTAGATGTCAGTGGCAATAGTAGCGCACACATAATGAAAACTGTAGAAAAAATATGATTTTCAGCTGAAGATGTGTGATCTCAGTAACTCATCCAAGGTCAATCTATCTCTTCCATCCATAGTGTCCTTTTGTGTGATCAATAGGGCAATGTGATCACGGACGGAGAAGTGCAGATTTGACATATAACAAGGACTATTTAACTAAAGTGTTTACACTATAGTTAAACTAAAAGACGACACTTATGTTAACAAGAAATAATCAGTTAAAGAGAGTTAACTAAGTGATAACAAAGAAGATCTAGTTAACTAAGTGTTATTGCATGACAACACTTATGTTAAACTAAAATATGACACTTGAGTTGCGACACTTATATGATGACACTTAAGTTAGCCACCTAATAAGTGGGGAAGCTTTCAGTTAAGGGGCAAGTTCATCCTAAGAATCAGTTTAGTGAGTTAATGCACTGCATGAGAAGTGGGGCACACTTATTAATGCAAGATTGATGCATCCACATGGAGGGAGAGTTCATCATGAAGTTAGAATCTAAAAATAGAAGTCGATGCATGAGAAGAATATATAAATATGCTATACAGGATTGATGAATCCAATGTGAAGCGAATTATCTTCTCCCTTGAAGGCAAGGTGCTTCTCTTTGTGCAAGATATTATTCTTGCTTGTTATTAATGTGTTGGGAACATGGAAAGTTGATATAGTTGATCTCTATTCTATATTGCTCAATATTCTCTCTTATCTAGCGCCTGGGGTACCGAAAGGAACTTTCTATTTTCTAAAATCCATTCTCTGGTAGCTACCATAATTATACTCTGAATATTTGCTAGGGGTTTTCATCCTCATTGTTTTGAGGGTTTTCCCCAGGGTGCATCTTGAGTTATGGTTGAATGTTTCATGTGATTGAATGGTTCATTGATTCAAGTATTCAGTATTTCCGCACTTAAAGTTTTAAAGTTCAACGCTCATCATATTTGCTCAAAATTTAACAGGTAAGAGGAATAGAGCAAGGGGAAACCAAGGCTTAGCAACTAGCAATATCAAAGGACTGATCTTGAGGTTTGAAATCTAGCATTCTATCATTGTATTCCTTAGTGGGCCATTTTTCCCAGGAAGGGAGCCCAATATTTTTATAGTTAATAAAAATCAACTATTTGTTGGTTTTTCCCCAATTGGGGCTTTCCGAGGTAAATATTAGTGTCAAATGTGTGAATGATTTCATTTTTTTTTCCATTGCATAATTAGTTAGGATCTAAGTGTGTTTTCAGTTAATAATTGCTAATTATTCAGGGCTGTAAATTGGTTATGGGCTCGATAAAAAATTAATAAGGAGACTGGAGGATTGTTGATAAAGCTATTAATGGCGTCATCTTTTTGTCTCATGCTTAAAGTATAGATATTTTTCATTTGTAAAAACAAGCCGAACATCCCCCTCTTTAAGTTCAAATTCATCCCATAAGGGACTCTCGTACCCCATACTAGGTTTATCCGGTGGATAAAGGACCAGATTCTTCGTGGAATCCCCATGGGATATCGTCATGTTTCCTTATCTACACCCTATGTATGCGTCAGTTTTGGCTAACCACAACCTTCCCAGGATTAGGGGATGACCCTCCAATGTTATTTTGTTTGTAGTACCAGAAAATTGACTAGATATTCCCAAGGGTCTACAAAAATTATTATATCTTCTAAAATTCCTTCTGGTTTGATGGTAGATCAGTCGACCAATTCCAATACTGTAGGAGTTGGTCTGATATTAACAAGGCCAAGCGGTTCCCGAGTTCCCTTGGTCATAATGTTGATGGTTTCCCCCAAGTCAACCAATGTGTTTGAAAAATCCCATCCCTAAATCTGGATAGTGACTACTAGATTTCCAGTATCATCATATTTAATAGGTGTAATTCTACCCAAGATCCGGTCGGACAGTTTTCCTAACACATGGATGGTAGGTGGGTCTTTGGGATTCCTTCCATGTATCTTGAGACATAATTCACAGACCATCTTGGCATAGATCGGTACATCCTTAAATGCTTGTAATAATGGGATTTTAACGCATAAATTATGTAGTTCTCCCACAAAATCAAATTCATGATGTGAAGGTACCTAAGCTATGGCTAACCTTTCTGGACATGGGGGAGCAATAGATTATGTCCCAGTTGAACAAGTAACAACTGTGTTTTGTATGATTGTTGAATCTTTATGAGTTACAACAGAGGGAAGGTTCTTAATTTGTTCATGGGAATGCTCTATTTCAGGGGGTAGGATTTCTTCTTTGCATTGTTTGGTGATCACAAGTGTAGTTTCTAAGTTTATTATTCACCCAAACCTAAGGTGTTCATCATTACATTCAAGAGGGGTAATGCAATAGGTTTGGAAATTGGACGTTTCATCTTGTTGAACTATTTTATTATTTGTGTTTGGGTCAGCTTATACAGGTAGTTGGGATTGCAGGACAAGAGCATTCATTGGTACATTTGAAGGGAGTTGTAGCTATTGTTGTGTGGGTAATTATCGTTGTTGCATTGGAAAATGATTTCCAGGGAAAGGAGGTCCCTGCCAATTCTGTGGACAAGAAATATTTTGAACTAACTAGGGTGACCATTGTAACCATGGTGAAGGGTACTGGGACTATTGAGGGTTCTTCCATGGAGGCATGGGGAATTGCATCTACTGAGGATTATATTGATTATTCCAAGTATTGAAAAATGAGAAGGGATCTTGATTCATACCTAAAGGTCGAGCTTGCCATGGCTTCATTGGAGCTATAAAATAGGCTTGCTCAGTTTCTTCACTAGTCCCCCCCATATACCGCTTTCAATCCTGGTAATGATGGGCATGATTTTGTAGGGTGATATTTTTCACAAATTGCACAAACTTCAACAGCCTTAAGTGGACATTCCTTTGAAGGATTTTTTTTGTTGCAACATGGATAGAAGATAGATAATTCTTTTTCATCTTCATTAATCTACCTTTGTTTATCCTGAAAAACATCCAACCGTGAAGACAATGTGCTAAGGATATCGGTCTTAAAATAATCTAGCAAGGTACTAATTTCCACACATGTTACTCCACCATTGCTTGACTTTGTAGCTTTATTGGAAATGTCTCTTATTTCATGTTTGTTTATGGAAGCTCCTCGTGAACACCTTTTGCATAGTTCACAAATTGTATCATAGCTTTCTTTTGAAATGTCTCATTTTCCCATCAAATTCAACATGTCCAACCATTTATCTCTCATTCCTCGAATAAGAATTATCTTAATAATATCCTTTCCCAGGGTAGCATGTGGATATCTTTGTAGATTATACTGGAAGCATTCAACATAGTCTTCCATATCTTATTCTTCCTTCTGGGTCATTTTGAATATTTTTTCTCTCAATCCTCATGATCTGTGGTAGTCCTGGTATTTTTCAAGAAAATCCTGCTTCAGTTCATCCCATAAAGTTATAGTTCCACCATCAAGTCCCGTGAGCCACCTTAATGTTGCTTCCTTCAAAGTAGAAGGAAATAGATTCAATTTCTATAAGTATGTGGTATAGTCATAGCTTCGGCATAGCACGTCAAACTCAAAAAGGAGGCATTCAAATCTTCAATATTTGTACCATGGAAGTTGGGAAGGGATAATAGGGAAATAGGATTCATTGGCGCACCCCCATGAGTGTTAGAAATTGGAAATTCAATTGTGGATGTTGGGGTAGCCATGTTTTCCCACAATGTCCAATATCCTTTTGGAATCCTGTAATAAACGAGCACCCATTGTGGTGAATTAGGATCCTTTTGTTTTGACACAGGTGGTTTAACAACACTTCCTTGATCTAGGACAAGAGTAAGTATCTCAGGAATCGGTTCACATGTAGGGTCTGGGATTTGACATGCAGGTATTGATTCTCCAGTCTACCCTCTTCCTTTTGTCAGAATTTGGAACTCAACTTCTACTACTGTAGAGGATCTTGTTTATGGAGAGTGTTGTGGGTTGATTTCTTCGTGTGGTATTGGTCCCCCTATCTCTCCTTGTTTTTCTGTCAATTCCCATACTTTGGATCCTGCTGATATAGATGACTGGGTTTGAGAGGAATATTGAAGGCTGGTTCCTTCCTGAGATGCCACCTTGATGGCATTATGATACCCCACTTCCGATTCTTCCTTTGAGATGATTTTTATTATATACGTTACTCATCCTTGATCTTTCTAACCTCGACCTCCTCTACCTGCAATATTAGTATTTTTAGGGGGTCTTCCTCATTCTCTAGGATTCATAGTTCTATTCATGCATCCTAAGTGTTTTGATACCAATGAGATGGGATTATACCACAAAAAATCTATTGCAGAACTAGTGGTAGGTGCATAGGTTCTTACCTTCCATATTTATTACTCGAGCCTCGGAAGAACTAGAAACTTTCTAAATCATGCTCTATACACTCTGACATTGGTTATATGGGAGTCCACCATGGGAATCTCACTCCAGATATTGATGGAGGATGTGTATGTTCTTACCTTCTGTATTTATCACTTAGGCCTCAACAGAGCCAAAGATAACGTAGCTAAAACCAATGCTAAGTTTTTTATTTTGTACCTTCAATAACCTCCCCGACAATGGCACCAAAATTTTGGTGCCTCTAATTGTCTTTTAAAACAACTAATTGGCCCTTTACATTAATTATCAACCCAGAGTGCATCTTGTTACTTCAAGGTTACCATGCAAGATCTATGCTAGCAACAATTTCATTTTTAGCATTGGTTATCCTCTATGCTCATACAACTAGAATTAAAAGAAACACTCTTGTTGTAAGTAAATTCACACTTCTGAATTGGAAACACATAACTGTAAAAGCACTCTTGCAAAAATAAGAAAACACTTGCATAAAGAAAATACACACTTTAGAAAAGACACATTTGCTTCAATGAAATACTTATACTCAATAGATTGTAACGAGATGAAAATTAATTTTAATAATGAAAACAATACAGTAATAACATGAACAACTAATCATTAACAAATGAACTAACCACTCATCAATCGTTTAGCTAATAATGCAGTGACAACAATTAACAGTCAATTGTTAACAAATACATTAACTAATTATAAAATATCTAAGTAGAATAAATAACACTGCAACATCACCTTCTTAGGGAAGGGGGGCATTCCTTATCTAACCAGGGGTGTTAAGACAACTCAGGATCTGTGTTAACAAAATGTAGAAGCCAACATACTCCTTCTCTTATCGAATTCAAAAAAGCTACAATAGAGTTACAACAGTGCTCTGTTCACAATCAATTTCTTTCCTAACTCCCTTCTTTTGGGAGGAACTATCCTTTTTATACATTTTCAATGATAACCTCAAGAAATGAAATATTGGAACGGTCTTGAGAATCTCTTGATTCTCAAGCTATTAATATCAATGTCTAGGATAGCATTAAACCATTCGTTGAGCTTTTACAACTTAATTACTAAAAATATCTTCCTAATCTTGTTGAATAGTTATGACAATTGGGATGCGATCTTCATGGAAGAATTAACTCAGTACAACCATGTTTATCCCCTAGAAATACACCTGCTTCTATATGAGTATTGGTCGTAGACCAAATCCAAGTATCAACATCATAGTTGTGGAAGAGTAAAAATATCGTAACTATAGAGGAGTAACAACATCGTTATTGTGGAGGAGTAACAACATCGTATATTTTTAGCCTTCCAATAGAGATTCTACACAAACACTTCATGGGTAATCTCAATCATTTACTAAACCCCTTAATAACCTCATCATTCATTAAAATAACATAGTATATAAATAAAGTTTTACCTTAAGGAAATTCATGGAATCGTGAGGGATATGGGATCAAAAGAATGGAAAGAGAGACTCAAGTGTCTTCAAAATATAACAAAAAGATAACAAAAGGGTACATTTCCTAGACCCAACACTCAAATATAATGCATAGTTCATATATGCCCTCATTCAAGCATGCAATTAATAGTAACCACAATGTCTAATAATCTCACTAAGTAGATGACAATAATACAATATGGACTGCACAACATACTGAAATCATCACATAAATGAAGAAAGAGTTTTAACATACACACAAGTAACCAAGTTGTTATAACTAACTCCCAATTTCATTCTAAAATACTTTGAACTATCCTTCCTCCCTAGCCTACTTCCATATTTCACATCCTATCCTTCCTCTATTGGAATATCAACTATATTGACTTAACACCAGACAGGAAATTGGTAACTTCCCCAATAGGCAACTTGTAGTCACCATCACACAACTTGGGGAGTGTGCCTTAGCACTGCCCTCCCATGACTCCAAGTTTCAAAGGATACACAATGGGTAATACCTCCACCCCCCCCAATAGAACTAGGATCAACACCCTATTAATTTCCATACCGAATTGTTGATGTTGTTATTAGAACCATGTCATCGAATGACTAGTTTTGGCAACCATGCTTCCTCAAAAACCTACACTTTTCCACACATCATAATAACATATTTCAAACCAGTAATACTCTCCAAACAATGTTTATTGACAGACCATTATTCTTTTGAAATCCATTCCATTTGCATCACATTGGTATCAGAATTATTTGGTCAACACTTTGCCCATTTATCCTATGGGCCAATTACCAGAAAAGATCATGCATAACCTTGTAACAATTTTCCTTTGATTATAATGTCATTATAGATCGAAAATTTAAACAAGATGATCTATTTATCAATCGGTATCCACATACCTCATTTATCTATGTTACTAACATGTTAGGGAAACATTCTATCACTATTGTCATTCACATCATAACAATTTAACTTATGCACATTGTTTCGCATACAGTTAGGTCCATAATCCACACACATAATTTTTCTCAATCCAACTAAGGTTGACATGTAATAAGAAAAAGAGATACAACATAGGTTAAAGGTAGTATAGTTGTCTAAGTAAAAATGTGGCATTACAAGCAAAGGAGGGAGGAGGTGACAAGGGGGATTTGGAAAAGGAAAAGACTTCAAAGAAACGGGAGGAGGGGTTGACAATTCATGGATAAACTATGATGGGACTACTATTTCCAATAGTAAATCTTCCCATGTCGGTGTTTCCTTCAACTTCTTAAGAGCCCTAGAGAGTTCCTCCAAGGAGCTTGATCGAGAGGAGGGTAGAGTGGAAGAACTTGAATGTATTGAAATTATTTATAATTTATTAATAACTTTGCATTCAAGTTTTCAAAAGTAGAGTATGTTGGAGACATGTGTGGAGGACCTGCGAGTGGTGAGGTGTACTCTACGTACGTTTCGGACCTCGGAGCTGGGTCCATCTTCAAGAGTGAGAGTGTCTCAATGGAATTAGCCGCATAGGATTATTATAAATAGGCTAGAAATCCAATTATTAACATTATAGTGTAGTCAATGTCGGCCCAAGAATAATATTTATGGCTATTTATGGATGTTTTTTATTCCTTAGGTTGTGTATAATTGGTTTCCATGCTGCGCTCAGAATTAAGCCATCATCTCTATTAAAAAAATTTGGGTTCTTCTCAATCTCAATAGCCTCTCGAATCCGCCTTCTATTGTAATGTTCCTCAATCGTGATTACCTTTGTGTCTTCTATGCGTATCTAGTGGTTACTTTTATGGGAGTGCTCAGCAACTGCTAAGTTCTTGGTCCTTCCATGAGTGATGTCTATGCAATGTTCTTTTATTCTGTTCTTTATTGAGCACCCTGTTTCTCCTATGTACAGATCCTCACACGAGCATGGGATGGAATAGATGCCTTTCTTTAGTTTCATATCAATGGGGTCTTTGGTCTTATCGAGTAGATTTATTAAGGAGTTTGGAGGTGAGAAAACAGTCTTAATATTTTTCTTTTCCAAGACTTTAGCTATTTTATTTGTTGTCCCATGGATAAATGGAAGTATCACCATCCCTTTGTTTCCTTCTTCATCTTCATTTGCTTGGTTTCTAATTTTAGAGCTTTGGGCCCTCTTGATCGCTATGTTAATGTCTCTAGTAGCATAACCATTTTCCTGTAGAATCTTTGAGAGGTGTTGTAATTCTTCATTAAGATGGTCTTCATCAGAGATTCTTACTGCTCTTTTAGCAAGAGTATGCAGAATATCGATCTTCTAGGAGGGGTGATGGTGTGATTCAACATGTAAGTATTTGTCGGTGTGAGTCTTCTTACGATATACCTAATGTGCAAGAGAGTCGTCTATATTTTTTTTTATTAAGACATCTAAGAATGGTAGACAATCATTCTCTTGAATTTCCATTGTGAATTTGATGTGATCAAACTGGATGTTTAAATGCATGAGAAATTTCTCAATATTATCTCTGCCATGTGGCCAAATAATATTTGTATCATCAATGAATCTTTTCCACTCTTTAGGTTTTAAATGGAATGATTCAATGGCCATTTTCTCAAACCACTCCATATACAGGTTAGCAACTACAGGTGAGAGCGGAGATCTCATTTCAACACCATCTACTTGTTCATATATTTCACCACGAAAAATAAAATATGTTGATTTCAGGCATATCCTGACTAGGTTGGCTGTCTCATCATTTGTGATTTCTCTTATGACTTTAATGGCCTCTTCAACTTGAACTTTTGTATAAAGAGAGACCACATCAAAGCTAGAAAATAAGTCATTTTCATCAACACGAAGATTCTTGATGCCATCAACGAAATGGGTAGAATTTCTGATGTAAGAGAATGTCTGGCCGACCAGTAGTTTTAGGGTTTTGGCCAAGAATTTTGCTAGCTGGTAGGTGGGTGACCCAATCGTGTTCACAATTGGTCTTAAAGGTGTGCCTTCTTTATGGATTTTGGGAAGGCCGTAAATCCTCGGGTCGTAAATCCTCGGGATGATCGTATTCTTTGGAATGAGTTTCTTCTTAATGTTTTCATCAATCGTGGATTTCTCAATGGCATTTTTAAGTTCCTTTATAATCCTTGCAGTGGGATCCTTCTTTAATTTCCTGTAGCTGCCACCTGTGGAAAGATGCTCATGCATTTTGGCTTCATAGTCCAGCGCATTCATCACCACCGTTGCGTTACCTTTATCTGGTTTTATTATTATTATTTATTTGTTTGATCTCACGTCTCTTAACGCTCGCGACTCATTCTTGCTGATATTAGGTTTAGGTGGAGTGGCATTTCTCAACAGTAGGGCGCACTCAAGCCTCACTTCTTCTACCTCGTGTTCAGGTAATGCGTTGATGGAGTCCTCGACTTATCAAATTATTTCTTCCACCGGGATGCGTCTTGGTGCAATAGAGAAGTTCAAACCTCTCTCTAGAACCTTGCATGTGTCCTCATTTAGTTCATGGCTCGACATATTAATTACACTCCTTTTTGTATTAGGGTTTTCTTGTCAATGTAATTGTTATGGCTATGGTGGAGACCATCCAAAAATTGTGTTCACACACAACTATATTGGGGTCATGTGTGGTCAAACAATGTACAACCATGTTTATGCTTTTACATAGAATAAAATGAAGAGAGTCTATAAAGCCAACGGATTTTCCTCCTACTGCAATTTGCATTATTGTTGACATTGACACGTAGAATTGGACTCTATCTTTATCCTCATCCAACCATTAATTCCAAAATAGCGGAAGGGAGAATTTGAACCTTTCCCAAGGGCTGATCCAAGGAGGGGATTGGTTTAGATAGAGGGGGGAAGTATGGCTTACCTAATATTCACTCCTCTTTGAGCTCCTTCACACATTTTTTACCACCATTCTACTAAGGTAGGTGTACTAAAGATGCCTAATCTCCCTACATAAATGACATTGGAATGGGACATTTATGAAATCCAATTGCTACAAGTGAGAGATATTCCCATATCAAATCCAAATTCCTTCCAAAAGGCCCTTGTTTAAATCCATTTCCATGCATATCTTGGATATCGATAATTTTTTTGTCTCCAAGGTAAGCATGTTGGTTTTTATATGCTTCCCAATCTTGTTTCTTATTTGCTTCATAATCTCTAAACTCTAAATTTCTAAAGGAATATTTTGAAGTTTTTCCATATAGAAATCTTTGTAACATTCTCCTTTGTTGGGTTGAAACCTAACACCTAGTCCTTGATGTAAATACAAACCACATTATGGAAATTGGGACCCTTAGCTCTAATTTTGTCCTTGTCCTAATGATTCTTGAAAAAAAAGTGATGAAACCCCTGGATCTAAAGTGGATTTTTGGAGCATATCCAATCATTTTTGCCCACTTTCCCCCCACTCAACCCTCTAGTGATTTCTCAAACATTTCAACCCCACCATTGGATTTCCCTATGAATGTCCAACAAGAGTACCATAGTATTATGTTCTTTACCTCCAATTTAGGCACATCGAGACACGTGTTGTTATTATTTGCTTAATACACTTAACATTTTTCATTTGTGGCCAAAAGGGAGGGTTTAGTACCACTACCTAGAAGTGGTTGATGATTTTGGTATTGATCTTGAGCAAGAGGAGAGTCCAGTGCAAAGAGAGTATTAACCAATTCCACTAGTAGAAAATCCAAGAGTGATTTTTACAATTGATAATACACCTTAAGATCGTTGATGGGTGTAGGGTTGATTGCAGTCCTTTACCATATCTTCTTCTATGCATCATCATTTTCCTATTTTGAGAATGATGGATGCTAGACTGAGGGATTTTATGTGAGATTTCCCAGGAGATCAGGGTGATGATTATTTTTTGTGGGTATGATAGTCTCTTCCAAATCTAATAGGTTGAGGAATATATCGAGGTGTCCTTCATGGTACAATGCCATCAAAACCAATGAGTGCCTTGGGGTCTCCACCATTTGGCCATCTGAAAGCATTAAAAATTATTACTATTACTGATTTTCCTTCCATGATAGCTTCCATAGTAGTCGCAATCCTTTACTCATGCCTTCCATTAAACCCCAAGAGTCGACAACATTTCAACAATTGTCAATCAATGTGTATGCATGCTTAAGAGAAAATTGCATGCTCCATTGTTAGTGTCGGATTCACAATAATAAGAAGTTTTCACCAATAAAATGAGATGCACTATGTAGCTTGTAGATATGTTATTGTCATTGCCTAATGTTGATGTGACATGTAGCACAATCCAAGGCAATTTAATTTTAATTTTTTTAAAATAATAGCATACTATGAATGATGTGTAACAATGAACTTATAAATCAAAATACTAAAATAAAATCCCTTAATGTAAAATAGAAAAATTGAAATACACATTAGTGTAAATTCATCTTAACTTTAGATATTTTAAACACCTAAAGATTTGCATTTCAATTCCTTTTCCATCCCACTTCGTGTTTAATAAATCTAGATTTATGGATCTAAATCACTTTATAGCATACAAAAGTTTTTAGATAAGTCTATTTCTCCTATCAATGCCATGAATTTATGTTGTCTTTGTATTTTTGTGCTAAGATGCACTTTCTTAAGCCCAGGTACTACAATGGAACCAAAAGTAGTACTATGTTGGGAAGATAATGGAAACAAATAGATAAATCCCTGAATATTCACGGTCAAACCCATCGAACACCACTCCATGCACATTCCATGCTGCCACATCCAAATATTTTCCATGCACTGCCACAGTTTCCTCCTCTCTCTCTTTCTCTCACAAGTCTCACACACATTAAACATAACACATTGAATCCAATATTCATCGCACGACAATGCCCATAACAATACATACATTTTTAAACACAACACAAACAAAATAAACATAGATATTATACAGATCCACACACAACATAATGGCTAACTCCATAACATTGCTTGAGAGAGAGGCATATACATAGGAGAAGAGTGTCCATTCAAACAAAAGTAATTGATTACCTTATTGTGAAATGCTTAATATCAAATCTAATCTCAACCATATTCTCCCTTATCTCACCATGGAAAAAGAGTAAACATAAACTAGTATCTTCAATCAAATCAAACTTTTATAAACACATCTAATAATTTCGACCTATAAAAATGGTTATTATAATCAAACAATCAATACACATTATGAACCATTCCAATAATCTCAAAAAGAAGAAGTTTAAACTCCCCCTTTCGATCAAATCGAACTATTATTTATGAACCCAACTTAGAATCTCAACACTGCAATAAATGGTTGTTACAATCCAACCAGCAATACAATCCAACAATTAATACACATTTGAACCATACGAAGAATCTCAAAATTTTAGATGAGATTATCAAAAAACTCAAATTATATGAAAATTTTCATTGAAAATTTCAAAAAATACTCAAATTATATATTGAACATTTGGTCAATTATATTTAACCACTCAAAACATAGTGTGAAGTCCATAGCTTACAAAAACTTAATAAAAAATAATCATTACGACCTAACAACATTGTAAAAAATTATGTTTAGGTTTAAATTTTTTTTGTGTTAGATATTTCTACTTGATATGTAGATATGCTTACAATGAAACACATGGCAAAAAATCATAGGGATATTATTTGTAAGAGAAAAACAAAACAAAAAACAATATTTACAACCATACCAACTAAGCCAGGCACCAATTTGATGTATGAGACACCAATCTCATTCACAACTATTTTTAGATTTCAAAGTTATAGATTTAAAAACCAACAAACAAATAACACATTTAAAATAACAAACCCATACATTACATATATAAGCTACCCTCACAACGTCCCAATGACATATTCAAGTGTATACTCTACACAAGTGAAGAAAGAATCGTAGCTACACCATAAGGTTCAAACTAGACACACAACTTTCTAACTGGAAATAGCAGATAATAATGTGTTTAATACCTTTGACTGTATCCAATGTTTAATAGTGTGACCTACATTGCTCTTAGTACAATGTATTGATTTAAGTGTTTGTGCAATGAATAAATTTGATTTTTTATTTGACGCATTGATTTTATTGTTTGTACAATGGATATATGTTAGATGGAAATACAATTTTTTCACTATTTTGAAATAATTGACTAGATAAAATTGTAGGGAAATCTTTATGACTAGTAAAGGAATTTAGTATTGAGCCATCAAATAGCTAATCAATTACATGGTTTGAGATCGTGAGCATGGAAGATTAGCGGGACTGAGCAATAACGAAATAAAATATTGGAATTTGGGATTTGAGTTATGACAATATATGTGTGGTATATTCCTTATTAATTAAAATTAAAAATTATTTTTCGCATTATCATAATATAAGTTGTTTGTTGCATTGATTTCATTATTATATTGCATAGATATTAGTTTTCCTAAAGTCAATGAGCTTCAACTAAGTTGTTTGTTGCATTGTTTTTAGTATAGTGCATTGATATCAGTGTTTGTATAGTGGATAAAGGCTACATGACAAACAATTTTCACTATTTTTATTGATTAGATAAAGTTGTAGGGAAATTATTACTTCCAATAAATGAGTTTAGTAGTGTTGTAATGAATAACCACTCAATTAGATAGTTTGAGATCGTGATCATAGAAAACAAATTAAAGGTCAAGGACCACATGAGCTCCAAATTAAATGCTAAAAGAACTGGAATCACAAAGAAAAAGGTCACATGACTCCAACATCTCCAACTACAAAGGCCCAAATGGTGAGAATCTAAACTAGGGGGTCATATAAGTCCTACTTCTCCAACTTTTGTTAGGTTTGGGTGCTTAAGAATCCACCACAAAAAGTCACATGACCACGAAACTCCAAGATAATCATGTTAAAACCCAAACGTTGTGGTAGTCTCCTAGAATCTCATGTACAACCCTAGGTGTTGGAGTTCTCATTGGTTTATGTTTCCTTAGTCTAGGTGTCGAAATTCTCATTGGTTGCTATTTCCTTAGTCTATATATAAGTATTCTTTATCTTGGTCATCGTTGTCAATTTCATGAGTCATATAAAAAGATGGGAAAGCTAGTGTTTGTTGTTATAAGAAAATTTGAAGAAGATAGATTGAGAAGAGGGAGGGATTTTCTCTGGTTCAACAATGAAACCTATGTATGTGGGAAAGATGAACATCAATTTACTCTGAAATAATAATGAGGATAAGTAGGTGTTGTAAATGAATGTGAACCCTAGGAATGGTGCTTTCACTATTATTCTGCTCCGTCTTGGGTTTATGCTCTAGAGTCTGAACCGAGATCTTGGACAGAAACTACATAAATGAAAATGTTGGTTGTCCTTCAAGCTATTAGAATTAGCATGTAAACAGAGGATTTCACTAGGGTTCCTTTCCTTTTGCCACAGGAAAATATGGAGAAGCCCTAGCCATGTCTTCGCTCATCGGAATCTAGTGTTGGATGTGGATGATGGATACGATCTTGAGACGTGAATCGTTTTGGTATCATGGTAGTAGTTGATTTGCTGGTGAAGGAAGTGGCGTACATGCTAAAAACCAAGTGAGCGTGTTGTAGAGAATTAGAACAGGAGCAGTGGAATTTTGTGTTTATAGATTCCAAGAATCATTTTCAATTTTTCCTTAGGTTTTGCTTAATTTCCCTAATGAGTATGAGGATGTGTTTCATCATTCATGGTGTGGTCATGAAGGTTTTCTAGTTGCAGATTTAGCTTTCAGTTCAGTATAAAGGCTGAGTATTTGATTAACAGATTGCACATAAGTGTTTGATGAATCCCATTCCACTACCCAATGTTTGATGAATCCATGCCCAGTATTTGATCAAATGTAAGAAGCCAATGTTTCATAAAATGTTTTCCCAACAAGTGTTTTAAACACTTGAATGCCAAGTGTTTGATAAAACACTATATTCACTGAAACTAGAACAAATTTAAATGATGATAATGTCTTTCTATGGGAATACCATAATTTTGTGTGTGAATTCAGATGATTGTGTGTGAGAATTCAGATGATTGGATATTTTACAAGGAGTTCCTATGGATCAAGAGTGTCTCACATTTTTAGTGTAAAACTAACCTTTGTTGTTTGACTATAGCTTATGCAAAGATTCAACTATCTATTTGGTATTGCAAGTATGGAGAAGATCCTGGGACATGATGTTTCTTCAACTTCAAAGCCAATTTCCTTTAAAAATATAGTAAAAAATAATATTAAAATCTTCCACTAACATTGCTTGGAGGAATCTTCAATGACTCCTTTTCTTAGTGCCTATATAGGGGATAAAATGGAAAATGTAATGTTGGTGGAGCTTGCAATGTCAGAGATCACTCAACTACAACAAAACTATGAATTCATTGTTGTGATCTGTAGATTACAACACATGTACAACACTTCATGGGATTTAAACAGATGGATCCACTCCACTCAACTTCGTGAAAGAACTATAAGATATATGTTTGTTTCAAAGGTTTTTATATAGTTCATTTTTTTAATCATGCTGATTATGAGCAAGTTTTTGAGGTAGGTCCCTAGTTTTGGGGAAGAGTAGGATTTTTTATAACTCCTTGGTTACGAAGAATTGATCCAAGCTTTTTGTTAATGACTTGGATGCTAATTTGGGTTTTCTCTCAAACTTTCCCTTACAACTTTAGCATATTTCAATTATGGAGGATATTGGGAATGCTTCTCAAATGGAAAAAATTTAGATGGACTAAGGGCTTGGATTATGAGAATACAATATTCTGAAGCAAGATTTGTCATATTCCAAGACCTCCACAAGCTTATTGTCCTCATGCACAATCTCATTCTTCACAAAAAAAGGGGGTGAATTTAAACCATCATAGATCCATCTTAAACTCAGATCTATCAAACAGTGAGAGGGATCCAATTTCTTGATTGTAGTTTTTTTATTATCTTAAACTCAAGAAATTTGATCTCTCTCTTCTTAATAGATTCGGGTTTAAGTTTTAATTTTTTATTTTATAGGTTGACATGATTATTTTAATTACTTCTCATAATTTTTTTTATTTTATGAGTTGACATGAATTTTTTTAATTACTTTTTTATTTTTGGTAATGTAATGTTACATTACGTTACCTTACGTGACAAGATCTCCCCCATATTGGGCTGTAGAGCACCTTGCTCCCCTTGGTGTAATAAAAAAGGGGGATATTTCTGTCGGATGAAGATGGAGAAAGTGATGATGAAAATCAACAAACAATAGATTCAAAGAAGATTAAAATCCCTTATCTAGAGGTATTGATTGGGGAACCCTACTCTATCTTGGAGGTTCAAGGAGGAAATCTTGGAGATTTCCTCCTTGAGGATAGTAGTGAAACATGTCACTCCTCCTAGGGGAATGAAGTAATTTCATGAAACTAACACCTCTAATTCTAATAAGGAATTGGTCCCTTCTTCAATTCCTGAGCTCTTGCCTTTTGAGTTATATGTATCCATCGTGGATCCTCCTTCAAGGGGGTAGCATAAGATTAAAAAGGAGAAAGGGAAGAGGGGAGGGATTGATGTTTTTTTTTTAAATGTAAGAAATGACATGTACATTATTTATGTAATTTATTCTTGTTAGTGTAGTTTTCAACTACATCTACATGATATTTGTAAAGTGCTTTGAGAACCTAAAAAAAGAGGTTTTAATTCTAAACTTAGATAAAAAATTATGATTAGGTATCTTGGAATAAATTAATTAAAGGCCATGAATGTGGCATGCAAATCATTCTACTTAAAAAGGATTTTAACTTGCTTTCTGTATCAACATCCTTTGTTGAAAAGAAATTGTAAATAGTAACTAATCTCTAAAACATTGCATAATAAAATCAATAGGAAAACTAGGCACGACAATGGGATCCCAAGTTTAAAGTGGTAAAAACCTATAAATGAGATTAAACCTCCATTATGAAATATTCATTTTTATATTTTCATGTGTTCCATGTAATTATATAAAGGACTATCTTAAAGTACAAAATATTCAAAGAAAATTTCCCAATGACACTCCTCGCTCTCCAAGCTTTTCTCATGCTCATCTTAGCAAGATATAAAAGCTTACTAAATCATTACAAAACACTTATTAAATGGCACAAGATGGCAACTCTATGACAACTTACTAGCAATCACACAATGAACGACTGTTATTGCTAGCATTCCTCTATAACAAGTACTTATAAAATTGTCATCTCATACAGATCAAGTTGGCTTGACATGACATCTTTGTCTCATACATGTCAAGGACTACTCCCTTAGAAGTAATGTACGCTACAACTGTGATGATCACCATATTAGTGGACCTAGAGAACATGAAGAACAAGATTATTCAAGGCTACATGTTCTAGGGACCACCTCTCCAAAAGCAATATACACTAGCACTGTCGTGGTCACCAAAATAGTGCATTTAGAGTACTCAAAGAACAAGATTATTCAAGGCTGCATGTTCTAGGAACATACACATCCTCACCAACTACATACTTGTTTTCAATGATACTATTATGTTTCACAACACTTACAAACACGCCCTAGATGAACAACAATTCAAGGGTTATGCATGCCACACCGGGTCCTACATCCATATACCATTAGCATCATGCAACAACACTTCATACTTACTCCAAAAGTGAAGTTACATAGGTACAAGAAACATGTGTCATCACTTTTCATGCTTGTTGTGCAGGAAAAATACCTTATAGTGAGGAGAAGACACTACCAACTTGGGCGGGGTGACAGGTAAATACATTCATTGCATTGCATTTAGTTCCTACAAATGGAAAGAGATCGAGATATCGAAAGATGTACCTTTTATCGATGGTTGGTCCTAGCTTTCACTTGATCTTCCACTATGATGAACCTGCAACACAAAGGAGACCTTCCTCAGCGTATCTTGACTGTAATAAATATGATGAAAGCAAAAACAACTTAATCATCAAATACAATCAAACATTAAACCAAATGAACATACAATCCAATAGACATTCGATTTGGGACAGGAAGGGTATTTCCACCTTTTTATTGTCAAAGAAGCATGAATCAGTACAAATATACCTGATTGGTCAAGATGCTTCTGCAACTGAGTCCTGGGCTCCTTCTCTTCACAATGACTTGGGAATTCCTCCAGCGTAACAGCACTTAAAGCCTTCCTTCTAGGTCCCTCTCTCATGGATCCTCCTTGTATTTATGGGACAAGGTAGGCAGTTGGAATCGAGAGGTGGTTGAATAGGGAGGTTTGGGAAGTTGCAGAACCAACTTCAACTAATCCCAATTTGTAATCTTAATATATTTTTTTGACTTCATTTTAAGATGTGCGCGGTTTTCATACAACGAGAGTAGCGCACAGTGAGCAACTCTTGTGCTTTGCAACATTTTTTAAGGTGTGCGTTGGTTGTCCTTGAGCAAAGTAGCGCACATGTCAACATATGCATTGGTTTACTGTGCAAAGAGTAGCACACATGTTGTGAAACCAGTAGAAACAATAATATTTTCAGCTGCAGAGTGTAGTTCCAACCATAACTCATCCAAGTCAACCTAGCTCTTCAATCCATGGTGTCCTTTTGTGTGATCGACAGAGCACTGTGATCACGGACGGAGAAGTGAAGATTTGACCTATAACAGATGCCCCCTAATGTGTGAGGTGAGAGGGAAACGATGGCCGAAATACATTAAAATTCCAAGTCAGAGGAGGAGCAAGAAACCACAGAACCAAGTCATGAAAGTACCTGAAACAACGATCAAAGGTCAGCGAGCAATTACAATCTTGACATCATATAGATGTGTAGCATGATACAACATGATCTCCAATACATAACTAGGAGATGTATATATATCATGGCCACTGAAATACAAGCGTGGATCCATGTCAAAATGAGAGATCATAGCCATAACAACAAATTGGATCTATGTCTCATGAAGAGCCAAAATGAGTGAGGCTCAGTCTTGCGCAGCTTGGGTGATAACATAAACATGGTGATGCTATCAGAGTCCCAAGTTCTTCATCCAAACAACCCAAGGTACAAACCCTAATCATGTGAATAAATGAGCTGAGGTTGAACATGGGGGGTATCATTTGATTACCGGTCATTGATGTATACCGTTAACAAACGTGAGGACTGCCATCGATAATGATAATGGGGTCCAAGGTACCTAGTATGTTCCAACAAGTGTGAATAGATGGACTTGAATTCAAACACCTAAGGAACTTGTCGAATAAGAGACATTGATGTATTCCCATTATTCCACATCAAGGGAAACTACCACTAATGACTGCAATCCCCCAGGTACTAACCGAAACTCTAAACTTCATTCCCAGAGCATAATGAGTTGAAGTCGATGGGAAGAAGTCCATTGGAAGGGAGGCCTTAAGGAATCCTCCATCATCCAACACGAGGAACACTCAAAAGGTATGAGCTGATGTGGAGTAGGACAAGTAACAAGATGAAATAAACTAACACTAGGATGGCCGACGTATGAAGTCAAGGTAAACTGCAGAATGGCCGACACAGGCTGTATCCTTGAACAATGACCACGACACAAAGTGACTTAGGCAGTTTTTAACTTGAGGAGGAAAATGATATAAGTCTGCAATGTAGGAGAGATTAACAGACCCTCCATGTGATTGGAAGAATAACCAACCGGGGGAGTAAAAACTCGGAGATCAAGTTCATCCTAAGGTCAAAAACTAAAACCCAACTGAAATGAAAGACTCAAATAGGTGTTGTGTTCAAGGACATGACTGACTTAACTGCCTTTGAAACTGAAAAGATGTGATATACCCTTCTCATCCCTTATTCTTTTTGGTAAAAGAATGCCCTTCTTGTTGTTTTAATGAGTCCAAGAAAGAAAACTCAATAAGCCCAACCATGTAAAATTTTAATGAGTCCATGGGAGGAATACTCAGGACCTTCTTCATTGTTTACAGAGTTCGAAGAAGAGATAGAAGAATACTCTATAATACTGATCTCTAGATTTTAATATCGAGCCAAGATCTGTTCTTGCTCGCCGGTGTTTTCAATTTTAAGGAGTCTGAAAAACTTAAACAATAACTCCATACACCTACCCGTGGATTTTAATATCGAGCCCGAGTTGGTATATGCTCGCTGGTGTTTTCCTGTTTATAGAGTCTGAAAAACTTAAACAACCCTCTATATACCTTCTCGTGGATTTCACATCGAGCCCGAGTAGGTGAGTGCTCACTTGGTGTTTTCATATTTTGAGACCCTGAAAACCCTAAAGAAGACTCAAAAAGTCCTTTTTCGTACAGTTAGTCTCCTCCCCCGAAAAAGTATAAAACGATGAGAGAAGAACTTTTCTAGCCACTCATGACTAGAGTATTCCTTTTTCGTAAGTAATCCGCAAAAGTCTGAAAAAGGGTTAAACTTATACCTAAGCGGATGTACCTTCAATTCCTTTAACGAGCTTTAAGAGAACAAGTATGCTCGGCAATCTTGTTTAGTTTTTAAATAGTCAAAACAAGAGCTTAAAACAAGTCATCGTATGTTCATGACCTGCCAAACAATAGGATCTCAATAATCGAGTTAGTAACGGTCGACAAATTTTCTCAATGACATAATAATGACAATATGGTACTTATATTGGTCTATCAATAAAGAAAACAAGTCATTTCCAGTTTAATACTTTGAAACTCTAGTGAAAATTTGAAAAACCTAGGTTAAATTTAACTCACTAGAATATGTAGGTATTAGTGATTAAATAGAACCTTTTAGGGACAACTTGAAACTATACACTTTTGAAAAAAGTGGGTAAAAATCAAAGGTCATTTTATATAAATAATTTCAAATTGAAAAATCAAATATCACAATTGGAGCTTTTAGGGAAAATTGGAGCAAAACCTTGATCTTCCTCCATTCACTGCGATCAAACCGGGCCACCAATCAACCTTCTACTTCCACCAAGTAAGTTGTTTCCTCCCATACTTGCAATTTCATGCATTTTTTTGTCAATTTTCATGGTCAAAATCATTTTCTAGCAATGTTCATCACGTGTTTCTGCGTGTGCGCTACTGTATCTGAGCAAAAGTAGTGCATACTAGCCGAATGCGCTGGTTTAGTGAAAACAGAGCAGCGCCTCAGGCGTGTCTAGTGCAAACAGTAGCGCACACTCCTGAAAGTGAGGTAAAAAATGGAAAAGACTAAAAAATTTGACTATTGCTTGGCAGGATGATTCTTTTCTAGCGTGAAAGGGAGCATGAGGACATGGATCGAATAACATTACAAGATCCGGCGACCCTCCATGTGCTCTGAAGATGTGGACTACTGAAATTTTATAGAATGGTCAACATGCAGGAACAAATCCGCTTGCTTGAGAGGCTTGTCCAATATTGGGATGCCGAGGCATTGGTGTTTGATATCCAAGGAGAATTATTGGAAATCACCATAGATGACATCTACTTTCTCACGGGTCTCTCTCGGAGGGGAGACTTTGTGAACTTGAAAGGGTCCTCACGCAATGTGGGTACCTTGTTCGTGCAAGAGTATGTGAATGCCTACTACCTACCAGGAACTGAGAAATCTAGTAGAAAAATTATAATTTCGACTATTGCAAGCTTCCCCCTCAAAGCAATCGTGAGTATTCTTAACTGGATGGGAGGGAGTGCTACCCAACATCTTGCCTCGAGACATTATATGCACATATGTACTGAATGCTTGCACGACAAAGTTTATGACTGGTGTTCAAGTCTTTTGGCGAACATGAAGCTTCAACTCTCAGGGTGTAAGACCGGGAGAATGAATAATTTCGGGTACGGAAGTATACTTTGCACCTTTTTCTTTGAAAGGGTGCCTGCTATTAGTTTGGGCATGCCTTTTCCCCCAGTCAACCCTCGTGAGCCAATGTTGTCTCGTTGGGGTGAGATCTTCCTCTGCTAGGGTGGTGGTGAGAGCAACTTCTGTTACCATGAGGATGATTTCTGGGGTTGGTGGGAACGACAAGTTCCATCTCTTGAGTAGTTTCCATATGTGGGTGTAGACTTCTGCCACGGTCCTGAGCTGATACTTCCTCCAGCAGCAGCCTAGGGAGATATAGGATCGAGCGGATGTCGCTCGACATGCAGGAGGATGTGGTTGGTGTGCCCCCATCCTGGATTAGGCTACTGCGGAAAGTAGCTAGGCTGGCCATATGTTATCGAGAGGTAGCAGAGGTAGATGAGGCCTCACCTTCTCCATAGGAGAAGGATATTCTATGTATATTTTTGAGGCCATCGAGCCCAATTTTGTATCTTATGACATGACTCTATGATAGACTTATGATCCAAACTCATACTATTTTTTGATATGGATATATATATATATACAGTATCGGTTATTTACATGTGTGATATTGTGTTTTATGCATGAATCATTATGTGTGTGAATGATGCAAATGCCAATCTAAAACGTAGTTTGCAAATGAATCAACTAATGCATTCAAGTTTCTTGGAATATGTTGGTATGTGATATAATCGAAGTGTCTCTCCAGTAAATTAACGCACAGAAACTAACGTAGCAAAGTAGGATCTCTAACCTAATAAACACCCATTAACTGAAAAACAACTAACTGCGAGTCGAGCCATACCTCCAAATGTGAAATGCCATGGAACAGAGCATCTCAGAGTAGCTCTATGACTGCACTGTATTCAGCCACATTATTCGTTGTGGGACCTAAACAAGCCCCTCCCGAAGACACCAGTTGGCCAGTTGGTGAGCAAATAACCCAAGCAGCCGTGACCAACTAACAGGTGTGGTGGCTAGCGCCATTAGAAAACCCTATAAAGTGTTCAGTCGACATCTGAAACACAAAGCAATAGATGCATAAGACACAACTACAAACGTAAACAAAACTAACTCTACAAAAATGTACAGCTATAATACATGAAAAAGCACAGATGCCTAAGCGTGGTACTTCTTCAGGTAGAGTCGATGCCTGGAACCTCCTCATGAGACCAAGAAAAGACGTCGCGGAAATCGTTAAAAAGATTGGTATACCGAATGATCTCGTCAAGAAAACAATCTGCTCCAATAAAAATATTTTTTGCGACCCCCGGTTCGGTGGAAATGTTGATCGGGATGGTTCTCGATGTATTTTCCATATTCATTTCAGCATAAACAGCTTGTGAAGTAGAAGGGATAGAGGACAAATCAACACTCTCGCCAAGTCTTGTAGAAAACTCGTCTCTCTCTATCAAGTTTAGAATGGGAAGTAAATAGGACCTGGGGTGCAAATGCTCCCAAGGGTGATTTAGGTCCATCATAGCTTCAAAAATGACTTCGTCAGAAGACAAAACCGTGTCTAGACAATTAGAAGAGTGAGTAGAGTCCACTGACCATGCAAGAGCATGGTCCATATCTGACTCAGCAGAGACCAACGGAGTAATGATATGTTATGTTGCAGTTTGTTGTGATTCCGAGTAGATTACCTCTTCAACAGATAAAGGCACAACTGGTTCTAATTCAGTAGGGAGAATCCACGGATCTAACGTTAAACTGACCATAGAAATCTCAAATGAAGAACATTCTTCAGAACCAATGAAATGGATAGGAGAAGGTAGGTCAAAAGTGCCTATTAATGACCCATAGAGACCTACTCCCAAGCTCTCAGTAACTGGGCAGGACTGATCAACCAACGGGATTGTTGAATCCGAAGAAGTCTAGTTGTTTTTCTGGGAAAATGAAAGTTGATCGACTATGATGATCTTGCCTTCATGAGGGAACATTATGATCCGGAAAACAGGTGACGGCACTACTTGCATGGCATATGTCCATCTCCTACCCAACAACAAGTTGTAATCGAGTGGAGCATCCATAACTTCAACCTCTACCAATACTATTTTTCCCACAAGTTCAACATCAAATGATGGTAAGACTCTATGTGGACGGAAAGATCTTCCATCAAAGGCGGTAAGTACCGTATTCGAGGGGGCTAACTCAGGTTCACCTAAAGCCTTCTAGCAATAAATGGACATTACGCACGTAGACGCGCCCTCATCTACAACAACTCGTCTAATGGTCATGGAACCATGGACGACCTCTATCTGGAGAGCAACGTGGTACGGCAACCGAAACTTGATATCTTTCATATCAAAATGGGCAAGCATGTTGGATGAATCTACACTTCCAATCGTTGGGAGGAGTGCACTGCATTGTAATGGACAACTTTGCAGTACCTCCAAAGTGAACATGGCACAGGGAGTTTTTGCTAAATCCTCCACTACATTATAGTTGGAGGTAGCCCTTGCGTTGGGGTTGTGCACAGCCTGTTTGAAGACACCTTTCAGGATATTCGGTAGTGGATCCACCGGTCTCTCGATGTGGAGAGGGGTAGATGACTCAGGAACATCCTTCTGCTATGGGTCCGGGGTATAATTTCTAGCTCGAGTTTGCAAAAGAGCATCTAAATTAACCATATTAATGAATGACTGATCAACTGAGTTGGCACGAGTAGTGTCCCTAGTGCCGGAGCTGCCAGAAGCTGAACTCTGTCCGTGAGGGAAAGGGATTTTTAAGACAACAGGTTTCTTTTCACGGATAAGCTTCTGGGATTCTTCCATGATAGGGCATTGATGGGTAAGGTGGTCCTCTTGACATAACTTGCAAGGGAACTTAACCTTCCTTTTTTCCTTCTTACCCTCCTCGACATTTTGCATGTTCTTGGGATTTTGTTGGTTTCCCTCCCCTTTCTTGCCCTTTATTTTGTTGTTGTGCTGCTGAGGGCCGTTTTGGTTTGTCTACACCTGTTGTACAGATTTAGTTGTTGAAGGGGAGGATGCAATAGAAGTTGCTTCTACAGCAGACCATTTCACTGTCAACACGTGAACTTGTTTTGTTAAGGCATCAAACGCTACAGAGTCGACTGAACCCACAATTCCATCAGCATGTGGTCTAGGTTTAGGTTTACCTAAGTCAATATTAGACCTTGGTGCATCATGAATAATCTCGTATCAGATCCCAGACTGAGCATATACGAAGTCTAGTTGTTGGGTTCTCAAAATGGCTTCCTCTTCGGAGGACACCCCTGAAGTTGCAACTTCCTTAGAGATATAAGGAAGGAGTGATTTAAGATACCACTCTAATAAAAATGTTGGAGGGATGTCGGCCTTAATGATCCTCTTTCTCCTTCGCCACTCCTGAATGTGATCAGATAGATGAGTGGCTTTGTTCTATCGGAAAGTCAACAGAAGTTCTGTGCCGGCATCATACCATACAAGAAGTTGAAAGTGGTTCAAGAAAACAGTGGCTAGATCCCAAAAGGTGCCATAAGCAACAGTAGGCAGTTCAATATACCACTTGGATGCGACACTCGTCAAGGTTCTTTGAAAGAGCCTCAACCTGATGGAGTCATCATTCAGCGAATTCGAGGGGCACCAGAGATGAAAAGTTGTGACATGGTCACCGGGGTCCTCACCAGTATTACCTTCAAACTTCGGGATATCTGAGGGCAACTTAGTGGGAATAGGTGGCCATGCAGGATCATGACACACGGGGTCATTTGTGAGTTTTGAAATATCTGGCAAGTTCAAATTTGCCAGAAATAGTAAATGCGGTCGTGCTGATGGCATTTGATAGATCGAAACTTGGTATTGGGTATTTCCTGCTACCTGATTCATGTACTATTGGTTGGGTTTGCCCCAACCATCGGTTGTGAAGTGAATGCATTAAAATTGCTCCACCCAAAAGAAATCAAATTACTTCCCAGGGAGTGGTCCATTGCGGCTGGGTTTTAACCCCACCATATTGTGGATTTATAATATTACCCCCTCCTCTAGCAAACAAAGAGAAAGGGATACTCCCTACAAGTATATTTGATGGATTAACATTGTAACCTGCATAAGGGTTAAATCCAGGCGTAGTAGTAACAGACGGTGCCGTCATCGTACCCATAATAGGCATAGATGCAGAAGGGATCGATCCTACAATGGAAGTGGAAGCAATAGCTTGAGTCACACCCTGTAACTGTTGTCTAGCAGAAGACTGAGTGAAATTCACTGCACGTATCCTTGACAAAGGGACATTGTTTGGTCCAAAAGTAGGGGTAGAAACTAAGGCAGATGTTGAAGCCAATGAGCTCGGCATGCCTAGAGTACCAGCATTAAAACTAAAGGATGGAGTCAAAGTAGAAGCAGCCTGCGATGAACTCGGTGTGGCAGTGTTTGTGAAAGAAGGATTAACAATCCTTGTAGCCATCGAAGTTGTGGGAGTTTGAGGAACTCCCTACTCATCTCCTTGGTTAACGATAGTGTACCTGGTGTAAATAAGTAAGCACTATACTTAGGTTGTTGAAATCCGACAGGTACCAGTAGTGGATCGTTGGGTCCAGTAAGAGGAGGGTTGAAAGGAGTACTGGACTCTCTAGAAGTTAGGTCCTCAACCTCGACAGTATCAAAGACTTGTCGATCCAGGGTTCTGTGTGATGAACCTGCAATAATTAATTAATGTAAATACACAAGATATCAGAAATGATAGAACTTAGAATCACTTTTATATTGATCACGGGCCACTTCGAGGGGGAAACCTCCTTTGAGCAAGCTCAATACAATTAACTTCACAGTGCCTTCAATGACCTCAACACACACTTATATACTAAGTCTATGCCCAATACAATGAGTCAAAACCATGGGACATATAATACTACGGGACGACTTACAAAGCATATGCACCCAATACTATGGGTCAATACTATGGGCTAATATAAACTATGGATCAACAAATACTACGGGACGACTTACAAAGCATATGCGTCCAACAACAATATACTAACATAGTAAAGAGAAGGGTTGACACAGGTTCCTAACATCCCCTCACCCTTAGAAAAAGCTTTGTCCTCAAAGCTTTGGTTGGAGAAATTGCTGCAAAATCTAAAGGAGTGGTTCCCCGGTAGCATCCTCGGGTTGCATTGTGGGCCACTGACACCTTTGGAGTGTCAGGGAGGATTGCTTGGAAGGCTGTAGATGAAGAAGAACCCTATCAGCTGCGTGGAAGATGCGCTCAGAACGGTGTTGATCGGCTTGTTGTTTCAGACAAATTTTGGCCATGTGAAGATTGTCCTGCAGAATGAGAAGAATCTGATCGCAGTTGCGAAGAACTGAGTCAATTTCCTGAACTGGGGAGCTGCTAAGGGTGTATGGAAGAAGAACTAGCGGTGTTTGTCCATAGACTGCTTCATATGGTGTCCTTTGAGATGTGGTATTGTACCACCAGAGCGCTGCTAGGAAATCCATAGAAATAGTTGGCCAAAGCTGTGTAGGGATGGGCAAGGGTTTGAGCAATCCCGAAAGGAGTGTCGTTTCACCCTTGTTGACCTGGAAAGGATCACAGTCAGCCACCATCTGTTGAATTGTCATTTTTAGTCCCTACCAAAAGAAGTTACATTGTTCCCGGTCATACATTTTGAAGAACCCAGAGTGCCCTGCTGATGAAGAAGCATGGAGTTCATAGAAGAGATAGCCCTGTTGAACATATTGCAACCAATTTGGAACAAGCAGAGAAAGAGCTGTAAGAGAAGCTGGGTCATCAATTGTGCGAGAAGGAGCATTTGCCACTATATTGTCCTTACCCTTCTTGTAAGTGATCGCATAGGGATAATCCATGAGTTGGATAACCCATTTCAGGTGTGTTGGGTAGGAGACCCATTGTTCCAGAAAATTTTCCAGACTCGGGAGATCAGTCTTGATGCAAAAATAATTCCCTAATAGGTATGGCTGCCACTTCTGTATTGCATGCAAAATAGCCATCAGTTCCTGCTGAGAGGTAGATGCGACTAAATTCATACCGGAAAGGTCTCTTGAAGGCGGCAAGCTCATTGGTTCAACAAAGACACCTGTATATCTATCCAAGGAAGTAGTTGAGACCATTGATGGGTGCATCTGAATGGAATGGAGCTGAGCGATGACACCATGTGAATTCTTCTTAAGGAGTTTTTCCAGACGATGTGAACTGATGATGCGGAGAGACCCTGGTTGTAAGCCCATTAATTTTTGTTGTGCCCCAGTGACTGAAAACTGCATCCAAAGTTCTGCAAAATCCCATAAGATGGGGCCAAGTGTGCGTAACCATTGAACACCCAAAACCACATCACATCCGCCTAAGGACAAGGAAAACATATCAGAGCGCAGGGTATAATCTTCCATAGAGATACGCACATTGTGACACTTCCCCTTGCAAAGTAAGGTGCCCCCATTGGCAACCATGACTTCAAAGTTGGAGCAAGGATGGACAAAACAATCAGTCTGTTTGGCAATCCGAGGGTTAATGAAGTTATGAGTGCTACCAGAATCAATGAGTATGGTAAGAGGGAGCTTCTTGAAGTATCCCCTGACTCGCATTGTTTGTGGAGTGGTGACGCCGGTTATAGCATGGAGAGAGATCTCGGGTGGGTCATCCTGAGATGGGGTGTCAACAGGCGGATGTTGAACGTCGACCTGATCATCTACTGTATTTGGAGCTTCTTCATCAAGTTCTGAGGCAGGTGGAGAATCCACATCCAAGAGATAGAGCTTTTGTTGAACACATCTATGTCCCTGAGTGAATTTCTCATCACAATTATAGCAAAGCCCTTTTTCTCGGCGTGTCTGCATCTCTGTTTCAGACAAATGCTTGATAGGAGTTGGTTGAGGAGTAGGTGTGATGGGAGGTCGTTGGGAACCCATATTTCTGAAGGGAACAAAGGTGGGTTTGGAGCGTTGTTGAGCTACGATCTTGTCCTTTTCCAACTTAGCCAACCCTAGGACTTCCATCATTGTGTTGTGACAGAACATTTTGACCTCTGAGCGGATTTCATCCTTGAGACCACTGATAAAACAACTCCTGTAGAATTCATTAGACAATCCTTCTGTGTGATTGGCCAGTTTCTCAAATTCTGTCTGATACTCTCTCACTGTGCCAATTTGGTGAAGTTTAGTGAGTGCTCCTGTGAAGTCATCAAAAGCACTAGGACCAAATCGTGGCAAAAGGAGTTGGCAAAAATCTGTCCAGTTTGGTTCAGGATGAGCTTTGATGTACCAACGGTACCATTGAAGGGCTTCTTGTTCCAAATGAAAGGATGCAAGTGGAACTTTTTGGACATCAAAAGTATTATGCAGACTGAAATATTGTTCTACTCGGTATATCCATCCAGTCGGATCAGTACCATTGAAGTGAGGAAAATCAAGCTTTGGCCCACGAAAATTGCTGGAAGAAGAGAACCCGGTGGCTGCAAAAGATTCTGGTTTTCTGGTATTGTTCATGGCTGAATGCTGAAGATGGAGGATGAGAAATTTTTCATCCAGATCTTGGAGTTTGGTTTGGATGGCTGCAAGTGCTTCCTCCATGGTGTGTGCTCCTACATGGGTGACAACCATAACCAGGTTTTTATTTTTTTTTGTGGAATGCGTAGAAAAACACAAATAGAAGCTGATTTATTAAAGGGAAATTTGGATTGGGGAAACAATCTGATGGGTAATTGGGGTTTGACTAGATTTTGGACACTGTCGAAAGGACAAGAAAGCAAAAAGGGGGATTTCAGAAGTGGGGTGATAGAATGAGAAAATTTGGAAGAGAGGGACAAAGAAGCAGAATTCAGAAAGGAACTCTGTGGTAAAATTTGAAGGTGATTGGGTGAAATCTGAGGAAGTTATGGCAAACCCTAAAAATAGACAAATGTGGGATTTCGGGCTTTGGGAAGGGGAATTGGGGATAGGATCCTCAGGAATGAAAGATGCAGAATGGAATGACAAGGGTTCCGCAAAAATTTCAAGGGAAACAGAGTGAAAACAAGGGAGATATGGAGAAAAAACTGGTTTTTTTTTTTTTTTTCAAAAATGGATCGGCAACAGCGGCGCAGAAGGGATCCGCAACAGATGGATCTGCAACGCCGGGGAAGGGATCGAAAATGGCTGGATCTGAAACGGCGACTGGATCTAGAACGAATTTCAGAATAGATCTGAAATGGCTGGATCTGGAGCGGAAGTGATCGACAACAGTTCAACTGAAAATAGATATGGACCCCAGGTATGTGCGGCTTCCTAACAGTTCAGGGGTTTCACTCGGCCACCAATGATGTCTGACGGCTTGCGTATTGGGGCAGTACCCCTCACTCCACAGCTCAGGTAAAACTGATAACCGCTTTGCCACAAACGACAGCTCTTGGTTTACCTCACAGGTGAAAACTAGTCAATCAGGTAGGGGTCGTTGCCCTTTTCACTGGCAGGTCCTCTCAATGGGCCAGCTACTTCGGGGTTCCTGTGGTACTCCTCATAATGAGTTTTAGGGCTTATGCCCAAGTACTTCCCACAGTTAAGAGGATAGGGATTATTCCCAAATCCGAACCTGCAACAGATGCGAAAAAAAAAAAATTGGCAGAAATTTCACCCAGCGAGCCCAAGAAAGTGCTCTGATACCAGATGTGATGAACCTGCAATAATTAATTAATGCAAATACACAAGATATCATAAATGATAGAACTTAGAATCACTTTTATATTGATCACGGGCCACTTCGAGGGGGCAACCTCCTTTGAGCAAGCTCAATACAATTAACTTCACGGTGCCTTCAATGACCTCAACACACACTTATATACTAATTCTATGCCCAATACAATGAATCAAAACCATGGGACATATAATACTACGGGACAACTTACAAAGCATATGCGTCCAATACTATGGGTCAATACTATGGGCTAATATAAACTATGGATCAACAAATACTACGGGACGACTTACAAAGCATATGCGTCCAACAACAATATACTAACATAGTAAAGAGAAGGGTTGACACAGGTTCCTAACATTCTGGGCTATGCTTCTCCAAGAACCTCTGTTTCGCCCGTAAGTTCAAAAAGAACCACGGGAATTTTTCCTATGGCATCACGGTGGCGGTGGATGCTCCACAATGAGTGGGGGAAGGTTTTGCAACCTCCGAGACCAACAAAGATGTTGGTCCTCCACAACTATAAAAATAAACTAAGTAAAAAACCTAGTGGCCACTACAACTAAGGAGCAAACAGCATACCAATAAAAAATTCCTAACTAATCAAACCAGGAAAACAGATGGCAAATACTCTTAGAAGCAAGTCTGGGATGATTAAGACCCAAAACAGACTAATAGAGTATCGACGGTCAGTTACGTGGCATCCAATGGAGGTCCTCTGGGTGCAAGCGTTTGAATCACCAAATTGCCCTCCCATGATTACTGCCAAAGGGTTACCTTCCACGTCTGTCCGAGGTGGAGTGGAAATATCCTTCCACTCTACCTGGGTAGAGCCCTAAAGGTTATGATACCAAGGCTACCACCAATACGAAATAACCTGGGGGGACAGTCGTCAACCTAGTCGAAACGCATGGGCAGGGTAGCAAATCCCGAAATCCAAAAGCACTTTAAAAAGCACTAGTGGAGCCCCGTACGCAATTCAAATCTAGTTTATAGTTGACGGGAAAGTGAGGGGGTATCCTCAACAATTCCAATCGCTCACAGCCTCGTCCTTAACTCTGGTTTGAGTAGAGCATCCCAGGACCATTTGATAGAGGTGGATTTACCTAATAGATAGTCGTACTACGATTGTTGAGTAATGAAGCCGATTTTGGGTGGTTTAAGGTGATTTAAACCCGAAATCCTAGCCTAAGCTAGTTGATGATGTGTATACCTAAAAAGAAAAATGTTGCTACTTAATTTTATTAAGATTTCTTTTTAAGGGCTACTTCTTACTCAAAGGTTGTAGTGCGGTGTGTGGAATGGTTTCGACAGGAAAGTAAAGTGCATGTAAAGTAATGCTTTCAAATTCACAAAAACTCTTTTCTTTTCATTTATATTCTTTCAAAAACTGAAACTAGGCAATCCTAAATCAAATTTCTTTTTAATTTTCTTTTTAAATTTCAAAGCAAAGCAAACTATGCTACTTCAAAATGATGATAAATCCTACTACTAAGCTACCAAATCCACTTTTTGTCTTTTCTGATAATTAAACAAAGAAAAAGAACTTGGAAAGGAGCAAGTAATACCTAACGTAAAGTGTGAGTAAGACAAACAACCTGATGGCTCAAAACAAACAAATCAAAGACTTGAGAAAGACTCAACCTACCAAGTTGTTTCAAAATAAAAAACTTTAGGCTTGGAAACAAAGTGTAAAAGAAGCAAGGAAAAGAGATGATCGTAACGGAAAGGAAAACCTAAAAGGCTGCTCCTAAGCACCAAAACCCTAAGAAAACAATAAGCCAAGCAAAGGAGTAGGTAAGCAAACCAAAAAGTGACCCTACCAACACACAGACTCAAAAGAAAGCTAACTACAAAGCTTTGACTCACTTGGACTGAAATGAAAAGATAATCAAAAGGTATCTAAACCAAGCAACCTTTCAAAAAACATCCTAAGGACTCAAACCTGAGGTCAAACCCTAATGGAAAGGATAAGACATAGTGAAAGTGTGCTATTGTTGCCACAAACAGCAAACGTTTAAAAAAAATGCAGGTCTGTATTACTGCAATAAGCAACTAGGGCAAGCAATGTGCAGCTATGTCTAATAGAAAAAGTGCACAAACTTCAAAAGGCCTAGAAAACAGTGAAGACACCCTAAACAAGTACTCAAGCAAGCAAAGGCAAACTAAAGGACTTCAAAGAGGCAAACAAGACTCAAAAGAGACATACAAGTCTCGAGGGTCAGTCAGGGAAGCAAAGCAAAAGGCTAGAAATGAAACCAAACCACTGGAAATCAAACCCTAACAGAGAACTAGTATCTACAGGAAAATGCACTATTGTGCAGTACAGAAACCAGCGCACACTAGGAAAGATGTGCTACTGTGTAGTGGACAAAGCAGCGTTCATCAGGTAAAATGCGCTACTGTTAATAGGGTAAACCAACGCACAAGGCTCAGAAGCAAGCAAAAAAGCTTTGCAGCAGTGGACTGAGATGAGTTTAGACAGAAAGAACAGGCAAGAATGACCTATAAGACATCTCAGAGAACAAATAGACTAAAATAGACTGTAAGAAAAACCTAACAAGGTCTCCTAGAGCAAAAAAACTATCGGTTACTCCCCAACAGAGTTGCCAGTTTGTTGTGCAGGAAAAATACCTTATAGTGAGGAGAAGACACTACCAACTTGGGCAGGGTGACAGGCAAATACATTAATTGCATTGCATTTAGTTCCTACAAATGGAAAGAGATCGAGATATCGAAAGATGTACCTTTTATCGATGGCTGGTCCTAGCTTTCGCTTGATCTTCCGCTATGATGAACCTGCAACACAAAGGAGACCTTCCTCAGCATATCTTGAATGTAATAAATATGATGAATGCAAAAACAACTTAATCCTCAAATACAATCAAACATTAAACCAAATGAACATACAATCCAATAGACATTCGATTTGGGACAGGAAGGGTATTTCCACCTTTTTATTGTCAAAGAAGCATGAATCAGTACAAATATACATGATCGGTCAAGATGCTTCTACAACCGAATCCTGGGCTCCTGCTCTTCACAATGACTTGGGAATTCCTCCATCCTAACAGCACTTAAAGCCTTCCTTCTAGGTCCTAGACATATCGGTCCTTGTTAAGTCATGATTTATTGGTATATCTGACTTGTGGGTTGTTGGATATACTCTTAGGTTATAGTGGCAAACATCGACTTTGAACTTGGGCCTTGCCTATGTAATCATGATTCCTCAACTTTGAACCTGGGCCTTGCCTAGGTAATCCTGGTAAGTTACTGTTTCTCATGGTTAAAAAAAGCCTACCAAGACTTATCCATATTCAATCTTAATTAAATTAAAAACTCATTACGAACTCAACATGTCACTTATATAAATAAAACTTTATTGAAGAATAACTCTCTATCCTATAATCACTTAAAATAAACTCAATTAACACAAATATAACTCACTAAAATATAAGAAATAAATTTCAAATTATACATGATTTAAAAATATACTTAACTAAAACTAATTAAAAATGATATTGTTTTGTATTAAATTTCAAATTAGAGTTTACATGACTTAAAAATACACTTAACTAAAACTAATTAAAAATGATGTTGTTTTGTATTAAATTTCAAATTAGAGTTTACATGACTTAAAAATGCACTTAACTAAAACTAATTAAAAGAGATGTTGTTTTGTTTCTGTTGGTATTTTCCTATACTCCATCCTAGTCCTAACAGCATTTTCTTTTTTTGCATTTTCAGTCATGCATGCATTTTACATGCCATCATGAAATTGCATGCATCCCAGTCATCAGTCCCAGCACCTAGCCCTCAATTAGCTAGCCCTGGGAGCTTCTTTCTGATAAGTTTTATCCCTCCTAGTGCTTAGTGCGCCCTCCTTTCACCTACCACTTGTGAAAGGCACCCTCTCTCACCTACCACTCAGTTTCACTTCAGTTAGTTGAGTTATCTTTAGATCTTTCCTTGATTTAAGGCTAGATTGACTCCTCAACTGACTGTATCACTCTGATGGACCTCCAGTGAGACTAGACTACCTATTCTGACTCTAGTTAGCTCCTCATGTGCCTTCCACTGAGCCTCCTTCATTCAGTTAGTGCCTTCATGTGCCAGTTACACCTACCACACTCAGTTAGACTCAGTTTGACATCTGGTTGACAGTTACTTGTGCATTGATGACTCCACTGATGATGATCAGGACTCCTAGTTGTGCTTTGATGACACTCCACTGATCTTTTGATCTATCCATGCAGGCTAATTCGAATTACACCCATGGTATTCGAATCTTGTGCATTGTATCATTATTGTTTATTATTTAGATTAATGAAACATGTGTGACTATTATGCTCCTATATGGTTTCTATTGCATCTTTGTTCTGCTGCTCATTCTTTCTGCACTTCTTTCTTGTGAGGTATTCATCAGCTCTTAGATCTGCTATGGGAATTTCACATGGTATCAAAGCATGTTGAGAGTATAGTCTATCTCCATTCTTGAGAATTTTTTCCAGGTAATTCGAAGTTCCAACAGTTCTAGCAGTTTCACCTTGTATTCGCTCCAACAGTTAAGATGAGCAATTCGAACACTCCTCTCACTCCTAGAATCCTTACTTCTTTCAATTACTTTGATTGGAAGATTGATATGGAAATGTCCTTGAGAAGCAAATCTCTACATAGGATAACAATGGGAAGAGAAACCGAACCAAATTCAGCTGTGGAGAGAACCAAGCATCTGAATTGATTAGATGAAGCCTTTGGTTACATGTGCATTCATATTTCTAAAGATCTAATGTTTCATCTCGAAGGGTTGAAGACTCCAAGAGAGTTATGGTTGAAGTTAGAGGCCCTCTTTGGAAAACAAGATGAGCTAAGAGGCCATGCTCTGGAGAATGAATTGGTTTCCCTACAACCAAGCAATTTTGAGACCATTCAAGAATTATTCTCGAAATTCAAATATTTGGTTATGCAATGCAAGCAGTTTGGCATTAAGAAAAAGGAAGAGCAATTGGTGCTCTCCATTATGAGTAAACTAGGATCTGAATTTTCTGTCCTTGTATCTACCTTCCACTCTGGACGAATGTCAATCCCTGGATGGAAGATGCCCACCTTAGAAGTTTTTACTGCAACCCTCATCCAAGAACAAGACAAATTGATCCAAATGGGTGCCATTAGTGGCTCCAAGCATCAAGCTCTTTTAGTTGGAGAGGCAAATAGTGAGAATGAGAAAGGGAGGCATAAAAGCAAGGACAAAAATCCATCTGAACCTAATACGAATGCCAAGTCAAGTCCATCAAAAGGGGTCTCCAGCTCCAAGAAGGACAAACAGAAAAGATCTGATAGATCTAAGTGTCCCTACTGCAAGAAAGGGAACCACCCTGAGAGATCTTGCATGCACAAGAAAATAGATCAACTAACCAAGCTTCTTGAATAAAACAAAATTGCTATTCCAAAAGATGCAAAAGTGTCCAATTCTGGAAGTGGGATCTGATGGTCATGAGGATTGCCATGCATTGATGGCTGGATTTTCAAAATCAAAGGCCCTCATATATTTTGGAGCCTCCAACCACATGGTTGCCTCTGAAAAATAATTTTCTTCTTTAGATCTCAAAGATGGGCCTACTATTCACATGGGAGACAACTCTCAGATCTATGCCAAAGGGTTGGGTATAGTACATATGGAGCATGGAAAGTTCAAGAATGTTCTATTCGTTCCCTCCTTGACAGCAAATTTGTTGTCTATATATCAGATGAATCACACTGGATCACCAAAGAAGGTTACTTTTGGTCCCGACACAGTTGAGATTACAGAGATCTCTACTCGGAAGACTATAGCGAAAGGGTTTGCAAATCATGCCTCGAAGGCATATGAGTTCTCACATTTTCTACCCTTCTCTCTTCCTACTCCTTCGGAATCTGATGAAGATCCGAGTGACTCTTCTTCTAATGAAGATCAAGATCAATATCTTGATGTTGAGATCAAAGTTCAAGAACATTCAGATTCAAATCCAGAACCAACACATGTTCTCAATCCATAGCCAAGGCCAATATGGGCTCACATAGTCCTTGCAGCTACTGGGAACACAGTTG
This sequence comes from Larix kaempferi, assembly GCA_027924585.1. Classification (NCBI taxonomy): domain Eukaryota; kingdom Viridiplantae; phylum Streptophyta; class Pinopsida; order Pinales; family Pinaceae; genus Larix; species Larix kaempferi. The sequence goes on from BSBM01000887.1 coordinate 2,519,000, forward strand.
AGGATTCATCTGATCACAAAACTACCAAATTTCAGCATCATGCCAACCTTGCATTATGCCATTTATCTCTTCCTGAGAGATGCAATATGATGGTGGGGTTCACTCTTCCATCCCTTGGGAATACTCATCATGATCCATTCGTTCCAGTAGTAGAAAGGTTTCCTGAAAGACTTGCTTCGTCCAATACATCCTCTACACAGTGGGAGGCACATCAAAAGACCATATCCAGATCTAGCACCTGCATTGGCATCCTACAGAGGATCAGCTTGCCAAGTTTTTTGCAAAAGTTTTCACTGAGGAAAGCTTCTTCCTTTTCTGCTTAGTATGATGGTTCTTTGAGTTATTTACTTTTTTTTTGAGGGGGGGTATTTTTCCCATGAGCTTTTCCCCATTTCCTCGGTTTATGGACAGTTCTTATTTTTATCATTTATTTGATTGTATGGGTGACCTTTGGTCCTAGTTACCAGGGCCCAGGATGGATTTAAGGGGGGGTGTTGGGATTTTCCTATACTCCATCCTAGTCCTAACAGCATTTTCCTTTTTTGCATTTTCAGTCATCCATGCATTTTGCATGCAGTCATGAAATTGCATGCAGGCATGCAATTGCATGCATCCCAGTCATTAGTCCCAGCACCTAGCCCTCAGTTAGCTAGCCCCGGGAGCTTCTTTCTGATCAGTTTTATCCCTCCTAGTGCTTAGTGCACCCTCCTTTCACATACCACTTGTGAAAGGAGCCCTCTCTCACCTACCACTCAGTTGCACTTCAATTAGTCGAGTTATCTTTAGATCTTTCCTTGATTTAAGGCTAGATTGACTCCTTAACTGACTGTATCACTCTGATGGACCTCCAGTGAGACTAGACTGCCTATTCTGACTCCAGTTAGCTCCTCATGCACCCTCCATTGAGCCTCCTTCATTCAGTTAGTGCCTCCATGTGCCAGTTACACCTACCACACTTAGTTAGACTCAGTTTGACATCTAGTTGACAATTACTTGTGCATTGATGACTCCACTGATGATGATCAGGACTGTCAATTTTTTAGCATTAATTCAACATACTCTAGGATCTTTACTGAGAGAATAACATGTACAGCATATCAAGCATAGCAATGCATATCAATCACACCAAGCAATCACATGAGACAATAGACACACAAAGTTTCACTGGGGAAAACCATAAAGGTGAAAAACCTCACAACTTCCTCAGAGATAGAAAGAGAAATGATACAACCCAAGTACACAGAGATAGTCCTCCTAATAGTTGAAACTCCTCCTCCACTAGTGTGACACTTTCCGAGTAGTGTAGAAGTGAATAATGAGATGATCAAATAGAGTGCCTCCTGCACTTTATTTATACATGACCTGACCTGCCTAATAACCTAGCAGGGCGGACTTGTCTAACTCAGTCTAATAACCCATGGTTATACTAATCAGGGCCGACCCCACACTTGGTGGTCTAATAACCCATCACTTGCAAGTTACGACACTTGTGACACTTGTCAATACAAATGACGACACTTCCGTATAGAGGAATAATAACATCTCTATAGGAGTACAATATACATAGGTGAAATACATTCCGAAGTTACATATACATCAACACTCCCTCTTAACTAGGAAGGTATTTCTCGACACAAATCTACTAGCAAAAGTCTTCTTCTCTGGATGATCTCCATCAAATCATCGTCATCGTCACTACTACTGCTATCTCAATCAATATCCAATCTACTCATCATAGGAAGTTCTACAGAGCCAGTCGTTTTTCATACTGGATGTAGGCCCACCACCTACAGGTCTTCATCATCACTGGCCATACTGTGGAATCCTCGGGACTTATTACGTGCATAACAATGCCTCGAAAGAGTATCCCAAGACCATTTATGTGCCGAAGCACGACCGGCAAGATCTCCCAAGTCCACTTACATGTAACTGTCACAAAACCTTAAAAGAGTATCTTGACTAGCAAGAAATCTAAAGAGCATCCGAGGCCTTTTACATGACTAGCACAACCTGTCCGGATCTCCAGGACGTATTACATGTGACCCACACCACAATGCCTTGAAAGAGCATCCCAGGACTTATTATGGGCACACAGCCCAACCTATCGAATCTCCCAGGTCTACTTACATGTGGTCACCATAATGCCTCGAAAGAGCATCACAGGACTTATTACGGGCACACAGCCCAACCTATCGGATCTCCCAGGTCTACTTACATGTGGTCATGGCAATGCCTCGAAAGAGAATCCCAGGACTTATTACAGGCACACAGCCCAACCTATTGGATCTCCCAGGTCTACTTATATGCCATAGGATAATGCCTCGAAAGAGCATCCTAGGACTTATTACGGGCACATAGCCCAACCTATCGGATCTCCCAGGTCTACTTATATGCTCATCCGCACAACCTATCCACGGCCACAGAGTATCAACCTAATACTCACCATACATCATCCTGATGTACATCATCACATGATCATCCTGATACATATCATCTGGAGCAACATCCTGAAGCTCATCATCCATGATCATCCTGATCATACAGTGCATCCACCTGATGCATACCAAGTATCTACTTGATGCATATCATCATACATGATCTACCTGATCATACAATGTATCCACCTGATACATATCATAATACATGATCTACCTGATCATACAATGTATCCACTGATACATATCATCATACATGATCTACCTGATCATAACCAGCATCCAACATAATGCATATACATATACATGATCCAATTGATCATATCCAGCATCCAACATGATGCATACACATATACATGATCCAACTGATCATATCCAGCATCCAACATGATGCATATACATATACATGATCCAACTAATCATATCCAACATCCAATAGATGCATATACAGAGCAGTAACTAGAGCATCGTCCCGATGCTCATCATCTAGCGCTTACATCCACAGCCATGGGAAGGATCCTCCTCTCACCATGCTTGGAATGGCTCCAGCAAATGTGTCCATCACTTCTTCCTCGAAGTGTCATCAATATGAAGAACACCAAGCCTCTCTCTGAAGTACTTAAACTTCACTCTGGCTAGTGGTTTCGTCAACACATCTGCAACCTGCTCATCCGTCGCAAGATACAGAAGCTTCACTGCTCCTCTCTGCACCATATCCCTGATATAGTGATATTTGATCTCAATGTGTTTCGACCTATCGTGGAACATCGAGTTCTCAGACAGCTTCACACAACTCTAGTTGTCACAAAAGATACCAGTAGCCTCCAGCGGGAGATCAAATAACTCAAACAGTAGCTTCCGGATCCATACTGCCTCACAACTAGCCGAATAAGCTGCAACATACTTTGCTTCAGCTATACTCAGTGCTACGCAGGACTACTTCCTGCTAAACCAAGAGATTACACCTGATCCCATACTGAAGCAACACCCAGATGTGCTCTTCCTATCTGCAGCACTGCCTTCCCAGTCTGAATCAACATAACCTTGCAAGTTAAACTTTCGATTCGCATCATACTTGAGCCCATAATCAATTGTACCCTTTAGGTACCTCATAATATGCTTTACAGTAACCAGGTGAACACCTCTCGGATCCGTCAGGAACTGGCTCCATGTGTTCACCGCAAAGCAAATATCTGGTCTCATATTCATCAAGTACATCAAGGACCCAATCATCTGACGATACACCGTGACATCAACCGGATCAGATGAAGCATCACACAGAAGCTTCAGGTTCGATGCCATAGGTGCGTCCATGGCCTTGCAGTCCATCATCCCGAACCTCTTCAGGATCTCTACTACATACTTCCCTTGTCCAAAGAAGATCCCATCTTCATTCTGCCACACCTCCATGCCTATAAAATAGTGCATCATCCCGAATTCCTTCATCTCGAACTCGGCAGCAAGCTTCCTCTTGGTATCGACAATCAATCCATCCTCACCTGTAACAAACAGGTCATCCACATACAGAAGTAGTATCACAGGATTTCCTTCCTCAACCTTGTAGTAAAGGTTGGAATCTGCTTTACTCTTAGTAAAGCCCAAACTGGATAGAAAGCTGTCTATCCTACCATACCAAGTCCTAGGAGCTTGCTTCAAGCCATACAAGCCTTTCTTCAACTTGCACACATATGACTCCATGTCATGTGTTTCAAAACCAAATGGCTGCTCCACATACACTTCCTCCTCGACTACAACATTCAAGAAAGCTGTCTTGACATCCATCTGGTGTATCTTCCATTTCATCACTGCAGCCAAGGCAAGTACTGATCTTATGGAAGTGTACCTAGCTACTGGAGCAAAATTTTCTTTATAGTTTATTCCCTCTTTCTGGGAGAAGCCACGAGCTACAAATCTCGCTTTGTACTTTTCTATGCTGCCATCTACAGCATGCTTGATCTTGTAGATCCACTTGGAAGTCACAACAGACTTCCCATCAAGTCTTGGGACTACATCCCAAACATCATTCTTCATGATCGATTGGTATTCCTCAACCATGGCATCCTTCCATTCTTTCTTTTCCACAGCTTCTTCGTAATTGGAAGGTTCTTTGTTCATAATATCACAGAGTAGAGCAACATAACCGGTATGTGATCTAGTCCTCTTCCTTTCTCTGTGTTCCTCTTTTAGAATGCCATATCTTTCTGCATCTTGAATGAGCTCTCTAGCCCATGCAGGTTTCTTCTTGTGAGAGTTCTTCTCACGAGGTGGATCTACAGGTTATTGCGGATCTTCAACTTCACGATCTGCTTCTGGAATTGATTCAGTCATGATGGTGTCTTGGAATCTGTTTTCCTTTGGTTCTTCATGATCTTCAACAGGTGCCTTCTTTGATTTGATGTATGCTGAGTCCTCATCAAATGTTACATCCCTGCTGACATCAATCTTCTTGAACCCTGGAAAGTATATTATGTAAGCCTTCGAGCTTTCACTGTACCCCACAAAGATGCCCTTCTTTCCTGAAGGATCTAGCTTTGTCCTCTTTTCCTTTGGAACATGAGTGTATACTGGACAACCAAATATTCTGAGATGGCTGACTTCAGGTTTCTTACCAAAGAATACCTCTTTTGGTGTCTTGTTGTCCAATATCTTGTGATGTGTTCTGTTCTGCACATATACAGCTGTCCTAGCTGCTTCTGCCCATAAATGCATAGGCAAATCCTAGTCATTCAACATTTCCTGTGCTGCTTCCATGATTGTTCTATTCTTTCTTTTTGCAACCCCATTCTGTTGTGGATTGTAGGGAGCAGTCAACTCCCACTTAATCCCTGAATCACTGCATAGCTTCTTGAAATCACCTGAAGTGAATTCTCCGCCATTGTTGGATCTGAATGTCTTGATCTTTTTATCAGTTTTATTTTCCATCAAGGTTTTGAATTCCTTGAACTTGTCAAACACTTCATCCTTATTCTTCAAGAAATAAACCCAAGTCTTCCTAGAGAAATCATCAATGAAAGAGACATAGTATACATACCCACTCAGAGAACTAGATGTCATCGGACCACATACATCAGAGTGGATAATCTCCAAGATTCCTTTTGCTTTGCTTTCACTGATTGGAAATGCCTTCTTAATTTTCTTTCCTTTTGCACATCCTTTGCAAACACCTTCATGCTTTGTCTTGATTTCAGGAAGACCCTCTACAGCTTTGCTTGCAATAGGTAGTGCCCTATAGTGCACATGAGCAATCCTTCTATGCCAAAGTTCACTTGGCTCCATGGATTCATGTACCATGGCATGTTCAGGTTGTCCCTTCAGTTTGTACAATCCTCCCTCTTGCTCTCCAATCACTACTGCATCATCTATAGTTTTACCCTTTGGCCACATTAGGACTTGGCCGTCTACAAATGCAACCCTCATGCCTTTTGCATCCAATGCAGATATGGAGAGTAGGTTCTTCTTGAGCCTAGGTACATATAGTACATCTTTCATCTTCAAAGACTTTCCAGAGTCTAGGTTGTAGGAGGCTTCACCACTTCCCTTGATGGGATATTGATAGTCATCCCCAAGTTTTACTTTATGGGGTGACTCATGTTCAGATAGATTTACAAAAGATTCTTTAAACCCAATCATGTGTTTTGAATCCCTACTATCAATAAGCCAATCATTACATCCATGAGAGATAGTACCTGTGAGAGCAGATATTAGAACATATTCATCTTCACTTGATGAATCATCACTTTCTGCTCTAGCCTTCTTCTTGGGAGGTTCATCATCCTCAGCAGTATGAGCATGATATCTCTTCTTGTTGTTCTTCTTCTTGTTGTTGAAGTTGTTGTTGTTGTCTTTCTTCTTCTTGGGACAATCTGTAGCAAAGTGTCCCTTCTCATTGCAAGTGAAGCATCTGAGATATTTCTTATGATGGTGGTGTGAAGGTCTTCTATTATGAGATGACTCCTTCTTGAACTTACCTTTCCTGGTATGTCCTGTGAGAGCTTGATCTCGATTCCTTGTCTTTCCTTCTCGGGCCACAAGCCTAGACTCTTCTTGTGAATAGTCCTCCCATAGTCTACTAAAGGAGATCAACTTCCTTCTTGCACATATTCCTTGAATGAAGGAATCCCATGACCTAGGTAGGCCATTCAAAGTGGTCATGACAACTTCACCATTATCCACCACTTCATCCACAGCTTCATGTTGTTCCTTGATCTGAGAGACCTTAGAGAAATAAGATTGAATGGTCTCTCCATTCTGAAGCTTTACCCCTTTCAATTGGTTCCATAGAGTCATCTTCCGATTTATGTTCTTTCCTTCAAATAGCTTGGTCAGGGAGCCAAACATCTCTTTGGGTGTCTTTAAAGATGACACATGTGGTATGAGATGGTCGTTGATAGAATCAGCAATGATTCTCTTTGCCTTGACCAAGTTCTTCTTATGTAAGGCCTTGGCCTCTTCTTCCTCTGGGATAGGGACCTCAGAACTTATGTAGGTGTCCAATTCATTTTCTTCCAGGATTAACCCAATCCTATACTTCCATGCTCGGAAGTTAATAGCCCCTTCAAGCTTATCCTCAAGCTTGGTGTGGTGAGACATTTTAATGAGAAACTCAAATGGAAATAAAATATTTAGGTCCTACCACTTGATTTGCATAAATCTGGATCTGGTGTTGGATTAGGGTTTGTCCGAGAAACCCTAAAACTTCAAAATGTGAATTTTAAACTTCTGAAAGGATAGAAAGATGCGCCTTGATGAGATGATCAACCTGGTATATTCAGAATTTGAAAACTGCAAAGTTTTACCTTTCAGAAATGCTTTTCAATCTTTCGGATTCACTAGGGAGGACCCTGAATTAGGGTTTGAGTTTCCCGGAGCTTCACCCAACAAAAAAGTTCGATCCAAAGCTCTAAACTTAGATTTTTCCAAGGAGCTTCCAGCTATGTCCTCAAATTTTAGAAATTCCTATTTTTGTGGAAACCCTAATTTTTAGGGCCAAAAATGAAAGTGCCCAGAATTGAATTATGATTGGACAGAAAGATGCGCCTTGCTAAGGAGAGTCAAAATACCCTACTTCCTTTCAAGATCTGTGGAGAGAAACCCAATAAACAGGAAACCCTAGTTTCCGTAACTGCACAGTGTCTTCTTCCTAGGTTAGCTCTGATACCATGTTAATTTTTTAGCATTAATTCAACATACTCTAGGATCTTTACTAAGAGAATAACATGTACAGCATATCAAGCATAGAAATGCATATCAATCACACCAAGAAATCACATGAGACAATAGACACACAGAGTTTGACTAGGGAAAACCATAAAGGTGAAAAACCCCACAACTTCCTCAGAGATAGAAAGAGTAATGATACAACCCAAGTACACAGAGATAGTCCTCCTAGCAGCTGAACCTCCTCCTCCACTAGTGCGCCACTTTTCGAGTAGTGTAGAAGTGAATAATGAGATGATCAAATAGAGTGCCTCCCGCACTCTATTTATACATGACCTGACCTGCCTAATGACCTAGCAGGGCCGACTTGTCTAACTCAGTCTAATAACCCATGGTTATACTAATCAGGGTCGACCCCACACTTGGTGGTCTAATAACCCATCACTTGCAAGTTACGACACTTGCGACACTTGTCAATACAAATGAAAACACTTCCGTATAGAGGAATAATAACATCTCTATAGGAGTACAATATACATGGGTGAAATACATTCCGAAGTTACATATACATCAACAAGGACTCCTAGTTGTGCTTTGATGACACTCCACTGATATTTTGATCTATCCATGCAGGCTAATTCGAATTACACCCGTGGTATTCGAATCCTGTGCATTGTATCATTATTGTTTATTATCCAGGTTAATGAAACATGTGTGATTATTCTGCTCCTATCTGGTTTCTATTGCATCTTTGTTCTGCTGCTCATTCTTTCTGCAATTCTTTCTTGTGAGGTATTCATCAGCTCTTAGATCTGCTATGGGAATTTCACAGTTTGAGATGATATGATAGAGATGTTGTTTTGTTTCGGATGATATGATAGATGTTTGGGACATACTATATAGGATAGTTTTTTTAATTTGGAATGTTTTTTTAAATTTTTTCTTACAAATATATATAGAAGTTTCATTAATAGTTTTAATATTATATTAAATTAAATATTATTTTAAATATTAACGAAAATTATTAAATTAAATAAAAAATTATCATAACAAAAATTATCACTAATATTTTATTTATTTATATATAAATAAACTAAAACATATATGTTTTTTCTCAATTACTATAACAAATCTTCAATTTCCTTGTAACCATCTTATGACCATCTTTTAAGAATGTGATCTAAAATATATAATCATCTTTTAACAATATGGTATAAAATATATAATTGATTTGACTACTCATTAAAGTAGCCACATAACATAGTATCTTTTAAACATTAACATAAAATATATAATTGATTTAACCATTTATAAAAGAAAAAGAAGATACATAGAGTGGTATCTTTTAATTTTAGAAGATACATGGGGTGGTATCTTTTCTATTTTAAAAGATGTTTTTTATGATAAGGGTTTTTAAAAAAATTAGTGTATAAGTGTGGTTTTATTTAATTAATTGGATATAATTTAAATGGTTGAAAAAATGTCATTTTATATTATTAAAATCTTATTTTATAATATGTTTTTTTAATTTATTAATTTTTAACTATTTACTTCCAATATCATTTTAAAAAAACAATTACATAAAACTTAAATTAAAAATGCATTCCTCTTATATTAAAAAAATTGGTATTCTCCATTTTTGTTTCAAATTTTTTATTTGATTTCCTTTTGAAATATCTTTTTTGGGGGAAAAAATTCATATTTCTATTATCATAATGAAACTTAAATACATTCTTCATGTGCTAGTAAGTACAATAGACCCAAATCCGTCCCTTCTTTTGAAACTAATTTCAAAAAATCAAAATTTCTGAATTTGTTTTATTGTTTGTAAATTTATAGTGAGATTGATAGATTGTATATGTGCTTGTATATTACCAAGTTATTGTTGAATTGATCAAAATTACAAAACACTGTAATCAAAGATATAAAATATAGTTTATAACATGTCTTTACAAAAATAAGTCATATAAAATCTAACTTTTCTGTGATCTCAGATTTGTTACCATTTGAAAGGCTTGAATATATTTTTGGTCCTTCTGGAAGGATTAATCCCTCCTTCGACAGAACATCAACACTCGCATTTTGTTCTCAGAAAATATGACAAATTCTAAAGGAGTTGTATGCACCTGCTAGACCCTTTAAAATGTTACCTATTGCTTGCAATTGTAAGTTCATAAGTTGATGAGTCACTCCATTCATCCAATTGACTACGAAAGATGAGTCACCAAAGACCTGTAAATCATTAACTTTTTCCTCACCTACAAGCTTTAATAAAGTTCTTAAAGCCAATCATTAAGCCTGATTGTTAGTGTCATGCCCACAGTTTGCTTTGAATTCAATATAGTGATTTTCTGATAAGAAAAGAATTCCTCCCAAGCCACAATTTTGCTCATTTCCTTGACATGCACCATCAAAAAAACTCCAGCAAATCTTTCTATCCACAACCAGATCATGCACTATATGGAGTTTTGGGGGATTTTTCTCCTCTTTAAAGTAAGCAGATAGTACCAAAACTTGAGCAGAGACTTGAAAAGATGGATTAAAAGTTTCTTTAAAAATTATGGAGTTACGAGTTGTCCATATGCCTTGGATCACCAAATAGGTCAAACATTTCCACAAACTTAAGTCTTCTCTTTCAAACCATTTTTTAAAGCACTCCTGAACAATCCCTCCAAACCAAATATTATATATTTGCAGACTAGTACTTATGTTATTCCAAACAAGTGCATAATATGAACAATTTCAAAAAAGATGTTATGTATTCTCTTCCGCAACTTTGCACAAACTACAAAAGCTCAAACCCTGTACATTCTTCCGACACAAATAATCCCATGGCAACACCTTACCACAAAGAACCAACCACATGAAGATTTTAGTCTTATGTGGAGCCAGAGACTTCCACATAACCAACCATCACCAACAAAAATATTAATATGACAGTTCCCTCCACATAAGAGAATATGTCTGACGAATAGTGAAGCAACCTCCTGCAACATTCCCAGGCCACACAAAATAATCTTCTTAATCACTCAGCAAAATATGTCCTCTGCGTAAGTCTAGAATCCATTGATTCCAAACATTGGTCCACCACGGAAGAAGACCAATTTTATTCGTTGAAAGCCATCCCTGACAGAATATATTAGAGGAAGCTCTGTCCAAGACATGATTTAGGAAATAATAACCATTCTCATTCAGGAAGGTGATTAAGGATTGTGGAAGAAAAAATGAATTCCCACAGCCCACAATTCCACCTTAAGCAATAAGAACCTTAGTTCCATCCCCTAGTCTCCAAGTGAGTAATGCGCCAACTAACAAAAAAACATGTATTATTGCTTTCCAATGGATTGAACCTACTCCACTTAATTTATCTGTCTATCTAATCCAATCTGTGAGCTCCCCATTGCCTATATATTTGGACTTAAGAATTTTCTGCCATAAACCTTGTTTCGATATAAGATTCCAAGTTGATTCAGTTTCCAAATAGTGACAAAATAAATGGATTTCCTTTATGCCCCATCCACCGAAGTCTTTTGGTTTAGAAATATTATTCCAAGTTGTCCAATGAATCCCAATTCCAGAACCCGAATTGCCCTTCCAAAGGAACCTAAAACATAATTTTCTGATATGAGATAAAACTCCTTTAGGTATTTTAGCTAAGGAAAGGAAATAAATAGGGATAGCTAATAGCACAACCTTAATGAGGATAAATCTTCCACCTCTTGTTAACTAGCGATTGCACCAACTATTAATGTGTGCTTCAATCTTGCTCAACAACCACTCCCACTCCGATTTTATATAGTTATTTGGTTTTAACAGGAAACCAAGGTACTTAAATCCATCATTAAGTAGCAGTTGTTCTAAAGGCATGAACTCATAAAAATGTGTTAAGGAAGCCTCATCTAAACCATTGTGATAACAAGCAAATTTCCCATAGTTAATTACCATTCGTGTAGCTAAACTGAAAGTATTTAATATATCTAGGAGCTCTTCATCTTCTTCAGTTGAGTCACCAAGAAATAGTAGAACATCATCAACAAATAGGACATGAGTAACCCTTACCTCTTCCCCAGAGCTTATACCCAGAATCTTGTTATCCAGTCTTGCCACACAAAGAGCTATACTAACCCCCTCCATAACAATTAGGAACAAATATGGTGATAGAGGACAACCTTGGCGAAGGCCGCATGTAGAATTGAAGAACTATGAAGCAGAACTATGAAGCAGAACTATTAATAATAACAACATATGAGACTGTAGAAATACATGCCCAAATCCAATTGACTGTTCCAAAGAAAAACCAACCTGTATTAATACCAATCTTACATACATCGAACAAGTTCTGTCATAAGACTTAGAAAAATATGCTTTAATAACTTTTGCAGCCACCTTTTTAGTTTTAATAGTGTGAATACACTCCTTGTTTTTGGACAATCTACCTAAGCGGACTTGAAGGCCAGATCTCCCTAGTCCAAGTGGATCTAGAACAAATAAACACAGAATAGAATCAACTTCCCTAGATCAATAGAAATGAAAATAGATAAATGGGTCTCTTACGTAGGATTTGCAAGTCCTCTTACTCTTTGCTTGATCCAATGCTCCAACACCTTCAGATCTGCAGCTGCAAAGTCCTGTTGAACAAGTGGAAACAATCAAATAGTAAAAGCATATATTACATATGATTGATGTAAGCTAACAGTTAAGGAAGTAAGCTCTAAACATCAACAACACGATAACGTATATGGGAAGAGATTGTATAATCTGTATAAAGGAGAGTACAATAAAAGAGAACATTAGAATCTATGCCTTAACGTCGCAACCTTCCTTCCAACAAACCAAGCCAAGCCAAGCCTCCAAAGTTGAAGTAAGCCTCTCAAGGATGAGTGAGAGTCACCTAAGATATTTTCACCAGCATGAGAGTACTATAGACTTTCCTCCCTTTGGAATGGAGAGGAGCTTCATATTTATAGCACCAAGTGGATAGATTAGGTTGAATATTATGGGGAGAAGGCTAAGGGATCATCCCTTGAGGTTAGGGAACCGAAGGACAACTCACTTATGAATTATGGATAACCATCCACCTCATCATTCTTCGAGAAGTCGCTTGAAGGTCTCATTTATCCATTTCAACCAACCTCTGCGCATGTTGCATGAGGATGATTTGTGCCAGGAAGGGGCAAGCGCAGGTTGAATGAAGGAAACCTGAGCCACCGACGCAGGCTGCCAGATGACACTCTGCGCCGAGCCTAGTCAGGCACTTCTTGTTGGAATACAAGCTACGTCGACCCAACTAGAAAATGTGGATAAAGGATCAACAACTTGCTCTAGATGACTTCTGGTTAGGGAAACTTTAGGGATCAAGGCACTGAGTTGACATAGGACTCATGATGACGAGATTTAGGTGTAACAGAATGCCCCCCAAAGCTTGAAGTTGGTAAACTAACACATGTGATATGATTTGAAAGATAGATGGCAAGGTATTGTTGGTTGGAAGTTGTTGTTGCAGTATAACTGACTATGAGATACAAGTCTCATATGATGCACAACATGGCTGCCAACCAATACATTGAAGATCCATGATAGTAAAGACCAACTGAACACAATCATGGCTACTAGACACAATCGTAGATCCATGTAATATAACTCAAACAATCTCCATCGTAACCTGGGTGAAATATGAGAACAACCCAAGGTCTTGAAGCCAAACCCGTAATGATACGAATCTATCCATGTGATTACAATGTCTTGGAGTCGAACATGGTAGAAACCAGTTGATTACCAGTCATTGATGTATATTGTTAACAAGCGCGAGGGAAATCACCATTGATGTCAATGATTCCCAAGGTATCACAATACATACCATTGAGCGTGAATCAATGAGATAAGGTCAAATGCTCAATGGAATCTTTCAATCAAGAGTCAATGATGTAAACTCATGTTTGAAAGCGAGGTAACCTGCCATTGAGGCATGCAGGCCCAATGTACTTGATTGGTTTCTCGATTCAATCCCCGGATGATGTGTTGAATTCAACAAGGATGAATCCGTCGAAGGAGGGCCATGATGAATCCCCCGTCATCGACACGAAACGCGACCACAGATGTTTGGAGTGAATCGGACGATAGAGTGGTGTGAAATACTGACTTAGAGTAAACCGAAATGATGGAAGGTACACTGACCACAGATAATGAATAACAAACGTCTCTTGAACATGGGCATGGCATGACTTGGCAGTATAGACATGATAAGAATGATACCAACCCCCAATGCAACTGGTGATGGAAGCATTCTATGGATGACCCAAAGGAGTGACAAGAATCATGGAATCAGTAGGACTCGAAGACCAACGGATTACCCAAGTACTGAATGAAAATGCAAACAAGTGACATGTTCAATAGTGACTAAGTACTACCATAATAACAATGAACACAATCTCATCCCTGTTCCCCATCATGATTGATGAGTATCTCTTTTGTTTTTTAACGAGCTTGAGGAGGGTAACAGATGCTCGGTATAGCTCATCCCATGGACGAGTCCAATCCCAAATGTTTTACGAACCTAGGATAGGAAGGGTTCGTCCCATGACGAACCCTTCGATGTTAAATTTTAATGAGTCCATAGAAGGTAAACTCGGCGTCATTTCATGTTTAGAGAGTTTGAAAAGAACTAAAGAAGACTCCAAAGGTTCTTTTTCGTAAAGTTAGTCTCTTCGCCCGAAAAAGGGGTTAAACAACGCGAGAGAGAACTCTACCAGTCATGATTGGATGGAGTGCTCCTTTTTCGTAAATAGTACCTCCTGGTCCAGAAAAGGGGTAAACTATCACCAGAAAGACGACCATTCAAATACTTTTATAAGCGTGAACGCATCAAGTTCACTTGGCGATCTTTTCGTATTTCGAGAGCCTGGAAAGACCTTAAAGAAAGACTCTGAGGGGTTCCTTTTTCGTTGCAGTTTAACAAGCCCAAAAAAGCGATAAACTATAAATCGGTAACTTATTCTCATTGTTTTACGAGCACGAGAAGGAACAAAGAGTTAGCTCGGTGTCATCATTAATTGGTTTTAACGAGCAAGATAATGACACAAAAACGCTCGAAGAGTTGTTCACACATGCCAGTGAGTGTGAAAAGGCTACAAACACAAGCAATCATTTATGGCATGTTATCGCACCTGCAAATCTCCGAAAACTAGGTCAAAACAGTTGATTAGGTGTTCAGACATGCAAAACACTTCCAACTATAGGAAAAATAGCCCAATAAACAATAAATTAAAAAGGGAATATTCTGTTTTCAATATAAATAGGGCGAAATAGTGAAAAAGAATTATCATTGTTTTTTTACCAAGTTGGAGAGTTAAAGTGACCTTTGGAGAGCGATTTTCAACCATTGATTGCAGGAGCCATGATCTACTATTTCCCGTGCTGTCAGTGTCAGGTAAACCTAAACTGTGTCCCCTTTCTTTTTAGTTGTTTACATTTTTCATTTCCTTCCATTTTTTGAGTTTTGAGCTTGCTTGATGAAGCGATATTGCGCCCACGAACCGTCGCAATTTACTTTTTAGGGAACTGCACCGAGGGCACCCCCACGCAAATCCCAAAAAGCTGCCTTGTGCTGGCAGTGCCCTGTCCGAAAAAGATGAGCTGTGTCGACGCAAGTTCGCGTGGAAAGCCCAAAATCCAACCAAAAATTAATGTTTTTGATGGTTTGGAAAGGTCTTAATGATGTTTTTATGAACTTTTGGACAGGGTTCAAGTGAACACAATGGTCGAATGGCGCGAACGAGAGCATGAGCTCGATGATGCCCAAGCGAAAAATGATCCTCAATGCATGGATGTGTTGAGGAATTGTGGATTGTTGAAGTACTTTCGTGTTCCAGGCAGGAGAGCTCAAGTGTCGTTACTGGATCATTTGATCTAGTGTTGGGATCCAGTGCAGCAACATTTTTAGATAGGTGTTCACACTTTGACCATAGATATCGAGGATATCTATTTCTTGACGAGGCTGTCTCGATGGGGGAATCTCATATCATTATCAGGATCACTAGGAGGTGATCGTACCATGGAGTATCTAATAGACCAATGATGCACTGATGGAACCTAGATGGTAGGTGGGACGATTCCCATCAAAGAGGTTAGAGATCGACCTCTTCGCACAGTTCTGTTTTCCATCGTGAGGGTGGCCGGCAATAGGTCTTCTCATATGGTGAGCAAGTCCCAAATGATGTATGCTGAGGAGTGCATGGCTCCAACGGTTTTCAACTGGAGTGAGGGGCTCTTCACAATTTTGCGAGAACAACTCACTAAGTGTCGGCGTGGGGCGCTAAAATAGTTTGGTTATGGCTCGGTTGTAGTTTTGTTCTTCCTGGAGCGGGTTCCACATCTGCGCCCGTAGGTTGAGCTCGAGGATCGGGATCCATGAGATCCTCATATGACCCACTGGTCAAAGGTGATGACCCGCCATGGTGGTGGTGGTCCCATCATCAGTTACGGTCCATCTTTCTTCGGGTGGCTGAGGGGTCAGCTCCTCATGGTTAAGGATTATCCATACAACGGGACCGACTTCAAGGGAGATCCAGACCTAGTGCTTCCCAAGGGGATGCAGTGGGGTGACATTGGTAATAACGACAACTCTATTGTGTTTTTTGTTTTATGTATTTTAGATTTTTTTTGGAGCAGTACTGATAATTGACACATGTTTGATGAAGATGTGGGCCCATCGTGACCGGTTGGAGTCTCTCTGATTGCACGGAGAGGAGCAATGCGGGAGATATATCCCACAGCACGTGATGCAGTCAAGGAGATGGACGAGGTGGAGGAGAACCTCCAGCAGCTGAAATTAGACATTCCAGAGCCGGCAGTCCACAACCCACCCCGTTTCTACCAGCAACACACTGTTGGCGTGTCCAAGCGCTTTGGCTCGCTGCTTACGAAAGTAGCGAGGGTGATCATCTGTTACCACGAGAGTCATGGAGACTAGACTCGTGTTATATATGTATATAATGAAAGCCATGAGCTTCATATTTTGTATGGGAAGATCTTTACTGAAAGCTTACATGCTTCAAATTTTTGTATCAGTACTCTATTTTTGTATTTTACCGCCATGATATATAAAAACTATTGGCGGATTTATACATTGTGTTCTTATGGATGAACGTGGGATCTTATCTATGTGTTTGTTTATGCATTATGTACGTGTCGCACCTTTTTCTACATTTATGATTTTTTCACGTATGCGTAATATACCAGTCCAAGATGAAATTGGCCATGGAATCAGCAACGGTGTTTATGTCTCTTGTGATGTGCAGGTACTGAATAGATTCGAAGGACCTCTCCAAGACACGTACTTGTCTGAAAAGACGGAGTAGCGTGGGATCACAAATGGTGTAGACTCGGTTGAGATGGGAGACCACTAATTTTGAGTCAAGGTGGATGACAATGTGGTCCATACCCAGGGAAAGAGTATCGGTTAAGACTCCAATCACCGCGTCATACTCAGCGGTGTTGTTGGTTGCGTACACTAGACAACTCCCTCCTGAACTGATGAGCTCGTCGGTAGGGGAATATAGTACCCATGCTTCCGAAGCAAGTTTGCGGGTATGCTGGTTGGCGCCATCCACAAATCCAAAGCAGGTTTCCATATGCACACGTAGGTAGGACATGACATGAGCGAAAAAAACCAAGATCCTAACACACTTAAAGCAAAGCGTCACACCACACAAAACACACATCATGTACAGTATATACAAGATTCTAATGCGTGAAAGACTCAGGCGTAGTACCTCTTTAGGTAGATCCCATTGCGAGGCTCCCCCAAAGATATTCCATCATAATCCTGAAGCTCGTAAGCTCCCTTCTCCAAGACACGTTTTACAACATATGGCTCATGCCACATGGAATCAAATTTGCCTACCCTCAGCTTATCATGTTTTTGGTCATACATGAGGACCAAATCCCCCATTGTTAAAGATATGAGGTTTGACTGACTTATCGTACTGGGATTTAATTCATTTCTTATGCGTTTCGTTGGCAAGAGCAGCATTGGGGTGGGTTTCGTTGAGTTTTTCCAAGTGAAGGAAACATTCTTCCTCGGCATTAGTGTTCGGGAGAAGTTCGATTGCAAGTTTCAGTGATGGAATCTCACACTCTATCAATAGAACTACCTCCAATCCGTAAACTAATTGGAAAGGTGTGAACCTGGTGGCAGTCATAACGGAGGTCCTGTATGCTCATAGGGCATAAAAGAGCATGTTGTGCCAGTTTGATTTGTGTGTACCCACCATGTGTTGAATCATGGTTTTCAAGACCTTATTGATGGCCTCTACTTGTCCATTGGACTGTGGGTAGTATGGGGTTTGTTATCGGACAATCCACTCGACCAGAGGCGAGCCGGATCTCCCTAGCTCAATGCAAGTCTAGAACAAATAGAACAGACTACAAACACGTTTCCTAGATCTACTTAAGGATCAAGTACTAGATGTCTTACCTCTTTGATTTCGCTATCCTTTCTCCCAAATGTTGCTTCACATCCCACGGTCATCAGATCCAAGCTGCAAGACCTATTAAGACACATAAAAGAGAAACAAGTAAAGAGCATCTATACAATAAGAGATCTATGTAAATAGTTAAGCAGGTAAACAACACAACATCATTACACATTGAGAATGATATTGGTGGAAAGTATTTGTATTACTGCAAATAGAGGAGTACATGATAGAGATATAGAACTACAACCAATGACTTAACGTAGCAGCCCTTCTCCACACAAACCAATTGCCAAGCCCTTCCAAGGAAGCATGAATTCTCCAAGAGGTGAGTGAAGGTGTTTCAAGAGAGATTTCACCAGCATGTAGATACCATAGTCTTCCTCCCTTTGGTATGGGAGTGAGCCTCATATATATAGGACTAAGTGGATGAGGTTATGGATAGGATAGGATGAGAGATGGTAGGAGAGAGATAGGGGATCTTCCCAATGAGTTAGGGGTCGAGTACCAGCTCTCCAAGAGATCAGGGATAAGCCCCCAAATGGGAAAGCTTCGAGAAAGATCTCGAAATGGCTATTTTTTCCCATTAACAGACTTCGTCGCACTCTACTATGGAGCAACCTGCGACGTCGCATGTTGTTAGTATGCAACCTGCGATGACCTCTCAAAAGGTTGTACAAACTGAGTACAAATCCTCCCAAATGAGCACTTGGTCCAGGTGACTTCAGGGATGTATACACTAAATCATAATGATGGGTAGATTTTAGGTGTAACAAAATGCCCCCCAAAGCATGAAGCTGTTAAGGATGTACAGGTGAAGTGCTTTGATAGAAATAATGGCAAAAGACTTGTTGGATGAAGGACGTTGCTGTAGTACAACTGACTCTGAATTGACAATCTCATATGTAGTACAACATGGCTGCCGACCAATACATTGCAGATCCATGGGAGTAATGACCGACTGAACACAATCATGGCTACTAGACACAAGCGTAGATCCATGATGAGATGATAACACAGCCACGACCAATACAAAAGTGGATCCATGTAATATGACTCAATACAAACTCCATCGCAACCTGGGTAAAAACATGACTCCCCAGGGTCTTCAAGCTGAACCCGCAATGATAAGAATCTATCCATGTGATTACAAATGTCTTGACGTCGAACATGGTAGAAACCACTTGATTACCGGTCATTGATGTAAACTGTTAACAGGTGCGAGGGAGATCACCATTAATGTCAATGATTCCCAAGGTATCACAGTACATATCATCGAGCATGAATAAATGAGTTGACATTGAACGCAAGATGAAATCTCTCTATCAAGAGTCAATGATGTAAACTCATGATGAAAGCGAGGTGACCTGCCATTGAGGCATGCAGGACCAAGGTACTTGACTGGTTTCTAGATTCAATCCTTGGATGATGAGTTGAAGTCGACAAGGATGAATCCGTCGAAGGAGGGCCATAATGAATCCCCCATCAATCGACACGAAACACGACAAAAGATGTGTAGAGTGGATCAGATGGTACAATAACGTTTGAGACTGACTCAAAGTAACAACGGCATGGCGACGTGTGTACTAACTGAAAATGATGAGTGATGAATGTGTTCTTGAACATGGGCATGGCATGACTTGGCAGTATTGACATGAGAATGACACAAACTTCTAATGCAATTGATAGTGGAAGCTTTCTCTGAATGACTCAGAGGAGTAACAGGAATCAGAAAGTAAGCAGGGAGTCATAGACAAACAGATGACCCAAGTATCGGTATGCAAATGCATATGAGTGCCATGTTCAAGAACGACTATATACTGCCACTAAGGTATGTAACACAAACACTTTCTTTTTTCCCCATCATGAACGATGAGCACCTCATGTGTTTTTTAACGAGCTTGATGAGGGTAACCAGATGCTCGGTATAGCTCATCTCATAGATGAGTCCAATCCCAAATATTTTTCTAACCTGGGATAGGAGGGGTTCATCCCATGACGGGCCCTTCAATGTGAAAATTTAATGAGTCCATAGAAGGAAAACTCGGTCGTCATTTCATATTTAGAGAGTCTGAAAAGAACTAAAGAAGACTCCAACGGTCCTTTTTCGTAAAGTTAGCCTCATCGCTCAAAAAAGGGTAAAACAACACGGGAGAGGACTCTTCTAGCCATGGTTGGTTGGAGTATTCCTTTTTCGTAAATAGTGCTTCCTGGTCTGAAAAAGGGGTAAACTATCATTAGAAAGACGATCATTCAAATGCTTTTACAAGCGTGAAAGCATCAAGTTCGCTTGGCAATCTTTTCCTATTTAGGGAGTCTGAAAAGAGCTTAAAAAGGACTCCATGAAGAACTTTGTCATGGTTGATGACCGAGTACGACAAAGGAAAAAGTAAACTCGGCACAGTTCCTTTTCCGTAAATAGTCTAGCGAGGCCGGATAAAGTGATAAACCTATACTCGTTAGACACACCTTTTTAACTCAAATTTTTAACAAGCACGAGAATGGTATCAAAAGCACTCAGAATCTTTTTCATATTTGAACCAGAGCACGAAAAAGTAAAAAGTAAGCTCAAACCACTTTTCATGTTTCAACCAGAGCACAAAAAGGTGAAAAGTAAGCTCAAATGCTATCTTACTATTTTTAACGAGCTCGAAGATAGGTTGGAAAAATGCTCATGATATCTACTTCATTTTTTAACGAGCTTGTAACAGAAAATGAACTATGCTCAAGATAATTTTCGTGGTTTAATGAGCTCGAAACCTAAAAAAGGAAAGTATGCTCGAAAATGTTCCCAATGGTGAACTTTTCCCAAACATGGCATCTAGAGGTTGGTGTGTGCCCCCAGCATGATTGTTAGAATTAAGTGACTTAGCTCCAACGTGGTGTGGAGAGGCAATCAAGTTGACTTCAACGTAACTTCTAGAGGTTGAAGACATGCCCCCCAAGCTTCATTTCATTCGCCTAGGACATAGGCGGATGAAAAGAAGGTTTAGGTACTAAGTCTACGAGAAGACTCGACTCAAAGGGAAAGGAGTTGTTTCATTTTTTAATGAGCTTGACACAAGATTAGAACTCTGCTCACGATTAAGGCCCATTGACGGGTTCCTTCCCAACATGATTCCCAGAGGTTGGTAAATGCCCCCAGCATGATTGCTAGTGGCTTAACATGGTAGTTTTCCCTCAACATGATTGTTGACAGTACGACATGTGGCATGCCCCACAAGCTTCATTTCTTCTGAAAATGTTGCTTGCTAACCCAACTACCAACCTGGCTACTAATATGAAAATGTTCGCCAAGGGGGCGAAAACGAGAAACAGATGAAATGAAGGTTCGAGTTCTAACTCTAGCGAGAGACTCGAACCGATGGGAGGGAGATCTATTTCATTTTTACACAAGCTTGAAATAGACGATAACTATGCTTGAGGGGGCCCATCTTATTTTTTAACGAGCTTAAAATGGAAAAAAACTATGCTCGAGGGGGCCCATCTTATTTTTTAACGAGCTTGAAATGGAATAAAACTATGCTCGAGTGGATGGTTTCATTTTCTAACGAGCTTGAAACATAACATAAACCATGCTCGTAGGAACCTATTTCATTTTTTAACGAGCTTGACATAGAACGGGAACTATGCTCATGTGAAATGGTTTCATTTTTATGCAAGCTTGAAATCAAAGAGAAACTTTGATTGAAGGTTGGTTTCATTTTTTAACGAGCTTGAAACAGAACATAAACTATGCTCGTACTCTATTCTCAGGGGGAAGAAACCACTAAAACATGTGGAACATTCAGGGAAGTTTGATGACTAGGAGTCATATGATGAGTGGGTGTCACGAAGGAAAGTTGATCAATGGTCACAATATTCCCATGATGAGGAAAATACATCACTCGAAAGAGTGTGGACACTACAGCTTTCATAGCATAGACATAATCACGTCCAAGGAGTAGATTGAAATCTAAAGGACCTTGGACAACCATGACATCAACATAAACAGTTTTACCTCTCAACGTGATAGGTAACTGCGGGAGAATCCCTAAAGGTCCGGTAGGTCTTCGATTAAAGGCCAAAATCTGGTCAGTCACTAGCACAAGCTGAGGGGAACCTATAGCTTGCCAAGCAATTGAGGATAAAATACTAACAAAAGCTCCCTCATCAACTATCGTACAAAAGATTTCTTTATTGGAAACTCCTACAAATATTTGAAAAGGAATACTCGAAGGAATACGAGAATCTGTTAGATCATTCCAATCAAAGGAGATGACCTCAATACTTGGAGGGGGTCCTGTAGGAATGGACAGGGTTTCCCCTTGCCTAGTACATTCTGAACTGACTAGGAAAACATCAGTGATTTCCAATTCACTCTCACTTGGAAGATAAGAATGAGACGAAGATTGTGTCATGGTGACTGCTTCAGTCTGTACTTTCTCCAATGAAAGACTGGGATCGAGTGGAGATGATATCGACTCGATCACTTCACTCTCTGAAGGAAGAGTGGGATCAATTACAGATGAAACTGAATTGATCACTTGGTCAACCAACAGGGGGTCAAGGGACAACTTACTATCACTTGTTGGAAGCACCTGTTGAGAACTAGTAATATCTTCCAACCACCGTGAAGCTTCATCCATGCTTGGACAAAGGAAGGTACGGTGCATACCCTTACATATCAAATAGGGGTACAGGACTTTACTCTTTCGACCCTTCACCAATGGGTCACTGGTCGAGGGAGTGTCATCAACATGATGGTCAAAGGTTTACGACACCAGTGGTTTTGGTTTTTTAGACCAAACTTCAGACACACGGGAAAGACCGGGACAATTCTTAAGAAGGTGATCACCCTTGCAAAGTTTGCAAGGGAACTTTGGCTTACGAGGTGTTCTCATAGAATGAGTGCCATCAGAGGCAGATGGTTGACGCTTGGTCTCTTCCTTATCTTTCTTCTTCTTAGTCTTCCATTTCTTCTTCTTCATACCCGCCTTCTTACTAACTTTAGAGTTTTCAGTAGGAGAAGAGGAAGAAATGGAAGCCGATTCAACTTTCGACGGAGAAGGAGAATGGTCACCATGAGATTGATGCTCATGTGGTGAAGGACCTAGGTTGGACACAATTGGTGCACTTGGTGTAACTGGATTGGAGAATAACCATACTGGTAATCCTATCGTCAATCCAAGAAGACTCAACGTAGCCATAAAGGGAGGACCAACAGTTCCACAAGGGGGAATAACAAATGGCATACCTTGGAAAGGTGCCTCATGGTTGGTAGTCCTGGAAGAATATTCCATATCTAAACTTCCTAAGAGTCTCTAAAGTACCACACAAGTCAAGCACTACTCAAATCTAAAAGCAACAAGCAAACTATGTGAATAGGAGTGGATTCAAAGTCTGGAACCTCACGGGATTATCAAGGCATCGCAAACTGCGATATACTGCAGGGTCCAACAATATGACGCGACAAGGAGGATTGGGACCGTACCCTTGCCTGCATACCCGATTACTTGGACAGTACGTGCGTGCTAATCTCCCCGAGTGTTGTTCTCGGTGTATTGCTTTTCCAAGACGGCCAAATGGTTAACTCGGTTGGTTTCAGGAATCCTATTGGTGTCTCCCGATATACTCAAGGTAAGTGGGAGCTCAAATCCGTAGTGGTGTTGTCTAATGCACAGTCGTTGGCACGAGACCTTCCGATATATGTGTCGAGTACATGATACACCCTTCGATATACGCCAAGTATGAATTATGGTACTTGGTGGGTACGTGAAGGAGCTCGATATACCGATGTACGTGGAAGACTACAATACCCCCGGACTACAGTGCTGGAAAATAACGACAGATGCCACGCTTAAAGATTCCATAACACATCTTTAACTTACACACAGTTACTAAATGATTTTAACCTAAGCTAGCCTTAATTTTATCTTGTACGTTTAAGTGGATGCATGAGGTGAGTACATAAATGTAAACATAATGCAATCCTCAACTACATGATAATGCACATTTTTCTTTCCTTTTCAATGAAAACTACTTAAGGTAGGGAGAGATTTTTCTTTCTTTCAAACCAAAAGTACTTAAGTAGTAGCGAAAAGAAGAATTCCTTCCTAGATTGCAATAATTTTAACTTTCTGGAATAATCAGCTAAAGAGTGCAAAGAAAATGAAAGATGCAACTAATCTTAACAATGTGTAAGACAAAATGATGAAGCACTTTTCAATTTTCAAATGCATGTGCCAAAAATGAAATTTGATAACTGAACGCTTTTTATATCTATATACAGAAAGTGAGAAGATATCTACAGCACTCTAATCTTTCAGAAATTCCCAAAGAAAATGGCAAGCACCCAAACAACTCAAAGGCACTCAAGAGAGGCTCAAAATCTACCAAATGCAATAATTATAACTCATTTCCTATCTTTTTACACTTGAAAAAGACACATCTAAGCTATGGAAAGAAGGATTCCACAAACGTTTCCAATCAAATGCAAGACAAAGATAAGCACATAACAATCTTATCTAACTCAAATGCACACAAATCTGAAACAAGCCTTTCTTCTTCTTATGAGTGTGAGACCAAGAATTTCAAATGATCAAATTAAAGCAAGAAGAATACTTATGTTTTCCAATTTCATGAATATAGCAAAAGAGTGACAAAATCAAACTTTTCTTTGAACTAAAGCGGAGACAAAGAATCAATCTTTTCCAATAACCATTACATAGCTTAGCATGTAAAGGAAACAAGATGCATAACCCAAGAAAGAGAGGTTCAAAAAGACATGGATATCCCACACTTTTCAAGTCTTTAAAACAAGCAAATCACGCTAAACCAAAAATGATCTCAAAACCTTGAGATGGATCAAAAAGACTGAAGGATGCACGATTCATGGCCCCCCCGGCCATGAGGGGAAATTTGTTTTCAAAAATAGAACCCATTTCACTTAAAAAAGCAAGCAAAGCACTAGTTTTGACTCAAAGGGCCAAACATGAATCCAAATCTCAAAAGACCCAAAAACCAATACAAGCAAGCCAAACAAAACACACAAATCAAAGATGGGATCTATGGTTGGATCTTGCAGCACAAAGGGAGTTCATACATCAAAACAAAGCTCATACTGTCAAACAAGAGGCTGGGTGCCTGTATGCTAAGTCTTGACGGATCGGCACAATCTGTCTTTGCAGACAGTGCGACGTCGCAGGTTACCTATACGAGAGGTGCAACAGTGTCGCAGTTCACTAATGCACAGGCCGCGACGAGAAAGCAACAGTCAAAGAACAAAGACCCAGAAAAACACAGTGTCGCTCTGTTTTCACTGCCCAGGTGCGATAGGCGAGTTCCAAATTCAAAAATGAATTAGATCTCTCAATAATGAACCACCAATAGGTTTGAAACTGAGTTGTACAAACTCAAAGGAAGAAAATCAGGATCTTCAACGTGAAGATCTGACAATGGAATCAATCCTAAGAAGGAAAATGGCAAAAGAAATGACAACAAGGCTTGTGACAAGTAATCAACTGAAAATGACTCAGATTAACGATCACTAAACAAGAATACTCCCCAGTGTGGTCACCAGATTTGTTACCGGACAATCCACTCGACCGGAGGCGAGCCGGATCTCCCTAGCTCAATGCGAGCCTAGAACAAATAGAATAGACTACAAACACATTTCCTAGATCTACTTAAGGATCAAGTACTAGATGTCTTACCTCTTTGATTTCGCTATCCTTTCTCCCGAATGTTGATTCACGTCCCACGGTCATCAGATCCAAGCTGCAAGACCTGTTAAGACACAGAAAAGAGAAACGAGTAAAGAGCATCTATACAATAAGAGATCTATGTAAATAGTTAAGCAGGTAAACAACACAACATCATTACACATTGAGAACGATATTGGTGGAAAGTATTTGTATTACTGCAAATAGAGGAGTACATGATAGATATATAGAACTACAACCGATGACTTAACGTAGCAGCCCTTCTCCACACAAACCAATTGCCAATCCCTTCCAAGGAAGCATGAATTCTCCAAGAGGTGAGTGAAGGTATTTCAAGAGAGATTTCACCAGCATGTAGATACCATAGTCTTCCTCCCTTTGGTATGGGAGTGAGCCTCATATATATAGGACTAAGTGGATGAGGTTATGGATAGGATAGGATGAGAGATGGTAGGAAAGAGATAGGGGATCTTCCCAATGAGTTAGGGGTCGAGTACCATCTCTCCAAGAGATCAGGGATAAGCCCCCAAATGGGCAAGCTTCGAGAAAGATCTCGAAATGGCTATTTTTTCCCATTAACAGACTTCGTCACACTCTGCTATGGAGCAACCTGCGACGTCACATGTTGCTAGTATGCAACCTACGACAACCTCTCAAAAGGTTGTACAAACTGAGTACAAATCCTCCCAAATGAGCACTTGGTCCAGGTGACTTCAAGGATGTATACACTAAATCATAATGATGGGTAGATTTTAGGTGTAGCAGGGTTGAGTTATCATGGCGAAAACCCAGTCTGGTGCTCAATTCATCTACCATCTAGTTTTGAAAATGAGATCCGTGATCGGTAACGATGGCTTGCGGGACTCTAAATCGTGTAATGGCATTGTTAAACATGAAGAGTGCAATGGTTTTTCCGTCTTCATTGTACGTAGGCATAGCCTGGGTCCATTTAGTAAAATAATCAACAACTACAATGACGTAACCATCCCCCCCAGCCGAGGTAGGCTTACAGTGGGTGAAATCTATGCCCCACTTAGCAAAGGGGCTGACGGCAATAACCGAATGTAAAGGGGCTAGATGTGAGCACTTTTTGAATTGGAAAAGCTAGCATGGGGGACACTTCTTAACGGCCTCAACATAGTCTTTGAAGATCAAAGGCTAGTAGTATCTGGCGCGTAGTATTTTCTGGGTTGTATCCATCCTAGAAATATGACCGCCACAAACCCTTGAGTAACAGTCATTCAGTACGTGTTCAGCCTCCTCGTGTGTTAAATAACATCAAAGGATGGAGTCAATGCCACGACGATACAAGGTATCACTGATGATCAAGTAGTACTTGGCGTGGTGGCATATATGATGACGATCGTCACGAGATAGTTGAGGTTTGAACCATTGGGTTTGAAGATATAACGTGATATCTCCATACCATGAGAAACAACAAATCGTCTCAAAGGGAGTCGATGGGCTCAATTCCTGAATCAACACGGGGAAGATCGCAAACGAGCTCCGCAAAAACTAAAGATTTCTTTGACTTGGCCTTCTCAAAGAGGAGATCAAATTCATGAAGTATCACAATCTAGAGTGAAAACTTGCCCCCGAGCACCTGACGTGTAAGAACGTGGTACATGGGGTTCGAATCGGCAATAACAGTAGTGGTGCAGAGTAGGATGTAGTGACGGAACCTTTGGACAACAATGACTGCTGCGAGAGCGAGTTTCTCGACATGTGAATAATGGGTTTTAGAGTCAATAAGACCCTTACTGAGGTAGTATATCACATGTTCCTCGATGTTATTGTCTTCCTGGACCAAGACCATGGCGATCGTGGTGGCGAAAGTGGCAAGATAAAGGATAAAATCCTTATAGTAATTGGGTGGTTGGAGTACAGGGGCGTGAGTAATGCCAGACTTCAAATTGTCAAAGGATTGTTGGGCTTGGTAGTCCCAGATGAAAGGGACATCCTTCTCCAGCAATCGCATATAGCCCTGTGTCTTTTGAGCGAAATTACATGCAAAGCGTCGTAGGTAGGTTGCCTTCCCTTGCAAAATCTGTAGTTCTGTGATATCAGTAGGAGGTGAGAGAGCGACAATGGATTCCACCTTCAAGGGATCGATGCGGATCCCATCCTTTGAGACGATGAAACCTAGGAGGTGACTTGATTCGACGCAGGAAATGCACTTGTGAGGATTCAGATGGATGTTATACTGCCTGCATCTAAGGAATACAGCCATCAGATGGTCGATGTGGAACTCGTGATGCTGTGAATGAGCAAGGAGATCGTCGAGATAGGGCTCCACAAAGTCCTTCGCATCCTGAAAAGCATACGACATGGCCCACTGAAATGTAGCACCAACATTTTTTAGGCCAAAAGGGAGTTTACGATAAGAAAACATACCCTAGGGGTAGATGAAAGCGGTCTTGTGTTGGTCGGCTGGGTGGATATCGATTTGATTATAACCAGAAAATCCATCCATAAACGAGAAAATGACGCTCCCGACACAATTGTCGATGATCTGATCAATGAAAGGAGTAGGGTAGTTGTCCTTAGGATAAGCCTTGTTCAAGTCCCTATAATAGAGACAAACCCTAATAGTACCCTGCTTCTTGGCCACACGGACGACATTGGAGACCCATTCTATTAAAGGAACAGGATATATAAAGCCGACCTTCAAGAGCTTTTCAATCTCAACTTTAATTGCTGCAGTTTTTCGAGGATGCACTAGTCGTAAATTTTGGTGGACAGGTTTAGCGTCGGGATAGGTTTGGATCTCATGCACAACAAGGACAGGATTGATCTCAGGCATTTCCTCATAGTTCCATGCGAAGACGTCATGAATTTTTTTGAAAAAGGCCGTGAATGTGGTGAGCTCATCAGGAGAGTTGTTCTGGCCAATGTGGATATAATCCACGACCCCGGGTGTAACCGAGATGTCAATCGGGATGGTGGGCGTGATGTTCACCATGTTTCCTTCCGTAACCGTATTGCAAGTGAGGATCGGTGACTGCAGGCAAGGATAGACATTTGGTGTTAAAATGGTTGTGATAGCGTTCTCCACATAATCCAATGAGGGTAGGAAAGATGATCGATGGTGAAGGTCTTCCCATGGAGGTTCATCCATGCTCATAATCTCCATAATGGACTCATCAGAATGGAAAGTCCAGAGCAGAGGGTCTGGTGAGGATGACGTCTGCTGTAGAGAACAAGACGTAGAGGCCACAGTCAAGGGTCCTCAGGGGCTGACTGGATAGCCTCATAAGTAGCTTCAGCTGGTGAGAGAGGCATGGGATCTCCAATCAAGTGCATGGTGGCCTCATCGGGGACGAGCCATAATGGACTCATCAGAATGGAAAGTCCGGAGCAGAGGGTTTGGTGAGGATGACGTCCGCTATAGAGAACAAGACGTAGAGGCCATAGTCAAGTGGTCCTCAGGGGCTAACTGGATAGCCTCATAAGTAGCTTCAGCTGGTGAGAGAGGCATGGGACCTCCAATTAAGTGCATGGTGGCCTCATCGGGGACAAGCCATTGATCTAAAGAGAAGATGGAGAACATGTTCACCGTGGCAACATGGTTAGGGGGATCCGGGGTGGGAAAGACGCCCATAAGAGATGATTTTTTTATGAGGCCGACCCCCACGCTCTCATATAGCTGCGAAGATTGTCCTAACAGAGGGACATTGTCGCCAGGATGAGTATTTGTGTCTCGTGTACAGAAGTCCAATTGCTCGATAGTGACAGTTCGGCCTTAATGGGGGAATTGCACAATGCGGAAGACAGATGACACGACCGCAGTCATGGCGTAAACCAGTTATGACCAAGCAAGAGATTATAATCTAACGGGGGCAACGACCACTTCCACGCTAATGGTTACAGTCTTTCCCCCCAACTCTACTGCTAAGGCTTGTAAGAGTCCGTGAGGTTGGAATCCACGACCGTCGAATGCTTTCAGGGTAGTAGACTCAAGAGAGTCGATGGCTCACCAACATGATAACGACATGACCGATGTGGAGGCACATTTGTCTAACACAGTACGATGGATTGTCTTCTGAGCAACCTTTGTGGCAATTTGGAAAGCCATCTAGTGGGAAATCCTTGGTTTAAAATACTCAAGTTTGAACATGATCATATTTGAGGAATCCGGGTCTACCGCCCCGATGGTAGCGAGAAGAGTCTTATGTTGATTGGGACAGTTTTGTAAGACCTCTAGCGTTGACATGGCACAAGGGGCTTGCGCCAATTCCTCTACAATATTATAGTTCTGAGCTGCCCGAGCATTAGGATTGAAAACTACTTTTCTAATCGTGCTCTTAGGTGGACGCAACACTGAATCTAATGAAGGTTTCTCAATGGTGAGAGAACCTTGTGGCGTGGAAATATCTGAGGTAGAGGAGGAAGCTTTTTCAGTATTACTTCCGGCAGGTTCCTTAGGAGGGACTGATTCATATGATCATGATCGTGTATTTAGGTTAACCATTTCACTACGCATCATGAGAACATGCGCAGTGGAGGATGTTTCTCCTTGAGAAGGAGAGGGTTGGGTAATCATTTGTTGGTTTTGGGTGGGGAAGGGATCATTGAGAACTGCGGGTGTGGATTTTCTCTTAACAAAATTATGCACTTCGTCTCTGTGTGTGGGCACTCTTTGGTGAAATGGTCACCACCACACAGTAAACAAGGATACTTAACCTTCACTCACCCACAAGTTGAAGAACCAAGAGTAGAAAGTCCTCCTAGGAGGGTAGTTCGAGAAATCTTGATTGGTAGGGTAGCCATATCTTTAGACAGTGGATCTCCCAGGTTTGATGCAATCCCTCCTGATAGGAATTCAAGGATAGTTACACCTCAACCTCGATGTAATTCTAACATCCAACCTATTCCCGAATGTGTTGTTGAAGCCATCTCACAATCTGTAAATCACCAAAGGTTTGGAATCGGTGATAGGGTTGTTATGCCTAGAGAGTTATTTTACATGCGATCCAAGGGATCTGGTGACATTTGGGTTGGACCACTCACTGTTGAGCGGTGTGTTGACAATTGGTGTTTCCTCAATACTAGGACTGGCCAAAGTATATTACTCCCTGTCAACCAAAGGGAGCTAAGGGATTATCATCCCTGACTTCCTTTCCTTGACTTGCCTTGCCCTGCCTGTTTAGAGTAGGTAGTTTTCTGAATAAGCTCACTTGAGCAGTAGGATCTGTGTGCTTTTTCTCTTCTGTCTGCTAAGTATTGTCATTTTATTTTCTTATTGAGTTGGCTGTTTGATTTAGTTGTTGATTGAGTTGAGTCTCGCTCCTTCCTAAGCTTGTCTCATCTCCTGCATGCTTTGAAGATAGATTAGTTTTTCTGTTTTATTTTTGGCTACCTGCACGAATTGAGTTGAGTATGCAAAAGTTTCCTTTTTCCTCTTGCACAGAAATAAAAATATATATAAATGATTGATGAATAAATGATATACGTCATGTTAGATTAAAAATTTCTTTTATGCACTTCAGATTATGTTTTAGAGTACATTTCAGTTTCAGTTTTATTTTATATTTTTCCCATACATGCTCCATGAGGTATTCTAGTGTTTGTGAGCGCAGATACAGGTGCAAAATAAAGCTGAAAGCAAGGATGGTGCAGTGCTGGATTGAAGATTGATGCAGAGTTGTTCGAGACCAGAGATTATGAGGTTCTCAAGCGCTCTATCCCTTAGAGCACTTGTCCCAGCTAGAGCCAGATGTTATCACACCATAGTAGCATGGCTACTATTCTTGCTTAGCAGATATCTGCAAATTCCAAAGCTTAGATTTTTCAGAGCTTGGCTATGATGACTTTATATTTTGAGATCACTCATGATCAGAGCAGTGTATTATTCAGACTTATGTGAGACCTTGTGTCAAGGCTGAGCCTTGAGAGTTCAGATTTGATGACCGATGTGACCCTTTATTCCATACAGTTTCAATTCAGTGCCTAGAGATGTATTGCAGCAGTGTTTCAGATGGTATATGATGATTATTCTTGTGATGATGTTGTATGACCTATGGATGTTTTATCATTGACTGTGGATTATTATCTTGTTGCTTTAGTTATGTTCATAGCATTAGCTTGGTATATCATTCATGACGTGGCAAACTTTGTAAAATTTAAAATGAACTATCTTGATGATAATTTATAAAATGGACATTTTACTTGCACATTTAGGTTGTTTGACAAAACTCACTGGTTTACCACCTTGCATAGATATGGTCTTTCTTGACACTAGATGTCTTCTAGCTTAGGCTCCACTATCACTTGACTCCATCCATCCATGGCTTTCCTTACTTAACTTTAGCCTTTGACTTGTCTTTCTTGACTTTTTGATATTGAGGACTTCCCTTTTTACTACCTCTGTGTTTGGACCGCATCCCTGTTGTTTAGTGTCTCGGCTCTGAGTTGGTGACAGAACTTGCCTTTGGTGAGTTGGATTGTAGGCCTAAATCATTCTAGTCGGTTGTCCCGATGTTTGGCACTGGCTTGAACTCCCCCTAGTCACTTGAGATGTTGTTGGCTAAAACTGAAAACTCATGTACTACTTATGGAAACTTAAATAGATTTGCCCATGGAAACTAAAAAGGGCAAGAGCGATGAACTGCTAAAAATACTCCTCGAAGAGTATAAGAAAGGTCCAAAAAGCAATGGTTCTTAAATGCTATATCTAAACAATTGCTGACCTTATATGTATATGAAAACATGCCCTGGATGCAAGCTGCAATTAGTTGTGCTTATCAGCACACCTAAGATCCAAAGGGTTATGTAGGCCAAAAAGGCCATGAAATGAAATTGAATGATCCTAATGAACTTGGATCAACTTGATGTAGACATGATGTCTAAGTTGAATAAGCACTCTCTAAACAACTTACCCATTTGTGAGGCACAGCCATCCCCCGTGTTATTTTGTCCAGCATAGAGTTTGTAGCTCCCCCTTCTCCCAGTCCAAAGTGTATTTTAGTTGAGTTTAGACAAGTCACCCCCTTTTTCCCAACCTTGTTCCTAGCCTTCATCCTTAGCTAGCAGTTAGACCATGTCCAATGGGTGGATTTGTCATTTAAACTATTGTGCAAGTAAATACAAATAACAACGGAATGAACAAACATGTTTAAATGCCAATAAATGATGTTATACTTTAAGTTAAGCTGTGAGTATGATTAGAGGAACATGTCTTAGTCTATTGATATGATTTATCCTTGGTTATATATTGACCTAGTCAAACCCAGTTTGACTATGGTCATTTCTTGGGATCCGTGATGATGTGGGCCATGTATACTTATTGATGATGATTGATGGTCCCACATACTCTTGATGATGATGCTATATGATGGACATATGATTCAGTTGATGATTGATGCAGTTCAGCAGGTTTTATTATTACTCCAGATCATTAGATTATGCATTGTCCATATATGATGGACCCTACAGCTAGCCCATCAGGGAAACCCATGGTGTATGAGTACACATTCTTAGTAGATTTGGGTCTTCTGGATCCAATGAGACACTTATCTTTCAATTCGAGGCACTTCTGATAGTGATAGATGCAGTTTTACAATTGTTGACCAGATTTGGGACTAATTTCCCAGCCTAAGCAGCAGGGGCCATGAGAGGCCAATTCACCTAGGGCACTGTATGAGGAGGGGGTGGTCCAGCCACTTGTTATTACCATTTATCCCCCCTTCTGAAGAGCCTAGTAGGCTCAGTTTAACAGCGCAGGTTCCCTAGGAGGTCATTTCAGCACTTTCACAATTCCCGAGGCAGTCCAGAAATGGGATAAAAGGGTCATTGAGGAATTCGATTTGGACAATTGAGGCAAGGTTTTGGCACTTGGTTTTTACAGAGGTCTTCCAGGGTGAACCCCTATCTTCTAGTCAGTTTTCATCACTTGGGTGGGTCCACAGAGTCCACAGGAGGCCTTTTACTGCTTGTCTGTCACAAGTTTTGAGGACAAATTTGATCATTTGTATTTATTTTGGACTTATTATTTTATTGTGCCATGGGGATGAGCTAGCAAGGATTGATGCCTCCTATCCCCACCATGAGCTTAATGAGTCATGTCCTAGTCATATGAGGTGGGCCCTTATACTTTTCCCCCCTCTAGTGGATGACGTCACCCTCCATGAGTATCTTTTAGCTATGACATCATCATTGTTGAGTGATCCATGTGTTATATTGTTATGTTTCATCTTAGCCATTGATTATGTATTGAGATCTTTTAATCACAACCACTCATTTTGTTGTAAAGTGGTTTTGAGATCTAGGGTTTTGGTCTTTATTATCCTATATAAGGAGGAGACCCCTATTGTATAGCTCACCTTTGGGCTCTGGAAAACATGGAATGAAAAGAATATTTTGGAGATTTACTTCTTTGCTTTGATTGGGTTGCTCTTGCATATGTTCTTGGATATCTTGCTTCTAGACATTGTTTGTTTTTCAGGTGAAATCGACTTCAAGAGAGGGAGGCCGAATTGCTCAAGCTAGTTCAATGATTTTGCTTTGTGGGAAGATTGCAGGGGTTGCTCACATCCCCCATGAGCAAAGACGTCTTCATAGAGAGGGAGTTTTTTCAATTGTGCTTTGTCCATTGATTGCTTTATTGATATGACATGCTTAGATCTTATGGATTTGTAGATCAAATCTAACTTGATGTAGTTTGATTTGCAGGTTTTCATGAGACATATTTCCTCATAGGGCTTGGATGCTTTTTGTTGAAGACACTTGCATCAAGCTTGGAATTGTAACTAGGGCAAGAATTCTCCATATGCTAAGAGGCCACAAGCTTTTGAGGTAAGATCTACAAGGTACGTATTGATTTCTCTTGCTATCCATCCCATTGGTCAAAATTACATTAAAATCAAAACCCTCATTTTATTTTTTCTTAGATCTACTTGGATCTAGCCTAGATTTTGGAAAGATATTGAAAACCCACCACTATAGTATCCACGGCAATTCATATCTATAGTTTGGTGGTGATTGGGTTCCATTTGACACACTTTTCAAAGCAAAATAGCCCTCTTGAGGCAAATCGCACCCCTTGGGAGAAGCTAATTGGGTTAGATCCAACACATGGGTAGGTGAGATCCCACTTGATTCATACTCTCCTCACTTGATAACCTACCCCTAGTGTCTCACTTCATTGATTTTCACCTTGTGGGCCCCATTCCTCATTTTGAGGGTTGTGCCCCACTTGGGTCAATTTGGTGATGCACTTTATATTTAAGATCTATGGAGATCTAACCATTGGATCACTTTGATTCTCTAGATCCACATTGATACTTGCCTAAACTACTTGGATCTCAATCTTGGTGGCCATTGGACTTGATTTGACACACTTTACCATGCTTTTAGCCCTCCTTGGGCAAAGTCGCACTTCTTGGGTGTTAGAGTTTGTCCACTTCTAGGACGTGGGTGGTTGAGATCCCATTGAATTTGAAAACAACATACCTTGAAACCTATATCTAGTATCTCACTTTGTGAAGTTCTGCCTTGGGGGTATCATTCCTCATTTTGTGGATTGTTGTCCACTTGGGTCACATAGTGAAATATTAGATCTAGTAAGATCCAACCATCACATCTTGGGTAGCCCACTTAATTTGCATCCTAGGTGTCCTGATCTATAAGTTAACATCCTTTTGACTCCATTTGCCCATCTACTCAAGGCACTAGTCCACCTAGGGCAATTCACACTCCTTGGGAGTAGTGTCATTTCCTAGATCCCATATGTGGGTATCTCTAATTTCACTTTAGATCCATAGATCTACTCTTTGCATACCCCTTAGTACCATTTGCACCCCTAACTTCACCTTGTGGGTCCCATTTGAGCCATTTCCATATCCCAAGGAAGTGGGTCCCACCTGTGTATTTCATGGTACTAGATCTTGTCATCTTATCTCATCATGTGGCCTAAATCATTCATTGGTTCAAACACTAGTCACTCCTTAAGCCTCCTTCAACCATACTTAAACTTCTAGGTCCACCTAACCTTGCATTGGTTTCCGTAACTTGTCTTTTACATATCCCTAGGAACCTTTGTTTGGGTCCAATCATCTTTGATTGGTTATAGGGTCTCCCCCTAGGTCTTGATTCATCTCGATCTAAAGTGAAGAGTGCCTCGGTTGTCGTGACTCCCAACTTGCATTGGGAACCGTGGCATCTCTTAGGTCACCTCTTTAGTTGTCCACCTCCTCTACCATCCCGGATAGGATACCTTTAGGGACAACTACAAGTTGTGTGATAACATTTTTGGCGCCGTTGCCAGGGAGGTAGATGCTTACCTTAGGTATTTGCGATTATCCATGCATAACTCATATCTTATCGCATCCGGATTAATCTAGATGGTTATCATTTCAATCCTTAATTTAAAAGCATATCCATCTATTTGTATCACTCTCTCCCTGCACTTTAAATGATATACATCTTGGTAGAAGAGTTTAAAAGTCTACCTGGTGACTCCTAATTGTGACTTCACTGAGGAGCGAGCTCATAGTCATCCTTACAACACTTGAAGTAAATCAAATCCAAATCATCTAGAAGGAACCCCACTCACTTATCACAAAAGAGATCCTAAAGCCCAATCATCTAACTTCTTTTGGAAACTTGTTAACTCGAATTCTCCAAACCGTATCTTGGGATCTCCTTTGTTCAATTCGGTTCCTCCTTCATCTCCAAATCCTAATCCTAACATAACTCCAGTCATCCTAATGGCTGGAAAAAATCAATCTAATTTTGGAAACAATAACCAAAACAATCCTCCCATCGCTCGTGCTTTTGGAAACAAGGCGAGAGCATCTCCTTTAGAATTTTCTCAGGTCGCAAGTGCCCCCCATGACATGCCAGACAAGTACTTTGAAAAGATCCCAAAGTTCAATGGGAATTGTGCGACCTCCATTGAGGACCACATAGAAAATGTCTGGGCTCACATGGAAGCTTATGGGGTTGAGGAAGAAGATGTGTTTATGAGGGGTCTCTTCACATCCTTGGAGGGTGATGCTTGCAAATGGTTTGACCAACTGCCTGCATCATCTATCAATGGATATGATGTATTCACCAATAGACTCAAACAAGAATGGTCAGTCAAGTTAGATGGGCACTTTCTTTTACACCAACTTTTCGACATCAAAAAGAAAGAGAACGAGTTTGTCCATGAGTTTAACCTTTGCTTTGACAAGACGGTGGCCAACATCCCAAGTACCATTAGGCCTCTTGATCAGGATATTTTAATTCATTACCTCAATGCATATGAAGGTTACCTTGGTTACCATCTGAGAGACAAAGAGCCTGGTAGTTTGAAAGTAGCACAAGACAATGCTAGAAAGGCCGAAGCAAATGTTGCTTCCATGGGAAAGAAAATTTTCTTTGACCTGATCAGTGGATCTTCTTCCAAATCTGAGCCTAAGTTTAAAAAGGGGAAAGAGCCTAGTAAAAATCCCAATGAAATGATGGAGAGCATGCATGAAATGATGAAGAATTTAACTCTCCTGACTAGGGATCTAGCTAAGAGCAAGGAGACTGAAAGGTATAGGCAACCCTATAGTCCCAAGCCTTATTGGAATCAACAAAAGAAACCTAATGAAGGTGATAGAAGAAACCTTGTGAGCCAAGCTTCACCTGAACCTCCTATCATAAATTGGTCTGAAGAAAAAAAGTTGGAAGATCCCGAGTATACCACCCATGGTGATGATACTCATGATTCTCCAAAGAACATTAACTGGGTTGATGACTTAGAACTTGACAAGGACTTTGGAAGGATTTTGATTGATCATGAGGAAGAGTCCATAGAAGAGCCCAACCCTAGTTATCCCATCTATGCTATTAAACAAGTTAGTAGTAGTAGTCAAGTTCCTCCTAGAACCTATCAACGAAGAAAGGATGGCCAAAAGCCTACACCTTTCAGTGAAAAGAGAAGCAGTGAGCTGCCTAATCCAGTGAGTGAGCCAATCCCTCTTCCTAAGTATGACTTGGATATCAACATTGAAAGAGAATTGGACAAAGTTATGCATAACATCCCACTCACTGAGTTAATGAAAATCCCATCAATAAAGGAGCAAGTGGTAGAGTTTTTCAAGAGTATCCCCGAGACTGCCACAAGTAATGGTGAAGGTTCATCTTTTCAAAACTTAGCACCTAGTGCTATGGTTGATGAAGAGGAGGACCCTCCTATTAACATCCAAACTGCCTTATATGAGAGGAAGAATGGTGGTCACCAACCTTTTTATCTTACACTTCGCATTGGTGATACCCTTCTTCATAATTGTATGTTGGATTCTGGTGCCTCCATGAATGTGATGCCTTTGCAAGTCATGGAAGCCATGGCATTAAAAATAACTAGGCCTTATGGGAACGTTTGTGGGATTGACTCTAGACCAGTTCAAGTCTTTGGTTTGATTAAAAACCTAAGAGCTGACCTGTTCTCATGCCCCGACATATCCATGCTAATGGACATAGTAGTCATAGATCTCCCTCCAGCCTATGGAATGCTCCTTTGTAGGAAGTGGTCCGCTGGGCTAGGCGGACATCTTTAGATGGATTTATCATATGCTACTATCCCCAACTCTGATGGGTAATTGGTTAGGGTATACCGGGAACCATTTTACGATGTTCATCTTGAGAGTTATGAGGATGGTGTAAGGAACACTTTTGGTGAGGGTGAGTTATTACCTGAAGGTATCTTCATGGTCATGGGTGGCCACAATGAGGATTCTAGTCCAGAAAGAGAAAACATTTGGAGGTCATTTGGAGATGATAGTTCTTCTGAGGAAGAAAGAGAAATATATATTGTTGTTAGAGGAATGAACCTTGAGTCACTTCGAGGTGAAGTGTTAGAAGAACGTAGGGTTTGGAACCAACCTAGTGATGTGGGGCCGCACATTGAACAACCTGAGCCCACCTCTCAACTAAATACTTATGAGGTTAACTTTGATCGAATTAGAAGGGGTGAGTATATACCTCGGACAGTACATGAGTGATTTTTCCTAGTTGACCTTAACATAGAAAGGGGAAGACAAGGCTTACCTCACATCACTCCTTGGGAAAATAATAGTGAAGGAACACATCTTCCCTCTTCTGAAGGGAATGATGAGGAACCAATTGATTATCATTTTTCTAATGTTCTTGATCATTTGTCCCATTTGTCCTTGGAAGATGGGGTTTTGAGGCAAGTGAATGACAACTCCATGAGTTGGCAAGAGCATGCCTTAACCTATGATGCCCTTGGGGAGGATTTTTCTTTGAATAATCTAGCTATTTTTCAAGAAGAGCCTACTGGGTCAAGTTTGTCTTCACCTTATCCGAGCATCCCTAGTTTCCTTTTTCCCTGTGAGTTACCTACTGGTGAAGAAAGTATGAACTCCACAGACTCATTTCACACTCCTACTTCTTCACCAGCATCTTTAGACATGGGAACTCAGAATGTGCCTAATGTGGTTCCTAGTCTTTTGCCCCTTCCCACTAGTCATCTGGCAACTTTAGAAAATATGACCATTCCTATCCCATCTAGAGAAGGTAGTAGCAAAAGTGTTGAGAACCAAAACCTACCACCTCCAATCCATGCAAAAGAAGATGAGGATGTTGATAGAGACTTTTGGACTGTGGGGGAAACTCCAAAGTACATCATTCACCCACAAGTTGAAGAAACAAGAGTAGAAAGTCCTCCTAGGAGGGTAGTTCGAGAAATCTTGATTGGTAGGGTAGCCATATCTTTAGATTGTGGATCTCCTAGGTTTGATGCAATCCCTCCTGATAGGAATTCAAGGATAGTTACACCTCAACCTCGATGCAATTCTGACATCCAACCTATTCCCGAACGTGTTATTGAAGCCATCCCTCAATCTGTAAATCACCAAAGGTTTGAAATCGGTGATAGGGTCGTTATGCCTAGAGAGTTATTTTACATGCTATCCAGGGGATCTGGTGACTTTTGGGTTGGACCGCTCACTGTTGAGCGGTGTGTTGACAATTGGTGTTTCCTCAATACTGGGACTAGCCAATGTATATTACTCCCTGTCAACCAGAGGGAGATAAGGGATTATCATCCCTGACTTCCTTGCCCTGACTTGCCTTGCCTTGCCTGTTTAGAGTAGGTAGTTTTCTGAATAAGCTCACTTGAGCAGTAGGATCTGTGTGCTTTTTCTTTTCTGTCTGCTGAGTATTGTCATTTTATTCTCTTCTTGAGTTGTCTGTTTGATTTAGTTGCTGATTGAGTTGAGTCTCGCTCCTTCCTAAGATTATCTCATCTCTTGCATGCTTTGAAGACTAATTAGTTTTTCTGTTTTAGTTTTGGCTGCCTGTGCGAATTGAGTTGAGTATGCCTTCCTGAAAAGTTTCCTTTTTCCTCCTGCACAGAAATAAAAAAATATATATAAATGATTGATGAATAAATGATATATGTCATGTTAGATTAAAAATTTATTTTATCCACTTCGGATTATGTTTTAGAGTACATTTCAGTTTCAATTTTATTTTATATTTTTCCCATACATGCTCCATGAGGTATTCTAGTGTTTGTGAGCGCAGATACAGGTGCAAAATAAAGCTGAAAGCAAGGATGGTGCAGTGCTGGATTGAAGATTGATGCAAAGTTGTTCGATACCAGAGATTATGAGGTTCTCAAGAGCTCTCTCCCTTAGAGCACTTGCCCCAGCTAGAGCCAGATGTTATCACACCATAGTAGCAGGGCTACTATTCTTGCTTAGCAGATATCTGTACATTCCAGAGCTTAGATTTTTCAGAGCTTGTCTATGATGACTTTATATTTTGAGATCACTCATGATCATAGCAGTGTATTATTCAGACTTACGTGAGACCTTGTGTCAAGGATGAGCCTTGAGAGTTCAGATTTGATGACCGATGTGACCCTTTATTCCATATAGTTTCAGTTCAGTGCCTAGAGATGTATTGCATCAATGTTTCAGATGGTATATGATGATTATTCGTGTGATGATGTTGTATGACCTATAGATGTTTTATCATTGACTGTGGATTATTATCTTGTTGCTTTAGTTATGTTCATAGCATTAGCTTGGTATATCATTCATGACGTGGCAAACTTTGTAAAATTTAAAATGAATTGTCTTGATGATAATTTATAAAATGGACATTTTACTTGCACATTTAGGTTGTTTGACAAAACTCACTGGTTTACCACCTTGCATAGACATGGTCTTTCTTGACACTAGATGTCTGCTAGCTTAGGCTCCACTATCACTTGACTCCATCCATCCATGACTTTCCTTACTTAAATTTAGCCTTTGACTTGTCTTGCTTGACTTTTTGATATTGAGGACTTCCCTTTTTACTACCTCTGTGTTTGGACCGCATCCCTGTTGTTTAGTGTCTCGGCTCTAAGTTGGTGACAGAACTTGCCTTTGGTGAGTTGGATTGTAGGCCTAAATCATTCTGGTCGGTTGTCCCGATGTTTGGCACTGGCTCGAACTCCCCCTAGTCACTTGAGATGTTGTTGGCTAAAACTGAAAGCTCATGTACTACTTATTGGAACTTATATAGATTCGCCCATGGAAACTAAAAAGGGAAAGAGCGATGAACTGCTAAAAATACTCCTCGAAGAGTATAAGAAAGGTCCAAAAAGCAATGGTTCTTAAATGCTATATCTAAACAATTGCTAACCTTATATGTATATGTAAACATGCCCTGGATCCAAGCTGCAATTAGTTGTGCTTATCAGCACACCTAAGATCCAAAGGGTTATGTAGGCCAAAAAGGCCATGAAATGAAATTGAATGATCCTAATGAACTTGGATCAACTTGATGTAGACATGATGTCTAAGTTGAATAAGCACTCTCTAAACAACTTACCCATTTGTGAGGCACAACCATCCCCCATGTTATTTTGTCTAGCACAGAGTTTGTAGCTCCCCCTTCTCCCAGTCCAAAGTGTCTTTTAGTTGAGTTTAGACAAGTCACCACCTTTTTCCCAACCTTGTTCCTAGCCTTCATCCTTAGCTAGTAGTTAGACCATGTCCAATGGGTGGGTTTGTCATTTAAACTATTGTGCAAGTAAATACAAATAACAACGGAATGAACAAACATGTTTAAATGCCACTAAATGATGTTATAATTTAAGTTAAGTTGTGAGTATGATTAGAGGAACATGTCTTAGTCTATTGATATGATTTATCCTTGGTTATATATTGACCTAGTCAAACCCAATTTGACTATGGTCATTTCTTGGGATCCGTGATGATGTGGGCCATGTATACTTATTGATGATGATTGATGGTCCCACATACTCTTGATGATGATGCTATATGATGGACATATGATTCAGATGATGATTGATGCAGTTCAGTAGGTTTTATTATTACTCCAGATCATTAGATTATGCACTGTCCATATATGATGGACCCTACAGCTAGCCCATCAGGGAAACCCATGGTGTATGAGTACACATTCTTAGTATATTTGGGTCTTCTGGATCCAATGAGACACTTATCTTTCAATTTCGGGCACTTTTGACAGTGATAGATGCAGTTTTACAATTGTTGACAAGATTTGGGACTGATTTCCCAGCCTGAGCAGCAGGGGCCATGAGAGGCCAGTTCACCTAGGGATATGTATGAGGAGGGGGTGGTCCAGCCACTTGTTATTACCATTTATCCCCCCTTCTAGAGAGCTTGGTAGGCTCAGTTTGACAGCGTGGGTTCCCTAGGAGGCAGTTTTAGCACTTTCACAGTTCCCGAGGTAGTCTAGAAATGGGATAAAAGGGTCACTGAGGAATTCGATTTGGACAATTGAGGCAAGGTTTTTGCACTTGGTTTTTAAATAGGTATTTCAGGGTGAACCCCCTATCTTCCATTCAGTTTTCATCACTTGGGTGGGTCCACAGAGTCCACAGGAGGCCTTTTACTACTTGTCTATCACAGATTTTGAGGATAGATTTGATCATTTGTATTTATTTTGGACATATTATATTATTTTATTGTGCCACAGGGATGAGATAGCAAGAATTGATGCCTCCTATCCCCACCATGAGCTTAATGAGTCATGTCCTAGTCATATGAGGTGGGCCCTTGTACTTTTTCCCCCTCTAGTGGATGATGTCACCCTCCATGAGTATCTTTTAGCTATGACATCATCATTGTTGAGTGATCCATGTGTTATATTGTTATGTTTCATCTTAGCCATTGATTATGTATTGAGATTTTTTAATCTCAGCCACTCATTTTGTTGTAAAGTGGTTTTGAGATCTAGGGTTTTGGTCTTTATTATCCTATATAAGGAGGAGACCCCCTATTGTATAGCTCACCTTTGATCTCTAGAAAACATGGAATGAAAAGAATATTTTGGAGATCTACTTTTTGGCTTTGATTGGGTTGCTCTTGCATATGTTCTTGGATATCTTGCTTCTAGACATTGTTTGTTTTTCAGGTGAAATCGCCTTCAAGAGAGGGAGGCCGAATTGCTCAAGATAGTTCAATGATTTTGCTTTGTGGGAAGATTGTAGGGGTTGCTCACATCCCCCATGAGCAAGACGTCTTCATAGAGAGGGAGTTTTTTCAATTGTGCTTTGTCCATTGATTGCTTTCTTGATATGACATGCTTAGATCTTATGGATTTGTAGATCAAATCTAACTTGATGTAGTTTGATTTGCAGGTTTTCATGAGACATATTTCCTCCTAGGGCTTGGATGATTTTTGTTGAAGACACTTGGATCAAGCTTGGAATTGTAACTAGGGAAAGAATTCTCGATATGCTAAGAGGCCACAAGCTTTTGAGGTAAGATCTACAAGGTACGTATTGATTTCGCTTGCTATCCATCCCATTGGTCAAAATTACATTAAAATCAAAACCCTCATTTTTGTTTTTCTTAGATCTACTTAGATCTAGCCTAGCTTTTGGAAAGATATTGAAAACCCACCTCTATAGTATCCACGGCAATTCAGATGTATAGTTTGGTGGTGATTGGGTTCCATTTGACACACTTTTCAAGGCAAAATAGCCCTCTTGAGGCAAATCGCACCCCTTGGGAGAAGCTAATTGGGTTAGATCCAACACATGGGTAGGTGAGATCCCACTTGATTCATACTCCCCTCACTTGATAACCTACCCCTAGTGTCTCACTTCATTGATTTTCACCTTGTGGTCCCCATTCCTCATTTTGAGGGTTGTGCCCCACTTGGGTCAATTTGGTGATGCACTTTACATTTCAGATCTATGGAGATCTAACCATTGGATCACTTTGATTCTCTAGATCCACATTGATACTTGCCTAAAGTACTTGGATCTTAATCTTGGTGGCCATTGGACTTGATTTGACACACTTTACCATTCTTTTAGCCCTCCTTGGGCAAAGTCGCACTTCTTGGGTGTTAGAGTTTGTCCACTTCTAGGACGTGGGTGGTTGAGATCCCATTGAATTTGAAAAGAGCATACCTTGAAACCTATATCTAGTATCTCACTTTGTGAAGTTCTGCCTTGGGGGTATCATTCCTCATTTTGTGGATTGTTGTCCACTTG
Source organism: Larix kaempferi (assembly GCA_027924585.1). Classification (NCBI taxonomy): domain Eukaryota; kingdom Viridiplantae; phylum Streptophyta; class Pinopsida; order Pinales; family Pinaceae; genus Larix; species Larix kaempferi. Next base: position 2,563,245 of record BSBM01000887.1, read on the forward strand.
GGTCACATAGTGAAATATTAGATCTAGTAAGATCCAACCATCACATCTTGGGTAGCCCACTTAATTTGCATCCTAGGTGTCATGATCTATAAGTTAACATCCTTTTGACTCCATTTTCCCATCTACTCAAGGCACTAGTCCACCTAGGGCAATTCACACTCCTTGGGAGTAGTGTCATTTCCTAGATCCCATATGTGGGTATCTCTAATTTCACTTTAGATCCATAGATCTACTCTTTGCATACCCCTTAGTACCATTTGCACCCCTAACTTCACCTTGTGGGTCCCATTTGAGCCATTTCCATATCCCAAGGAAGTGGGTCCCACCTGTGTATTTCATGGTACTAGATCTTGTCATCTCATCTCATCATGTGGCCTAAATCATTCATTAGTTGAAACACTAGTCACTCCTTAAGCCTCCTTCAACCATACTTAAACTTCTAGGTCCACCTAACCTTGCATTGGTTTCCGTAACTTGTCTTTTACATATCCTTAGGAACCTTTGTTTGGGTCCAATCATCTTTGATTGGTTATAGGGTCTCCCCTTAGGTCTTGATTCATCTCGATCTAAAGTGAAGAGTGCCTCGGTTGTCATGACTCCCAACTTGCATTGGGAACCGTGGCATCTCTTGGGTCACCTCTTTAGTTGTCCACCTCCTCTACCATCCCGGATGGGATACCTTTAGGGACAACTACAAGTTGTGTGAGAACATGTAACTTAACCAGAATGGGTGGCCAATTATAACTGTGAAGGATGGGATCGTTGGTCAAACAAGACAGGTCTGGAAGGTCTAAAGTAGCCATAAATGACAACTGTTGGTTTGGCTGCGGATACTGGTAGTGTTGATATGGAATTGGTGGACCAGTAGTACCTTGAATTGACTGATTGTAAGGTGCTCCCATAAAGAATTGGCCATAAGGGGGTGTGCCGCTTAGGTTGGGTGGTGGACTTGATGGTGGTCCGCCATTGGAAAGGGGGAATCCTACACCACCGAAATAGGGTGGGCCCCCGCCGAAAGGGGGGAGTCCACCTCTGCCGCCGCAATAAGGGGGTCCTCTGCCTCCACCGCCGGAATAGGGTGGCCCTCCTCCAGAAGGTGGGGGTCCTCCACCTCTGCTGCCGAAATAGGGTGGGCCCCCGCCTCCTCCGCCGGAGTAGGGTGGGTCACCGCCGCCAGAATGAGGGGGGCCTCTGCTAGAAGGTGGGGATTCGCCCCCTCCGGAAGGAGGTGGAGGTGGGATAAACGGTGGTGGGGGTGGTGGGACTTGAGAAAAAGTTGGTGGGGGTCCAATTGGCATAACATCGTGATGTCCCCATGGAGTGTTTGAGTTTCCGGGATAAGGTACCCTGAGAACCATGTTTCCCTGATGGTATTGTCCCGACACAGGGTTAAAGTTACCCGGATATGTATGACTCCATAGTGATTGAGTTAGGTTGGATGGTCCCCCACCATGAGGTAATCCCATGGTAGGTCCCACGACTGGTAAGGAGTTGCCAACATAATGACCAGTTGGAAGCCCTCCACTCATATTATGGTTAGCGAACTGGGGTTTCCCCCCAATAATGATGTTTTGACCACTGGTTGATGGTTGACTCGCAGTAGTTTGATGGTTACTAACTAGTGGGGGAACACTACTCGTGATGAAATTAAGAGGTAAAGAGTATCCTCCCCTCGAATTTTGAGGTGGGGGAGGAGGGGGTAGTGTCCCAGTAGTAGTATGAGGGGTGTTCAAAGATTTCTCTTCAATGTTTTGAGTCGTCAGGGGTATGGAACCGGTCTCCTGATTAAGAGGTGTACTCGCGGGAAATGAGGGTTGACCAGGTTCATAAGTGGTCACATTATGTATAGGTTTTTCCGGTGAAGTGAAAGATAAAGAACGAATTGGGGTATGTTGATAAATGGGCACTTCGGAGTTTCAACTGTCCCGTGAGAGACTCTATCGTCTAAGTTCTTCGTCGGCTAGTCAGTCGAGGTGGTCCCTAAAGGGTGCTAGAAACTCATCATTGGGAACACAATAAGGAGGTGTGGTTCCTGCAGATGGAAGTATGGAAAAATGAGCCCATTGTTTCCCTAGAGTAGTTTCCCAAAAGGATACAGATGGACCAAAAGCTGTGGATACAGGGTCATCTTGGGGTTGATTGTACCATTCTACAGCCCCAGGTTCTCCTTCCATCGAACGGTGGAAAGATGTGTCTTGTGCAGTAGACAGTTCCATGGTCATAGACCTTGGAGGATCAGTGATTAGTGGAATCAAAGGAAGTGAAAAGTTCACTCCTGACTCCATGGTGGAGTTTCTTCTTCAGGTGACATGACGGCAACTAGTGGATCCATGTTTTCCCTCGAAAGTACCTCCGGATGAAGGGTGTATTCAGGTGGCAAATTCAAAAGTCTACAGGACCTTCTCAAAGGTTGTTCAACCAGAATGGTCGAAGCAGAATTTCTCCTAAGTTTCTTCTATGAAATAGAAAAGAAATCCAAAATCTACACAAACTAAGGTCAAGGAACCTCTCAGGATTGTCAAGGCTTCGCAACTCGCGATATATCCCAGGGTCCAACAGTTATACTCGGCCCAATTTTTTAGAGCACTAACCAGGGAGGATTAGGACCGTACCCCTGACCGTATAACCCGACTACCTAGAAGCACATGCGTAGTAACTCCTCGATTGTTGTTCTCGGTGTATTGCTCTGCCAAGACGGCCAAATGGTTAGCTCGGTTGGTTTCAAGAATCCTAGGAGGGTCTCCCGATATACTCAAGGTACGTGGGAGCACAAATCCGTAGTGGTGTTGTATAATGCACAACCGTACGACAAGAACCTTCTGACATACTACCAAGTACGTGAAGTGCCTATCAATATACCCAAGGGTACGTGAAAGAGCCTCCAACATACCGGTTGGTACGTGGAAGAACTGCAGGCCCCCGGGATGCAGTGCAGGCAGATAACGACAACTGCCACGTTTTATGACACTGGAACACATCACTAACTTATCACATGAGTTACTAGTAAATTTTAACCTAACGCTACCCATTAATGTTATCTTATGCGGTTAGGTGAATGCATGAGGTGTAGACATGAATTTAAAAATGATGCAACCTTAGCTACATGAAGGTGCACATTTCCTTTTCTTTCGATGAAGTCTATCTAAGGAAGGGAGAAATTTCTTTTTCCAATGGTCTCAAAAGATAAGAAATCCCAAAAGTTCAAAAAATCTACCAAAGATGATTGAAAGCACTCTTTTTGTTTTTTTTTAACAAAACACAAAAAATAATAACACACCAAATCAAAACTTTTTCTCTTTATCTTTTCAAACTAGAATGAATCTAAGTAATGATGAAAAGGAGGATTTCTGCTTAGAATGCACTAACTCTTCAATTTCCACAACGATGAACTAAAAAGCACAAAAAGACCAAAAGTGCATAGAACGTTTCAAATTTGAAATACTTTGCAAGAGCTTGAATTCACTTGATATTTTCAAAGAGATGAAAGACTCATAACTAAGAAAAATATAATCAACCGATTTCCTTTTCAAACTTCTCAAAGATATAAACAATGAATTCCAAAGCATGAAACAATTCCACAACAATTTCCAAATGATCTTGAAAATAGATAAAATGAAGCACTTTCAATTTTTTCAATACATATACCAAGACTAAATCTGATAATAATGATGCTTTTAAGATGCAACAGCAGAAAACAAGAGACTGATCGCAACACTCTAATGACTCAGAAACTCTCAAAGAAAAACGACAAGAACCCAAATGGATTCAAAGACAATCAAATCACTCAAAATCGAACAAATGCAACCAAAATTAAATGGCTAAGTGCAGGAAGGGTTCGGAATCAGATCTAGCATGCTGAATAGATCTGGTAAGGTGATAAGGGAATGCAAGATTGAGCAGATAACCGTGGGGGATTTAAATTTACCGCCACCACCGAAACTCTCACTTGACCAAATGGAACCCAAAAGTCAACACAAACAAACCCAAACAAAATCAATGTTGAGTAAACAAGCTTCTGAATGGAAGATACAACATAGAGAGGCATGTTGGTCAGGTCAAAATAAAAATGAGAGGAAAGGTACCAAGCACCAAGCTTGAAAGGTCGACGCACTCTGCAGTTATGCTCAGAGCGCCTGGCACACACTGTGTACAAGGCTACAACACAGGTGGCGCAGGCTGTATGAAAGTCAAATGCGTCGGTGTCGCAGTATGCTCAAAAGAAGTAAGCACCTAAGAAGATACGGTGCATTGGATGTACTACCCAGGTGCGTCGGGTGAATGACCAATGGAAAAAAACAGAGATCTCCAAACAATGAAACAACAAATGGCCTGATACTGATCCAAATAGAATTAGGGAAAGTTAACAGACTCTTCAAGAAGAAAATCTGATGATGGGAGGGGCTTAGGAGGCAAAGGAATGGCTCACTAAGAAATCAATGAACAACACATTCAAACTGAAATCAAAGCTAAAGACTCCCCAGTATGGTCGCTAGATTTGTTTTCAGACAATCTACCTAAGCGGACTTAAAGGCCAGATCTTCCTAGTCCAAGTGGATCTAGAACAAATAGACACATAATAGAATCAGCTTCCCTAGATCAATAGAAATGCAAATAGATAAATGGGTCTCTTACCTAGGATTCAGAAGTCCTCTTGCTCTTTGCTTGATCCAATGCTCTAGCACCTTCAAATCCGCAGCTGCAAAGTCCTGTTGAACAAGTGGAAACAATCAAACAGTAAAAGCATATATCACATATGATTGATCTAAGCTAACAGTTACAGAAGTAAGCTCTAAACATCAGCAACACGATAACGTGTATGGGAAGAGATTGTATTAACTGTATAAAGGAGAGTACAATAAAAGAGAATGTTACAACCTATGCCTTAATGTCGCAACCTTCCTTCCAACAAACCAAGCCAAGCCAAGCCTCCAAAGATGAAGTAATCCTCTCAAGGATGAGTGAGAGTCACCTAAGATAATTTCACCAGCATGAGAGTACTATAGAATTTCCTCCCTTTGGAATGGAGAGGAGCTTCATATTGATAGGACTAAGTGGATAGAGTAGGTTGAAGATTATGGGGAGAAGGCTAAGGGATCATCCCTTGAGGTTAGGGAACCGAAGGACAGTTCACCTATGAATTATGGATAACCATCCACCTCATCATGCTTCGAGAAGTCCCTCGAAGGTCTCATTTATCCATTTCAACCAACCCCGGCGCATGCTGCATGAGGACAATTTGCACCAGGAAGGGGCAAGCGCAGGTTAAATGAAGGGAACCTGAACCACCGGTGCAGGCTGCCAGATGACACTCTGCACTGAGCCTAGTCAGGCGCTTCTTGCTGGAAGGCAAGCTGCGCCGGCCCAGCTAGAAAATGTGGATAAATGATCAACAACTTGCTCTATATGACTTCTGGTCAGGGAAACTTCAGGGATCAAGGCACTGAATTGACATAGGACTCATGATGACGAGATTTAGGTGTAACACTCCTAAGCAATGCTCTTTATTTCATGTATCTGGCGACCCTCTATAAAACCAAATTGTTTTGGTGAAATGAAAGTAGAGAGCAGAGGTTTGATCCGGACAACTATAATCTTTGATATTATTTTATAAATCGCATTGCAAAGTGATATAGGTATGAAATCTCTTAAGTCTAAGGGATGGTCCTTCTTGGGGATTAGTACTAGAAAATTTGAATTGAAACAAGGTAGCATCTTACATGTAATCTAGGTCTCTTCAACCACCCTTAGCAGATCAGGGCCCAATAGATCAAAATATACCAAGAAAAATTCCTTATTCCACCCATATGGGCCTGGAATTTTATCCTTCTTAAATTTTCCAAGCATATATTTTAATTCTTCCATACTAACCGGGGAAATAAGTCTATGATTATCCTGAAGGTCCAACCAACTCAGAAAATAAGAACATGTTTCAATAATCTCTGATAGATTATTTCTATTAGGTTCAGTATAAAAATATTTGAAATACTTTACCACACTCTGAACAAGATTCTTGAAACCTCGGACTTTCTCTTCATAAGCAGTAGATAAATCCCAAATAGTATTTCTTCTTTTTCTTTGATTAGCAAATTTATGAAAATAAGAAGTGTTCTCATCTCCAAGAGCCAAGTCGCTCTACTCTTCATTCGCCAATCGACTTCTCTTTCCCTGAGCAAGCTATTTTTATTCTTCTCTAAATCTGCAAGTTCTCAGAGATCATCACGACTGAAAGAACAAGTGGGACGATGTTGGAAAGAAAACCTCAATTATTTTTTCCACATCAATGAGTCTTTTATCCCTAGACTTATATTTCTTCACATACCAATTCACCACCACTTTTTTTACTTTCATAAGAGAATTAGAAAACTGTCTACTCGGGGAAATATACAATTCGGAATCAAATGGCAAATAATTTTCCAAAATAAGATTTGAAAAGTTTGGATCTTCCATCCATTGAGGATTAAATTTAAAAGGGAGCATGAGATTTTTTTATCACCACAATGAATATGTAAGATAATAGGGAGATGATCAGACCCAATTCCAGGAACCCTCCAAGATCGACAATTATTAACTCTTTGCAACATAGACCCAACCATAATGAATCTATCCAATCTCTTTGAAATGGCCACCTCACCTACACGATTATTGAACCAAGTAGGTAGTAATGAAATAAGTTCAATATCAACCATAACCAAAGTCTTAAGATGATGCTGAAAAAACCCATGTAAAATACCAACTCTTGCACTTCTACCCCATATTTCATCTCTTCGCAGAGTAAAGTTTAAATCCCCAACAATGATGAGGTTCTAATAATTGAGTAAATTAAGTAAAAAAAACTTCTCCGAGAAAAACTATTTCTATATATATGGCCCATACACATTCAAGACTGTGATCTACAACTTAAATTTTGGGCATTGAAATGTTGTCCCAAGCCCAAAATTTATAGAAAAAAGAACTAACAAGTTCAAATTCCTCAACCCAACCAGTCAAAATCCCACCTAAAAGACCCTTGGCGTCAACCCACAAATAACTCCAACCTTTAAACAAAGAATTGAGACTTTTAATAATCTTAGGACCACTACCCATAATTTCCTGCAACAAAATTACATCTGGATTGGTCTTCTCAACTAATCTAAATAGTACCAATTTCTTGTGGGGATTGGCTAACCCTTGAACATTTAGGGATAAAATCTTCATTTCCTAACCCTGTTCCCAAGCTTTTCTCTAAGCACCCAATTGTTTGACAAAAGTACACCTTTCAAAGAGATCTCAACATCCCTAGGATTTGTAGCCCATAAAGGTAGTTTCCGACCAAAAGTCAGTAAAGGTGAGCCAAGGCCAACATAACCCTTTTCTCCATCAACCAGAAGAGATTTCAATATCAGAGAATATGGGTTATTATCCTTCCAACTAGAAATTTCACATCGAGGGAATTTGGGAGAACTATCCCCAGAGGTCATACCTCAAATATTTCTTTTATTACAAACCAAAGATTTCTTAATACAAGGACTAACAAATTCGAATTCCTTAAATTTCTTAGTACTACCAAAATTCATAGCAATAGAAATTTCCAAAACATTTGATTCCAGTCCCTTAACTACCTCTGGAAAAGAGAATAATGACTTACCTATCATACTAGTATTCCCCATACTTGGAAGTCTTCTACCAGGATCTTCATTGTTATCAAAACCACTTGATGCTTGAGTGTTCTGAACAGGTTCCTCCAAGTTATCAACACGATCCTTTTATGGAGACCCCAAACCCTGAGAGCTCGAGCATTGAGCCGCTTCTATATCACCAAGCTTAAAATCCTTAGAAAACACATTAGCTTCAAGTTGTAGAGCATTACTTTCTTCCTCTTCCTCAACTCGCGAAATATGATCCTCTCCCACTTTGTCTGAGAGCATTTCTTTTTCTAGCGATCCCTCCAAAGAATCCATATGTTGATTATCTTTTCGAGCCCAATTTCTTTCCTTGAAAGGGAGATTACAATCCGATATTATATGCCCAACTTGGTGACAACGAGCACATATGAAGTGTACGTTAATATAGTCAAGAAGTTGATTAACCACTAGATCACCAACCTCTATTTCAATATATTCTAGGAGACCTTAAACTAAATCCATTAATACCATGATTCTAGCTAGTGTTCTGAGCATTTGAAATTTGAAAGAAGGCTCAACGTATAGGGTCTTGGCTAGAGAATTTCCAAGTTTTGTTAAGAATTTTTCATTCCATAACTCGATGGTAGGCCCGGGACCTTAACCCATACTGGAACTCCATGAAAAACCTCCCTCCATGGGTGAAAACATGGATGCCACAATTTAAGTGTCAGCATAGTATTCCCCCAAAACCACCTCTTGTTGTTGCTGGAACACGCACTCGGGGGTTATCACAGCAAAAATATTCAAGCCGCTTAGGTGCGTTCCTTGGGGGCAAGTCTCAAGTCAAGTACTGTCACTTGATCTTGACTCCTCTGTTTAGGCAGAACTCCTACCGAAGCCAAGCGGGGTAGTTCCTATGAGTTACTAAGGCTATTTAAGCGACTTAGTTTTGAATGGGTAAGTTGTTTAGGAGTTTGAAATAGATTGACTGAAAGCAAAATTCACTTGCAAATATAAATTAAGATAAAAAACATAAGATAGTTATAAGCAATATAAGATCTGAAAAAATATTGAAATACTGTAAACAAGATCAGTGCCAAAATGGAGTCGAAATTGCGTGTTGTTGTATTGTAAATGTTTCGCGAGTGCTTCTTGGTCAGTTTTAATTTATTATGAGATGAGATTTGATTACGGGAAAATGGGAGCTCCAGATATACCACAAGGTACAAGGAGTAATGTCCGAAAATTAACTAAAGGTGGCTCCTCATGAAGACGTGTGGGCTGGAGTAGAGTTTCGAGGGCGTGTTCAACAATACACCAACAAGGGTGTAGCTTAATGGTGCCTTGAGGTCACTTCCCAGTGGTTCCCGCTTCTTCTGAGAAATTTCCCCACACAATAACTAATGTCTGAGTGCCAGATTTTCACTATGTTTGGGTTTACTGATTTTATTAGTATGATTTTTTAATTAGGTGTGAAAAGTTAAGGATTTATTGCAACTCTTTCTGATTTCCCCAGGATCAGGCCAATGCCTGCAAAGGGAAAGAGCATACTTTGAGTTGGCAACAAAATATTTGTTCCTATTGATAAAAAAGGATAAACAACTGAAGTAAAGTGTTATATTAATTACTAAAGGAAAGGAATCTCTTTTATGATCATCCAATCACGTACTCAGGCAAATCCCTTTATGTGACGGCAAGAGCATACCTCGGGAGATCAATGCCAAGTTTGTTACTTTAAATAAATGCAAAGACTGAAATTAAAGTGAACTAATTACTATACCACAAATATATTTTCCCTTTCGGTACTTCGATAGAGCGTGGTGGGTTAGCGTTTATTACTTTTGCAAGAAAATACTTAAAAGAATTTAAACTTGATAAAATTGCAAAGTATACAGCCTGTAAAACGATTAGACATTCCTATGTCCTGAGTACGTTTTGAAGGACGATATTTGGATCGGACACTTCAAAAGTTAATTTTAAATTTACTTTAATTTATTAAATTGAATGGAAAAACTAACTAAGCAAACATTGAAAAATCACACAAAGACACAAAACCCCCAGGGGGGGTTGGGGTGTGGGCGCTGGGTAGCCCACTTGTTCTTCTTTTTTATTTATGATTTTACAACAAAATTCAAAAGAAACGCCTTGGATCTTTACATATCTAGATCCAAAAGGTTACAAAAATGCAAGTTCGAACTGCCCAATGAAACTAAGAAGCTTCGGGAAGCTTCAGATTGGCCTAAAACTTGTTTTTTGCCACTAAAGTCCAAAAAACCTGCTAAAAATAAAATTAGGACAATGAACAAATTAGTGTTAGAAAATGACCAAAATCACTTTAAAAGTGATTTGGGCGAACTAAAAAAAATATTGGAAAAAATTATAAGTTAATCTACTTGCAAAAAATGACTAAAATGACTCAAAAGGACAAGTCCTTTTGACGATCTTGGCTTGCTTTTGAGGGCAGCCAATGAAGCACCTTTAAACTTGTCAAATAAAATTTTTAAAAGCACAAACTAACTTCTACTTCAAGCCTTGAAATTTTGCTATGAAATGACTTGCATAAAGTGAAGCTAGCTAAGTTAGATATAGTCGAATGAAGCTTTCAAATGCAAGATCTAAACAATAGATCATATCTAAAAGAAAATATAACTTCTGGAATAACAGATATGAAAGTAACCAGGAATAATTTGCGTTTGTTGAAGGAGAAGGAGAAGGAGAAATAGGCCTGATGCCAGATGAGAATAACTATAAAAGCCTCTGGTGGAATGCTATTGGACTAAGCAACATGAATGTTTTTGGAGAGAGGGTGAACAATCTTGTTCAAACTCCTATCCATTGGTTACCTACAGCTACTCATAAGACACTTGTAAAAAGGTTTGTGAGTTCTAGTTACTCATGCATAAAAAAACTAGAGAAGCATAGTAATAACCTTATTAAGATGCTAGATCTATATCTTTAAACATGTATGAGCAAAAAGAAAGCAAGTAATCAACTTATTAAATACCTTCTTGCTATCAATTGAGAATAACCCTACCAAGGCTAGATCCACAACACAAGAGTGCAAGAAAACATTAATCAAATACATGTTACCTCAGACACGCATAACCATGATCATCCGACCAACACACTACACCAATGAGCCTCCAAAGCTTTTGCTTTTATTCCAACAATAAAAGGATAGTACACAGTTACAATATGCAAGCAATCCTCTCCTTGACTCTAACTAGTTTGAAGGAGGAGAGGAAGCTTGTTTATATAGATTATGAGGGAGGAGAAGGGCGCATGAGATCATAAGAGCGCGAGGGCGCATCTCTAGAGAGAATCCAGGGATTAACTCGCCCTTGATTGAAGTTTAACAATGAGTTGCATGATGAGATGGGCGCCACCTCTACAAGAGGTGCACCCCCTCTCCTTGGAATGATCACCCATCCAACCAATGGATGCCACACCAACCCATTCGCCCATCCCAAGTAGTAATGCACCACCTTCTTTGAGGGATAACTCGCCCTTCAAGATATGATTGGAAATCACGCATGATTTGGTCTTTACTCACTCCAAGTGTGACGCTACATAACACTCACGTGAAGCATGAGGGGGATGGCACATCCCACATATTTAACAACTTGCCACCTCAACGATTTGCCATCCTTTAAGTCATAAATAACCTTGAAGAGATCGCCCTCCACTTAGGATAAGATATGCCAACTTGTTTGGCACATGCCAATTCACTTTAACCTTTTTGGATTTTGACCATTTTGTATTTTTTTAGCATTTTTTTGCCATTCTGTCACATCTTTAAGAAAAAATAATCTAAGTGATGACCTAATCAACCGAAACATAGGAAAAGTGGGTCCTAGGGTAAAGACGATGCTATGTGTGTGAAAACAAGCATCCCCACGCCGAATTCCGCCTCCAGATCATACTTTTATTACAATTTGAAAATTTCCAATTAAACCATTAAAAATGGTCTAATTTTACGGAAACAATTATTTTTCTTGAAAATTAAAAAAAACCTAGGGGGAACTAGCACATGTCCATACGACTCAAATTTAATGCCTAGCATGGTAATATATAATGACACCTGGGCTCTAATAACCTCCTAAGTCCAAGAAATCATGCCGACCACCCCAACTTTGGAGGTATGAGTGAAAAACTCGAAAATTATAAGTCATTTATTCAACAACATATAATTGACAAGGAAAAAAAACACTATAGGCTAGTCGGACTGCTATCCAAGTCGTAGGAAAGCCGAGTCCATTACAAACCACCATGCTATGACATTTTTTACAATTTCCTCGCAGGGCATGGACATGTGATTTTATTAAAAAAGAAAAAGGGCCAAGGTGGCCTGCTATGACTTCTGATCTTCTGATTATGAACAAGTAAACTTGTTCTATCTTCACAAGCTCACTTGAAATCATCTAAGTGTAACTTAGCTAATAACACCTTCCATTATTAATTTTAAAAGCATCCTCCTCTGATTTAAACCTAAAGAACAACCAACCTCTAGTCAATATGTAGAATTCTGGACAATAATCGAATAACGATGACCAAAATTTCAAAATCCAGTGTCATATACTTGAGCACCGAAGAATCTACCTATCATAGTTTTTCTTGCAAAGTCCAGTATGTTCCAATGCATATATCATCCCCCATTGTCATCCTTATCAGACCAGCATGCTTCTTAACAACCCATCTTTTTTTTCCAAAGGCTGAAAGATTTTGGACCTCATTCACCTCCTCCATACTTCTATTTTCCAACTGGATACCCATATCTGCATTCGAAGTTTCACCATGAGCAAAAATCTTCTCTCCGTTATTTCCAACACCGCTCCAACATCTAATCCTGAAAAAGGCCCCGTAACCAAGGCATGTGTCAGATGTCTAGGATTCCTGAAGTCATTAATGAAATTGGACACATCACCCAATCCTTTTTCACAAGTAGTATATGGTACATCTTTCAAGAAATGCGATTCTAACAGAAGCATTGTATTATCTATACTTTGGTTAGGAATACCCCCTTTATCTGCATCCATTCTTGACCTCTTAGAGAAATTCCATTGATTACTAACTTCAAGTGAAAACCAAAAATCACGATTGCATTCTTAGAGTCCACTGATCACATCTTGAATCCCACTGAACATTCTTGGAGCGATCTAAGTCACTTCTTGAGACTTCTTGAATCCATGGCACTTAACTTCCTTTCTTAGTACCTATTGTTAATACGAAATCTATAAACAACCATATATAATATGACATTTTCGAACATTAATTTAAGTGGTTATTATTTTAGATAGGGCATGTGTGTGTGATTAATGTTTACATGGTTGTCATTTGTGTAAGGTATAAGATAATTATTTTACAAAATAAATTAAAAAAATCTTTTATAATGTATTTTCTGTTTTTATTTTTATTTTTTTGAGTATTGACAATGGAAAATTTTAAAAGTTACTTTTGTCATTGAATTAATTTTTTATATTTAAAAAATAATCTCAAATTTCCATTTAAAAAAAGAATAGTCAAATTTCCATATGATAAAATTATTTTAACTTAAAAATCAATTTAATTTTTTAACACTTATATAAAATCCTTTAAAATTTGAATGTTTAAAAAAAATATTGGTAAACATTTTATATTTTACATTTTAACATTTAAAAAATTATTTAAATTCATAAAAAATCATATACATTAAAATAATTTTTAAATCCTTAAAATTTTATCTACAATCAATATTGAAATTCAAATAACATACAAATTCAAATATATCATAATTTTTAAGTTAATAAAGAAAACCATAAGAAAAAGTTACCTTTTTCTTAATGTCAATTCGATCTTAATTCCTAAATATTAAAAATTGAAAATTGAAAATTACATTTTATTTTATTTTTCATTTAATTTTAATTTTTATTATAAATTATATTTCATTTTTCTCAACAAAAAATTACATTTAAATAAAAACCTTATCAATTTACTTTACATAGATAACTTAATTTCATTAATAATAAATTAATAATTAAATTTTTATAATAATTTCTTCAACCTTCAAACCTGAATTTCCAAGGACATATACATGATACATGTTGAGAACTTTAAAGAGTTAATAATTAAAAGTTTATAATAATTTCTTCAACTTTCAAAACTGAATTTCCAAGGACATATACATGATACACACGTTGACAACCTTAAAGAGTTATCCTTAAAGATGATTCCCTTTATTGTCTTGTTCCATCCCAGAGTTGGTTGCCTGTCACCTAGTGGTAGAGTTGCATCTTTCAACTCACCTAAACCGTTTTAACTCCAAATTATTAGGAAAAACACTTTATTTATGTAAATGAATTAAAGTCCATTTCATCCTGTCGAAAGTGCATTTAATGTCAAATGGATTGTAGCAGTTTGCAGATGTTATGCCCTTGTTTGTCCTTTATTTTGGTGGTTAGCTCGGGTGACTTCTTTTAGTAATATTTTACAAAGCCGTCGGGAAAGGGTGTTGGGTGCATTCATAAACTATTCACAGAAGCAGAACAAGTATTAAATCACTGTTTAAATATTGCCATGTGCCCTTTTCGTTGTGCCTTTTCATAGGACGAGGGGAAAATTCCAGCATCTGCCTATTCGAGCATCGGAAAGATCCAGCAGCCTTTGAATTGGGTTTCTATAAATTTCAACGCCACCACCCTCTCACTCATTGTAGTGTGGGAATTGGTATTTGACTCAATCAGGCCTCCTCCTCAACACTCCTGTTCTGTTTTGTGGAGATGGCTCACTCCATTGTCATCAAGGTCAGTTGTCGTCTCTAATCTGCTTATTAGATCCTCATAATTCTTTTTGCGATGTGGGACTTTGTGTATTTTTGAGCTGCGGTCTTCTGAAATTGTGGGTAACTGGAAACTACCCAAAACTTTGAGGTTTTCCTTTCTCCTGTCTCAAATGCTTATGATTTTGGTTTTATGTTACCAATGTTACTGCAGGGTGCTTTCTGTATGCCTCATGTGACTACTTCCTTCGCAAACAATGACAAGGCATTTGATAGTTGTAAATTCCAGGTGAGTAGATTTGTATGCCTCTGTGATTTGATTACAGTTCGAGAGCCCATTCCTTATTGATCTTGATCCTGTATGCAATTCTCTGATTGCCTAGAGCTTAGTCTGAGATATTTTTTCATTAGTGGTAATAGATGTTTAAGCAGAACGTTTGTGCTGGACATGTGCTTCAATCTGGGTTCCCTTCTTTTATTTCAATATCTAGATGAAAGGTTTGAGTACCCTCTGAAATAATGTGTTTGTTTGTCTCTCTTGAATTTGTTCTCTCTTCTATATGTTTTTTATCAGCTTCCTATAAGACTGTCAGATACCACAAGAAGTTTTAGCTGCTCAATTTGATGGAGACTTGGTTTCCCTGTTGTGGGGTATTTGTGATTTCCTGGTTTGCAATCACCATACTTCATGATCCAGACAAAAATCTGCTTTGTCTTATTGATTTTAATTTTGAGCAGGTAAAGCTCAGGATTCAAACATAAATTCATGCTTACTAGGCAGTAGGCACCCACGTTCTTTCTGAGGATTGGGAGGTTTGCACTGGGTGCTTACAAAATTTGATCATCATGCCCTATCTGTTTATGATTTTGCACTGGCTGCTTATGAATTTGATCTTCATGGTCTATCTGTTTGTCAATTTGCTCATAGAAGTGCCCGTGACCCAGGGCAAACTCCAAGTCAACATCCATAAAAGCATCCAACAAAACCACCGGAAGGTGGGGATGGTGGTTAACAGTAAAAGTCAAAGTTACCCAACTCAACTTGGAGAATGACTTGGTGGCTTAAGCGTCAGAGTTGATTTGGCAAATTAAAAAATATAAAAATACACAAAATTTTAGAGAAAAATGATATTTTCATCCACATGAAAGTTTACAATGTCCATATAATGCTACTTTCCAACAATAACTAGTTTCATACTACAAAATGCCACTTAACAAGTTTGTCTGTTGGCTGCTGTAAAATGATTCAAAAATCAAGCAAAATGAGTGGTGTTTTTGTTTTTGACGTCTTTATAGACAAACAACTAAGTTTCACTCGAGTTAAGACTTTCCGATTCAATCTGCCTTGTGTTTGACTTTCGGGTCTGAGTTTTATTTGCAAATCAAAATTGCAATCACTAAGGGATGTGTCAGAGTCTCAGATTCAGAGGGGCTGACTTGATTCTGTTTCCTCAAAGAGCAGAGACTTGACTTGGACTCAAAAGATTCTGGTAACACTACGCTGTGGGTACTAAAAGCCCATTAGTCTGCCGCTGCATGGCCTGAAAAAAAAAGGCAAGCCAAATGATAAAGTCTTGTGTAGTTTATTGCAGTAATTGTCTGTGTTGTACATGATCCTGTGTGTGAACCTTATCACTGAAAAAGAGGATTGTTTTTCTTTTTCATCCTAGATACACTTCCTGGAAGATTCCTTGTGTTAAGTGACATAACTATGATAACCATTTTGAAGCAGAATGACATTTCCAGGAGTTTATGCAATTACTTTCTCATTGTTTTCCTTGCCTTGATTAAATTGTTAACTAGCATCATTCTCAAATCGTTCCAAACACCATGACTTACATTTGAATCATCAAAATCATTTTAAAATGATAAAATGTAATAGCCATTTATGGCAACTTGACACTATTAGCTAATTTATGTTAAACTTACTTATAGTTAGAAAATTCCATCTCATTTAGGAGACTTTTGTTGAAAATAACAGACAACGACCCAATTTCATCCTGAAAATACATTTTCCAGTGGTGAGTTATGTATCAATTTAATCACCTGCTTGTTGTCATCCAATTAATTATCATCATTCTCTGTTTCACCACTAAATCTTTACATAAATGCACACATCAGTTTACGTTGGAACTTTAGCAGTTTACTTTGAATGCCACATGGGCATTGGCACATTAATGCCATCTTTTTGGGTTGATTTAGACTCTAGAGTAAAGGTTGATTGATTATTACTGTGTGATGTACACGGACCCCACTTCTTTGCAGATTGGGACATAAACATAACCAAAGTAATAATAATCCATAAAAACAGCATAAACATTCACATCATGAACAAAAGGAAACTAGGGTTTATAGGGGGAAATCCTCAGGGGGGAGAAAACCCACTGCAATCAGCTCCTGCATTCATCAATGGAGCCATAAAACATCCTTTCTGCTGTGGAACAATATGCAGCTGATCATCACCGTTGCCAGACTCAGCTGGCTAATAGCTCTGTCTGTCACACGCCTATTCTCTAATTGTGTTTTGAATTCCCTTGCCAGAGCCACTCTCAAGAAAACAATAGTGCCTACCCTTACTTTTTCTTTTCCTTATTTTAAGAGGCATTTTCTTTTATTTTAGTTATTAATATCAATTACTCGAATAATTGGGGACTTTGCACTTCGGCCTCCAAGTTACTTGATTACATCATTCTCTATTTAGCTAGAGGCTAGAGTTGGGTTACTACATCCTCCTTCCCCTTGGATTAGCATGGGCCTTGGTGCTGTCTTCCTCTTTTCTTGATCCAATAGCTTGGAACATTATATGAGTGCTTGATCTCTGCATATTCAGATCTATCATCTTAGGCAACTCTGCAGTTTCTCCTGAGAGCTTCTGATTCCAAAAATTCAACATGCACCTATTCCAAACATCCAGAGGAATGCAGGTTAATCAATACATGAAATGCAGTTCATGACCATGTTGAATCTCTACCACAATGGAAACTGATGTTAGGCATTTGTAGCTGCTGAAACCATAGATTGAGAAATTGGTTGAACTTTTTACACCATTCTGTGCATTGATGACTGAATTTTAGTAGAAGATATGAATCCTCTTGCTTGCCCTGTAATCAATATAGAGATGTTGCTGATGACTCAAAATACACTCCTATGTCCAATTCTGCTCCCCGATTCACCATTAAATCAACTTCACCATTAAATATTCTGTGATATGAATAGTTTCCCAACTTTTAAAGAGATTTAAAGGCACTGGACGCTAGTCTTGATTTCTCAGTGCTCTGTTAAGGCATTACACACTGGTTTGCAGTTTCTGAAAATTTGCATGCTTTTCCATTCCAGATTAATAGCATCCCTGAACTTCCTATGAGTGTATTATAATGCTTTTCTTTTTCTCATATTCAATTTGAAATTGATTTATAACTACAGTGTTTTGCAAGTCAAAATCAAACAGCATGATGACCTACTCAGCTATTGAGTATGTACCTTTCAAATACTTAATTTGTCATTTTGTACACCTAGGAAAGGGCCACCCAGCTGAACCAAATTCAATAAAATTGGACAATGACCTAAGAATCTCTTTAATTTGTTGGCAGAGTTGTTTTACCTCCGCCTATGAAACTTCCAATGCTTGAATGAGGAATAACCCAGCGGACTTTCAAAGATTCTTTATGAGCTTTGAATCTAACTGAATAACCATGATATGAAATTCTGTCTGAACCTGACTTCAGTCGCCAAAGAAGATCCCTTGTTTCTGCCTAATTGTTCGAGACTCTCCTTATCTCTTCTATGTAGGAAATAACAAAAACATCTTTTGTATTATAAATGTGTGCACCTGCAACTGCTGACCTTGGATTCTTTCTTGAAGTCCTGTCAAACCTAAGTGTGTGGAACTCTTCAGGAATCAGGTCTGCCTCATATCAGTCACCTTTGGTATGGAAAGCTGCCTCTGGTAGAGAACTTTTAGATTCAACTAAAGTCTTCCTTCGTCTTCCTGAAGGCTATCTGAACAAGCTCTCCCATCATGTTTTATCCAGACATGTCATAATTGCAGTTTTTCTTCTTTTAAAACCACCATTTTTCTACGCAGCCAAATGGAGCTCAAAATAAATTTTGGCAGTGACCTCCATGTGAGTTTGATCACATACTCTATTTTCAAATTGAAAGGATAAGTTGATAACACCTATCCTGTGCCAGTATTAGATCATCAGATTTTGAATGGCCACAAAATTATTTGGCTCTAACAGAAATTATTCTGCCATTTTAGCCCAAATGTGATGAATGGAGGAGCAGAAAATGAACAGATAATAAGTCAATAGCTTCCTATGAAGGAGAAGGGACATGAAACACACAACCTTTGATTGTTCTTGGGAAGCCAGAGCTGCTCCCATACTCTATTGTATAATTCGGCCTGCTGCAAATCAGACTGCAACATTTTTGCTCCCAGCCTCCAGTAGACCCTAAATTCCCCAGATGGCATGTTTACCTGCCAAACTAACTTGCCTCTCCTGCATGTTAAAGGAATAACTGTTTCAAATCCTGCATACAAACTCTGTTACCAGAAACGGGACGGCAGTTGATGTTTTTGAAAAAATAGGATGTATGAATCGAAATGGGACGGAAACCCGTGTTTTTGACGGCCGTTGCCGTTTCTAAAGTTGAAAAACTGTTTCTTGAGAAAGGATGGTTTCCCCAAAAACGACTTCACGTTTCCTTTCATTCTGGGTCAGTTTTTGTCTAAGATCAGTTTTCTTTCAAACTTCCATTTGGATTTGAAATGCAAATAGATGAATGGTAGTTTAAGACAGCTCCTCAAATTCCGTTAACATGATCCCATCAATTTACGTAGATCATTCCATTGAAGTAAAATTTTATAATGGTGATCATCAGATTTTTATTTACCAGATGAGTTAAAGCCTTACATGCAACACACATGAAGTTTGTTATATTAAAGATTAACCTTTAGTCCACAGCACTTATTCTGTAATGCTCTGAACTTTCATTTATTCTCATCATTTGTATTTCATGATAATCTTTCTTCTTATATATGCTACTTCTTCATTCATACATACACCATGATGTATAATTCGGTTTGAGGGGAAGCTCATGTATGAAGATTTTAATTCTTAGATATACTGTTTTTTTTATGAATGTCTTGTTTTAATGAAATTTATCAAAGAAATAAAAAGCACCATAGCAAAGGGTTATCTCCGATCTCTTATTTATCTTTAGTTTTGTTGTTTTTCTCTCTCCTCATTTTTTGTATGCGAAACCTGCAAACTCTGTTTCTCGTACGCACCGTTCTCGTTTCTAGTTCCGTTTCCCATTTCTTGTTTCTGGTAACATAGCATGTAAACTTTTACAAGGGAAGCCATGAGACTCTTGAACTCCCCACTCTCTGCTGTTTTCTGCTGCCAATCCTTCCCAATAACAGACTGATAAGTGCATTCAAATAAAGGAACCATCCTGTCCACTAGCGCCTGCATTAATTGTGCCAAGTTTGCCAATTGTGATAGAATCCATCGGCCCCATGGGTGATGCCAGGTAATGATTTTATTTACCTCATCTTCCACCCATCATAAGTGCATTTGTTTGTTCATAAGTGAATGGCATAACCGAGTGTTTCTTGTAAATATTTCACAGAAGTCACATTTTCATCCTTTAGAAGTTAGAACATCTCCAGAACAAGCTCTTCCTGGATTAGCTGTCAAAAGTTAAACTCAGCTGTACTATACACTTCAATTTGAGATTACTGGTAATAATTCTTATACACCAATAATTTAGCTGTTACTGCTCTCATGAATTGGGATATTTATTAAGAAGGTTTTAAAGTTTTAATCTCTCTCTGTTCAGCTTTACACTTTGGTTGCTGTCTCCCAATGGTTTACATTACTTCGGCAACTGCTCTTTAATATTAACCCATAGCTTCACTCTGCTGAAACTTCAAATCAACATTTTCAAACATGATTTTGTTTTATGTGTGCCATTGAATCCTGCATAGGTAAATTGCAGCAGCCATTACATTTTCTCAAAATGTCCAGGTATGCTACTTCCATTGGTACATACTTATTCAATCCTTTAGTAGCTCTTGGTTGATCGATTTGCAAACAATATTTCCTTCATTTTGCTGACTTAGAAGTTAGCACCTAAGGAAAGATTCAGCCATTACTTTTTTATTTATATTCTTAAATTTAACAAATAATTCCGTTGTGAGTTTGTAACTATAGTTTGGGGCTTCCTCTGGAATTTCCAAATAATTTCTCCATTCTTTTCAAAAATGCCAATTGAGTGGAGATGACAAAGAAGAGGAAGATATGCATTAAACTCAAGGATCAAGATTCACTCAATTTAAATTTAAAACCAATCATCTTACATAAGAAATACTCCTTACAATCCAAAAGTCCTTAACGCTTTTTTTTTTCAAAATGCTGGAATCTGGTGCCTGTTTTTCTGAAAACAAGAGGATATTGGAACTTGTAGGTGTTTAAAATCTGACTTGAGACACCCTATTTGGAAGCCCAAAATTATATTTGATTTTTTGGCTCTTCTTGTTACAGTCTGTGAAGAAATTACCTAGTGTTTATTCTTATTAAGCTTACTGCCAGCTGCAACTGCAATGTTATGCAACACTTTCCTTATTTATTTTGCCACCTTAACTTTAGTTGTTTATTTATTTGAAATTTTTTGTAGGCGTGTTTAAAATTGGTCAGCACATGGTAACAGTCCTAGGCTGATTTCTAACCTACATACTTAGGAAAACAGAAAACTAAAATCTCTATCAAAACTGCAACCTTATTTTTACTAGGAACTGAAACACATCAAGCTGAAGAAAGTGGCAGCAAGCACACAGATCTGAAACTCAAATCACATCACTGTTTATTAATCTTAAAAACATGAATTACACTGAAAGCTTCAAACTCTACTCTCCACCCACTGCTTCCTACTTTTAAAACTGAATTAATAAACATATTCCCATGGGCCCTGCCTTCTCTTTTATAGACTTGGAAGAAGAGTAGGTACAATATATCTGGACACACACACAACAGTGCCTCAACTGAAGATCTGAGGCATGCAAGCATGCATCCTCCTTGAGATCTTTGCCTTAACTACTATGCTGCATGCACTTCACTAAAATAAGCTAGGTTGCATGTACCTTATCTAACTGATGCATGCAAACTTAAATTAGACACTTAATGCATGCAAATTTTAACTTAAGCAAAACCAAAAATATAACTGAACTGCTAAATATAAAAGGCATCTAAACTGGAACTAAAATGAGGATGGTGAAAGCATGCATGCACCTTCTATCTCTCTCTCCATAAATGCTTCTGTGCCCTCATTGTTGCTGTAAGGAATTGCTGAAGGGGGGAGGGTTACCTTGCTGCAGTATGGACCTGCACATCTGCCACACATGCCTTCTCTGTCTGCATCCAGGTCTTCTCTGCTTGCTGTTGACATTAATGTCACTCTGTCATACACTTTATGAGGTACTAAACATCCAACAAGGTATTGGTCCATTGGATTAGTAAGGACAACAAAAACTGGATTTGAAATGCAACCCTTTATCCATTTTATCCATTTGTAATTAAACTCAAATACATATGGGAATTTGAGAAGGGATTGTTAGTCAAAAGGTATTAGTATTATCCATACATAGCTTGAAGCATCATTATCACGCGTTTCTCTTCCTTCTTTCTGGCTGAGTGTATTATCTTTTGAGCTATGATGATACCATCCACCCATTAATTCTCCATCAAGATTCAAACCTCCGTCTTACTTTTTCCTGAGAAATCAATGAATGGCACACTTGAGTATATTTGCAATGTCAATTAAATATCTTATAGCATGTATTGCATAATTCTATTGCCAGGAATAGATCAACAGATGCTACATTTTTCCCTTTTGGAACTGGAGCCAAAAAAGTAGAGTTCATTTCTCCTGGTATCTTCCCTGAGCATCTTATCAAATCTTGCTTAGTGATATCACGGGTCCAGTTAATAAAAGGTTAGATTGAATTTTTTTTGGCCATGGAGTTTTCTCCAACTTCATCTTAAACAGAATTTATTCTGTTTGTTATCTCCAACTCTGCACTCCTCCTATCGCCCATTTTGGCAGGTTGTAATTTCGAGTCCCATTGACCTATTTCGTTAATCAGTCGATGTTAATACAATTTCATTTCATTTCTTCTTCCTCTAAAATTCCTTTGTCAAAAAGAAGTTTTGATCATCTGTTACTAGCTTAGGATTTATCACCAATAGCTTCTCTTGTGGTTGTCAGCAGTTACTGTTTATTTTTCCAACAGAGTGCAAAAGGCTAGTTGCATGTTCCTTTATTTATTGCTTAAGAGAAACCCTTTTCCTGGAATTTGTCTCTACGTATTGTATCCCATTTAAAAATTTGAATTCTCTTATCATACCTTCCTGATGGAGGAGTCAGTGTTCTTGTCTCCTCTTGAGCCAGGCATGCTACGACTTAAAGCAATACAGAGCTTCTCCTGTGTCAACACTTTGACCAGTTGGTTGGTTATATCTGGTTCTTTGGTATAAAGCTATTGGATGAGATCTCAGTTAAATTACCAAGTCAGTTTCTGTTTCCTTCTTGTTACTTCTATTACCCAAAGTCTCTTTACTCCTGACCTTTAGCCTATTTTTGATATACTTTAGTCTTCTGTAAATTTCGAGACCTACTCAATCACTTTCTTTCTACTATAGCACTACTAATTTCAAAACTAGACTCATAACTAATTTCAAAACTAGACTCATGATTGAGTCATTAACCCTAGTTTGATTAAAACTTCAATGGCACATTCTTATGAATATATGGTGGATTTATATCTTACATAAAAGTCCATTTTTTTTCCGATTCAGATTGCTTTACAATTCTAAATTCAACCATCAGACCTTTCCAAATGAATTACAGGCAAAGAAAGTTATCAAATTGTTCTGCATAAATGAGGATGCCCTTCTTTCTGTTATTCTAAGTCAATGTACATTCTTTAAGAAGAACATTCACCATCTTAACTTGGAATAAAGTCCTTTACGAATCCTGTAGCTCAGTTTAAAAAAATAACTAGGCTTCTTTTTTCTTTTGTCTGTTCTAAATTGAATTGAAAATTCTTTGGCTGGAATGATCTCCATTCTATAGAAACCTTTTGCTGCAAAGAATCGGAGCTGTAAACATTGATAATACAAAGTTTCATATTTGTTGCTTTAACTGGAGTATCCACTCTGATTCAATGACTGACTTATGAAAACCTACCACCTTTTGGAGATTTATATTCAAACCTGATCTCCAAGATTCTACAATGTCCGTAAATTCACAGCTTAGTCCCCTGTGTCAACACTACTGCTGACTGTTTCCAATTTTCCTTCTCAGAGTTTTGGATTTTAGGTTAGTTCTTAACCCAATAATATTCCAAGAGAAAACTGACATTTAAAAATGTTTTTCCTTACTTTGGCAGCTATCCTTGTATTCAAGTACTAATAAAGTCTCCACCTCTATTTTATTCCTGGTTTGTTCTGAAAATGACTCTTCTTTTAGTTGTTCTTATTGTTTTCTCATAA
The DNA here is from genome assembly GCA_027924585.1 of Larix kaempferi. Taxonomy (NCBI): domain Eukaryota; kingdom Viridiplantae; phylum Streptophyta; class Pinopsida; order Pinales; family Pinaceae; genus Larix; species Larix kaempferi. The sequence continues at coordinate 2,587,157 of BSBM01000887.1, forward strand.
GCTGTACTACTGTCAGGTTTCCTCTATTTTATTTTTTCTGGCATTTGTACTGTCTTGGATTGAGCATCGAAACAAATCAACACCATTATCTTATTCAGACTCTGATGTAATTTAATATTATCAGTTTATTTTTCCAACTGTAGAACTTTAGAAACTACTTATTTATTTGAAAATGGATCTTATATTACATTACGGCACAAAAAATACAGCAAGGTGTACAAATCAATGAGTCAGGCCTCCAAACATAGGTGAGGAGCGCTGGCATATCCACTGTATTATGGAAAATACTAGTTCTGTTCTGAATATTTTAGTCTCACCCAACTGAAAATAGGAGGCATAACCATTGAATGTACATCGTCATCTCCTCTCCTAACAAAAGGAGATTCTGTCAACCTTATGGTGTCCCATAAGCTATATAAAAGGGTGAAACTATATTTTTATAATTTCCTCCTAATTTTAGATCTCAAGGAATGATAAAGTTGAAAAACAGCATCTCCATCTATTTTATTTTATTTTGAAAGTGCTTCCTTTAAATACAAAGAGAGCATTACAAATTTACAACTGGCACGAAGAGGACGGGCACCACAAACGGCCTGCTTGCGTGAGTGAAATACGTCTTGAGGGGAGAATTACTGAACATAAGCATTTTTGTTGGTTAAGCTTCTGTGACAGGGAGGTACTCTTCTGTCAAAATCACTGAGGGCTTGCACCTGGCCCTAACTGCTTATTTCATGACTCTGAGGGAAATGAATCTTGATGGGTGGCCTGACATTGACATGCTGCTGTCTTCACCACTGAACCGTGACCCCACCAACACATCTGCATCTAATTACTGAATAAACATTATAATATAGATAACAAGCTTTCTACATTATCTGTTAGAAAGCTCATAGTTACAAGGAATACTTGGTTTCTTGCAGGTATTCAAATATTTGCATGTCTGTTTATCTAGTGGACCTGGTTCATCAAAGTTTTTCACTACCCTCAAAAAATGCCAGTTTGGTCAAAAGTTAAACCAAGACTTTATTTTTTTATCAGCGGTCCAGGCACCTCAAATATATGACCTTGTTCTCATTTGAATTATGTAGTGACATCCTAATGGTTTTATTTTTATCTTATTTCGTATTGAAATTCAGTCTATGATGTGATTCAGCTCTGTTTCAAAAACTTCCGTTATTATTTAAAAGCATGTAACGTCTTGGTACTGTTCAGTGTAAAAAAAGAGGATTTTATTTGTTATAGTGTTTATGTCACTGTATTTCCTATAGCTCTCATACTTCGAGGAAATTTACCTAATCCATAAAAAAGATTAGATACAATAATTGTGTACCTTTATCTACCAAACCTTTTAACAGTGGGAACATATCTTTTATTTTTTGCGACTGGAAGATCAATCTGATGTATGTTTGCATTATGCATCCATACACTTCGTTGAATTGGATCTATATATAGTCTTGCAATTTTATAGCCCCTTTCAGGATTTACATTGTAGAAAACTGATGGGTTTTCTGTTCTGGGATTTCTTGCCTTTTGTTAAAGAATTCAACTCTGCAATTTTCTGGCAAAGCATGGGCACTGCAATGTCCTGGGAAGCCAAGGTTAAAGAGTAAGTCAAAAGTATGGATGTCAGTACAACAGGCAAGTACAAAGTCTAAGGTTAGTGTCATCCCTCTCAATCTCGAGGATGCCAAAGACCCCCCTCTCAATTTGTACAGGCCTAAAGAGCCCTACACAGCAACTATTGTCTCCGTGGAGAGTCTTGTTGGTCCAAAAGCACCAGGAGAAACTTGCCATGTTCTTATTGATCATGGAGGAAATGTTCCATATTGGGAAGGCCAGAGTTATGGGGTCATCCCTCCCGTAAGTAGATAATTTTTGGTTTTGCCATTCAGTTTACCTCATTATCTGTTAACATGCATACACTTTTGAAATTATATTGTTGTTGATATCATCTTTTTCTACAGGGTGAGAACCCAAAGAAACCTGGTTCACCCAATACTGTTCGTCTTTACTCCATTGCTTCAACAAGATATGGAGATTCCTTTGATGGGAAAACAGCAACTTTATGTGTCAGAAGAGCTGTTTACTATGACCCAGTGACTGGAAAGGAGGATCCCTCCAAGAATGGAATTTGCAGCAACTATCTCTGTGACCGCAAGCCAGGAGACAAGGTTCAAATTACAGGTAGAGATCCTATAAATTCTGAGCTTTAAATTTTCAAGAGTTGAGAGAACATACATATTAAGCCTCTAACATAGAGACCCCATAATTATTTGCAGGTCCATCTGGAAAAGTAATGCTTCTACCAGAAAATGATCCAAATGCAACCCACATAATGATAGCAACTGGTACAGGAATAGCTCCTTTCAGGGGATACCTACGGAGAATGTTTATGGAGGATGTTCCGTCCTTCAGATTTGGAGGACTTGCTTGGCTTTTCCTGGGAGTCGCTAACACTGATAGTCTTCTCTACAATGATGAGTTCACAGAGTATACAAAGCAGTACCCTAAGAACTTTAGATATGATACTGCATTGAGTAGAGAGCATAAGAACAAAACAGGGGGCAAGATGTATGTGCAAGACAAGATTGAGGAGTACAGTGATGAAATTTTTGAGCTTCTGGATAATGGAGCTCATATCTACTTCTGTGGATTGAAGGGCATGATGCCTGGAATTCAAGATACCTTAAAAAGAGTTGCAGAAGAGAGAGGAGAAAGCTGGGATGAGAGATTTTCACAGCTTAAGAAGAATAAGCAGTGGCATGTAGAAGTTTATTAGTCATTTTTTAGAGCTTAACTTCATCTTCCTGGGGCAATCTCCATTAATCTTGACTGAATTGATAGTTACTGTTTTGTATCTTTTTGAGAATATCAATCTAAGATCCTATATGCAAGGTTCAGCACATATTTGTTTTGGTGTCACCATGTGGAACTTGTGAAAAATATTTGTTGATATTAAAGTTTTGGCCTTATAATTGCAGAAACCACTTTTTTTTCAATCCTTGCTAATGTGCTTCAGTCCCAAGTGCAAATGCTATTGAAGAGTAAGAACGGCAATAATTTCAATTTGAGTTATTCTGAAAATATGCCTTTTTATTTCTCTTTTTGGATGTTTTGTAACAATCCATCTTTAACCCCAGTTGACCCAAAACTAATGCTGCTATTCGGTTATTTGTATAAATGTCAGTAAAATATGTGTTTCCATCCTGGTGCATTTTTCATGTTGGCAGATTATTAGTTCCTTTTGAGTTTTGACTAGATGAATTAGGTGGTGTTTCTCTGCCCGATTTTTTGTGGAAGTTGATTCGTTCAATTTGCCTCAATGTGAATTCATTCCTCTGGAGTGTGCCTATTGTTACTTAATAAGAGTCTTTTTTTGCGTAGTAACTGTGAAAGCAAGTCAACTAGAGGGTTCTTCCTTTGAAAAGACAAAAGGATGATATGAAACAAAAATTCTGAAGAGTCTTTGCCTTCTGTTTTGATTCAGACTCCAAATTTAATAATACTCGGGGTGTGTATATGTGATATTTAGGTAATAGGGTGGTTGTTGGAGGTTTCGACATTGGTAGACCCCATTGATCTTTTCCATTTTTTAATTCAAGTAATGTTAGAGCATATACCCTAATACATGTACGCTCAATGTTTACGAGGGAAATAGATTAATAAAACATTTTATGGCTATTTTAGCTTCCTGAGATTAAATCATCGCCTGCCTTTCTTCTTCCAAATATTTTGGGGTGCACGTTAACGTGCTTTTTTACTCATGGTTTAAAGTTCAAATCTTTACATGATTTGTCCAGGTTATCAATGTATTGTTTCTCGTAGGGATAATTGGTGAATTATCCTTATCTGCTGGCAACGATGGTTGGATGCTTAGCAAGGTTTGCAGGCATGTCTTTGTAGCTTAGATTAGTCTTTTCACCGCTTTTAATGGTTGTTAGAGGTCCTTGGCGGGCCGAGAATTGGAGATATGTTAAGGTCTTTGAATAAAATTCAACGAATCAAATAGGATGCACCTCCTCCAAATAATCGCCAGAGGTTGCATGAAGAAATTAGATGAAATTCCAAAGTTTGAGATCAAATGTGAAAAATTCAAAGAGGTTGTGGATTTCATGGTCGATCATACCTGGACATTCCTATTCTTGGGAGTCTGACCTCCTGAACCAACACTTCGATGATGGATTGAAGCACATTGGCAAATCCAGGGGAAAATAGTCCCAAAGCTTTTCTTGTAATTTTCGAAAACAAAGAGGAAAGAAAAAAGATCTTTGAATGTTAGTCTGTACAACCAGAAGATTTCTTGAAGGTGCCAGTCTGGGTGAGACTGTTTTGTCTCCTGCTGGAGCTCCGGGATGAGAGAATTTTAACAAGAATTGGAGATATAACTATGCCAGTTTTTTTCTTCTTTTTAAAGTAAATTTTGAAAGCAAAGAGGAAAAATAAAAATCTTTGAAGGCGAATTGTATTTCCTCAACACTGTTGTTCTTTACGTGAGATATTGGAATGTTGGTTTTAACTTTTAATCCACAACCGGAAGATTTCTCAAAGACCCCAGTCTATGTAAGACAGTATTCTCTCCTGGTAGAATTCTGGGATGGGGAATTTTTAGTGGGGATTGGAGATCTACTTGGTGAATTCCTCAAATCTTCCCAGATAACCAAAGAAATGTCTCACAACATGTCCAAGATCTGTGCATATCTTGATCGCATTAAGCCTTTACCAGATTCAATAATGTTAATTCATATAAGCTATGAATGGAATCAACGTTTTGATTATGAAAGCCTCCCATTCGAGTGGTCATTGTTATGAATGTGGACATCTTCAAAGGGAGTGCCCTCATCTTTAATTTTTCAAGAAAGAATGCACACAAATGCGAAAGATAATTGCATCAGGGGAATGGAAAACAGGTTGGTGTTGCAAATATTGGCGATACTTGCCAACATCTCAATATATCATGATTCAGCTTGGCCAGCTTGGTCATTTGATATTTTGAATATGAGCAATATATCACCAAAAAATGGAAAATACTGGATGAGTGAGGATATTTTTGAATATTTTTGGATTTTTTTGGCCACTTTGAAGAGAAGAGAGTAGGGGATTGAGACAAAGGGGTTACTCAGCTTACATTTGCGTACAAAAGAGTTGGAGGGTTATTTTAGATGTTTAAAAAAATTAAAAATTGAAAAATGAATATATATATATATATATAGAGAGGCTTTGTCAATATTTTTCTTCATGTTCCCAATAAGTTGTTTTCTGGACATTTGAAAATATATTCACTGACACAATATTTGCAACAATGAAACGGACACCATAAACATTGGTAAAAATCAACAGGTTTAAATTCCCTCTGTTACCAATTATTTTGTACAATAGTTGAACTTTTATCGAGCTGCCAGTTATTGAACATGTACATGTTTGTTTCCAGAGTTCGGAGGTTCAGTGTGTTCAGACTTAGCCAATTCTGGCTAGACATTTTATTTTTGTGTTGAAATGACCATGCCCCATGGGGTTTGTAATAAAGTGTGCTAGTATGGGGGTATGAGTGGCTCGGTTCCCTAAGACTTGACAGTCAACTAAGGTATTCCAAGGAGTTTTTTCACTCATCGATTATGTTTTGCCTTCAGCCGAGTAATAATCAATGAGTTTTTCTCCTACAACCTCCAAAGCTGGAATGCCCGAATTTGACGGTTAGGCCTTGGGGGGTTAGTAGAGCCCAACTGTAAAATAAGAACCTACTAGACAATATATGTATGTCCTATGGTAATTTTCTAGGTCCCTAGGTGCTTTTAAAAATTCGTCCGAGTTTTTTTACCGGATGCGTTGGATTTTTATTTTTTATTATTTTAAGAATTAAAATTTTCAATTAATTAAGCCATTTTTACTATGGTTTAATTGAAAATTTTCAAGATATAATAATTAAGTGGTTTGGGGGTGGATTTTGGAAAATAAATGATCATTTTCTAAGCCAAAGTATCCAGTTAACCCCTAAACCCACTTATCATAAGTTTCAAACTTTTATTTGGCCTGTTAATTAAATATTTCCTCAAAATCAATAAATGAGGAATATTTAATTAAAATATTCAGAAAATATTTTTTTGGAGAAAATCCAAATCTCTCCAAAAAAGACAAAATTGAATAAAGTAAAGATCAAAATGATTCCAATCAACACCAACTGATTCTGAGTCAACATCGGAGCACTATCAGAGTTTCTTCATGAAGGAATGCTAGCTTGGGCAACTTTCTGAGTTGACCTTTGTGGTTGGCTCGTTGTTAATTCCAAAGCTTGATGGAAGGCGCCTTTCCTATGTGGAGCCTTGTCACCCATTCACATCTACCAAATGGCTTAGTTAACCACAGATCAAGAGCTTGGCTCTCTCTCTTTGCATGCCATTTTGATTTAGGTTTTTGGCACCTTCTGTTTCCTATTTAAGCGAGGCTCAAGCTCCATTGTTTTGGATGGATTGTATGAGACCTCTGCTGAGAATTGTAATATTGTTTTTGCTCATGTTGGAATAAAGATCAAGACTTTGGAGGTCCATGTGGTTTCAATCTTTGTGGTGAACTTGTCTAATGCATTGAGGTGATATCTCTCTGAACCCTTCCTCTTATTTATGCAAAGTGTTTTTCTTTATCATTGCTAGCTTAGGAAGGCTATCATTCTAGTCCATAAGAATAGTCATTTGTTATCTTCAAATTGATTATGTGTGTAATGTTTCCAAGATTTAAATAAGCAAGAAGTATTCGGTTATACCAATGTTGATTTAGTTTTGGTTATCTAGCATACTAGTATTTGATTGCATTTGCGGGCTTGAGTGTGTTGTGGTTTCACAGGGATTGCCAAAGGTGAAGACAAGCATGAGCTAGGTTGCATCTAGCTTGACTTCACAAGCAAAGCTTTTTCACTAATAATTTTTGTTCTACAGGATCTTCAAACTTCTCCAATTTTCCTCCAAAACCAAGCTAAAATGAGCTCTCTCTATCACCCATCTAAAAGCTAAAATCAAATACTCTTCATTTTCGGTTGGTTACTCAAGTGTTTCTACTCTTAAATTTTTCCAATTTTTCACTTAGATTCACTTTTCACTTGGCAAGTAGGTTGTTTTAGCTCAAAGATCTCATCTTTAGCCTACTTGCTCTTCTCTTTTGTCCATGCGTTTTTCTCTCCTTTGACTTTTCTTCTCTTCTTGACTTTCATTCACTCCTCTTTCTCTCTTCTTCCTCACTCATTTTCAGTTCTCTCTAAGTCTGATTTTTTCCATCATTTTCAGCTTCTCTTATCTCTGATTTTTGCCATCATATTCAGCTTGTTGAAGTCTGATTTTTCACCTTGTTTCAGCTTGTTGAGGTCTGATTTTTTCACCCTCTTTTGCTCACTGTTTTGTCCCTCTCTCCTCACTGTTTTCTCCTTCTCATTTCTGATTTTTTGACCCATTTTTCCAGCCCTCTCTAGGGACTGTCTTCTCCCTTTTTTCCCACCATCTCGTTGCCCTCTTTTCATTTGTTCGCTGCCCCCTTTCATTTCTTCTCGCTGCCCTCTTTTCATCACTGTTTTCTGCCCTCTAAACTCTCCTTTTCCTTCATCCATTCGCTCTTCTCTTCCCATTCTCTTCTTCTTTTGCCTCTTGTTCTTTGTCTTCTGTTTTGCTTCTTCATCTTGATCCTAGTTCAGATTTAGTTTAGTTTTATTTTCTTGTTCTATCTTAGTGCTAGATCTAGATTAGTTTCATTCAGTTTGTTAATAGTTTTGCTTTCATTCATATCTAGTTGTTTGTTTTTTGCAAGCAAGCTAGAGTTATGAGTTAGTTTCATTTTAATTTTATTTTTCTAATCTCTTAATGGGTGCTATGTTTGAAGTGTTTTATTTATAGGAGAGCAAGAAAGATCCAAGCCAGGAGAAAAGCCCAAAGGCTAGAATCAAGCAACAAGATCAAGCAAGCAAACCTTAAGAAGACTTGAAAAACACTCCCTCTTCTTCATTCCCCCATCCATATTAAGTGCTTTCAAGTGAAGAAGACAAAAAACCAAAAATATTGTAACAAGTTAATAAAAAAGCAAGTGAGATTACGGCTCCCACACCCTACTTCCCCCATTTGGGGGAAGCTTGTAGTATCTTTGTCTCTTTTTTTGCAGTAGCTTAGATTTTATTGCTAGTTTAGTTTCATTTTCTGATATACTGCTAGATTAGTTCTTATTGCTTAGACTAAATTTCTTTCTTTCATATAAAATTGTTAAAACTAAAAAGAATCCAAAATATTTTGAATCTCACCGAAAGGTGGATCAGGAGTGCTCTCTGTCAGAGAGTTCTTTTGCTTTGATTTGACTTATCCCCTTGCTCTCCCTAGTGCGGTCTTAAGACCTGAAAGAAACTCTTGGGTAGATTAGATTTTATTTCAGTCATTTCATTTTTACAATAAATCTCTTGAATCTCGCCATAAGGCGGATCAAGAGTGCTCTCTGTCGGAGAGTTTCTTTTTGGTTCTTGTTTCAAACACATCCCCTTAAAATTGGAATTTATTATTTTCTATACCATGTATACTCTAACCAATCTTGGGATACTCAGAAACGGTATAGGCTCTTTAATTTTCACATTTAATTCCAACTTCAACCTTAATAAAATTCATTCCCGCAAAACCAACGAAAATCTGACATTGATCGCAATACTCGAAAGTGGGCAAATTCTGCCTGGGGAAGCTGGACACACTATACCTCGATCTTAAAAGCACAGTTAAGCTACACCCCTGGTTGGTGTAGTGTTGAACACCGCTTTGGAGACTTGGATAGCCAACATGTCCTCGTACGAAGCCACCTAGAGTATTTTCCGGACATATTTCCAGTACCGCAAGGTATATCTTGGAAATTCCCTCACCCATAATAATCAACTCACCATTTTAAAAGTTTACAATAAAATTTATCAAGAACACTCGCAAAATGATCTCAAGCACACCAAGACTTATTCAGCATCCCAAGCACATGTTTTGACTCCATACGGCACTGGTCCTTCAATTTATTCATTCATTTGCTTATCTATATGGAATCAATATTGTTGTATGTTTTAAATTATGCTGTGGATGTCTTGTTAATTTATCACTTCTTGTGCATCTTAAATATTTTTTGCAAGTAAATGCTAGGTATTACTTAAATTCATTATTGTAAACCTCACAAAAACTCCTAAACAACACCCATCCGCATCACATCACCTTAAAACACATTAAAATCAAGAGCCTTAGAAACTCTTTGTAGGGTCTACCCACCTTGGCTTCGTTAGGAGTTTGCCTAAACGGAGGATTTGGGATCATGTGACAATACCTGACTCTTTGCTTGCCCCCAAGGCCAAACCTTTCCCACTTGGGAAACAACTTTTGAAAGATTTCTGCTGCTGGTGTGCACATCCGGCATGCAACACCCCCAAGTACATGTTTTGCCTTCAAGGGCTGCCATGGCTGCCTAAGTTGGCCATGCTTACTGGGAGAACATTGTGATCCTATTTGAGAGTACCATTGACTCATCTACCTTGGTTGTGATAAGATGGCGTTCGTCAAAGAGTTGAAGCTTTGTCAAAAAAAAATCATAGAACAAGATGAATCCTCACAAGAGGCTCACCAAGAGTAATGATGTGGGAAAGCCTAGTGAAGAGACCGTTAAAAATGATCAACCCAATTCAAGGGAACTAGAGAAGAAAATTGAGGATGCATACCAAAGAGGAGCATCTAGATTGTGACAATCTATCTTTGGTAACCAATGAAATTTTAAGGGGTGGATTTAGTCCATGGCGAAATAAATAAGGCTATAATATTGAATTAGTGAATTTACTATTAGAAGCTTTTCTATAGTTTATGTTGGAAACCTAATCCTTAGGGTTATGGTAAAAATATATTGTAGTATTGTTACTATTGACATGAAGTCCATTGGTTGTAGCTTGGATGGTTGGGAGGAATGATTGTTGCCCTCCCCACCCAGGTTCAATTCTTGTAAGTGACATGATGCTCTTGTTGAGTCCCTATTGTAATGATTATATTTCTGGCCATACCTTGATTCTGGCATTTCTCCCGGTGGGTTAGTCCTCTATTTATTGAAATGCATCTCATGTGTATTTTCATTCAAAGCTTTTTAACAATGATATTAGAGCTCTAAAGCTTTTTAACAGTGATATTAGAGTTCTATAGTTCTTAGGGCATGAAATAAGTTATGGTAGTAGCCCATGGAATTCTCATGGCTTGGATTATGGCCCTTTCGTAGCCTTTCTCTTGACATGCAACCTGATCTCTTCCAGTGAGATCTTAGCTCATAGTTTTTAGATTTGAACGAGTTTGTTCACCTCCCTGGCCGCAAATCTGGAACACGTGAAACCCTTAACCATTAAAGGTGCTTCAAAGCTCAAACACTCTCTTGAGATGTGACTCCTCTTGTGAAACCCTTTACCATTAAAGTTGCTTCAAAGCTCACTTTTTTGGTGGGTGCAACTGGTGCAAGATGAGGTGGAGACTCCTTTTGCAACCTCCCAAGGGACCAACGATGGTACTCCCTCCCGCTCCTGAATTTAAACCCTGGCTTCCAAATAACAAACTTGAAACCCGGATTAGCCGAGCTCCCTCCAAAATTAGAGATCTTTGAGCCAAAAATCGAGCTCTTTTCCTCGACCACAATAACCCCAAACGAGCTTGAATTGCTTAGCTCCTCGACCGATTCCCTAAGGTCACGACCGAAGCTTTGCCTGCTTAAAACATATGGCAGTTGAGCTCGATTTAGTGGCACGGAAGCTGCTTGAGCATCTTTTAGTCTTATCCAATGGTCTCATTGGCCGAAATCTGCCCATCTTGAGCTCATTTTGAGCTGCGAATAGATCGGTTGACGGATCCAGGGCGTCAACAGGTGACTAGATCCTGGTGAGAGCAGCTCCTGCATTTGTAGCGGTAACAATAAACCCTCTTGTACAATGAAGGAGTACCCTCTTGTACAATGAAGGAGTTGAGCCATGAAAAACATCCATGCCCTCAACCCATTGTCAGTTGCTGCTAAAACACCCCAGCACAGTCTATAAGGAAAGTTTCCTCTTTGGTATGAACAAAACCGAGCTCTTGGGTTTCAAAATTCTATAGCAAGGATATTGAAAATCCACCTTTCTTTTGGTTTAAACTGTTGGATGCTACATGTAAGCTTTAATTTTCTATGTAAGTAGCATAGGATTCTATGGTCAAAATAGTGAGGTTTGTCTATTCAATTGGCACTACAACCAGTCAAGCTATCAAAGGAAAAGCAAAGCTGTTAGTTGCTCAGCTGAGGACGGGTTCATATCACCTTCGATGTGAGACAGGTAGGTGAACGGTACCTAAGGAAGTGTGGGTAGAGAGAACTTGCATATTCTGCAATAAGGGTGTGGTGGAGACAGAGTGACACTTTGTTATGGAATGTGCAGCCTACGAGGATATCCACATTGAATATGATGACAGCTTAAAGGCCGACAACATGCACCATCTTTTTGAAGAAGATAAGATCAACCAGATTGCAAGTCTTCTAGTCAAGATTTATAGCAGAAGACCTGACATGGAAAATAATATGGAGAGGAGTTAGGGCTGTGGTTCTTTTGGTCCCTTAGGCTGCTCAGCCTCGTGGACGTTATTAAAATCATTCATTCATTCAAGCATAGGAGCCATAAGCTGAACCATAAAGGAGCTTGCATCCTACGCGCCTAGAAAGAGTCCACACAGGTATTTTTATTATCATTTACCCCATGTAAGTAGAGTTGGAAAATTTTCAGTTCTTTATTGAAGTTGATCACCATACATATCAGCTGAAAAAAGGTCAATGAAGAATTGGTTCATTGTAATGTACGTGGGTTATCATTCTCTAGATATTGTTTCAGAACTCATTTGGATAATGCTTCCAATAATCAATTTTTTTAATCAAATTATTTTGAAAGCTTGTTAAAAGATTTTTTGAAAGTTTGTTAAAAGATTTTTTCTATTTCCTTGTTAAAAGATTTTTTGAAAGTTTGTTAAATGATAATTTCTATTTCCTTGTTAAAAGGACAATAGCATTGTAATTATACTAAAAAAAAAGCAATAGTTGTATCCTAGATCACCTTAAAATGAAATAAGGGGTATAAATAACATTTTTACTTGTGTGTTCGTTTTCATTAGAAGCTTGAATTTCAATTATTGTGTCTTATTGTTGAAAGGGTGGAGTTGCAAGAAGCCTTCGAAGGTCTCAGTCATTGTTTCAATGGCTCAAACTAAAATATTATTGGAGTTACTTAACACTCAAATATTCACCTTTGTTGATGATAGAATCACAATCAACATAGCAAGTCTCTAGTATGTGCTAACTTGTTTGCATGCTTCAGAAGAGAAAGTGGAACTTTTTCAGTCTCAATCACAACTCTAGCATGATGAAATACAACAAATGAATCAACATTTTGAACTAGTTCTTGTTAATAACAACCCATTTTTTGAATTTAATAATGGTTCCTATCAACAATCAACACATGATCAACTCAATGAAACAACATTAGATGCATAAGATGAAGTTTATCATGAACATGTTAAGCTTACTCCTTCCAAGGCCATCATTAGATCTTGGAAAGAAATTATGAACAACAAACACAAAACAATACTCAAATATGATAAGGAAGTGACCTTTCATATTCTAGATTATTCTAAACCAATCCAATTTCAAAGTTTTGGATTCATTTAAGAAGATTCATTTTCACATATTCTAGTTCAGCATCAATGCCAACATCGTCATTGAATTGGGCACTTGGAGGATCAGTGTTTTGATCTCCATCCTTGTCAACAAGGAATCATAATCATTCTTCAAACACATATTCAACACTGAAGAAACCTACAGGATTTAAGATTCACTATGGGTGGATCAATTCTTGGCAATGGTCATCAATAGGCAAGAAGATATATCATTCATATAGAAGAATTTAGTCTCGAGTAATGACACATTTTGCAGTAGAAAGTCTTCTTGCTTGTCACCTTGTACCTAATAAGGGGGGGGGTATCATGGATTGACAGTTAGGCTTCAAGTTTTGAAGTCCTATCAATAAGATAGATTGCTCAATAAACAAACTTCTACATTGAGGGAACAAGCAAACATGAGCCATAGCCATAACCGAAGCCAATAGCCAGAGCTAGAGTCAGAGATGTAGCCAAGAGATAGAGTTAGAGCCATGTTCAAGAGCATCTATTGGTTTGTCGTCATCCTAAACCACCATTTAGCAAAATACATTGACCTTTGCTAACCTTTGGTTTGTGGTCATCAAAAACCACCATTTAGTAAAAGACATCACCTTCTGCTAGGTATCGGTTTGTAGTCATTCAAAACCACCATTTAGTAGAAGTCATAAGCTTCTACTAACTATTGGTTTGTGGTCATCCTAAACCACCATCTAGCTATTGGTTTGTGGTCATCCCAAAACCACCATCTCAAAGAGCAATTCAGTGATATTGCATCTTCACCAACTTGGCAAATGATCATATTGGAAATATTCAACCATTGGCAGTTGTCCACTTTCAAATTTCAACTTTCTTTTAGAAAGATGCTTTGACTCACAAATACCCATTCGGATTAAGGGGGGGAGCATTGGAAACATAATCATTAAGGTTATGGTAAACATATATTGTATTATTATTACTATTCACATAAAAAGTAATAGGTGAATAGAAAGAGTCATAGTGGAGTCCAAGAGACCTCTTGGAAGATGAAACCAAATGTCACATCTCAATGTACTTATATGTTTATCATATTAATGAAATGCATCACATGCTTATCTTCATTCAGAGCTTTCTAACAATTTATCCCAAATATTTTTCATATACTTTATATATATATACTTTGACACATATAATGAAGAAACAAATATATATATAGCTCGTCTTGTTGAATGTCATAATCAAAATCATCAATATCACCACCACTAACACTACCACTATGCTTTTTGCCCTCCATTATATCTAGTCCAAGTGTTGCATTTGTTGGTGTGAGAGATGATCCTTCAATGGGATCATAAGCATCAAAAGTGATTGGATTTAAGATGAGTGCATTAAGATCCAAGTATGAGTACTTTGAAAATAACTAACCAATGCCAATGCAATGATGCAAGGGACATAGCCATTGGCCAATGTTAAGACATGCGTGAGATGTGCCCTAATAAGGATACGTGGCCTATGAATGTTCAACACCTAAGGCATGATTGTGCCAAATGTCTAGGTGGCCTAAATGGACAATAACCTATGACTTAGGTTAAAATACAACATACATAAACCATAGTTTTCCCAACCTCATTTGGAAGTGTGCCTCTATTCGCATCAAAATCTACAAAGCATGGTTTTATGCTCACATTTTCACCTCAAAATCTATGCATCATGGTTACATGCCCACATTTTCACTTCCAACATCTGTGAATCATGGTTTCAAGGCCACATTTTAAATCATTCACATTAATGTGTGATTGGATTTTCACACTGTAGGCACTCTGTGAATTGGGTTTCAAAGTTCTTTGCAGTTATGTTTCTAAAACAACGAGATTCATCTGAGCTTGTAATGATGTTGATGCCCACTAGTCAATCTAAAGAGAAATGGGTGAGGATAACTGACTAGGGAATGGGGATTAATGCTTAAAGAATTGCCATGAGGCAAGTGTTCAAGAACAAACAGAGAGGCATAGTTGTATGTGATCTTATGGAACACTATGCCCTAACTAGAGCTTGAATTGTAGAGAAACACAGAAGGAAGATCCATCTGCAGGTGAACAATGGCCCTGCGAAGCCAAAGTTTCATATGTAGACCTTCCAAGGATTTTACAACTTCCCCATGAAAACGTTCAATAAGTCTTGCATTGCATAAGATAATGGACATCAAGCTTAATATCCCATTCCCGAATGAAGACAAGATGGCAGCTCCTCTTAAAATTTAATATTTTAATTAATTTTTACAAGGATTCTTCTTTAGGGCCATGGATAATTATTACAATCAGAGTTCAGTGGTGCATTTGACAAGAATGTTGTTTGGTTTTAGCAAAGCATTTCCTCAGTGCTTTGAATGTAGTTGCTGATAGAAGATATGCTCGCATAGTTAACCTCTTTCCCTAAAATGGGTTTCTTTTTGTTTCTTTGAGAAATAAAATGTTTTGTAGTGGATTTGAACCTTGGTTTGCTAGTGTTTTTTAATGTGGCAATGAGATTTGAACCTCTGCAGTCTCTTATGTTTTGAATAACTAATGTGAGTTCATTGTATTCAATGCCTAGGTCTAGGATAAGTCGAAAGCACAAGATAGATGTGGGTGTGGGTGTCATTGGATTAATGTGGGTTGTAGGGTGTGATTCTTTTCAACCACATTGATAAGGAGTTTAAGATAAAGGAGGTAGATCATATTTCCCACTTGATTATTGAGAAAATTATTACCCCAAAGGCATTGGTGGTAGATGATTTGGATTCCATGTTTAGAGGACCAGGTGGGTTATGGTCTGTGGGGGTTTAAATGTAATTTTCTAATCACAGTCTTTTAAAGGCTCTTAACTTTTTGCATTTTGAGATTCTTCATGGAAAGCTGTAATCACTTATCTTTTCCTCAAGGCATAAGTATTTGCCTCAAATATTTAAGACAATAAAGTATTAAAATTGAATATATGCAATATTTGCACATTGGCACCTAAGCCCTTGTAACTATCAGAGCATCAAATGTATGATCATCCTTCCAAAAAAAAAATCCCCTCCCCTAGATACTTTTTGTCCAAGACACAAGAAATTTAACACAATCAATTCAGAAAGAAATTGAGAAGCCATGGACTGCTTTAGTAGGATTCCTAGATGATTATTTCCCCTTGTTCACCAATAAGCCTTAAATCTTTACTCCTTATTTTTTTTATAGTATTCAACTTGGACACATATTGTAAATATTCCTCAAATGATTTGTTTATTTCCATAGCACCCACTTTTCACCTTTTGTTGCAATTATATCCAATCTAGGGTCTAATTTCTACCTAGTAATGCTTCATCTTGCAAACACATATAGGAAATCCGATTAGTTTTAAGCATGGGACAATGGAGAGTGTTGGATTAAACAAAGAAAAATTATGATATGGCCATGGAAAGATATCAGAAAGTCCTCACTCCATTGTTGTTGGTGGTGGATGATTTAGATTTCACCTTTAGAGGCACATGTGGGCTTGGATCTACAAGGGTTTATACGTAATTGCCTAATCACGGTGTTTTAAGGTCTTTTAACAATTTTCATTTTGAGGTTCTCAATGGAAAGATGTACTCGTATATATTTACCTCAAGACACAAGTGCCTGCCTTAAATGATTTAGGTCTGTTTGTATTAAAATTGAATATATGCAATATTTGCACATCGATGCCTAAGCTCCTTGTAACTATCAGAACGTCAAATGTATGATCATCCTTCCAAACTAATCTAGAGTGGATCACTATAAAATTGGCTATCCTTTTGGTACCTTTTGGGGTGAAGAATCAGAATTATGGCCTTGTAGGGGGCATTTTTTGGACCAACCCTCAAAACCACGAAGCAATGCCAAAATAAAATAAAAATTACTTGTTTGGGGTCCAAAAATGCACTATTTACAGTCAAGAAAATACATATTCAACACAATGGATGGTCTCGAGGGGTAGAACACATTGATAGTTTCGAGACAAGATATCATGGACTAAACAACGTTTGTATGAGAAAGTTACCACTTTAGAAAATTGACCTATCAATTTGAGCACCATAGTACCAAGTGGATGCCATGTGGGCACCCATTACTCACACATGTGGTACTAGTCACGTGAGGGCCCAAAACCCTAACCCTAGTTGAGAGTTTGTGAGTGCAAAAACCTTAACCCCGACCCTAATATCTATGAGGACATGTTAAAAACTAATCCTCAAAGGAAGAAAGGGGTTTTGTTCCTATAGTAATGATTTACTATTCCACTTTGAGTAGAGAAAATGAGTGGGATATTAGAGCACAAAAAAATAAGTAGGTGACCATATCATAGCATAATATAGGCCACGGTGCCTATTTATTCCATAGTGAATTATCTCTTTATATTTGGCATTGTAATATGATAAATAATAACAACAAAGCACAATGCTACTTTTACTGGAGTTTTTCCATTTGGGTTTCTTCAAGGTAAATCTAGTCACCCATGGTATTATATGGTGTGAATTTACTATTGTAGATATGTTCTTATTTTCTCAATGTTTTGAATATCTTAAGCGATATGTTTCTAATATTATAGCTTAATCATAAGTATTGACCACACGGTAAAGTATAATCTCATTGTGTTTGTTGTAGCATTTAAAAAACTGTTATGATGCACTATGCATTAGAATATCCATAATAGTGTATAAATCATATTTATCACAATGGTTTTCTTTTGGGTTCCTATGGATAGTTGTAGAACCCAGATATTGGCACGAGGAAGGCGAGAAAAGAAATCTCAAACCCTAGCTATGGAAAATGAGTACAATGATTTACCAAAGGATGAATTGGAGGAGAGATTTACAAGTCTAGAATTGCAAGTCTCCGACATCTCCCCATGTATGACTTTTGGTCTTGCATGCATCCATGCATTCCATGCAACACTCCATGCATCCATGCATTCCATGCAACACTCCATGCATCCATGCATTGGTAGTTGAGTCTCCTAGCACCTAGAGCTTGTTTTTGGCCCCCCTAGAGCTTGTTTTTGGCCATCATTAGCCCTCCTATCCACTCAAAGCGCCTTGGTTATATCACTAAAGTTCAAAGTCACCCTCATGCATGATTTTAGGAGTTAGCATAGTCAGTTCCATGATTTAGGGCACATTGTCCCCTTTATTTCCTAGTTAACTGACTGTTACAACTAGTTTCACTACTACTAAGTGTAGAAGCACCTATTTTGGCCACTTCAAATCAGTATTTATCCCCCTTGGAGTCTCCTCCCCTATTTTAGTGCCCACATGATTCAACTATGCTCAGTTCTACCTCAGTTAACTGGTTATTCATCATCGGTGGCCACCGAACCTTATTGGGAGATGGTTCCAATGCAAACTAAGCCTATACTTGAGGTGAATTCGAATCCTTCCAGGTGCATCGAATTCATTCTATTGTAACACTTTTTTATTTCCAGCTTACAACTGATTAATGTATCAACGACAATTTTTCATGTGTTTCAATTTTATGAGCGAATTGATCCATGTCTTTGTCCAATTCTTCTCAGTAATAACAGTGTGAAATTGTGAGGTTTGTTCTAGCTCAGTGATCTATCCCTGTGGAATTTCACATGGTATCAGAGATCGTGAGAGATTTTGAGTGCAGCAACTGCAACATTAGCAATAGTTGCAGCAATAGCAACAGTTCCAACAATAGATTGAGCAGCCACTTTCAGTAGAGGACCGGAAGCCTTTGGATTTCCACAACAAATCCTATTGCCATTGCATTGAATTCATTGGAAAAATCCTTTGAGGTCTATCCAGGTGTGAAGGATCTAGATAAAAGTGCCTAATGTCCTAAAACAATGTTCAATAGATTCAGTAACAATCCTCCAGATATTTTTCCATTGTTTTTGTAGGTATTCTACAACAGCTTCCATGAATCTAAAAGCAATTCCTCCTCTCTCTCCATTCAACTATGATGAGTGGAAACCAAAGATGATAGCATATCTGAAGAGACAATGTCTTTTTGATATGTGTATTGGTGTTATGAGAGATTTTGCTTCCTATGAAGAAGAGAATGATTGGCTAAATAAATGTGACAGAGCCTCTGGAGCAATGTGTATTGCTATGTCTCCTAGCATACGCTACCTCATAGAAACTGATGAATATCCAAGTGATCTATGGGCCCAACTAGACAAAGCATTTGGCAAGCAGAATGAAGAGATTGGTGCAAATTATTTGGAGAACAAGCCCAATGATACCTCCTTTCTCTAATTATGTCTCGGCCTCAATCATCTCTCATGATGAAGTTGTTCAAGATGAAGAAGAAGCCGTAGATTCAACACATAAAGCTCATGTTGAAGACATTCCTCCCTCTGTTGCTCTAGAATTTGAAGATAGTTTCGAATTGTCCCCTTCCCATGTAGCTGATGCAGATGAAAGTGATACAACTAATGAAGATGATCTTTTTGTAGAGATTATCCATTCCTCACTCATGTTCTCAATGTCTTATATTTCGAATTCTGAGCAAGATATGTTAGTTACTACTCTATAAGTTGAAGAGAGTTTCGAATTCTCTACTTCCCATGAGTCTGTTGATGTGCAGAATGGTGATCTATTGAATGTTTTGGAGGTTAAATCAGAGTTTCGAGGTGATGCATTCGACCTCCTTGATCACATGCTTCCTATGAACTTCTATTTGATCAGTGGCACATGTACTCAGAGTTTCACTGAAGATGGAGGACACTACCATTCGCTTGGGTTCAAGTCTCAGGCACATTTTGGTGATTTTGGTTTTGATCTCACCCCTGCTGGTTCAAAGGAGATCACAAGAAACCATCTATCAACTCTTGGAGCTGATTTAACTTCCACTGATCAGAAGTCCAAGTTTCAAGAGAAATTATATCTGATTGGAGATGATCCTACCTCAGTTGGTTCGATTTACAGGTTCCAAGATGATATCCGTATTTTTGGATTTGTTCTTACCATGTTTGGTCTGAAGAGCATGTTCAGGAAGCCTCCAAATTCACTTGCATCCACTAAAGGAGAATTCAAGCACATGTTTTTGGAGCATGATCCACTTCTTCCCAAGAGGAAGATACCTATAGACACTGAATCAAGCATCACACCTACTTGAGTCTTGAGAAACAATTTTTGGTGTGTTTCAGTCTATCTTGAGGGGTTTTTTTTTTCCCACTGAGTTTTCCTTCTTTCCTCACTTTTTTAGATTGTTGTACGGGGTCACCTTTGGTCTCAGTAACCAGGGCCCTAATTTTCATTTATTTTTCCTCATAGTCTGGATTAAGGGGGGGTGTTGGAATATTCTCACCATCTTATTTTGGTCTTGCATATGCATTCCATGCAGCACTCACGCAGCACTCCATGCATCCATGCAATGGCAGTTGAGTCTCCTAGCACCTAGTCCCTACTTTGGCCCCCCCCGAAGCTTGTTTTTGTCCATCATTATCCCTCCTATCCACTCAGAGCGCCTTGGTTACATCACTGAATTCCAAATTCTCCCTCACGCATTATTTTAGGAGTTAGCACAGTTAGTTCCATGATTTAGGGCACCTTGTCCCCTTGATTGCCTAGTTAACTGACTGTTACACCTAGTTTCACTACTACTGAGTGTAGGAGAACCTATTTTGACCACTAAAAGTCAGTATTTCTCCCCCTTGGAGGCTCCTCCCCTATTTTAGTTCCCACATGATTCAATTATGATCAGTTCTACCTCAGTTAATTGATTATTCATCATCGGTGGCCACTGAACCTTATCGGGAGATGGTTCCAATGCAAACTAAGCCTATACTTGAGGTGAATTCAAATCCTTCCAGGTGCATCGAATTCATTCTATTGTAACACTTTTTGATTGTGAGCTTACAACTGATTAATGTATCAACAACAATTTTTCATGTGTGTTTAAGTTTTATGAGTGAATTGATCCATGCCTTTGTCTAATTCTTCTCAGTAATAACGATGTGAAATTGTGAGGTTTGTTCTAGCTCAGTGATCTATCGTTGTGGAATTTCACAATGAAAATATTAATGTTGAAAGTAGCTCCACATCTTGATAATGATAAATAATCAATGAATAATAAGCCTCTTTAAGGGACAACCTCTTTTTACAATATATTCAATGTACAAAATAAGATGAGATGATCTCTAAACTAGTTCTCCTTAGTATATATAGGAGACGAATGGTGCAATTAGAATCAAAGGGTCTATCCGAGCATTAAAGTACAACAATAACATAACAATATAAATGTAATAACTCAATATATAAGCACAACATTCCCCTTTACTTCAAACAAGTGTTGGTCTCAACATTTGATTGGTTGTGAATTTTTTTGCATGAAGAAGTCATCTTTCCATGTCACATCTTCTATTGGTAGGTTCTTCCACTTGATGAGGTACTTAGTAATTGGTCAACTTTATAGTTGTTTGATCTATGTTTCAGGGGTTCTAGTATGATTTCCCCTTCATCAATCTCTAGTAAAATAATCTAAACTGAAATCTTGTCGCCGATTGCTGTTATGAATATTAAATAAATCATTAAAAATATTAATTATAATTAATATAAAAATCTAAAAGGACACTAATCCTCAAAATCGATGCCCAAGCTATATAAAAGCGGGCCAACATTTGTAAATTTATCATCTTATCCATTATTCATTTTATCAATCCATATTTATTATTTATTTTTGATTTTGTATCAAGTGTGTCACACTGGTATTAGAGAGAGGTTGTTGTTGCACAACTGTGTGAAGTGTTATTTCGACATGACTCTTCTTCGTTCTCCTCACACTAACTCTCCATTCACACTCATCTCTTCCCACGTCCCCACAGTTTCTCTCCGCCCTTCATTACATACCCCACTCACCTTTCCCCATCCGCCTCTACACCTTCCACTCCACCTACTTTCCGCGTCCATCCTCCATGCAGTCATGCTGCGTTCTCCCTAGTTGCAACCACCTCCTATTCCTCCTGCCCTCTCCACTCTCCATCTCCCACCGCATCTATCTCCCCCATCACATCCATCCCTCCCTCCTCACGCTTCCAACCGTTGAGTATATTCTCCGCCCAACCATCTAACCTCCCCCACAAATCCTCCACGTTCCACCTACATCCACCACTCCCTACTCCAACCTCCATTCTCCTCCGCAACTCAAACTCCTCACCACCTCCCTACTCCATGCCCTTCACTGCTCCCACACGACCCTCCTCCTTTGCTGCACCACCTTTCTTCGTGCCCCGCCATGGCTCCTCTCTGCCCACGCTACTACTGAACCTCCTCCCTACTCCTTAAGACCACCATCTTCCATTCCCCCCTCATTCACAACTCCTTCCCCCACGCTCTCTATCCCACACTCCAATCCCATTGCCATCTCCGCACCCTCTTCTCACGTCGTTGCCACCCTATACGCCCGCTCCTCTACGCTGTTACACTCCCTCCTCCAATCACCCACCGTGCCCCTCCTCCAATCACACACACACTGCTCCTCACTTCGATCAACCCTATCCACGGCCTACCCGATCAGCTACTTCCCTTCTCCTCCACCCATGCCACGTTATCCCTACAACGACCCACCAAAAAAGTTAAAAAGAAATATTATATATTATTATTATTATAAATATTTTTTATTAACTTTTTTTTAAAACCTTATAATAAATAAAATAAAATAATATATATATATATTATTTTTAATAATAATAATTATATTATCATTATTTTTATTTATTTCCATCACCTTTAAATCTTAGTAATAATTACTATTAATATTGTAATAGTTATTATTAATTATCAATCTCAATTGATCCTCCATAAGAAAACATCATCTATCGTCACCTAGTTATAAACCAAAATCGCGTTTAAGTATTCATCCCCACACATTAGAAACATGAGGACGAAATTGAAAAACCAATTCAAAAATTTGGAGAAGGATGCCAACGCCCTCAAAGACGCCATTACCAAGAACCAAGAAAGTTTGAGAGAAGAGATGAAGAATAACAATGCAACACTTAAGAAAGAGATCAAAGACAAAGTTCTCTCAGCGATGGAATAAAAACTGGATGATAAATTGGACACCATGACAAAGAACCAAAATAGAAAGCACGACAAACTCATGAATATGTTACAAAATCGAGGTTCTAGCAGTCGCAACAAACGACGGAACAACGGGAGCATGTCGAACACCTCATCCCACACCTCCTCATCACCATCACCCTATAGATCAAGAGTCACTCAATATCAACCCCTTATGATGTGCCCACTTAGATAAAAAATAGATTTGTCAAAATACAACAAGAGAAAAGACGAATGCGTCTCCTAGTTAAACAAAGTGGAAGCATATTTCCATATATACAACATTACAACAGATGAGGAGAGTAAAATATGCGTCCATGCATCTAGAATGATATGCCTACAATTGGTACATGTGGTGGAAGGGGGGAAATTATTCCTACACTTGGAACTTGTTCAAAAACGACTTTTTAAAAATATTTCAAGGAATCACCGAGAGCAAATTCTTCTCGAAACTTAGCAAGTTACAACAAAGAGGAAGTGTCGAGGAACTCACCCATCAATGGGAATCCCTTGCCGTATAAGTGTTTAGATTATCTAACAACTAGTTACTCGAAACTTATTTAGGAGGTATTAAACCATATATCCAAAACGAATTGAAGATGCATGACATACCAAACATAGAAGTAGCAAGACCTAAGGAAAAAGTAATAGAATCCAAATTTGAAAGTTTTCAATCAAGAAATGGAAAAACATATTCAAAAAACACTACTGACAACATACATAGATAAGGACAAATACATACCTCCACACATACGAGACGAAAAAAGAATTTTGGAAGCAAAACGAATGAAAGAAGGAAAATGTCGAAGATGTGGAGACAAGCAGGACCCTAGACATAGGTGCCACACTGAAGATAATTCCAAAAAATTATACAATTGTGAAGTAGAGAGAAATGACGAATCATATGTAGAAGAATAAGAAAATGAAGAAGAAGAGAATGCCCAAAATATTTCTACCGAAGATGATGACACACCCAAAATATCACTTGCAACCATGATCGACATCAACCAACCACAAACACTTAAGTTAAAAGGACATATAAAAAATGATAACATCACAGTACTAATAGATACAGTAAGCACCCACAACTTCCTTGACATACGACTCGCAAGGAAACTCAAGCTATCCGTATATTCAATTCCAGACATGAAGTTGATGGTCGCAGATGGTAAAAAGATTGAGAATGTAGGGGAGTGCCATAAGGTGAAACTTCAAATACAATATTTTAAGTTGGAATCAGAACTCTACACCTTACCTCTAGGTGGAGTAGACATCGTTTTAGGAGTCTAATGGCTGCAAATGGGCACCTACTCGGCCACACGGGGGCTTCACTAGAGAGGCAATATCGTATCACGTCCATTCATATTAAGGGTTTGAATACTCTTAAAAAACTCAAAAATATATTTCCCCGTATTAAGGGGTCAAGGGTTTTTTTTAATTTGACATAGTAATATAAATATTGGGGTTATTTTATTTGGGTGGGCTGAGGAATAACCTCCAAATTGTGGGATGGATTCATACCTCAAAATCATGGGCTCAATTCATACCCACCTAAAACTTATGGACCCTTCAATTTTTTTTTTAGATTGCTTAATGATCCTAAGTTTTGCATAAATCAGCTAATAGTGTACCGATGATAATATCGATGGAAATCTCTTTGGATCACTGGCCTTGAACAATCCTCATTTAATATCTGATTTAGGCTTGGTTTGAATTGATGTTATATTTTTTTCATATTTAAGTTTAGATATGTATCTAATTGGGATTTCCGAAGTTGAACAATTGTATTGTATTTTTTGTAGGCATTCGAGTAAAAGATCCAACTCTTCATTTTTTAGGTTGGTGTTTAGGTGGGTATCGAGATTCAACCAAACCTTGTTCCAAGAAAACCAAGAAAAATGAGATCAATCTTTCTTGGATCACTGGAACCAAGATGTTTTCTTTGATAGGAAGGTAGGGGAGTCCATCCATGAAAGGGTTTCAATTTTGCATTTTTATGGAGTTTAATTTATTAAGCTTATAGAAAACATGAGCTCTCTACGATTATGCTTGTATTTACATGATATAAAATTGGTATATTGGCAGGCTGTGGTGTGAAACATTTACAATTCTCATCTTTTCTAGGCATTGCACTAACTATTGTACTATCAGTCTTCTACATTCTACGGTTATACGGATCTCTTGATTTGGTTTCCTTTTACATGTTTTTCCTTCCCCAATACTATTTTGTTGGGTCTTCCACTATCCAATGCTACAAATTGATTAGTCGCTCCCTACAATCCCGGTGGGATCATTATTAACATTATACTATTATTTTATTTAACATCTTCTTTGTTTATACCGATATGTTTTAGGGCTCATGTTTGTTACAACTTGATAATATGGTATAAAGGGGGTATTAAAAATGGGTTGATAAAAATGGATACCTACAATATCTGGTGAAACTAGGGGTTTTCTTAATTGGAAAGACATATTGGGAGGGGGTTCAACAATACAATTTTAGGAGGCATTTTCCAATATTTAGTGAAATTAAGGATATTCTTTAATATCATGCAAAGGATCGTGCTATGTAACAAGTTCACTGAGTGAACCCCCCGTGCTCGGCCAATCATCAAAAACATTTCATCAAGTTCAAGTGGCAAGGAAAAAAGTATAAGCTATATGGGTTCCAACCACCTTAGACGCAAGTGGCTTCATCTCAGCAGATGGAAAATCTTATCAGGAAGGAGGCATCAACTTATGCAATCCAATGTCATTAGATGGAGAGACAAGATTTAGAACAACATGATCCCAGAGAAGAAGACATCCAAGACTCTACTTCAGAAACACGAAAAGATATTTCAAGATCTACCCATGCAGCTACTACCAAAAAGAAGGATCATACATATAATTGAGGTTAAACCAAATCAATCCTAGTCAAAGTTAAACCTTATATATACCCTCACTACCATAAAAAAAATAGAAAGATTAGTTCAAGACCTGTTGAAATGTGGTGTTATCATAAAGAGCAGAAATCCATATGCAACTCTAGTTGTCTTATTACTAAAGAAGGATGGATCATTTAGATTATGTATACATTATAGAGAATTAAACATAATAACAATCAAGAGCAAATTTCCTATTCCATTCATCGACGACATGTTGGATGAACTTCATGATGCCAAATATTTTTCAAAACTTGATTTACGATTAGGTTACTTTGAAATTAGAATCAGATTTGAAGATATTTCCAAGACCGCTTTCCAAACGCATGAAGGACACTATGAATTCAAGGTAATTCCTTTTCGATTAACAAATGCCCCTACCACTTTACAAGCAGATATGAATGAACTATTCCATCCCTACCTCAATAAATTTGTGTTAGTATTCTTTGACGACATCCTTATATACAACAAAACATGGAAGGAACATATGAAGCATCTGGAACAAATACTATCTCTTCTAGAAGAAAACCAATTCTATGCCAAAAGGTCAAAATGTACATTTGGAAAACAAGAAGTAGAGTATCTTGGTCACATTATCTCAAAGGAAGGAGTCAAGATGGATCCAAAGAAAATTAAAGCAATCAACGTATGGCACCAACCAAAAAATATATCCAAGTTAAGAGGATTCTTAGGGTCGATCGGTTACTATCGAAGATTCATCAAGAACTATGCTCATTTAACTGCTCCACTAACCAACCTCCTTAAAAAGAATTCATTTCAATGAAGTGATGAAGTAGGAAGGTGGTTTGAGGCATTGAAAGGAATTATGTCTACAACTCTTGTTTTGGAAACACACGATTTCTCAAAACCATTTGTAATCGAATGTGATGCCTCAGGCTTCAGGAAAGGAGCAATCTTGATGCAAGGACACCCAATTGATTTTGAAAGCATGAAGTTAAACAAAAGGGAATGCTTACAGTCTACATACAACAAGGATATGCTTGCCATCATGCATGCATTAACGAAATTACGACAATACCTTTTGGGAAGCAAGTTTATGATTTGTACAGATCATAACAATCTTCAATACTTATTACAACAAAAGATGTTAACTGAACAACATAAGTGGATAGAAAAAATTGCTACATTTGATATGGAAATATTACATAAAAAGGGAAAAGACAACATAGTAGTTGATTCTCTATCGAGAAAAGACGAAGAAGTGCAAATTTGTGCCCTATCGATGGTGATCCCGAATGGATGGATGAAATTCGAACTAAATATGCCAAAAACCTAGAGGTTTGCTCCATAATTAACGATATAAATCAATACCCAAAATTTGAATGGAAAAATGACCTCTTATGGTATAAGGGAAGAATTTACTTAAGTCCAGTTTTAAGACCAAAGTACTTAAAGAATCACACGACTGTCCAACTGCAGGACACGTAGGATTTTTCAAAACCTATTATAATGCAAGACAATCATTTTTTTTGAAAGGAATGAAAGCATACATTCAAACATATATAGCAGAGTGAATTTTTCCAAATAAATAAAAATGAAAATATCCTAAGCCTCCGGATACTCCATTCGTCACACACCCCAAATCAGAAAGGGGAAGAAATTTCAATGGATTTCATTGAAGGATTACCCATGTTAGAAGGGAAGGATGAAATATTGGTATTAGTAGACATACTTACCAAATATGCACATTTCATTGGGGTAAGAAAAACCAAATCCGCCAAGGAAACAACTGAAGTTTTCTGCAAAAATGTCTACAAGTTACACGGGTTTCGAAAGATTATTGTTAGTGACAAAGATTCCAAGTTTAAAGGAATTTTGTGGAGAGAATTTTACAAACGAATTGGGACATCACTTGACATGAGCTCAAATTACCATCCCCAAATAGACACTTAATAAGAAATCGTCAATAAATGCTTGGAAACCTACTTGAGTTGTTTTGTAACTAACAAACAAAATAAATGGTTTCAATGGTTGCATCTTGCTGACTGGTGGTATAATTCCACATATTATACATCCACTAAAATGAAAACATTCCAAGTTCTCTACGGATATGAGCCCCCAAAATGGTAGGAGCTAGCCACAAATCAGGCAAAGGTCGAATCAATAAAAGATCATTTATAAGAGAATCAAAAAGTTGTTCAAATACTCAAGGAGAATTTAAATGTCGCCAAGATTCGAATGAAACAACAAGTCGATCAACACTGAATAGAAAGAGAGTTTGAAATTGGAGATTGGGTATTTGTGAGACTACAAATCTATAAACAATTATCACTTAAACAAAGCAGAAGAATAAACTAGCTCCAAGGTTTTATGGACCATATCAGATCAATAGGAAGATTAGTCATATGACATATGGATTGGAATTAGTAGACACAAGTCACATCCACAACGTTTTTCATGTATCATGCCTGAAAAAGTTGCTAGGACAACACCAAAAAGTGCAAACAATGCTTCCCTTGTTGGATGAAGAAGGACAAATAATCTTGGAGCCAGAAGTTGTTATTGCTACCAGAGAAAAAAATTGCGATCTCGAGTGATTAAAGAATATCTTATTAAATGGAAAATTCTTCCTAAAAAAGATGCATTTTGGGAATCAAAACACTTCCGAAAAATACATCCTTCATTATCATTGCTTTGAGGACAAATAATTTTTTTAAGGGAAAGGCAATGTTACAAATATTAAATAAATAATTAAAAATATTAATTATAATTAATATAAAAATCTAAAAGATCACGACTCCTCAAAATAGATGCCCAAGCTATATAAAAGTGAGCCAACATTTGTAAATTTATCATCTTATCCATTATTCATTTTATCAATCCATATTTATTATTTATTTCTGATTTCGTATCAAGTGTGTCACTATTGCCTTTTTTAAGCAAGAGACATGTAAGACTAGATGTACACATGAATATGGAGGCAACTCCAATTTGTAATCCATACTTCCAATCCTAGGAAACACCTTATAGGGACCATAGTATTTGGGTGCTAATTTATTGTCCTTTTGTTGCTTGAGGGACGTCTGTTTGTAGTAGCCTAAAAAATACACAACCCCTCACTTCAAGTTTCCTTTCATTGGGATGTAGATCTGCTTGTTGCTTCATCCTATTTTGTGTTATAGCTAATTTGTTTTCAGTAGTTGGAGAATCTCTTGTTGGTGCTCTATGTGATCCTCTACTACTTGAACCTTAGCTTTCCCTTTTAAGGGTGATGTGATGGATGGATGATCATAACCATAAAGTGCCATAATTGAGGAATTTTTTTGTGAAGTATGGAAGGACGTGTTGTACCACCATTATACCAATGGCAACCACTTTACCCTTTGTATTTTTTTATTTGATGCAAAGAAACAAAGATAACCTAGACATGTATTCACAATTTTAGTTTTCCCGTGAAATTGAGGATGATAAGAGGAGCTGTGAACCAATTGAGTACTCGAAGAAGAAAATATTTTAGTCCAAAAATTAACAGTGAAAATTGGATCTCTATCACTTACAGAAATCTTGGGAATTCCATATAGCTTGTGAACTATTTACATGCATGTTGCAACAATTTTACTTGCTTTAAAAAGATGAGAAAGAGAGAAGAAATGAGAATACTTTGTGAGTCAATCCACCATGACTACCATGATTACATTCCCTCCTTCAAACTTTGGTAGACATGTGATTAAATCCATTAAGGCCTCTTCCCAAAAGTGACTTGGTATGATTAATGGTTGTAGAATACTTGTGGTCTTGATTGACTCTCCCTGATTCTGTTGACAAACCTAACATTCTACCACAAAATTTTGAACATTAGTTTTAAGGCCTTCCCCAAAAAAAGAATTCTTGATCCTATAGTAAGTTTTCAAGAACCTCAAATGTTCTCCAATAGGAGAAGTATGCAATTCCAAAAGGACATTATGTTTGAGTTGGGAATTCTTATATAAATATAAGCAATCTTGACACCAAAGTGAATCATTCTTCCACACAGATTTATCTATTGTGTTAGGGTCCTCTTGTAGTTATTGAATTGTCTCACAAGCCTTCTGATCCTACTTCCATTCTCTCCTTACTTATTCTGCCCAATATAATTATGAATTGGAAATAAAATGAAGCCGTTTGTGTCTTCTTTCCTTGAAAGTGCATCTGTCACCACATTCCCCCCCCTTTTTGTAGATAATTTCAAAGTCATAACCTAGGACCTCCACAATCCATTTTTGTTGCTCTTTTGAAGATAATTGTTGTTCCAAGCAGTACTTAAGACTATCATGATCTATTTTTAACTTGAAGTGTTTTTCTATTAGGTAAGGGAACCATTTCTTAACTATATGCAGTATGGACAACATTTCCTTTTCGTAGATTGGTTTGAGTATTTTTTTTCCCTTTAAGCTGGCATCTTTCAAAGACAAGGGGCCTTCCTTCTTGCATTAAAATTGCATCAATACCATGCCCTAAGGCATCACACTCCATAATAAAGGATTTTTTGAAGTCAGGCGTGGCTAGGATACAATTTGTACACATAGCCTCCATAAGTTTTTCAAAATATTTGGTTGCTTCTTGAGTCCAAAAAAATGCCTCCTTTTTCAATAACGTTATTAGAGGTGTTGTTATTTGACCATAATTCTTCACAAACGTCTGCTAATATCTTGCTAATCCTAAGAGTCCTCTATGATTCTTCAATGTTTTGGGAATTGGCCAATCCATCATAGCTTTAATTTTTTAGGGTAGACTTTGATGCCTTATTGATATACAATATGACACAAATATTCCACTTCTTGAACCCCAAAGGCACATTTGGAAGGCTTTGTATATAGTTATTGCTCCTCCAATAATTTTAAGACCATGTCAACATGTTGTTCACGCTCTTCAAAATATTTGTTGTAGATTAGTATATCATTAAAATATACTAACACAAATTTTCTAAGGGTTTGAAAATAGAATTCATCAAACTTGAAATGTTAAAGGTGCATTGATAAGGCCAAACAACATCACCAAAAAATCATATTGTCCTTCATGTGTTCTAAAGGTTGTTTTCAGGATGTCTTCTCGCCTCATCCTGATTTGATGATATCTAGAATGGAGATCCAACTTGGTTAAAAAAATCTCTCCTTGCAATTCAACTAATAATTCATCAATGACATGAATATAAAACTTATCTTTAATGGTCATCTCGTTGAGCTCTCTATAATTTGGACACATATTCCATGAACCTTCATTTCTGTGAACCATCACTCCTAGTGAAGAGAAAGTACTTTGGCTAGGTTGAATGATGCCAACATCTAACATCTTTGAACCATTCACTCAATATCACTCTTTTGTACATATGGGTACTTGTAAGGTCTGATGTTAGGTGGTACACTTCCTAGTTGCAAATTAATAGCATAGTCATGATCTCGAGTAGGTGGAAGATCTATAGGAATATCTCCAAATACTTTGGAAATTTTGCCAATAACTCTTTGGAGATCCATGGGAATAAAGGGTTTGGATGTTTGAACATCTAGTGAGCACAACCGTGCAATTACACCATGCTATCCCTTTCTAAGTAATTTTGTCAGGTTGTTAGAGCTTATCACTTTATATATTTTTCATAGGATACCTTTGAGTTCAATTTCCTTTCCTTATGAGGAGAATCTTATGAAAAGTTCTTAAAAATTAAGAGCATGTGTTCCTAATGATTATAACCATTGGACCCCTAATACAACAACAAAACCACCCATTTAGATTGCAATCATTGGACTATCCAATTAATACTCCCTCATAGTGAACTTGATATGATATCACATCCCTGAACAATTTATGGTACCTCATCTGCAATCATTACTTGAAACTTTGGTGCTATATATATAGAAGTTTGTCTAGTTTGAAATTAATGAAGTTATTGGTACTACCAAAATCAATCAACATTATTACCTTTTTCCTTTCAATAAATACTTCTATCTCGAGAGTCTTAGGAGTGCTAATGCTAGCAAATGCAAGACAAGATATGGTTGGATTAACATCTTCTAGTTCTAGATCTTGAGATTATTCTAGTTCTTTATATTCTTCCTCTTCACAATCTATGTAGAATAATTTCTTGTCACTACACTTATGCCCCTTACTATACTTGCTATCATAATTGAAACATAGCCCCTTTGCTCTTGTTTTCTCCAATTGTTGAGGTGTCAACCTTGTAGGCTAAGTGAGGTTAGGAGTGGGATCATTTCCCTCTCTATAGGGGTTAATGGCTCTTTCTAGTAGCCATATTTTTACTTTCAAATTTCCTTACAAACTAAAAGCATTCTCAAATTGTTTAGGTTTGAATGGATGTACCTTGTGTTGAAATATATCCTTTAAAGTTCCCATAAAGAGATCCAACAAATTATCCTCCAGAATGTTCTTCACTCTAAGACTCAACTTTTGAAAGTGCTTAATGTGCTCTGTAACTGGACCTCTTTTCCCAAGATTTACCAATTGGATAAAGAAGGCGTTGCTTTTGATATTCCCATTATGTTCTATCAATCCATCCCTAAATACAAATCAAGAGACAACATAGTATTTTTTAGGAGTGGGAGTAGGCTAAGTGAGGTTAGGAGTGGGAGAATTTCCCTCTCTATAGGGGTTAATGGTAGTCTTTCTAGTAGCCATATTTTTACTTTCAACTTTCCTGATGAACTAAAAGCATTCTCCAATGGTTTAGGTTTGAATGGATGTAACTCATGTTGAAATATCTCCTTTAAAGTTCCCATAAAGAGATCCAACAAATTATCCTCCAGAATGCTCTTCACTCTAAGACTCAACTTTTGAAAGTGCTTAATGTGCTCTGTAACTGGACCTCTTTGCTTGAGATTTACCAATTGGCTAAAGAAGGTGTTGCTTTTGATATTCCCATTATGTGCTATCAATCCATCCCTAAATACAAATCAAGAGACAACATAATCTTTTTTAGGAGTGGGAGTAGACTAAGTGAGGTTAGGAGTGGGAGCATTTCCCTCTCTATAGGGGTTAATTGTAGTCTTTCTAGTAGGAATAATTTTACTTTCAAATTTCCTTACCAACTAAAAACATTCTCCAATGGTTTAGGTTTGAATGGATGTATCTCATGTTGAAATATCTCCTTTAAAGTGCCCATAAAGAGATCCAACAAATGATCCTCCAGAATGTTCTTCACTCTAAGACTCAACTTTTGAAAGTGCTTAATGTGCTCTGTAACTGGACCTATTTTCCTAAGATTTATCAATCGGATAAAGAATGTTTTGCTTTTAATATTCCCATTATGTGCTATCAATCCATCCCTAAATACAAACCAAGAGACAACATAGTCTTTTTATGATCACAAAGCAATTGGTACCACACAAATTTATCATGTTCTAAATACACAAATGCAATAGTTACATTTTGTAAAGTCAGCACTTGGTGTAGATCAAATAATTGCTCCATCTAGATTATCCATGTATTGGATCATTACCATCAAAATTTGTCATATCAATCTTGGGAATGAAGTAGTGTCCCAAGTTGAATCCATGATGATGTGGATCTTGGAGTGATGAATGATCAATTGTTGGGGACTCAAACCTCTTGTTTTCCAACTGTATTTCAATATTTTCAATATGTGTTCGGGACTCAAACTTCTTTTTCTCCTTATCCTCTTCTCGATGAGGTCGATTAAGGTAAGGAGGAATCTTAGCTTATTCAACCCCCACCCCACACCCTCCCCCTTTCATATCTTTGAGATCATTTTATTTTTATTTTCTTTGAGATACTTTTTTAACTCTTCCAATTGTCCTTATAATCTTACCATATCTATCATGCCAAGCTTTTGTACCGTGTTTCCTTTCAATTTTTTTGGTTTTCTCTTCTATCTTGGACATCCTACAATCCATAGAATTTTCTGTAGAACCATTTGCCATGTGAGCCCAAAATAATATTTACCTTTTTTTTTTAACTCTTCCAATTGTCCTTATAATATTACCATGCCTGTTAGCACCAGAATTGTGCTAAAAATTCGGAGGGGTCCAGACCATGAAGAAATAAGTGGGGTCTAAATTCCTTGAGCCATATGACCATGTAAGATGCAAATCAAGCATTCATTCCTAAGTTTAAGATGAAATAATGCTAGGTTGAATATTGAAATGACATGGATGGATCAACATCAACATCCAAATTAGATTAATAAGAATTCAAGCTCCCAAAGTCTTGAAATTCTAATTTACAAGAAGAAATCCAAATTCAAAATTAAATGTGATATTATATGAAGGGTGGGCTTGTTTTTAGCTAAAATAACTGTTTTAGTCATCGTTTTGTAGAAGCTGTTTCCGCCAAACCAGGAGGAATTTCGAGAAACCGAGAGATTTTTTTCTCCATAACAGAACAATCTATAATAACCTCTCTCAGAATTTACACAAGTGTCATGGTTTGGGAGAACCGAAGGGTTTTTCAGAGGGTAATTTTCCAGAATTCACATTTTCTGTGTGAGTCATCAATTTCCAGAGCAGATCCCGGCCAGCTGGAGGAGAATATGAGGAAACTGAAAGAGGTTTTTCTTCAGCATGGTCCAATCTACAAAAAAATCTTTTAGTTTTTACAGCTATCACCGTTTGAGATATACAGCTGTGTCACTGAGAGGCATTTTTCAGTAGTCCGCGGCCAAAACTAAGCAAAGTTTGTTGAAACTGACTTCCAGGTTGTTAAATCTCTTTGTGCAGGTGTCCATACAGTTGTAACAGCTTCCTATTGAGATATCTCGACCCTAGGGCCAAAGTAGATCTATAAATGCAATGTAATAGAAGTAGAACAGGTTGGAAAATCATTTGGCTGAGGTCTGGGGGAGCTCGGCTCTGTTTTGAGACATTTTCTTTAATGAATTGCAGTGTTTGAAGCTGGATTTCGACCGAGATTCATGTGTTGGTGGTCTTATAGTCTGTTTATCTTCTCCTCTTATGTTATTATTTCCGTCATTGTTAAATTCACACTGTTATTTTCTCTCATGCTTGGATAAGTGTAGCATTGGGACAGAATTCATGAATGCATGCTCTGTTTCTTTCATTCCAAGCATCCACCATATTTTTCTGCTAAAACTAATATAGAATTCATACTCATATGCCCTATACTTGTAGATTGTTCATATATTCTTCTAAATCATCAAACAAAAGCTCTTTGACTGTGAGTTGGTAGGTTTCTTACCTCTGTTTGGATACCTCATGCAGCAGCACTGTAATTTGTTTATGTGTTATGTTTGAGTCCACTGCCCAAATTTTTCTCTTATGATTTGTCCTACCAAACCTTAAATGATTTTTCCCTAAAGAATTCTGACCTTCTGCGTATGCTTTGAAAGAATATCTTGAATGAGAATGCTGGTGTATGTTTTCACTGTTGACACCTTTGATTATTTCCAGTATTTCTGTGAATTGTTGAGAGAGCCCTCTCAGACTGTGCTGGGTATGTAGCACAGATCTAAAGTGGTTAGTGGTTACCCCGAATTGCCTTCTTCACAACCTTGGGGGTTAATTTGGGTGTTAACAATATCTATCATGCCAAGCTTTTGTACCGTGTTTCCTTTCAAGTATTTTGGTTTTCTCTTCTATCTTGGACATCCTACAATCCATAGAATTTTCTATAGAACCACTTGCCATGTGAGCCCAAAATAACATTTACCTTTTTTTTTTCCTCTCTGTAGCACACCTTCTAAATCACCCAAAACAAATCTTCCAATCACACCTTTCTCTTGAACTATCTCTAAAATTTCGACCACTTTGAGTTTGAAATTTTAGCACATAGTATCTTGGTATGTCTTCTACAATGCCATATGTTTGAACAAATCCTTATGTTCCAAGAGAAACATATGGTAACTTTCCCAAGACTTGTTGTTTTTTTCCTTTTTAGGAGAGTGAACTTGCACGACCTGCCACGTGTGCAATTTTTCAAATCTGATTTTGAATTTTTTACTACAAACACTATGGTCTGTTTGATTTATTATGCAACTAGTGGAACTCAATTTGGACCTCACAAGAATCATATTTAACAGTTTTACCCAAACACACATGTTAGAGACTTGTTTTTGGACTAGTAAAACACCCTAAATTTCATAAACTATAAATCCATACTTATAGCAAACTAGAACCTGGAGTTTTTACCACGAGTACTTCTATATATCTCTCAAGGCTCCAAAAAAATTAGCTATCTGAAACTGCACATACAAAAAATAAGTTATAGTGAAAATTGAAAGATAACTCATTTTGAGGAAACCAAGCCAAGAATCATATGCTCTAATATCAAATGTACAAAACTCCCCAAATAGCATAAAAAAATAAATAAAAGTATCTTCACACCTTAATAATGATAAAGAGTCAATAAATAATAAACCTGTTCAAAGGGGCCACCTCATTTTACAATATATCCAATGCACAAGACAAGATGAGATGATCCCTAAAACTGGGTCTCCTTGGTATATATAGGTACAATTACAATTAAAGGGTCTAACTTAAGGACAACACTAATATAAAAATATAAATGTAATAACTCAATATATAAGGATTCAAGGCCAGGTCTAGAGAGAGAATTCATAATCCTTGGGGATCAAGCTAGTTCTATGAGGTTGTGGGATTTAACGATAAACATGAAGACAATGAAGAGTCATGGAAAGAAAATGAATCCCTACTAACTCATGTTCCCAAAATCTATTCAAAGTGGAAGCCAACAAAGACTATAAATCCAATGGAGGTTAGATGGTGTTATTATGTTGAATCATTGGTTGTAATATTTAGAAGTCTATTTTAATATGCATAATCTAGGAGAAGAATAGGGGATTTCATCTACTTGATCGAGGATCACACACAACCTCGGTAGGAAATTTATATAGAGAGACTTACGTAGGAGGGTGATCCACTAAGTGGGAGGTTTTAAAATACCTCTTTAAGTCCAGTTCTATCCTATCAAGTATGAAGAGGACTAAAGGATTCATTGGTACTACTACAAAAAAAAAGGGAAAAGTGTGTAGGGGTAGACTACTGAGTTTAGAAAACAAGTAATTCAGTTGGGAATATCTCCAAAAAACTTATATGTATTCATTAAGTATTTGGATGGTCTATACAATGATTTAATGAAGCAACTAATGCTCTCTAAACCTAATAATATTGATGAACCCCGTGTTCAAGCATAATATATTGAGATGGACAAGAAGAAAGTACAATCAAGTGGTTCAAAACAAATAGACCCATCCGATTACTTCCAAGGAGGAAATGGAGGTTTGGAAATGAAAATGTAAGAAGACCATTGCCACTGCACATTAGTGCAAGGATCCAAACAAACACTGACCAATATAACATGGTCATACTGAAGACACATGTTGGAAGTTACATCATGAGTTGAATCCAAGGAATTGTAAGGAGTCCTAGAAGAAGAATACATTAAACATGGATTCATGAAACTAGGTAGAGAGAAACACATATGTAGACGAGAAGATTGCTTACTCTATAATGAGAAAGGGTGAAGAAGATGGACAAACTCTTCCATATTATAATATATGGCAAGAAGGCCAAATTGGGTGCTTTATTTGAATTTGGTTGACAAGATAACCACTTAGCAGAGGACTTGGTAAGTAATCTTCGATTAGAAATACATGAACATGATCACCCAAAGCCAATGGGGGTAAATAAGGATGTAGAGCTGAGAGTTACTAAGAAATGAAAGATCATATTTGCCAATAATTAAGATTACATTAATGAAGTGGAGGTAGATGTAACACCATTTGATGTGTGGTGTAGTGTTTGGAAACCCTTACATGTACATGTGGGATGTTGGCTTTAGGAGGAGAATAAACCAACACCCCTTGGTCAAGGATGGAAAAGCTTTCATCATCGGTGCACACAAAGGTAAATGTAATATCTCCTTGGTTAATGCCAACCAAGTGAACACACCAATTAGCTCAAGTTGAAAGTTTGTTTTACTTTTCTTAAGGCAGAATCACTAATGAGATGAAATATTGGATGTGAAGGTGTTTCAAGAGGGATGTACAAAGGAGAAAAGAAACCAATTGAGAATCTTTTGTAGGATTATAGAGAAGTTTTCCAAGAGCATAAAGGGATACTAAAAAGAAAATGAAGTAAAAATTAGTTGCAACAATCATTGCACCAATGAGTCATACAACCAAGTTCTTCACCTTGTGGGTAAAAATTAGTTGCAACTTGGATAATGCATTGACTATAGAGATCTTAACAAGATCACTCTCAAGAATTGGTACATGTTGCCTCAGAACAATGACTTGTTGGACCGACTATAGCATTACTCAACATGTTTTGGGAGTCACATGTCTTAAAATTTTTAATTTAGTTCAAGTGAGACATGTTAAAATGGAAATGCAACTATATGTGCACATAGTCTACTCCTCAACATTACACATAATTTTCTCTTCCTCGGGGATCCTCAATGATTTGTTCTTGAGAAAGTGAATGGATAATTATTGAACTTTAGCCAATCAATCAATCCTATCACATAGTTTTCCTTGTGCTTGTACAAAAGGTAACAGTACTTATACATGCACATAGTTTTCTCCTCAAAGGATGCACATAGTTGACTCTTCGTCAAAGGTCCTCCTTAACTATTTCTCCTCATAAAGTCAATGGATAATTATTGAGAGATTATATCTATATCTATATATATATATATAGATAGATAGATAGATAGATATATATGTATAAATATAAAAAGCCAATATAAAGTCGACATGTAAGTAGCTTTGTTTTGCCATGTATAGGGCTAAATGCTATTAATAACTTGAACATTTGTCAAAGGGATATAATATTTTCAATAGATTTCAAGGTAATTTTTTCTTTTTATAATAATATGTTAACAAATTCTACCTGCAAAATTATATATCTTTGAAAAGCAATTTAGAAGAATTTGCTTTAGCTTCTCTATATTGAATATTCAATAAGGGGAAGGGTACAATAAGGGAAAGGTGAATAGACAGGTTAGTCTTTGTTAAGTGTTTGCTAGTGGAGGTTGACGGTTCAAACCTTGCATAACCTTGTATGTCCTTGTCCCAATGCTCAAATTCATGACAAAGGGAAAGGTTTATAGTGGTGGCTCCTGGAGTTGAACCCTTGACATGGTCTAATCAAAAGGGCTTATGATCTTCATGATAGTCACTATTTAAAGGTTTTTCCATATTCTCAATTTGTATCCTACTAACTTTGCTTGAAATTTTAATGTTCAAGTCCAATATAAAAAATCTAGATGTGAATTACATGAAGTGAGTTAAAGAGATAGACAGATTTTTTATTTTTGTTTTTTCATTTTTGTCATTATCCTTTTCAATCCGTGTTTGTTAATGAGTAAAAAATAAATAGAATAATGGTTAATAATATGTGTATTTGAATTAGTCCGATGGGTTAATTTGAATGGTTGAGTGTTGTGAATTGCAAATAGGAGATAAAAATGTGTATTTAAATTATTATTTTTATTAACAAAAAATAATAACTCTAATAAATAATCTTGTTAATTTGTTTATATAAAAATGCCATGAAAAAACTTGAAAAATGTCCAACTTCAATTTTGATAGTGGATTCACATAAACATTAACAAATCACTTTATTTAAATCTAATATCTAAAATTCAAGTAAAATATTTAAAATAAAATAGGAAGGAGCAATCAATTGTAGTTGGTTGCAAGCTTTTCTCAATTTATATTCCATTAAGGGAATGAACTTTGTTGAATAGCTATTCTACATGGTATTTTTCATGTCTTGTTTATCTATCTTTTTTATGAGGTTCATTGTGTCCTTACCCTCACTAATTGTTTTTTTTTTCTTTCTAAAAACATTTGTTGGAGATACAATGTCCTTACACAATATGCTCTATTGAA
Source organism: Larix kaempferi (assembly GCA_027924585.1). Classification (NCBI taxonomy): domain Eukaryota; kingdom Viridiplantae; phylum Streptophyta; class Pinopsida; order Pinales; family Pinaceae; genus Larix; species Larix kaempferi. The sequence continues at coordinate 2,626,643 of BSBM01000887.1, forward strand.
TTAGATATAGCTATGTCCTATCGAAGACAAATTACACATGAGGATTTATGTGGATGTACCTATTCTAATTTTTGATTTTGTAACCTACCACTTTTCACATAAACATGAACCACATAAGTTTGCAAATATGATTAATGGCATGAGCTCCATCCCATCTGAGATGCTTGTGCTTTTTATTGCATTAAGTGCATTTTGCTACTTATTTCTTGATGGGGGGGAGGATTAGTAGCCTTCAACGTCAAATGAAAGAGCTTAGAGCATAGATTATTTGAAGAGCCACATAAGTTTGCAAATATGATTAATGGCATGAGCTCCATCCCATCTGAGATGCTTGTGGCTTTTTATTGCATTAAGTGCACTGTGTTACTTATTTCTTGATGGGGGGAGGACTACTAGCCTTCAACATCAAATGAAAGAGCTTAGAGCATAGATTATTTGAAGTAAAGTGCATGATACTATTCATTTACCGTTGGACTTAACTATGCATGGTCATCGCATAATGTGGCAACCAAATGTTGTTCCGTTCACAAATCCATCTTTGAAATGATCATTTACATGCATTTATATTTATAGCTTAATTCAAAAATCCATCTTTGAAATGATCATTTACATATGTTATATTCATAGCTTAATTCACAAGTTATGGACTATATGGCATTTTGTGAGGATAAGATGATCATATCAATATAGACAAATGATGTGAAGTAGAAACACCAATGGAGGAAGTTTACCATAAATTGATAGATATATACTTATAGTATACCACTTTGAAATAAAACTGTAAAAGCAAAGGATAAATATGTAATACTCATTAAATCAAATGATTGTAGCTTATCAACATGCATGAGTTGAATGTTGACCACAATATGGTATGGTTTTGTGTTGACATGATAAATAAAGGTGATTGTATTTTTCCTTTTAAGTTGACGCTAACAATTAATGATTTTATCTATATTCAAGTGCCACCTCTAACAATTTTAACCATTACTTATTGTGGAGACGAGCAAAGGTAATTCAATTGTGAAATTATAGTGTGTCATGGCATAGACACTATAATACCCTTGGATTATGGCCGATTAGAGATGCACATGTGTGCTTACATGGCTAGATATAAGTCATGTTTATATTTTTAGCATGTTTAAATTTTGCTACAATATTACCATTTTTGTGGTGTATTTTGTTAGTAAACAAGTACATGAAATATAATGTGGAAAACTAGTGAAAGGTTGCAAATGAGCACAAAGGGGATATGATCCCACAAGAAAGAAAGGAAGGGGTAAGAAGGGAAGTATTATTTTTTTAATTGCTGCCACAAATCTTATTCCTAAAGTCTCCAGCATGTTCATGTTACCCCTCATATTACATGAGGTTCCACTTGTGATTTTCATCACAATCTAGCTGTACAGGACATACATTTCTTGATGACACTAATGGATAATTTAACAAATGCAAGGGATTTACTAGGATACACACACCATGCTTGGCATTGCTCTTATGGTACATTGACTAATTATGGCATCAATGGTGGTTGTGCGATGTCTAGAGGAGAGTGGTTGGTGTAAGGTTATTTGCATATGCCCCTATAGCCCAATGAGATTCCATTGGTTGAATATTCTTAAGAGCCATGGGTATTATGATGTATTTTAGTATTATGGTGGTATGTTGGTGTATTGTCTTGTCACTCGAAGAGAGCATTTCATGTGTTCCCTTTTTCCTATGATGCCACATCATTTGTATTGGTTGTATCACGAGTTAGTGCTTTGGATCACCCTTTCATGTTGTATATCCTAGCATGGTGGTGTTATACTTGTTTATCCCTAGGAGGGGATGTTCCACATAGTCTCTTTTCTTATGTTGGGTTAGTCATCATATCACTAGGTGGTGGGACATGATTTGTATATTGAGGTGGTACTGATTGTCTACGTGATGTTTTCCCTAGCACATGGGGTTTATTTTACATGAGGATGGCACACTGACATGGTTGATATCACTCACTCATGGGGGGTGTGGGATCAAGAGAATGGGAATCCTTGATCAACAAAACACCCTTAGCCAAGAGCTTGTGGCATATCTCATCATGAGAAAAAAGCCGATAATGAGCTGGACTCACTCTCAAAGACAAACTTACATCACTTTCCAAAGGAAAAATCCGCAAGCACTGCCATATCCTAGAGAAAGCAAAATAAACAAGAAAATGACCATCAACCAACACTACAGTACATCAATGCAACCTATCCTGAAAAAAGTTGAACATTGATCCTCAATATAATTTGGAAAACAAAAACTTTCACAAAATGTGCTTAATTGTCTTTGAGCAGTGACAAACTAGACATAGTCTATAAAGCCTCTCATGTCCAATTGAGCTTTAGGGAGAATCCCTTGATAAATCACCAACCAAGCAAAGACCCTTAACTTATAAGAAAGTTGAATAGAGCACACACTATGAAGCCGATGAACCCATCTTTCCTCTGCATCAGTGGACACCCATCTCACATTGAGGACGAGCGAAAATGGATGTCACTAATGAAGCACTAAATTCAAACGTCAAGAATCATATTGAGAAAATAGGTAACTAAAACTCTGACCCCATCTCTCCAAAAAATCCCTAGCATCCCAATAAGACTCCATAACAAAAAGACGATAAAGGGAAATCAACCCATACCCCTAAACAAGAGAGTGATAATCCTTCTTCTAGCTATAGGAGGAAGGATCCCACAAATCTCTTCAAAAGAAAATACCTTTCTTTCCAAATCCACAAACCTAAAAACGAGGTAGCTCCATAACACATGACCCCTAAACGCACCAACTCCAAATGGGTTGACTAGCTAGATCCCACTAGGTTGTTTGTCTGCCCGCTTGATGTCAACAAACCAAACCTACAACAACCCTCCAAGATGACCAAATACTTCAAAAAAATGAAGGAGCCAAAAACCTAAAACAAGTGGGGAATACATATGATGTCACATAACTCGAAAATTCCTCTAACCCGACCAAAACGTTGAGCAAGCATCACCCAATGTCGAAACAAAATATGTCAAGGAGAAGAACCCTCCAAAACCACACCACCCACTTGGTCGCAAGTATACTACCCTGACTTGCGACATCAATAAGACCAAGACCCCCCTCGTCTTTGGGCATAGTGTAGACATCCCAAGGCACCAACAAAAGACCCATTCGGGCACCATACATAGACCACATGTATGAATGCAAAATATGCTCCAACTACCAAAACTGGGACATACTAGGGAACTAACCAAGAGGCATAATAGGCATGGGAAGCCTAAAGAATGCAACCAACAATAGACAACATCCTAGCAAGGGGGAGGTCCTTATGATGCCAGACATGAAGCTTGCTCTAAAGCCTTTGAAGACACCAATCCCACATGGTTACAGGTGATAGCCATACCCCAAAGGGGATACCTAGATACCATGTTGATGTAAATGTAACTTCAGAAGATATTCAATTGTATTTTATATTGTTATTATTATTGTATTTTATTTGTACCTTCAACGGAGATGTTTTTCCTCTGGTCGGAGAGGTCATTATTACATTTGGTCCTGCAAAGTCATTGACGTAAAAACCTCCATTGTAAGTCGAGGCGATAGATCCCTTGGACTCAAATGTAATAAGGGTTATTGAGTCATCCTAAAGAAGTCGGCCCAATCAGGTTTAGTTGAGGCCGACCTAGTTAGTGAAAAGGTTAAGTGGAAAGTAAAGTATAAATAAAGAGCATAGCTCTCTCATTTGGACACACTACTCACTCACACAAGTTCGCATAGCAAGAGAGAGAGGACAAGTTCTCAAGTGAAGAAAAGAGAGAAGTTGTAGAAGACTTATTTTGGGGTTTTCTATTTTTGGCTTGATATTGTATTAGTGACGAAACTATATTTGAGGAAGTTGCAGGGTTTTCTCCTTTATGGTTTCCCCGAGGAAACCTATTGTGTCTTTTGTGTATTGTTGTGCTTGTTATTCTTTCCGTTAAAGATCCTAGATAATTTTGAATTAAAGTAGAAAAACTAACATACCTCACAATAACCCTAAGCCATATATGAGTCCAAGCAATAGGAATCCAATCCAACGCTGCATCCAACCCAACCAATTAATAGTTAATCTTGTGGTGGTTAATCACAGAACCTAAAGCAGCAAAAAACGTGTCCAATCAAGCAAGGGTTCCATTAACCAAGCCATGCTCAACACTCACAAAGAGAAAAGAATCATCGCCAAATTGGTTATTAACTATCTCAAAACCATGAGCTGAAGGCCTAAAATTTGCCTTGCAATATAAGCAAACTCCAACAAATAGCCCAAAGCATTTAATGTTAGTACATATAGATAAGGAGCCAAGGGGGAACCCTAATGAATGGATTCATGCAACAAATCTAAGGGGGGACGACATTATTGACTTGGACAAAGGAAGAAACATTGGTGAAAATAGTATTCACAATAACCACATGGCATGGGCCAAAACCTAGAACATATATGAAATGAATGACTAGTCTACTCAATCATAAGCCAATCTCCTAGGCCCACTCCATACCCTCCCATGCTAAAACCATAGTGTCAAGGATAAATTTCCCATGCACAAAACTACTCTACTCTAATCACACCACATACCTTGCAAGTTTGCAACTGAATGGATCCATAAAGCCAATGTTTTCACTATTATTTTATGGGCAAAGTAATAGGCCGCCATCCCCCAATACAACCTCTTGTGGTGTTTTTTAAAATGAGTTTCATCAACCCCTGGTTAAGGAACTCAGAGAGTCTACCTAAGGCGAAGACTTCAAAGGCCAAACAAAAGGTGGGCCATCCATACCCCATGACTTGCCATTCTGCATGGAATCCAAAGCAACATACAACATCTCCCACAAAAAGTCTCTATCCAACTTGTCCCAATGACCACTAGAGACTTTGAAGAGAACAACCCTGCAACAGGAATCTTTAGCAGTCACCACACCATCTATCAAAGCATATAGAACAAAAATATTCTGAAAATAGGAACTAAATATAACTTTGACATCAGAAGGGGTCTCCTCTGCAAGAGAGCCTTCTGACCTGTGACTACCAAGCACTCTATCAACAGCCACTTTCCATTTGAGGAAGTCAAAGAAAGTTATTTTACTCTTGATCTATTTAAAGTGGAGTATCAAAGCATTTTTTTGGTCACTGTGAAATTGGGTAGAGATTAACAAAAAATAGAGTGTGGCAGTTCTAAAAGGAATCTAGAAGTTTAGGCAGTCATAAGGAGTTCATCTACGACCACATCAGGCCCGTTGCGCAAGACATGGTAGAACTAGGACTTAAGTGTCTCATTAGACTTCCATTCTCATTTATGGCTGAGGATCTTGATAGGCACTAATGAAAGCCTATAAAAAAAATAGTAAGACATTATGAATCAAATATGATAATTGGTAATAAACTTTGAACAGGAAGACAAGATGACAAAACTAGAAAGAAATTAAATGCATGTAGAGCTCTACATGTAACTGCAATAGTGTCTTCACTTTGATTTTTTTTTAATTGATTTGAGTAGCTGAGTAGTGTTTACACAGACTTCCATATGTATAAGACTGATTTTCCTAGTTGAGGTCATTTTAGTAGTGGTTAACTTTTCTAGTTAGATCATCATTGAGGAATTGTTCTCATAAGCAATGCTATGGTTTCCGGGAGTTCTTAGCCAACAAATTTGAGAGGTGCATGTCACTCACTATAATGATCCAAACATTTCTTTTTTATTTTGTTAATTATCAATCCAATTGATATTATATATCCATGATATTTTTCTCTATAATTGTAAATGTTGAAGCTGGAAGAATGTATGTTTTCCATTTCAATAATATTGTTGATTATGAATTTGGATCTTATTGTGATTTACATACTAAATAACTACATTGTTTTGAGTGTATTCAAAATGTAGTATGCATTGGTGGTCAAAGAGAATATTTGATTACATTTTGTGATGCAATAATTGGAACGTTTTCTTTGACTTCTTTGAAAGGAAAAAAACTGGAGTATTTTTTCATTTCTCTGATTGTCAAACTGCCTTTCCATTTGTATCTCCTAAGGTTCCATTAGGATCCCTTTTACATCTAAAGAAGCAAAAGAAATAGGCAGTACAGCAGATGGCAATTACCGGAAAATTGATGAAGGTTGAGAAGATCTCTACCATGATTCAATCTAGTAGGCTAGAATATCCAAGAAACAATGCCAGGTTCTTTCTTGGTAAAACAAATTTGGGATGTTCTGAATTTCACCAATTTAAGGCTAGGAGGCAATCTGCCATAACAGGATCAACCTTACAGAGGTTTCCTATACCATATCATGAAAGAGAAGCTTAATTAGATGGCAATGACCATGTAAAGTTGAAAGTATTTGTAGTAGATGGACACACATCTAATTGTGGAAAGGCAACAATGTCCTCACAAAGAGTTTGCACCAACCAACGTGTGCAGCTATTGCCAACACCACCACCATAACAAATGAAGCTAATGAAGGAAAGGATTGTAGGCAACAGAATTGGTTGCACCAGTGGATGCATTCCACTGGGTGAACAGATTTTGCAAGTGAAGCAATGCTAGGAGAGAGCTTAAACTGTAATTGTTTCAATCCACTTTAATAGCTTGTACTCATGAATTGTCAGGTGACAGTAGAAATGTTGAGTGTACATAAGCTGACATGCAAAAACAAAGAGGAAAAAATAAGTGTCAACACTCACAGACGTTACTTTAGACTTCTGTCGTGCCATATTAGTATGTTTTATGTATTATTATTATGATGGATTGCTTAAGCCAACCCCTGCTGTTGTCAGGTTCAAATACAGTTTCATAAGCAACTAACAACTAAGCAAGAAACATTGTTTGGTTCAATACCAAGTCCCAACACGTAACATTCTTCAAATAAGGGGTGTGGGACACTATGGAAATGGGAGTAGTGCAAATATCACTCAGAATCAAAGACCTTTCTCTTGTGTGCATCAATCTGGAGCAAATGGAGTTATACATGTTTAGCAGGGCTGCTGGCAAGGAAGGTAAAAGGAAACACCCTTTGCCAATAGTCATTGTCAATTATGTTGTCCTTCTTGGTTCCTAAACCTCTCAGCAACATGTGCAGTAATTATCAAATGTCTGGACAAAAACATGAAAGAACTGAGACAGATCAGAAATAGGAGAGATGCCTCAAATAAGCATAAGCATATAGAGAGGTGTTTGAAGGATTTTCTATCTTTTCATACCTTGAGTGAATTCTGAATTTCTGTAGGGTGTAAGTTTCTTCTCTTGCACCAAGCTATTTATACTACTACTCAGAGCCGAGAGGGAACAGTTTATGTTAGCTCCTTCCAGGGATCATACATATATTGTTCAAATCTCTCTTGTTAAATTTCTTTCAGAAACAGCCAAATATTTTAGAGATAACTTGCCAACACAGGTACAATAGTAGGACCCTCCTTCACTCTTTACTCTAATACAACCTACAAAAGTAAATAGTCAAAAACATGCAATGGCACTAGGCAAATATATCTTAAGGATACATGTGCTAACCACGAATTGATGGAAACAAATCGTGCCTACATGATAGAATTAGATCTAGATGAAAACTCATCCATTCGGGTGGGTTAGGTGGTTCTATTCTACTTACCTCACGAAAGCATTGCCATGACTGTCAACAAGGATTGAAGGCTAGAAATTACAACAATTTCTCTCTATATATAAAACAATTAAGAAGAGACCAACATATGTCATCAGTAGTGTAAGCTTGATATTGAGTGAGCCCAATTGCCACAATTCCTTGAGAAACAGTAGTATCAATCAATTGCTGCGCAGATAAGATGAAACAGAATTGAAAATGAAAACTTGTTTCATTCAACCCCTGCTAATCTTCACTCCGAACAAAAGACCATGTAAAGATCAATATGTTTCTACATATACAAATAAGATTGATGTATGGTCCTGCATTGCCATGACTGTCAACAAGGATTGAAGGCTAGAAATTACAACAATTCCTCTCTATATATAAACAATTAAGAAGAGACCAACATATGTCATCAGTAGTGTAAGCTTGATATTGAGTGAGCCCAATTGCCACAATTCCTTGAGAAACAGTAGTATCAATCAATTGCTGCGCAGATAAGATGAAACAGAATTGAAAATGAAAACTTGTTTCATTCAACCCCTGCTAATCTTCACTCCGAACAAAAGACCATGTAAAGATCAATATGTTTCTACATATACAAATAAGATTGATGTATGGTCCTGCATTGCCATGACTGTCAACAAGGATTGAAGGCTAGAAATTACAACAATTTCTCTCTATATATAAACAATTAAGAAGAGACCAACATATGTCATCAGTAGTGTAAGCTTGATATTGAGTGAGCCCAATTGCCACAATTCCTTGAGAAACAGTAGTATCAATCAATTGCTGCGCAGATAAGATGAAACAGAATTGAAAATGAAAACTTGTTTCATTCAACCCCTGCTAATCTTCACTCCGAACAAAAGACCATGTAAAGATCAATATGTTTCTACATATACAAATAAGATTGATGTATGGTCCTGCATTGCCATGACTGTCAACAAGGATTGAAGGCTAGAAATTACAACAATTTCTCTCTATATATAAACAATTAAGAAGAGACCAACATATGTCATCAGTAGTGTAAGCTTGATATTGAGTGAGCCCAATTGCCACAATTCCTTGAGAAACAGTAGTATCAATCAATTGCTGCGCAGATAAGATGAAACAGAATTGAAAATGAAAACTTGTTTCATTCAACCCCTGCTAATCTTCACTCCGAACAAAAGACCATGTAAAGATCAATATGTTTCTACATATACAAATAAGATTGATGTATGGTCCTGCACCCACTTTGGCAGAACCATTACGGATATCCCAGAATCTTTCCATGAAACCGTAGAGCATCCAGGAAGAATATCAAAATTCCATTGAAATTCCAGACCATGATTAAATCAACACGAGAAGCTAAAAGCATTACAGACAAACAAGAAAAACTCCTTTTAACTTGGGGCAGTGTCATAGGTCAGCCATTGGTGACCAGTTGTTAGAATGGTTCATAAATAAATAAGTTTTGAAGAACTGTTGTTTACAGTCCAGTTTCCCAGTTTCCCAGAACCATGCGTTTACATAAGACTAGGTTTTATATTCTAAGTGTAAAGGAAAATTTTGGGGTTGAAATTTAGTCCATGGGCTAGTTTTCAATGGTTTTTTTCCATAAAAAAGATTCACCAATTTCTAAATGGTTGGAAATTTAAGAATTAGTAAGATTCGCCAAGGTTTCTAGTATCTACACTTCCAAAAAACTTATGGATCCTTAAAATTTTCCACGCTAAATATATGGGGCTGGCATTCTCTATTTTAAGTGCATGAGTTATCAGACTAATTGTTATTCAAGAATCTTAACTTATTACTGTTGATTGATTCCAAGGTTGCAATCTCAATGGCTAGAATTTCTCATCTAAACTTCCTTCTAGATTTCACTTTTGTTTGTTGCACACTATTACAGCTTGATTTACCACCTAAGTGGAAAAGCCATAATCCACTAGTGCTATCAAAAGCAACTTTGGAAAGAAGCACCATTGTCACTACAGTGCTAATTTCGCACTCTTTTGACCAGCTCTCAAGGCCAAGAGGGGTTTCCTTGGGTTTAGTTAGATTTGGTTTAGAGAAAGAGCTAAGGGAAATGAGACTAGCTTAATTAGGACGTGTGAAGTGTGTTACTTAGTTGATTTCCCAAATAAGCATTTAATCATTCAAGATGTGAAATATCAATAGATCAAATCATCAAACACTTACAAAATATTTGCTCAAGAGTATGAAATAGCATGAACCATGAACATTAGCAATAGCAAGTGTGTAAGATAGATATCAGCAATAAACCATAAGACATTAAAAATAAAATGCTCAAGTAAATGAATTCATTGCCATGTGTAACATGTATCCACAAAACAGATTGCTTAAGAGACAAGTTATATTGTTTTTTAGAGATCTTTTAAGTTAAAGCTTTGAACAAAGCCTTGCTTGAGAGAAATATTTATGAATAAGTGTCGCCCAAACTTATTAGAATAACCAGACTTGCTGAAGTGACTAAAATCACTTCTCAAAGTATGGTGTTTAAGTCTTTGTGGTTAAGTGCCAAAACTTGAAATCATTCAATAATCAACATCGCCTCTTGCATTCAGTGATTCATGAAAGTAAAATGACATCGTCAGCTTTATGCAAATAGAAAGGTAGAACTTGACAAAATTTACATAAGATGAAATTCCAGAAATTGTTAACACTTAGTTAATGATTATATGAGTTGTCAATTGTAGTTAACCATCCAACCAAATGAACATTTCCATAAAATAAGAGTGCAATTATTTAGCCAATGTAAAATAGAATTATGAGCCACAATTAACCAAGTAAAACCCAAGTCTTTTTGCTGTCATATCTTATTCAATGTAACAGAAACTGCAGAAATTTCCATAATTCAAAGTAGGCTACTTAGTCAATATTCAAGGGAAATTTAGCAAGTAAATGTCAATATTTGACCAAGTATAATTTTCCAAAAATATTAGCTTGTTGTCCCAATGATTTTGGGGGATAAAATGTCAAGAAAACTTAATTAAAACTCAGATCTAAACATAGAATTAAATGCAAAATTTTAAAGGTGCAAAAATCTGAATTTTAACATGCTAGATTGGCCTAAAATGTTTCCAGAATTTAAAATAATTGTTGTAGTAATTTCCAGAGATAAAAATCTGCAAATTTCAGCCAATATAAACCACTAAAAATAGAAAGAAATACAAGATTTAATGCCCAAATTTTCAATAATTAAATCTAGCATAAAACCCTTGAGAAATATGATTTTTTTTGAATTTTTCCGAAGTTCAAAGATAACTTGTCCATCAAGCATGTCCACATGGTAGATCACAAGCAAACCCCAATGGCTTCTTCAAGAAAACTTGTCCACCAAGCAATGTCTATATGGGGTTTGACGCCATCAATGATGTCCACAAGGCAGCTAAGATATCTTTAAAATGCAAAAACGTCCAAGGGGATGGCCCCATCTAGAAAGCTTCAAGTGGATGCTAGCTTATGAAGTAATCTACAAGTAACAAGGGCTGTCCACTACTCAAAATGCAAGGAAGCTCTCTTCACAAGAAGATGCCCACAAGGCATGCATAGAAGGCCCTAGATGCCATCCAAATGCAAAAGTGTCAATCTATAAAGCAACCTTCTAAAAAGTACCATGGCTCCTCTATAAGTGCACATGAAAGCATGAAAAGAACCCATCTAGGTGTGACGTCTCCACTAAAGGGTTCAAATCTGCAAAACATCCTCCCAAAGGTGTATACAATCTGATTTTTAATGGTTGAGTGCTTCAAATTTCCTGTTTCAGTCTACTGTTGGAGGATCGATGACTTATCTGTGCCATGCTTGATGCCCAGAATGCATAAATTGGTGGAGTTTCATCACTGTTTACAGCTGTTCCAGGGCACAAAGATGAGGTTTTGCTGCTGGATTCAAGGCCCAGAATTCCATCCTCATTGCTGCTATGATCTACAAACAGTCCAGAATGAAAGTTTATGGCTGTTTGCAACTCCTTCAATACTTAAAAACTCACCCGGACTTGAAAGTTGAGGCTGTTTGAGGGCTGAGAAGTGCCCAGATTTGACCTTCTTGCTCCAGAGAGGCTGCTTGTGACTGCTGTTTCAAACATTAGGGTAAAACTTCATCTTTTTGACACATTTTCCAACTCAAAAAATTATATCAGAACTGTATATTGTTATTCTAGGGCACACAATGCACCCAGAACTTCCCTAAACAGCCTCCACCTGAATTGAGGCTTCCTAAGTTCCTCCTACTGCTGTGCATGCCCAGAATTGGATTTTAACCCTCACATTCAGCCCAGAATTAAGGATTTGGCCTGCTGATGCTGATTTATGGTCTGAAGAGTGCCCAGAATGGATAACTAAGGCCATTTGATGGTGGACAAGTGCACAGAATTAGCCCAGAACTGCTTCCTAGCCCCTTCCTTTTGCACCAGCATGCCCAGACATGAGGTATAGGGGCTGTTACTGCTGGTTTATGGCTGTTGGGAGGTCAAAACAGGCCCCCTTTGCTGTTCATTTCACGGAGTCTTATTTCTGCCTTCAAAACTGTTGTAGTAGTCTTCAAAAACCTCTGAAAAATTATGTCCATAGGGCTGTTCCAAATACCTGATAATGACATCCATCATCCAATAGAGCTCTTCCAATATGAAGAACAGTCCTCAAATCATCTAGGGCATCATCATCCAAGAAGCAGCACTCTAGCACTCTGAAACCTAAGGCATCAATATATTCCATGAACAAATCATCAAGAACATTGTCACCCGCTAGAGTGTGATCAAATTCACACATGGACACCCATACAAAATGGGGGGTAACAAGAGTGATAGTTCTATCCTTGACTTCCAAGAGTTAGGATTTTTTATGTTTCTTCCACATGTGCCTAAGCAAGTGCTATATGGGTCATCCATCGTTGGGCCTTCATACTGTGATCCCTTTATTTTATTTTTCCTTTGATATTTCATTTATTTACATCTCATAGCCCTTTCATTGGCTTAGTCCCATTTTGCTTTGGATTTGGCTCTAGGAGTACCTGGCTTTTGCAAAGTATCTCCCATAATTTTCCAATTGCATTTACATTTAATTTCTCAACATCATCCTTGAGAGTACTAAGACTATTTTGACTTTATTTGAGGCATTCATACATGGGAATAGGAATGCGACCTTTGATTAGTAATTTAGTACTAATGACAGTTTATTCATAAAGGGGAAAAATAAAGGCGCTGGATGAATTGGCTAATAAAAAATGAAAATGGATAGGTAAAATGTTATGAAAGGGATTAAAACACTTTAAAATTTAACCTAGTTGACTAAGGTACAAATTAACTTTCAGACTAAGACACTTCTAAGGCAAAGCACACCAAAGAAAGATTATGACATGACTAAGTGTTTTAACTTTTAAGCATATGAATAATTATACGAGCATAAAAGTAACAATCCATGCAAACATATTGTCATATAAGAAAACATGCCAAAAGCAAATGAGGGTTAGAGATGTCTTTGCACGTAAAGGATCAAACATTGTATCTTGCTAGGCACATACAAGGCACGTGGACTATCTAATATATATGTTGAAGGACCTCTGACCAATGATCTATGGTGAAGCCACCAATCTCATCTCAATAACAAATGATCAAAATCACCCCTTGCTAAAAGAGGGGTAACATCTGGCTCCAACTACGGGACATGTACTCTATGTGAGAGTGCATGAGAACTCCAAAATCTGAGACCTGTCTCCTACATAGTCCCACACAAAGTGCAGATCAAATCCCATCAAGGGATCAAGACACAAGTGCCTTGTACCTGTCTTCTTTTACTTTATTTGTTGAATAAAATGAACATCAAATGATATGAAATACAACTCAATCAAATGCATAAAGAAGATGTAAATCAAAATGGAATGCATATGTAACTCAATATGTGTAAAGAGCCCACAGGGGATGGAACAATTGGTAATTAGTAACTGAGATGAGAAGTTGTAAATGGAAGGTTACAAGTTCAAATCCCCGTGGGTACTTAAAAAAAAAACTCAATATGTGTAAAGCAATGTTTGAAAAATCGGAATCGGACTCGGAATCGATCGAGGTCAACTCGGAATTGGTAATGAATTGGTCATAAATTGGCATATTTGAATTTAATGAACCGGTTTACTCAAAAATACATAAAATGTTTAAATTTTAAAGAAAAACAACATTTTCAAGATTGTAGGACTGTTGTTATGACCCACACCTGTACTGCCCGCAATTTATTTTAAGCCTTTAAGGTGATTTTCATGACTTTTTACTGCTGCAAAGGTCATAACAGGCACATGTTTGCTTCAAAATTGTTGTACAAGGGTTTGAACAGCTTCAACCTAAGTTGCATGAAACGGGGAAACAAGGACGAAACGGAGAAACTTCAAAACAAGGGAAACGTGACCCCCAAAATTTTGGAGATGAGGAAATGCAATATATATACTCATCTCCAAAATTTTGGGGGTCACGTTTCCCTTGTTTTGAAGTTTCTCCAAAATTTTCTAATTTAAATTAATAAATTAGCAAATACATTTACGAAAATGAATGTGAAATATAAATCATCAATCATACATGTCAACGAATCATTGCCTATATTGGGATCCTATTCATCAATAGCACCCTATGCCTCCCTCCTCTAGGCTCTAGCCCTTGCCTCTAACTCGAATTTCAAAGTTGATCCTCCAAGGACATTAGTCAACAGCTCAACACACTACAATTTTGATGAAACTTCCTAATCCAATCGCTAAAATAATGTAGAAAAAGCTTCCCATGCTTGATAAGTGATTTTGCATGAGTGAAGAGTACATTTTTATTAAGGTCATGACAGAGGAATTCAACAATCAACACCACCAACATCAAGGTACATATAGGGGTTGATGTGCTTGATTAAATGCTAATTCCATACGCTCATACATGATAGCATCTGGTGGAAACCTTGCAATCCTAAAATCCTGAAAACTATTAAGTCTGCTGAATTTTGAATGGGATCTAAAAATCTACTTTTTGCATAGGAAGTCCGATGAGGTTGGAACCACTCTCAAACATCCTGAAACAATTAATGGTAATGTTAAAAATTTAAGTAAAAGGATGGAAAATAAAAAATAAGGAGAATGTCACTTTTAATTTAAGAATTTAACATTACCATTAATATCACCAAGTACTACTGCACCATGGGGATATTGCATTGATTTTTTGAGTCTGTGGGCACCCACACAAAATTCCAGACAAATCAGCCGATTTTTTACATAAATCGACCGATTAGACCGGTTTGGTACCGAACCGGTCTAATCAGTGTTCAGATTGGTCGGTTCGATACCGAACCGACCACCGAACCAATCGACCGAACCGATTTGCAGACCAATTTGATTAGGTTCCTTATTAAACCGGTAGATCGGACGATTCCAAAACCGATTTGGCCGATTTTTAAAACATAGTTTTGTAGTGTTACCAAAGCACTCTTAAAGTGCATTTGGTCCTTTTTACTAATAACTAAGCTTGCCGGTTGCTTCTGCATGTATATCAGGTTTGAAGATTAAAATCACAAAACTTTTGGTTTAAGAGCTTCCAGGACAATCCAAAGAACATCTTTCAAGCACCTTCACTTTATATCATTTGTTGTAAACTGACTTGTTCCCTATTTGATAAAGCGAAAGCAGTCTTTCTTCTTAAGGATCATCACTGTAACCATTTAATAAAAAGAGCTCAGAAGGCAATTCCAGCACCTGGCCCCAATCCCCCCAAGGGGGATTCACGTCGTTTTCACTTTTTTTATTTTTTTATTTTTTTTAGTTTGCCTTGTTTAGATTAGTTTTCTTTAAGCATTAGTAATTAAATAACATCACAAAGCACACAAAACATCCTCAAAGAACTTACTACAATCGATCTATCTATTTTTCATGCTTTGTGCTACAACTACAATTTGTTCTTAAAATTTACCCCTTGCTTTACCGAAGTACTCCATCACTTTGTGGTGTGACGAAAAGATATTCTTGGGTTTAGCTTAGCTAATCATCCACTTTCAATACTTAATAAAACGAACCAACGCTCCAAGCCCAAAGTATGATCTTGACCGCTGCAGCCTAGTCTGAACAGTTGGGTCAATCAGAAACGGGTTTAAGGCACTTAGCTTCAATAGGGAAATCCAATCTAATTTACCTTTGCGGATTCAGGAGGTTGCGTGGGTGTACACTATAGAGTCAGCAAGATACTTTAAGAAGGTTCATCCTCGCCTGGTTGGACAATTGGTTAAGCCGCTATAGCACTTAACCCAAGAAGTTAGATTTTGTTGGGCCAAACCAAGAATTTTACCCATTCCTCTAATACTCATCTAATAAATCTAAAATAAACCAACAAGTCTCTTGCAATACTTTCACGACACTACACAGCAACAATCGCATTTCACATTCTCGACACTAGTCTTTAATTTTCCATGTTTTAAGTTTCAATTATAAAATGTCATGAATGCATATCTATCATGTGTTATGTCTCTTAAATATTCAAATTTGCAATTAAAGCTTTGTTGAATTATTTTCCATCTCATCACTTTAACTCCTAGAATAGACTTTTTTACTTGTGTTATAGTTTAAAGCCGTAGTTTATTTTCATAGGGGCCACCCCCCTTGGCTTCGCTAGGAGTAAGCTTAGACAGAGGAGTCGAGTAATCAGGTGATAGCACTTGACTCTGACCGCCCCCAAGGACACACCGAGCGGCTTGAAGGTTTCCTACCACGTTCCCCCCCAGGTGTGTATTAGGCGGCAACAAGTTGCACAGAGCAATGTATTTCTCCAAGATTGACCTCCGATCAGGCTACCATCATATCAGAGTCTGAGAGCAGGACGTGCACAAGACTGAATTCAGATGCCACTATGGCCAACTAAGAGTTCTTGGTCATGTCGTTTGGGTTGGAACTTGGCCAATGCACCAACCACCTTCTAATCATGTATGAACCATATTTTCAGGAAACAGCTGAGGAAGTTTTTGCTGGTGATCTTTGACGACCTCCTCATATATAGCAGGACATGAGAAGAGCATATGAGACATTAGATGAGATTCTAAGCATTATGGAGGAGCATTCCTTATATGCCAAGGCATCCAAATGTGAATTTGGACTTACATATATCTTGTACTTGGGTCATGTGATAAGCGCACAGGGTGTTCAAGTTCACCAGGTGAAGATTCAGGCCATTTTGGATTGGCCCACACCGAGGTCCCTCATAGAGTTGTAAGGAGTCTTCAAGCTATGCACGTATTACAAACAATTCGTGAAGGGCTCATCACAGTTGGGTGCACCCCTCACTGATCTTACGAAGAAGGGGGCTTTCAAGTGGACCCAGTGTTAATGTAAATGTAACTTCGGAAGATATTCACTTGTATTTTATATTGTTATTATTATTGTATTTTATTTGTACCTCCGACGGAGATGTTTATTCCTCCGGTCGGGGATGTCATTATTACATTTGGTCATGTAAAGTCATTGAGGTAAATCCTCCATTGTAAGTTGGGGCAATACATCCCCCTATATCAGTTAGATTAGCGTTATTGAGTCCCCTAGAGAAGTCGGCCCAGTCAGGTTTAGCTAGGGCCGACCTAGTAAGTGAAAAAGGTCAAGTGAAAGTAAAGTATAAATAGAGAGCTTGGCTCTCTCATTTGAACACACACTCACTCACACAAGTTCGCATAAGTGAGAGAGAAAGGACAAGTTTGCATAGGAGAAAGAAAGAGGAGCTGCAGAAGACCATCTTTGTTTTGGGGTTTTACTTTTGTGATATTGTATTGGTGACAATTCTATCTCTGAGGAATTTGCGGGGTTTTCTCCTGTTATCACACCATAGTAGCTGGGCTACTATTCTTGCTGAGCAGATATCTGCACTTTGCAGAGCTTTGCTTTTACAGAGATTAGCTATGATGAGCAGTGTTATTTGGGATCAACCACAGATCAGAGCAGTATATGTTAGACATTGAGTAGACCTTGTGCCAAGGTTGAGCCTTAAGAGCTTAGATTTGATGACGGATGTGATCTTTTGTTCCATACAGTTTCAGTTCAGTGCATAGAGTTCCGGATGTTGTTATTGCAGCAGTGTCTCAGTTATTTATGGATGATGATTATTTACATGATATGATGTGACCTATGGACTTGTGATTATTATCATGGATTATTATCTTGTTGTTTTAGTCGTCTTCATAGAATTGACTTGGTATGTAACTCATGATGTGGCAGTACCATCTGTTGGTCACCCTATATATCAGTTAATTAAAGCTAACACACAGGATGGTCAATATAAATTGTCAAACCCAGGAAGGTCTTTTATTTCAAAGGCAATAAGCACAGTCTATGCATAGACATATCAAGCAGTTGATTTACTGAATGTAGATAATGACCCTACCTATATGCTCAGCCAACTCATTCCATAAGAAAACCAGTCTAATTCATACACCTAAGAATCCAAAGTGAAACAACCTTCTTACAGAAATCAACCCAGCAAGTTAATGATCTAATAATGAAATGGAACTAGATTACTTTTGCAAGAAGTTAAACCTATAATTATCAGACTACAACATTCAATCTTTACCAAAATGATTTATCCAGTGGCTACTGTAACTCTACCATTATCTGTCTAATCTATGAATTCAATTGAAGATACAACAACAACCAGAATTAAAACACAAGCTTGAACTCTAACTAATAATTACTCGAAATCCTAGAAAGCATAAACAACTAAAAGATAATTGGAATTGAGCTTGGCTGTCACAGTTGATTTAAAACACACATGCAATTAAATAAATTATCCTACACAGTCGACTGTCACACCACTCTGTTACAGCTATTCAAGATGCAATTATAAACTACCAGAAAGGAAAGCTAATCTCTGTTACAGCTACCAATAATATCTGCAATCATTCCACACCACACAATAAAAGTAAAACTAAACTACTCTACCTAATTAAACCGACTATCTCTGTGAGAAGGCGGGCCCTGGCCTTTTAACAGAGACGCCGAGAGTCACAGCAAATTAAGACACAGAAATGAAGAACTCTACTCTCATATTAATGATGGAAGATTGTGAGTCTCAGTGCTCTGTTACAGCTTACACAAAGTGGTAATTGTCCAACCCCAGGCTACGAGAGCCTTCTGGAATTTATACAAGGAAAATACAGTTTCAGATCCACTATATTCGTGCAGCAATGAAGATCTATGATCTTCATGCTGCGGAGTTACAGCTAACTGATACAGCCGTATTAAACAAGGTTGTTAATTATGAAGGGTGTTGTTGCTCTGGTAATTAATGGATTAACTGACTCAGCAACTGGAATGCAACCTGTCTGTCGCAGCCAGGCTCTGTTTCAGTGGAATCTGTTACAGTAAGGATCTGTTACAGCTTGCGTGGAGGATGCGCTGTCCCTTGGAGTATGAGTAGCTGGTGCTTTGAAGAGTAGCAGCTGGCGCCACTTGGCTGATACACCTGCGCTTTAGATTTTGACTAAATGAACTCACAAATGTTAGCATAAACCAAGGGTCAGGATCCGTAACCTTTAACAATCTTAGGCATAAAATAAATAAAGCAATAACAAATTATACCTGTCAATATTATTGATTGGTCTGGAAAAAGACATGGATATAGCTTATAAAAGTAGGATGAAACCACGGCAAAATGATGCAATAAGGATGGCCAAAAAGGGACATTTCCTAGACCCAACATTTCCCCCCAACTATCCGATTGCATGTCCTCATGCAACAACCTCCCCCAGTCTGAATCTGAGTCTGAGTGGAATCTGTGGAGATTTGTAAGTAAGATTATAGGCAAGTTCTGGTGCCTCCCCTCGAGGGACAAACCCATAGTAGGATATCCAATGCTCCCACCACAACTCTTCTTCTTCTAATGTCAAAGCATAGCTGTTTCTGTAAGAATTGCTCACAGGCAACCAAATGAGAGGGAATTTGAATCTTAAACCAATCCACCAAGACCCACACCTTTTCATGCACTGCACATATCTAGGAATCCTTGTCAAAGCTTGCCTGAAATTTTCAAAGCCATATGGATCCATTTCCTTCAGAGATGAGGAAGAGTACAACCATCTGTATTCACTACCTTCCAGGGCATCCTGCTACATATTAAGAATCATTGGGACACATGTGGTAAGGAGTTTATCTCACAGGCTCTCAAAATATCGGGCAATTGAAGGAACCCTGAGAGATTTAGCATGATTTTCTATGAATGCTGGTGGATTTTGAGGTTCCCCCCTAATCCAGAGAGAAGAATTCTCCTCATTCCTGAGGATGGTTTGGAAAGCATCTTTCCATCTTACATGGTTAATGACAAAAGAGACAAATGCCCTCAGCTGAACATCCCCTAGAAGAGGTAAAGGATTAGATGGAAAGTCAATATAACAAGCCCTGTCATGTAAATACAATTCACATAACAAATGTTGATCCTCAAAATCACTCTTCAGAAAAGTCTCCAAAAACTGAGTAGCTGTTGCCAAATCAAATGATCTCCCATCCTTGAGAACTCTTAATTGAAATAAGGTTGTCTGCTCATGGAGAAAGACAGGGTAAGAGGGGGATGGAGCCCTGCAACTTAACAATTCTATGGAAAGAGTGTACATTTTGTCTTTTTCTTGTTGCAGGGACTTAAGTTTCTTTAATCCTTCCAATTTTTCTTGAAGTTTATCCCACCGGAGTCTCTGGAAGAATAACTACTCAGCCCATTTTTCTCTCAATCCCTTAATGACATTCCTATGTTCCTGGAGAGAGATCATACCTGTCCTGAACTGTTCAATCCACTTGAGCCATTTATCCAACTCGAGATTTAACCAGAGAACCTTCTTCTCCAGCCGTTGAATCTTTCTATCTTCTACCTCCTTTTCATCATCAGAATCTAGATGAATGACTTCCTCATCTTGCTTTGGCATTATGACAGTTTCATCCTCTAGTGGGGTTGCAGTGGTCTATGCATGTAGTGCAATCTCAGCCATGGGTTTTAGGGATGCTGGTTCTTGTGTAGCAACATTCTTTATTTCCATATCCACCTCAGCTTCCTCGGTCTATGTTACAATCTCAGTCAATATTCTTAGGATTGCTAGTTCTTGTGTGACAGCATCCTCGTTCTCCGTTTCAATCTCAACCATCTCAGTTTGTGTTGCCACTGTAGCAAATGATTTTGGAAACACTGGTTCTTGTGTAACAGTGTCTTCCTCCTGGTCCTTGATATCAAATGTTGCTATCTAAGTTGCAGCTTTACTAAACATTTTCAAGGGTACTGGTTCTTGTGTAATAATCCCCTGTTCCTCAACTTCTTTGAACTGCTGAGATTGTCTGGTTTATATCAGGTTTTTCTGACTGATGAGACTGATCCTGAAGAAGCTCAGTATCCCCTGATGGCTGGGACTGTACTGTTTCATCTCCTAAATTCAAATCAAGGATCTCTTCAATTCTTGGCTCATTTTCCCCTATCAATTCGATTTCTGGCATTCCTTCTTCCACCTCCTCTACCTGTACATGCTTTTGTGATGCAAGTCCCAACACAACAACTCTGTGTCCTGCTGCAGAAAATATATATCCACACTTTGGACAAACAGTCTCCCCATACTTCTCATTTTCAAATGCAAAAGATGGATTTTCCAATAAATTTGCAGCATTTGCTAATGTGTTCAAATTTTTCTCTGCTTGTTTTCCAGCTACTCCCTTCCATCTTTCCAGCTCATTTTGCAATATCTGCACCTCCTCTTTCAATAATTCATTTTCAAGCAGGAGATTTTCGATTTGAGGTTCTTCCTTGGAAGGTTTCTGCATAGCAATAGATGATTTGGGGTTCAAAATGGGAATCTCTATATCCACCCCTGTTACAGGTGTTTTCTCTAACACAGGTGACTCCCTATTCTCTCTAACTGCTCCTGCTATCCCTGCTAAGGGTGCTTCAGTATTACCCCCAACTGCATCCATTGTCTCAGTTTCTTCTGCTATCTCTGCTAAGGGTGCTTCAATATTACCCATCGCATCCACTATCACAGCTCCTTCTGTTGTCTCTGCTAACTCTGCTGCTATTGCAGCTACTGCTGCTGTCACAGCTGCTTCTGCTGCCGCTACTGATCGAGTCATTTTTTTCTTCACCATTCCCACTGGGTGTTCCTCACTGCTTACTGCTACTGACACTTTGACAGTTCTGATCCTCCTTTTCTTTGCTGCATTGGGTGTCTGACCCTTATTTCCTGATCCTACTCTTCGTTTCTTTGACACAGGGGTTTTTACCTTGGTCTCTTCTTCTTCAATAATAGTACCCCTTATCTCTGGAGAGGACGCAACCTCCAAAATTTCCACAGTCCCTTCTCCTACTGTCTGATATCCTTCCTCCTGAATTCTTGTTTCTGCAATTGCAGCTTCTGATGTCACAGCTTTAACAGCTACTCCAGTTTTAGCTTCTTTTAATTGAGTATCTTCTTTTGTAATTACAGCTTCTAATTTTTCTGCCTCCTGCTCCATGGTTTCCATTACAATTTCCTCAGCTATAGGGTTTTCCGTTACTGCTGCTTCCCCTTTGTTTACTTCCCCTTCGTCACTGGCCTGGTCGTGTAATGCTCCAGCCTCCCCCCCAACTGGGTTTGAGGAACGCCGATCCTCACTATCTTCACCAACACCTTCCATTTCTAATACAGGTTGTATGATTGGCGCATCTCCAGCCAAAAATTGCTCCTAGGTTAAATTATGATTTACAATGGCTCTTAGGACCAGTAATTTAATTAAGCCGTGATTAGTAAGGGAGGAAATTGGGTGTTGGGCGGTTCTCGCATATCCAGCCATGGTTTGTAGGGCTTTGAGCAGATAGAATGGTATATTTACTAAATTACCATGGCGTAAATGAGACAGTAAGGGAAGTTCAGAGAAGGAAACAACTTGGTACCTACCTCCACAAGAAATATATCTTTTCACAAAGATGGCGACTTGATTCCAGGGTGGTGGTAAAGATGCAAGATCCAGCCCACGACGCTTTGGAATAACCTGCTCACCAACTGCCAAAAATTCCCTCACGACATTTGCATTATGTGCCTTCCATCCAAATAACTTCTTGCCAACCAGGGGTAAGCCAGTAACCTCGGCTATGATTTCTTCTGTAACATCCACACTCAGTCCCCTGACCTCGGAGTGAGTATCAGTTAGGTTGAGGGCAAATTGCAATGCGGTTTCTGTGTGGAAACCGTTCAACCATTCAAAGTATGTCATCCAACCTGCTGCTGTAAAAATATTAAGGACTGCTGCATTGGCACGTACAGCTTCTGTATTTACTGGCCCATGTCGGACTGGGTTGCCCATTTTAATCCCCTCTCAAAGTTCAGAAAAAAAAAAACACAACAATCTCCAATATGGACGTGGAAGTTGAAGCTTTATGAACATGTAAAAGGGTTGTTGAGGTTCAAAAATCAGGTTTTAGGCAAGTCTGTGCCAGTATGAACATTCCGTTGAAACGATGAAGTTGGAAGATAGGAATAACAGGTGCAAAATCGGGTAAGGTGACGAAAAATAATTACAGTTATGACCTTAACATAGTCCCTAAAGTGTAACTCGCATGGGTTCGTCAATCGAGGGTTGCGATAGGACATAATCGTTATTACCGTATTTAATTTTCTGCCAAATCATGTAAAAGATGCGATCCGTACCTTGCGTTTATGAGTTTGAGCCATGGATTAATCATTACAGCTGGTCGTCGTCCTCGCGGTTATGAATGCACATGTGCTAAAGTGATGTGGCCACTGCCACTCGGGCTGACAGCTACTCAAGGCACCCGAAATTTTCCTTCATGGCGAACCATAATTGGACCTTGTAGAGCGAGCGACAAAACTGATGCCTAATCACATCATTATTGGCATCATCAATCGGAGAGCAGACAAACTGGCAGAGTCATAGCTGCGAAATTTAGCAAAATAAGTGAAAATGGCGGAGTCGCAGCTATACGGAGGGAGCGGGAATGAAGTGGAAAGAACAGAGTCGCAGCTGCTAGATTTAGCAGAATAATCAAGGATAGCGGAGTCACAACTGCTAGGTTTAGCGGAATGGACAAAAGTAGCGGAGTCGCAGCTGCTGGGAAGGAGTAAAAATGAAGCGAAAATAGCGGAGTCGCAGCTGCGAAAAAGTGAAGCAAAGGAAAAGTGGCAGAGTCACAGCTGCAAAATTTGGCAGAACGGGCAAAAGTGGTGGAGTAGCAGCTGTGTCAGAGTGAAGTAGAAGCAAATTTTAGCTATCTGTGGAACACTACGAATTATCCATCTTTTCAAAAGAGCTTTATTAGATCAGGAACAAATATGGGGTGTCTGCAGTCGTCTGGCCCAGTCACGGCTGCTGCTCCTCCAATTAGTTCCTGCACACAGTTCTTCAAAACAAACCGATCAAGTGCAAAAATAAAAATAGATGAAATACAGAATGAAAGAAAAAACAATTATTTATGTACAAAAATATGTGTGGAAACTGCAACTTTTAGGAATTCACAGGGTTTAAGGGAGATCCCTGCCCTGGCGTTAACTGATACTCTGGATCAGCTGCAACTTGTGAAATAAAAGCATCCCTTGAGATCGGCTTGTGATACAGTCGCAGCCGATGACCATTTGCGAATAATGGTACTTTGTTCTCATCAATGGTGATGAATCGGACTATTCCATTATCAAATACCCGATCTATCTGATAGGGTCCCAACCAACAGGTGCGCAATTTGCCTTTAAAGTCCCTCTTAAATCGTGAATCGTACAACAGGGCCCAGTCTCCTTCCTGGAAGACCCTTTTTTTTATAAATCTGTCATGCCATCTAGAGCGTTGTTGTTGGATTAAAGCTGTATGATGTACTGTAGCTATGCACTTCTCATCCAATTCATTGAGCTGATTCAATCGACTCCTCTGTGCCTCTGATAAATCCAAGTTTGCTTCCACAGCTGTTTTCAAGGTTCTGATTTCAAATTCGATTGGAAAAACAGCGTTCTTGCCATACACTAGCTCATGTGGGGAAAAACCAATGGTGTTACGCCAAGTGGTACGATAGGCCCACAATGCCTCTGGAAGCCTTTCAGCCCAATCTTTACGATGGCTCTTCACTGTTTTTGTCAGAATAGCCTCGATAACCTTGTTTGTGCTCTCCACCTTCCCATTGGCCTGTGGATGATATGGTGAGGTCATTCTGTGCTGAATATGAAATTTTTGCAACAGTGCTTCCAGCTTGTGAGATACAAACTGTGGTCCACCGTCTGTAATGATCTCCTTAGGTACTCCAAACCGAGTAAAAATCTCTCCATACAGGAAATCAATCACAGCCTGATCATTGGCCTTGACCAAGGCTACAGCTTCTACCCATTTGGTCATGTAGTCTGTGCAAACCAAGATATGAACTTTCTGCTTTGAGGGAGGGTTGATAGGCCCTACAAAATCTAGAGCCCACCTATCAAATGGTTCAACCACAAGCTGTGGCTGTAAAGGCATCTCATCTCATTTGTTGGGTTGGCCCATCCTTTGGCAGCTATCACATGCCTGAACATACTTCTTCGCATCTCTGAACAATGTAGGCCAGAAATAGCCCATTCTCAAAACTTTATATGACCTGTCCTCTTGTCAGCAAAATGTCCTCCACAAGGCTCATCATGGCAAGCTTTAAGAATGCTAAAAATTTCATCTTCTCTAACACATCTTCTGATTTCTAAATCAAGCCCTGTGTAGAAAAGATGGCCATCAATCCAGTAGTACCTAGCACTCTGTTGTATGATCTTCCTTTTTTCTCTCTTTGACATATGTGCTGGAAGCTTACCTGCATCCAAAAAGTTAGCAATATCTGCACCATGGGGAATGAGCTGAGACTGCAAACAAATGTTCGTCAGGGAAGGAATCTTCAACTGGTAAATTGTCATCACTGTTAGTAAGTCGAGATAAAAAATCTACAACAACATTTTCCTTTCTTGGTCTATCAATAATTGTGATATCAAATTCCTGTAACAGTAACAGCCATCTAGTAACTCTAGCATTCGTTATTGGTTTATTCATTAAATACTTGATAGCAGAATGATCAGTGTGCACAAAAGTAGAATATCTAGTAATATAATGTCTAAATTTGTTGATGGCATAAACAATGGCAAGAAATTCTTTTTCAGTGACAGTATAATTTAGTTCAGCAAAAGACAAATTTTTTATAGAAAATGGCATAAGGAGCACTACCTTCCTGCTGTCCCAAAACTGCTCCAATGGCAGTGTCTGAAGCATCTGAAGAAATGTGAAAAGGCAGAGCCCAATTGGGTCCTCGTAAGATGGGTGTTGTAGACAACCTCTTCTTGAGCTCAGTAAATGTTGTTTGGCATGCATCATTCCAGACAAACTGTGCATCCTTCATCAACAGAGTGAACAAAGGAGAAGCTAGTTTGGAAAAAATTCTATGAACCTTCTATAATAGCCAGCATGCCCCAAGAAGCTACGCACATCCTTCTGTGTCCCAGGAGTTAGTATATTTTCAATTACCTCGATTTTGGATGGATCTACCTGGATACCATCAGAAGAGATGAAGTGCCCCAGCACTATGCCTTCTCTCATCATCATGTGGCACTTTTCAGTGCTTAAAGAGAGTTGGCTTTGTTCACAGCGTTTCAAGACCTTTTCTAAGTTCTTCAATGCTTCTTCATAACTATTACCATATGGAGTAAAGTCATCCATAAAGATTTCCATGCAATCATTCACCATTTCTGAAAAGATTCCAATCATTGTTCTCTGAAATGTAGCTAGTGCGTTGCACAACCCAAAAGGAAGTACTCGGTATGCAAAAGTCCCCCAGGGACAAGTGAAAGTGGTTTTGTCTTGATCTTCTGGAGCAATCTGAATCTGGTTATAGCCACTAAAGCCATCCAGAAAGGAGAAATACTTTTTCCCAGACAAGGTATCAAGGACCTGATCGATGAAAGGTAAGGGGAAATGGTCCTTCTGCGTTGCCTTGTTCAATTCTCTGTAATCCACGCAGACCCTCCATTTCCCGTTCTTCTTTGGCACAATCACAAGTGGGGAAACCCACTCACTGTCTGAAATTGGATATATAAATCCTGCTTCCAAAAGTTTCTGGATTTCTTCTTTCACTATGTCTCTCAGGTTCGGGTTCATCCTTCGTTGTGGTTGACATACAGGCCTGGAGTCGCTCTTAACATAAATGTGATGGGTGCACAGATGAGAAGGAATTCCTTTCATGTCTGTGTACTCCCAAGCGAAGGCTCCCTTACGCTGTTTCAGCAGAGTGACTAGCTGTTCCAACTCATTAGGTGCCAGATTAGGATTGATATTCAATGTTTTTCCTGGCCCAATTTCTACTGGAACACTCTTCGAATTCTTAAGTACTGGAATTATACTGTCAGCACCGATTAGAGTTTCTTCTGTAAGCTTTTCTTGTTCTGTTGCAGCTAGAGTACTGTCCAAGATCTGATAGACACTTTGATTGACTGACGTGGGCTCACTGATGAAACTATTAATTGCATCATCCTCTGTTTCATCTTTAAACATTAAGGCTCTCCCTATGGTTAGTAGTGGCTGCACACCCTCTTCCTCCTCCAAATCTGCCCATAATGGAGTCTCAGCTTCTATGCTTGGTCGAGCTGGAGGGTACAGGGTTAGGCTCTTGATCTCAGTTCCGTCTGAAATGGTCATAGATCTTGACCGACAGCTGATACAGGCATCTGCTGTGGCCAACCATGGTCTTCCCAGGATCAGTGGGTGTCCCCCAACTGGGATTTCGGCTGTAACACCAAGAAATCCGCAGGGTATTCCCACGAATCAACTGAGATCACGAGGTCATCTAGGATCCCTTCAGGCTTGATCGTTGATCTATCAACAAGTTCCAAAACGGTAGGGGTTGGCCGATGATTAGTGAGTCCCAATTTCCTCACAGTTTCTATGGTCATAACGTTAATAGTTGTGCCCAAATCCACCAAGACATTTGGAATTTGTGTGTTCCCTATGTGAACTGTAACAGTCGGGTTCTCAGGGTCATCGTACTTTGCCACAAGGGCCTTCCCCATTATTAATTCTGAAAGCTTTCCCAACACGTGGACAGTGGGGGGGTCCCTGGGCCTTCTTCCTGGTTTCTTGACATACAAATCTTTAACCGTCTTAGCATAAATGGGCACATCATGGAGGGTCTGTAACAGTGGAATTTTAACATACAAATTTTTCAACTCTCCCACCAGATCAAATCGGGGTTGTTCCACCGTTTTCTGCAGTTGCAATCGTTCAGGCTATGGTGGTTCTCTATTCAACTGTGTAGGTTGTGACACATCGTGTGTTGCTTCCCGAGTTTCAGTTGTTGCTTCAGTAGGAGTATCAGCGTCCTCAATAATGGGGCTTTCTGAATGAACCATGTTCTCATAATGTTGATTTACTCCAGTTTCAATCACTGGGGGTGACACATCCTCAGTGATAATAGGCTCCACTACCCTCCCTGGTCATAATTGTATATCATTGCAGGGAATCTGAGTAATGGAATACGCAGGCATGCTAGCAGTCTCAAATTGGTGGACTGCTTTATTGTTTGGGTTCGGGTTAGGTTGTGCAGGTAGTTGTGGTCGAAGTGGTACATTCAAAGGTGCTGCATTGTTTTGGAAAGGGAGTTGTGGTTGCTGATACTGCTGATGCTGATACTGTTAAGGAGGGTACTGTTGATACTGAGTCTGGTGATGGGGAAAGTTATTTCCTTGGTAAGAGTTTCTCCAGTTGGAATTCCAAGGAGCTTGGTTCGACTGTTGTGGCCATGGTTTCCATGAATTAGGATTTTGCATTGGATTCTAGGATGGATGCCACTAGTTGCTGGAATAATGTGAAGGGAATTGTGTATTCATATTGTGCATATTGTTCATTCCATTCATATTATGTAGAAAAAATGTTGGATCTAGATTCATACCTTGGTTTCTAGGCTTCCATGGTTTCTTCTGTGCCATAAAGTATGCTGGCTCTACATCTGGAATAGATGCATGCAGGACTGCCTTGACCTTATTAGGTAATGATGGACACTCCTTAGTATCATGCTCGAGTTCACATATCCTACATACCTCTACTTTGTCCAATGGGCATTCCTTCAATGGATGCTTCTTCCTACATTTAGGACAGAATACCCTAAGTGTAAGATCTTCTACCACTTGTTTCTGCTTTGCCCTCATGACATCCAACTCTGAGGAAATGGAGCTCATCATGTATGTTTTAAAGTTCTCCAGTAAGTTGCCTATTTCTGCTCGAGTGGCCCCTCCACTAGCTAACTTCTTAGTCCTAGTGAAGACATCCTGGTCTCGGTCTTTGTCTCATTTGCTGGTTCTGGAAGATCCCCTGGAGTACCTTCGACATAATTCAACAATCTTTTCAAAAGGTTCCTTCGAGATATCCCCTTTCCCCAGCAGATTCAACATATCAAGGCAATCTTCTCTAAATCCTCTTAGTAAGATAATCTTGAGCACATCCTTGCCAATCTCAGCATAACCAGATCTTTGTAAATTGTACAACAATCTTTCCACAAAGTCTTCCAAACTTTCTTCATCCTTCTGAACCATTTTAAACAACTCCTCCTTTCTATCTCTAGTTCTGCAATATTCTTGGTACTTAGAAAGAAAGGTGTTTTTCATTTGGTCCCAAGTAGTAATGGTCTCACAACCCAGACTCATGAACCAGCGCAGAGCATTTTCCTTCAAGGTGGCTGGGAATAACTTCAACTTTTGAGCACTAGAGGTGTAATCATAGCTGCGACAGAGGATATCAAACTCAAAAAGAAACTCATCAGGATCCTCAGAGGACTTACCATGAAATTTCGGGAGAACTGATGGTGAGATATTCTTCATAGGAGCTGCTCCAGGTATCTGGAGGATAGGGAATTCTAATGTAGCCACAGTATTAGCAGGCTGATTATTTTCTCCTTCTTCCTGGTGATTCCCATGTCCGTTCTTGCCCTCCTGTTCTCTACCAGCCATGGTTCTGGTCCAGAATTCAACAGCTTCCTTTATGCATTCTTCCTCTGCTTTTGGTTCTTCCTCTCTTCTCCTCTCTTCTTCTGCCTTCTTTCTTCCTCTGCTATTCTGCGAGTCTCCAACCACACCTCTTTAGTAACTCTGGTTCCGTCAATATGATAGATCTCCTCTCTATCTGGTGCACCTACAGCGCTTCCCTTATCTTCAGGAGGTTTACTTTCTGCAACAGGAGTTGAAGGTCCCGTTGTATTCTCCACTGTGGATGTTGATTGTTCAAGATTGGGAGGAACAGAATTTCCCCTGCCTGTAGAGTTCCGCAGTGGTCTAGTGGAAGATTCAGCCCTACCAATTATCTCATCAATGTACGAGTGTCTTCCCTGACCTGCATTATGACCTCGACCTCTTCCACCTGCAATGTTAGTATTCAAAGGGGGTTCCCGATTTGTTTTTTTTGTATTCATGCATGCTGTAAGTAATTGAACTAAAATCAAATCAAATGAAACCAACTACTAATTCTGTCTATCTATTACCATCCCTGGCAACGGCGCCAAAATGTTGGTCACCCTATATATCAGTTAATTGTCAAACCCAGGAAGGTATTTTATTTCAAAGGCAATAAGCACAGTCTATGCATAAACAAATCAAGCAGTTGATTTACTGAACGTAGATAATGACCCTACCTATATGCTCAGCCAACTCATTCCGTAAGAAAACCAGTCTAATTCATACACCTAAGAATCCAAAGTGAAACAACCTTCCTACAGAAATCAACCCAACAAGTTAATGATCTAATAATGAAATGGAACTAGATTACTTTTGCAAGAAGTTAAATCCTATAATTATCAGACTACAACATTCAATCTTTACCAAAATGATCTATCCAGTGGCTACTGTAACTCTACCATTATCTATTTAATCTATGAATGCAATTGAAGATACAACAACAACCAGAATTAAAACACAAGCTTGAACTCTAACTGATAATTACTGGAAATCCTAGAAAGCATAAACAACTAAAAGATAATTGGAATTGAGCTTGGCTGTCACAGTTGATTTAAAACACACATGCAATTAAATAAATTATCCTACACAATCGACTGTCACACCACTCTGTTACAGCTATTCAAGATGCAATTATAAACTACTAGAAAGGAAAGCTAATCTCTATTACAGCTACCAATAATATCTGCAATCATTCCACACCACACAACAGAAGTAAAACTAAACTACTCTACCTACTTAAACTGGCTATCTCTGTGAGAAGGCGGGCCCTGGCCTTCTAACAGAGACGCCGAGAGTCACAGCAAATTAAGACACAGAAATGAAGAACTCTGCTCTTATATTAATGATGGAAGATTGTGAGTCTCAGTGCTCTGTTACAGCTTACACAAAGTGGTAATTGTCCAACCCCAGGATACAAGAGCCTTCTGGAATTTATACAAGGAAAATACAGTTTCAGATCCACTATATTCGTGCAGCAATGAAGATCTATGATCTTCATGCTGCGGAGTTACAGCTAACTGATACAGTCGTATTAAACAAGGCTGTTAATTATGAAGGGTGTTGTTGCTCTGGTAATTAATGGATCAACTGACTCAGCAACTGGAATGCAACCTGTCTGTCGCAGCCAGGCTCTGTTTCAGTGGAATCTGTTACAGTAAGGATCTATTACAGCTTGCGTGGAGTATGAGTAGCTGGTGCTTTGAAGAGTAGCAGCTGGCGCCACTTGGCCGATGCGCTGTCCCTTGGAGTATGAGTAGCCGATGCTTTGAAGAGTAGAAGCTGGCGCCACTTGGCTGATACACCTGAGCTTTAGATTTTGACTAAATGAACTCACAAATGTTAGCATAAACCAAGGGTCAGGATCCGTAACCTTTAACAATCTTAGGCATAAAATAAATAAAGCAATAACAAATTATACCTGTCAATATTATTGATTGGTCTGGAAAAAGACATGGATATAGCTTATAAAAGTAGGATGAAATCAGGGCAAAATGATGCAATAAGGATGGCTAAAAAGGGACATTTCCTAGACCCAACACCGTCTAAATAATAAAATGAAATACCTTGGATGATCTTATAAAATATAAAACTTGATGTATTACTTGCACTCTAAGGTTTTCTAACAATGCTCATTGGTTTCATTACCCTCCTGAGCATGGACATGGTCTTTCATGACATTCTTGTTTGCTAGCCTAGGCACCACATCCACTTGACTCCATCCATCCATGACCTCCCTTATTTTGGCTTTTACCTTGACTTGCCTTCTTGATTTCTTGATATGGAGGACTTCCCTATTTCTACCTCTGTGTTGGATCGCATCTGCGTTTGTTCTATGTCTCGGCTCTGAGTTGGTGACAGAACTTACCTTTGGTGAGCTGGATTTTATGCCTAAATCACTCTAATCGATTGCCCCGATGTTTGGCTTAGCACAGAATTCCCTCTAGTCACATGAGTTGTTGTTGGCTAAAACTGAAAGCACATGTACTCTACTTGTATTGGAAATTTATTATGAAAGCCTGTGAACTTAAAATTCTAGAATGTGTTTCTTAACACACGTGAATAAAGGCTAAAGCAATGAACTGCTAAAATACCCCGCGAAGGGTATAGAAAGGTCGAAAAAAAGCAATGGTTAAACATATGCTATATCTAAATATTGCTGACCTCATGATTGTAAATATGCCCCGGATCCAAGCTGCGATTAGTTGTGCTTCTTAGCTCATGTGAAATCCCAGAGGGGTCATAGAGGCCAAAACGGCCATGGAAATGAAATGATTGATCCTAATGAACCTGGATCAACTTGATGTAGACATGATGCCTAAGTTGAATAAGCACTCTCTAAACAACTTATCCATTTGTGAGGCACTGCCCTTCCCTTTGTTATTTTGTCCAGCACAGAGTGTAGCTTCCCCTTTCCCCGTCCAAAGCGTCACTTAGTAAAGTTGGTCAAGTCATCCCTTTTTGCCCAACCTTCTCCTTAGCCTTCACCCTTTGCTAGCAGTTAGGCCATGTCTGTTGAATGAGTATGTCTTTAAAGCTTTTGTGCAAATAAATTATAAATAACACTAAAATATATATGTATTAATTGCCACTGAATGATGTTTATACTTTAAGTTAAGTTGTGAATATGATTAAAGGAACATGTCCTAGTCTTATGTTATAATCTAGTCTTTGGTTATATTTTGACCTAGTCAAACATAGTTTGGCCATGGTCATTCTTGGGATCCGTGATGAGGTGGACCACTTATGCTTATTGATGTTGATCTATGGTCCCACATACACCTATTGATGATTCCATATGTTGGATATATGCTTCAGATGATGATTGATGCAGTTGGTCAGTTTTACTATTATTTCCAAATTATCATATTTTACAATATCTGGGTATGGTGGACCCTACAGATGACCCCACAGGTCATCCCATGGTGTATGAGTACTCATTTCTAGTGGATTTGGGTTTTCTGGATCCATTGAGACACTTATATTTCAGTTCCGGGCATTCCTGGGCATGATAGTAGCAGTTATCCACCTGTTGACCAGTTTGGGCATGCTGATCTAGCCTCTCCAACAGAGGCCTTGGAGGCCAGTGGTTTCCTAGGGTGCTATAGGGGAAGGGGGTGGTCCAGCCACTTGTTTTTACCATTATACCCCCCTTCCAGACAGCCTGGTACACTCAGTTTGACGGCGCAGGCACCCTGGGTGGCAGTTTGGGGACTTTCAAGGTTTTCAGGAGGATTCAAAAAATGGAATAAAAGAGTCACTGAGGAATTTGATTTGAGCAATTGAGGCAAGGTTTTGGCCCTTGGTCTTCTCTGAGGTCATCTATGGTGAATCCCTCATCTTCCAGATCAGTTGGCATCGGTCAGTGGGGTCCACAGTGGTTACAGGAGGTCTTTTGCTACATGTCTCTCTCAAATTTTGGAGACAAGATTTGTTCATTTGTATATTTGACATGTCATAGACTCATTATTTTATATTATTGTGCCATGGGAACATGCTAGTGAAGGGAATTAATACCTCCTAGCCCCACCATGAGCTCTGAGTGACTTGTCTGGATCTTATATTGTGGCACATGTGTTTCTAGCCACCCTTCATGTATGACGTCACCCTCATTGAGTCTCTTTTAGCTATGACATCATCACTTAGTGAGTGATCCATGTGATATATTGTGTTGGCTCATCTTAGCCATTGATTAGATTGTTAGATCTTTTGATCTCAACCACTAGTTTTAAAAAGTGGTTTTGTGGTTTTAGTCTTTATTATCCTATAAAAGGAGGAGACCCCCCTATTGTAGAGGCATCTTTGGAGCTCTTGAAGATTGGAATAATAAAGAACTATTTCGTGGATCTACTTTTCTTGTCTTTATGGATTCTTTTGCAAGTTGAATATACATTATTTTCTCTTTGTATCATTTGTGGATCGTGGGATACTAGTTGTTTTCTGCAGGGAGGCCGAATTGATGAGGAGGAGGAGGACGATTTGAAAGAGGCTATTGTTGGGAGGACCCACATATCATCTCTTGGGTTGATCTTTGTGATAGGGAGTATCATTATTGTATCTTCGTGACAAAAATGATGCTTTCTATTACATCTCTTCATCATTTTCATAATTCTTTTACTTGGCTTGTTTCTAACTTGATCTTGTCTTGTAGGAGGAGGACAATTTGGCTATCTTTGGAGGAGGACATTTTGGCTTGGAGCACTAGATCTCACTCTTGAATATACACATAGGGGGAATGCTATCAATTTGCAAAGTGGCCACAACCAATTGAGGTATGTACCTAGATCCATTTTTCTTCTTCATTGGTCATAAAACCCTTGTAATCAAAACCCTCATTTTACATTTTTTTTAGATCTACTTGGATCTAGCTTGGATTTGGGGATAATATTTGAAACCCACCTCTATAGCATCCACGACAATTCGGATCTATAGTTCGGTGGTGATTGGCCTCCATTTGACCCATTTCCCAAGGCACATTAGCCTCTCCAAGGGAGGTCGCACTCCTTGAGGAAGGCTAGTTGGGCTAGTTCCAAGTTGTGGGTAGGTGAGATCCCACTTGATTTGGATAGATCAGCCGTGATAACTTACCCTTAGTGCTTCACCTTGTGGGCCCCATTCCTCATTTTGAGGGTTTAGCCCCACTTGGGTCACTTGGTGATGCATTTTAAATCTCAGATCTATGGAGATCTAGCAAGCATTTGGACTTGATAATTTAAACCCACCTTGTTAATTGCCTTAACTACCCCGATCTATATTTTGGTGGAATTTGGACTCAATTTTCCCCCTCAATTTAAGGCACTAGTTTCCCTTGGGTAAATCGCACTCCTTGGGCTAGTGGTCTTTTGCTAGATCCCATATGTGGGTGATGCCTCGTTTGTCTTGAAATCATAGATCCATCCTTTGCATACCCCTTAGTACCATTTTCATCTTTAACTTGACCGTGTGGGCCCCATTTCAACCATTTTCCACTTTTTAAGGTGTGGGCTCCATTTCAACCATTTTCCACTTTTTAAGGTGTGGGCCCCATTTCAACCATTTTCCACTTTTTAAGGTGTGGGCCCCATTTCAACCATTTTCCACTTTTTAAGGAGTGGGCCCCACTTGTGTAATTTTCATGGTACTAGATCTCTTTAGATCTATCTATTTGAACCTTATAAGTGGCCCTAGTCATTCATTGGTTGAAACACTTGTCACCTCTTAAGCCTCTTCAACCATACTTAAACCCTTGGGAACACTTAACTTTCATAGATCTAACTCACCATTGGTCTCCTTGATTCAACTTACACATTTCCCTAGGAACCTTTGGGTTAGCTAGTCTTCATTGATTGGCTAGGTTCTCCCCCTTGATCTTGATTAATCTTGATCTAAAATGAAAAGTGCCTCGGTTATCGTGACACCCAGCTTGCATTGGGAACCATGGCATCTCTTGGGTCACCTCTTTAGTTGTCCATCTCCTCTACCATCCCGGATGGGATACCTTTAGGGACAACCACAAGTTGTGTGATAACATTTTATGGTTTCCCCGAGGAAAATCTGTGTCTATTGTGTTATGATGTGCATGTTATTCTTTCAGTTAAGATCCTAGATAATATTGATTAAAAGTAGAAAAACTAACATGGTATCAGAGCTAACCTGAAAAGAAGACATTGTGCAACTGCAGGAAGCTAGGGCTTCTAAATTTTGGGTCTTCTCTCCACAGATCATCAACGAAAAGAGGCTAGGCTAACTCACCCTAGGAGGGTGCATCTTTCTGTCGAGGCAGAATTGGATTCTGAGAATTTTCATTTTTTGGCCCATCACTACTGCCGGAGGAAAACTAGGGCATCAGCAATTTTGGGTTTCTATTCACTGATTTGGAAGAGTGAGTACATTGGAAAACTCGCCTTGAGGAGGCACATTTATCTATCCAATCAGAAGTTCCAAATTCCAAGTTTGGTAAATTAGGGTTTCTCTAACAAACCCTAGGTCCAGCGAGCTCGAGAACCAATTTGGGCATCTAAAAGTGGTAAGACCTAAAAGCTTTGTTATTTCCATTTGAAGTTCTCATTAAAGATGTCTCACCACACCAAGCTTGAGGATAAGCTTGAAGGAGTTGATAACTTCCGAGCATGTAAGTATAGGATTGCACTTGTTCTTGAAGAGAATGAATCAGACAAGTATGTGAATGAAGAGGTTCCAACACCAGAGGGAGATGAGGCTAAAGGCTTACATAAGAAGAACTTGGTTAAGGCCAAGAGAATCATTGCAGATTCCATTAAAAATCATCTCATCCCACATGTGTCATCCTTGAAGACACCTAAAAAGATATTTGATGCTTTGACAAAGCTATTTGAAGGGAAGAATATAAATCGAAAGATGACCTTGAGGAACCAACTCAAGAATGTAAAGATTCAAAATGCAGAGACCATGTAGTCTTACTTTACAAGGGTCTCTCAGATCAAGAAGCAACTTGAAGCTGTGGGAGAAAAGGTAGAAGGAGAAATTGTGATGACCACCTTGAATGGTCTCCCAAGATCATGGGACTCATTCATTCAAGGGATTTGTGCTAGAAAGAAGTTAATCGCACTCAGTAGGTTGTGGCAAGAATGCTCACAAGAAGAAGCTCGACTTGTGGCTCGAGAAGAGAAGATGGGAGCAAATGATGATCAAGCTCTCACAGCACACACCAGAAGGAATAATAACAAGAGGGAGTACCATCATCACAATAAGAGGGAGAAACACCACCACAAAAGTCAAAGGGATAACTTTAGAAGATCCAGGAGAGATCTATCTAATATTAGATGCTATACTTGTGATGATAAGGGACACTACTCCATAAATTGTCCCAGAAATAAAAGTGGCTCCCACAACAAGAAGAACAACAAGAAAAGGCACCATGCTCACACCGCAGAAGATGATGAACCTCCAAGGAAGAGAGCTAGAGGAGAGTGATGAATCTTCAAGTGATGAAGGCGCTCCCCGGTGTATCGTGACAAGGGACTAATCGCCTCTCGTGGATCCTTGAAATCTAGCGGTGGTGAGTTTACCAATCACCTGCGGGTTTTGGTGTAACGACAGTCGTACTACCAACAATTGGTATCAGAGCTAGAGGTCACGAGTTCGATACACACTCGGCTCGCATTGAGGGGGAGATTGTTGCACGAAATTGCAAGTATTCAGCGCTCCCCGGTGTATCGTGACAAGGGACTAATCACCTCTCGTGGATCCTTGAAATCTGGCAGTGGTGAGTTTACCAATCACCTGCGGGTTTTGGTGTAACGGTAGCCGTACTACCAACAGAGTATGTCCTGATATCAACACTCACGGGCACTACCACACATGTAAGTAATTATTGGCTTGTAGACAGTGGAACTTCCAAACATATGACGGGATATAAAGAATCCTTCGTAAACCTTTCTGAACATGAGTCACCTCACAAGGTGAAACTTGGGGATGATTATCAATACCCCATAAAAGCAAGTGGAGAAGCTTCTTACAAGCTAGACTCTGGGAAATCTCTAAAGATGAAGGATGTCCTATATGTTCCAGGACTAAAGAAGAACCTTCTCTCCGTATCAGCACTAAATGCAAAAAGTATGAGGGTTGCATTTGTTGATGGCCAAGTCCTAATGTGGCCAAAAGGAAAAACTATAGATGATGTAGTTGTGATTGGAGAGCAAGAGGGAGGTTTGTACAAATTGAAGGGCCAACCTGTACAAGCCTTGGTCCATGACTCCATGGAGCCAAGTGAATTATGGCATATAAGGCTTGCACATGTGCACTATAGAGCACTACCCATTGCAACCAAAGCAATTGAAGGACTTCCACAAATCTAGTCAAAGCATGAAGGTGTTTGCAAAGGATGTGCAAAGGGAAAGAACGTGAAGAAGGCATTTCCAAGTAGTGAAAGCAAAGCAAAAGGAATATTGGAAATCATCCACTCCGATGTATGCGGTCCTATGTCATCCAGTTCATTGAGTGGGTATGTATATTATGTTTCATTTCCTGTAAGACTTGGATATATTTCTTGAAGAGTAAAGATGAAGTATTCAGCAAGTTCAAGGAATTCAAAGCCTTGATCGAGAACCACACGGAGAAAAGAAGAAAGACCTTTTGATCAAATAATGGTAGAGAGTTCACCTCGGAAGATTTCAGGAACCTGTGCAGAGAATCTAGGATTAAGAGGGAGTTGACCACTCCATACAATCCACAACAGAATGGCATTGCAGAAAGAAAGAATAGAACAATAATGGAAGTAGCAAGAGCAATGCTTCATGACCAGGATCTTCCGATGCACCTATGGGCAGAAGTTGTGAGGACAGCTGTGTATGTATAGAATCGTACTCCTCATAGAGTACTAGACAACAAGACTCCAGAAGAAGTGTTCTCCGGTGAGAAACCAGAAGTCAACCATCTCAGGATATTTGGCTGCCCAGTGTACATACACATTCGGAAGGAGAAGAGAACAAAGCTAGATCCTTCAAGAAAGAAGGGTATATTCGTACGATACAGTGAAAGCTCGAAGACCTACCAAATATATTTCCCATGATTCAAGAAGATCGACATCAGCAGAGATGTAACATTTGACGAAGATTCAACCTACAAGAAATCCAGAAAGTTACCTATTGAAGACAATGAGGAACCTGAAGTTCCTAGGATCAGAGATAGAGCAATGGAAGAAGCGATTCCAGAAGATCACGAATGGATGATCCACAAGAACCTGAAGATCCACCTCGTGAGAAGAACTCCCACAAGAAGAAACTAGCATGAGTACGAGAAGCAATACAAGATGCAGAGAAGTATGGAACTCTAGAGGGGATGCACAGAGAAAGCAAGAGACCTAGGCCATACTCCAGCTATGTAGCCCTGTTGTGTGACATCATTGACAAAGAACCTGCCAACTATGAGGAAGCGACAAAGAACAAAGAATGGAAGGATTCCATGATCGAGGAGTACCAGTCGATCACGAAGAATGATGTCTGGGAGGTAGTTCCGAGACCAGAAGGGAAGTCTGTTGTAACTTCTAAGTGGATCTACAAGATCAAGCATGCTGCAAATGGCAGCATCGAGAAACACAAGGCGAGGTTTGTGGCACGTGGCTTCTCCCAGAAGGAAGGCATAGATTATGAGGAGACATTTGCACCTGTAGCCAAATATACTTCCATCAGATCAGTACCTGCATTGGCTGCAGTGATGAAATGGAAGGTACACCAGATGGATGTCAAGACAACGTTCTTGAATGGTGTAGTAGAGGAGGAAGTGTACGTGGAGTAGCCACTCGGATTTGAGACACATGACAGGCAGACTCATGTGTGCAAATTGAAGAAGGCCTTGTCCAGATTGAAACAGGAACCCAGGACGTGGTACGACAGGATGGATAGTTTCCTAATGAGCTTGGGATTTACCAAGAGTAAAGCAGATTCCAACCTTTACTACAAGGTTGAAGTAGGAAATCCAGTGATACTTCTACTCTATGTAGATGACCTGTTTGTAACAAGGGAGGATGGGCTCATTGCAGATACGAAGAGGAAACTTGCCGCAGAGTTCGAGATGAAGGACCTGGGTATGATGCACTATTTCTTAGGCATGAAGGTGTGGCAGAATGCAGATGGAATCTTCCTTGGACAAAGGAAGTATGCAGTGGAGATTCTGAAGAGGTTCAGAATAATGGACTGCAAGACTATGGCCACACCCATGGCATCAAACTTGAAGCTACTGTGTGATGCTTCATCAAAGTCAATTGATGCCACGATGTATCGTTAGATGATTGGGTCATTGACGTACTTGACGAATACAAGACCTGACATATGCTTTGCTATGAACACATTGAGCCAGTTACTGACGGATCCGAGACATGTTCACCTGATTGCTGCAAAGCATATATTGAATTACCTGAAGGGTATAATCGACTATGGGCTCAAGTATGACGCGAATCAGAAGATTAACCTGCAGGGTTATGTTGATTCGGATTGGACAAGCAGTGTCGCAGATAGGAAGAGCACTTCGGGATGCTACTTCAGTATGGGATCCGGTATGATCTCCCGGTTTAGCAGGAAGCAGTCGTGTGTGGCATTGAGTACAGCCGAAGCAGAGTACGTTGCAGCTTGTTCGGCTAGTTGTGAGGCAGTATGGATTAGGAAGCTACTGTCTGATTTGTTTGATCTCCAGTTAGAGGCGACTTGTATATTATGTGACAACCAGAGTTGTGTGAAGTTGTCTGAAAACCTGGTGTTCCATGACAAGTCGAAGAATATTGAGATCAAGTACCACTATATCAGGGATATGGTACAGAGAGGAGCAGTGAAGCTCCAGTATGTTGCAACGAACGAGCAGATAGCCAATGTATTGACCAAGCCGTTAGCCAGAATGAAGTTCAAGTACTTCAGAAAGAAGCTTGGTGTTCTCCAGATCGAGGTTCCTTCCAAGAGGAAGTGATGAGTCCGGAAGACGCAAATGCACACGGGCCATTCTCGCATAGTGGTAGTTTTGTGCCTCCTATGTTAGTAGATGTAAGGGCCGAGCCATTCTCGCATGGTGGTAGGTTTGTGCCTCCCATGTTGGTAAATGTAAGGGTTGAGCCATTCTCGCATGGTGGTAGGTTTGTGCCTCCCATGTTGGTAGATGTAAGGGTTGGGTCTCGCATGGTGGTGGGTTTGTGCCTCCCATGCTAGTAGACAAGGTCTCGTATGGTGGTAGGTTTGTGCCTCCCATGCTGGTAGACGAGGTCTAGTATGGTGGTAGGTTTGTGCCTCCCATATTGGAGACGTCCACCGGTCATAAGACACTGTGTGTGCGCCTAGGAAGGATCTCGCATGGTGATAGGTTCGTGCCTCCCATACTGGTAGACGCTGACTGTTGTGGGACATGTGATGTGCATCTGGGTTGTGCTCCGTGTCACGATGAGATGATCTGAAGACGATGAGGCGACAGTAGGAGACGCAGGTGTTTGCAGTAGCAATGTAATGACTGGTCCTGGGCTGTACCTACTTGATGGCTTGCTCGCAAAGATGATGAAGACCTAAATGAGGGCAAGGCCTACATCCAGCATGAAAAAGGGTTGGCTCTGTAAAACTTCCTATGAAGAGTAGATTCAAGAGATGTCACCAATCAATGATCGACATGATGAGGATTGCAGCAGCAACGACGATGATGATTCAGTGTTGAGGTTGATCACCCAACATTGAAGATGATCCAATGATGAAGACATGTGTCCAGATGTCGTGATGACTGTGGCAAGAGAATACCTACCTAGTTAAGAGGGAGTGTTAATGTAAATGTAATGTTATCACACAACTTGTAGTTGCCCCTAGTGGTATCCCATCCGGGACGGTAGAGGAGATAGGCAACTAAAGAGGTGACCCAAGAGATGCCACGGTTCCCAATGCAAGGTGGGAGTCACGTCAACCGAGGCACTCTTCGCTTTAGGTCAAGGTGAAACAAGACCTAGGGGGAGACCCTATAACCAATCACAGTTGATTGGACCCAAACAAAGGTTTCTAAGGATAAGTAAGTGAAGAGTTATGGAAACCAATGCAAGGTTGAGTGGACCTAAATGTTAAAGTATGGTTGAAGGTGGTTTGGGAGATTGTTAGTGTTTTAACCGATGTATGATTTAGGCCACATAATTAGGTAAAATGATAAGGTGCATCACCATATGCTACACAAGTGGATCCTACTTTCTTGGGATATGTGAAATGGCTTGAAGTGGACCCACAAGGTGAAGCTAAGGGATGCAATTGGTACTAGAGGTTATGTAATGAGTAGATCTATGCATCTAAGTTAAATTGAGGAGTACCCATGTACCGGATCTAGGATTTGACACAATTCCCAAGGAGTGCGACTTGCTTTGAGGAGGATTAGTGCCTTGTTGGATGGGCTAATGGGGTCAAAAGGTATGTCAAAGTGTAGATCGGGACACCTAGGAGCCAAGTCAAGTGGGCTAATTGAGATAGAATGGTTGGATCTTGCTAGATCTAGGTTTTCATGAAATGACCCTAAGTGGACCACAATCCCTTGAAACAAGGAATGCTACCCCCAAGGCAGATCGTCACAAGATGATACTCTAGACCTAGGTTTCAAGGTATGGTCGTTCGAAATCCAAAAAAATCTCAACCACCCACGTCCTCAAAGTGGGCAAACTTACTCACCCAAGGGAGTGCGACCTTGCTCAAGGAGGGCTAAAAGAGGGGTTAAGTGGACCAAATCAAGTCCAATGGCCACCAAACTGTAGATCCTAGTAGCTTGTACACCGATCTACGTGGATCTAGAAAATCATGTCAATTCAAGGGTTGGATCTTACTAGATCTGAGTTTTAAGGTGCCAAGAAATTCAAAAGGGGGTTTTAATCCCTTAAAACGTGGAATGATGCCCACAAGGTAGAAATCACCAAAGTAACAGTCTGGGGGTAGGTTATCAAATGTGTAGATTGCAAATCAAGTGGGATCTCACCTACCCATGTGCTAGATCTAACCAAACAAGCCTCTCTTAAGGAAGTGCGATTTGGTTCAAGAGGGCTTTTTGCCTTGAAAAGTGTGTCAATTTTAACCCAATCACCACCAAACTATATATCCCACTAGGGGTGGATGCTATAGAGGTGGGTTCTTAATATCTCTTCAAAAGCAAGGCTAGATCTAAGTAGATCTAAGAAAAACCAAAAAACAAGGGTTTTAATCAATTAGGGTTTTTATGATCTAGAAATTATGGATGATTCAAGGAAGAAGAAGATCATACCTTTGGAGCATACCTGGATGAAGAGATGAATGCTAGTTGAGACGAGGATTACTTTTGCCAAAGATCAAATGGAGAATTGTTGAATCCCTCTTGCCAAATCGATTTTTCCAAGCCACATATGAGTCCCTCTAACCTGTTAAAACCAAGGAGCAAAGCATCAATCAGTTTAACATGTTGAAGGTAGATACAAGCAAGAGAGAGATAAGCATAGAATAGTTGGCACAAAGACAAAACTACTCCCTGTTTAACCAAAACGTCTTCCTCCAAGCTTGAAGGGCAAGCCTCCCCACCAATTCGCACTTGTAAAAAACGTCCTCTTAACCTGTAAAAAAAGATATGGCAAATATGCAAGATAGCTACAATAGATCCTCCAGTGCAATGGACAAAAGCATTTACAATCGAAACAACCAACATCCACTCCAATCCAAGCATGTACTCCAAAAGATAGAAATTTTATTCCAAGAGCCAAGAGCCAAAAATCTCTAGATGATTTTACAATGAGAGGCTCCCTCCTTAAATAGGATGGGGAGAGAGTACAATCCTAACCACTTTTTACATGCGTGGCTAAGATTAAAAGATCAAAAGATCTAATCAACGGCTAATAATAAATCATAACAATACATCACATGGATCACCCCATATAATGATGACGTCCCCACTAAATGGTACAAAAGGAGGATGACGTCATCCACTAGAGGGGTAAAGGTACAAAAATCCACCTCATAATGACTAGGACATGACAAAATAAGCACATGGTGGGCCTAGGAGGCATCAATCCTTACTAGCTCATCCCCAAGGCACAATAAAATAATAAAATATGTCCAAGATAATATAAATGATCAAATCTGTCCTCAAAATCTGTGACAGACAAGCAGTAAAAGACCTCCTGTGATCGATGTGGGCCTACCCACATGGTGAAAACTGGCTGGAAGATAGTGGGATCACTTTGGAAGACCTCTGTGAAAACCAAATGCCAAAACCTTGCCTCAATTGCCCAAATCGAATTCCTCGGTCACCACTTTATCCCATTTTTTAACTACCTCGGTAACTGTGAAAGTGCCAAAACTGCCTCCTAGGGCATCTGCGCTGTCCATCTGAGCCCACCGGGCTCTCCAAAAGGGGGGGTAAATGGTAAAAACAAGTGGCTAGACCACCCCCTCCACATACAGCGCCCTAGGTGAACTAGCCTCTCATGGCCCCTGCTGCTCAGGCTGGGAAATCAGCCCCAAATCTGGTCAACAAGTGTAAAACTGCATCAATCGCTGTCAGAAGTGCCCGGAACTGAAAGATAAGTGTCTCATTGGATCCAGAAGACCCAAATCCACTAGGAATGTGTACTCATACACCATGGGTTGCCCTAATGGGCCAGCTGTAGGGTCCACCATATATGGACAATGCATAATCTGCTGATCTGAAGTAGTAAATAAAACTGTTGAACTGCATCAATCATCATCTGCATCATATGTCCATCATATGATCTCATCATCAAGTATGTGGGACCATCAATCATCATCAATAGATATATATATATATGGCCCACATCATCACTGATCCCAACAATATACAACCAAGGATAAATCACATCAGTAGACTAAGACATGCTTCTCTAATCAATATAGCCAAGCTCAAAGTATAACATCCAT
The DNA here is from genome assembly GCA_027924585.1 of Larix kaempferi. Lineage (NCBI taxonomy): Eukaryota > Viridiplantae > Streptophyta > Pinopsida > Pinales > Pinaceae > Larix > Larix kaempferi. The sequence continues at coordinate 2,671,063 of BSBM01000887.1, forward strand.
TCAGTGGCATTAATCAAGTTAGGATATTCCTTTGTTATATAAAATTACTTGCACAATAGTTCAAATGACAAACTCAACCATTGGACATGGTCAAACTGTTAGTGAAGGATGAAGGCTAGGAACAAGGTTGGGCCAAGGGTTTGACTTGTCTAACTTAACTCAAAAATACTTTGGACTGGGAGAAAGGGGAAAGCTACAAACTCTGTGCTGGACAAAATAACACGGGGAATGGTTGTGCCTCACAAATGGATAAGTTGTTCAGAGAGTGCTTATTCAACTTAGGCATCATGTCTACATCAAGTTGATCCAGGTTCATTAGGATCATTCAATTTCATTTCATGGCTTTTTTGTCCTACATAACCCTTCGGATCTCAGGTGCGCTGATAAGCACAACTAGTTGCAGCTTGCATCCAGGGCATGTTTTTGCAAATACATATAAGGTCAGCAATTGTTTAGATATAGCTTTTAAGAACCATTGCTTTTTGGACCTTTCTTATACTCTTCGAGGAGTATTTTTAGTTGTTCATCGCTCTTGCCCTTTTTAGTTTCCATGGGCGAATTTATAAGTTTCCATAGGTAGAACATGAGCTTTCAGTTTTAGCCAACAACATCTCAAGTGACTAGGGGGAGTTCGAGCCAATGCCAAACATCGGGACAACCGACCAGAATGATTTAGGCCTACAATCCAACTCACCAAAGGCAAGTTTTGTCACCAACTTAGAGCCGAGACACTGAATATACAGGGATGCGGTCCAAACACAGAGGTATAAAAATGGGGAAGTCCTCAGTATCAGAAAGTCAAATGAGATAGGTCAAGGTATAAAGTCAAACAGGAAAGTCTTGTATGGATGGAGTCAAGTGAATATGGAGCCTACACTAGCAGACAACTGGTGTCAGGAAAGACCATATCTATGTAATGTGGAAAACCAGTGGGTTTTGTTAAATGACCTAAATGTGCAAGCAATTGTCCATTTTATGATTTATAGTTCATTTTAAACAGTTTGCCACATTAGGAATAATATACCAAGCAAATGCTGTGAACATGACTAAATCAACAAGATAATAATCCACAGTCAGTGATAACATATCCATAGTAATAATCATCATAGTAATAATCATCATGTACCATCTGAAACATTGCTGCAATACATCTCTAAACACTGAACTGAAACTGTATGCGATAAAGGGTCACATCGGTCATCAAATCTGAACTCTCAAGGCTCAGCCTTGACACAAGGTCTAACATAAGTCTGAATAATATACTGCTCTAATCATGAGTGATCCAAAATATACAATCATCATAGCCATGCTCTGAATAATGGAAGCTCTGGAATGTGCAGATATCTGCAAAGCAAGAATAGTAGCCCTGCTACTATGGTGTGATAACATGTAACTTTGGAAGATATTCACTTGTATTTTATATTGTTATTATTATTGTATTTTATTTGTACCTCCGACCGAGATGTTTAGTCCTCCGGTCGGGGATGCCATTATTACATTTGGTCATGTAAAGTCATTGAGGTAAATCCTCCATTGTAAGTCGGGGCAATACATCCCCCTAGAGTCAGTTAGATTAGGGTTATTGAGTCCCCTAGAGAGATCGTCCCGGTCAGGTTTAGTGGGGGCCGACCTAGTAAGTGAAAAAGGTCAAGTGAAAGTAAAGTATAAATAGAGAGCTTGGCTCTCTCATTTGAACACACACTCACTCACATAAGTTCGCATAGGAGAAAGAGAGAGGAGTTGCAGAAGACCATCTTTGTTTTGGGGTTTTACTATTGTGATATTGTATTGATGACGATTCTATGTCTGAGGAAGTTGTGGGGTTTTCTCCCTTATGGTTTCCCCGAGGAAAATCTTTGTGTCTATTGTGTTATGCTGTGCATGTTATTCTTTCAGTTAAGATCCTAAATAATATTGATTAAAAGTAGAAAAACTAACACCTAGGATTCCCAAAAGGCATTTGATAGGCTCAAAGAGGTGATGAGCAGACTTCTATCAGCCTTTCGTGCTAGAGTGTGATGCTCCAGGTATAGGTATCGACGCAGTTTTGATGCAGAACAAACACCCAATAGCGTTCGAGAGCAAGAACCTCAAGGAACCAAAGAGGATCTACTCCATCTATGACAAAGAGATGCTTTCCATCATGCACGCATTGGCAAAATTCAAGCAATACTTGGTGGGCAATAGATTTGTGGTGAGGACAAACCACAACAGTCTGAGATATTTCTTGGAGCAGAAGGACTTGAATGAAAGACAATAGAAGTGGGTCAACAGGATACAGGCCTATGATTTTGATATCGAGTACATGAAGGGAAAGAAGAATGTTGATGTTGATGCCCTTTCCAGGAAACCAATCGCATGCTCATTAATGGAGATTTCAGTTGATTGGAAATCCCACCTCTTGGTGGAATATTCCAAAAGCAAATTTGCTTGTATGTTAATGGATGGTTTCATACAAGATGACATGTACAGAGTAGTTGATGATGTCATCTTCTACAAGGATAGGGTATACTTGGTTCCAGAATCCAAGCTTAAGGAGAAGATTTTGAGTGCTACGCACAATGCACCACTAGCGGGGCACCAGGGGCCTAGTTCCCGAAGTGTTCCCCCCTGACGGTTTAGCCTGCAAATTCGCGCTCCGAGCAAGTTCGACGCCGAAGCCATTTTCGAACCATGCTTCCAAAAACCAAAACCTAGCTTCAGTAAAAAAATTTCCGATTCCTGCCACTATCGGCAGCGAGCCTCCGTCGCTTCGGCCAGCGCTTCGGCAATGCTCTGAGATCAAACCCCAAGCACTTCCTAGGGAAGCCCGTCGAACCCACGAAAAACCCCAAAAAGTAAGTTTTTTTGGGGGTTTTTTTTTGTTTTTTGTTTTTTGTTTTTTGGCTTTGTGGGTGGGCCTTTTTAGGGTTAGAGAGGGGAGATAAGGCAAAATATCCCCCTCTTTCTTCCTCATTGTTTCATTTTGGAGTTGGAGTGGAGAGGGAAGGAGCTCTTGGAGTCTTGGTGTTGGCTTGGTGTTGGAGGCTTGGAGCAAAGTTGGAGAGCTTGAAGAGGATTTAAGAGAGCTTGGAGGAGACAACAAAGGGTTCCATCTTCTTGCAAATCAAAGGAGATCAAAATAGGTATGCTCAATGTGTATTTTTGTTCAATATTGTTCACAAAATGTCTTGTTTATTTATTGCTAATTGTTGTATTTGTTTCTTCTCCTACATTTTCCCATTTTCCTCTTCCTCCTCATTCTATTGCAGGTTGTTCATCTAAAACTTGAAAAAAATGTTGTTCTTATGGTGTTTGCTTCCATTTTTGGTTCTCATGGTGTTGGTTGGGAATAGGCGCGTGAATGAAGAAGAAGATAGTGGTCATTCTCATAGTGACCCAATGAATGAAGGAGAGGAGGGTGGTGAAGAGGGTGATCTTGAAGTTGATAGTGGCAAAGCTTCATTAACCCCCTTGTGGAGGTTTGTCACAAAAGTTGAGGAGGGTAGAGGTGGTGGAACCTCTAAGTGGATATGCCCACATGGTTGTCGTCCAAATAAACCTTATAGCGGTTCTTACACCCGTGTGAGGAGGCATTTTTGCGGGGTGTTAGACAGTGATGATAACAAAGGGTCCCTTGGTATTACAATTTGCCCCAGGATAACACAAGTAGAGAGAGAAAACTACATTAAGATAGAGGAAGTTGCACAAAGAACGAATGCTAAAAAACGAAAGGTCCACTCTGATGCTTCTTCTAGCTTTGGGAGCCCATTTTCATCTCCTACTTCACCTGGCGGAAGGTCTTCAACTGGTAGTAGAAATAAGAGAACCATAGAAGATTTCCTTGATATTACTAGCAGGGAGGATGTGGATGCAAAAGTGGTGAGGTTTCTTTATGCATGTGGTGTGCCATTCAATGTTCTCCGCTCCCCTTATTGGCATGCCATGGTTAAAGCCATTAACAAAGCACCTCCTAGATACAAGTCCCCTGGGTATGAAAAAGCTAGAACCGTGTTACTTGACAAGGAAAAAGCAAAAGTCAAAAGAGCTCTTACATGTTTACAGATGGGTGGGCAGATACTGGGGTATCCATTGTATCTGATGGTTGGACAAATGTTAGAAACCAACATTTGATAAATATCCTTGGTGTTTCGTCTAGTGGTGCAGTGTTTCTTGGAGCACAAGACTCCTCATCAATCATGGCCTCTTCTCAGAACATAGCAGACATCTTACTGAAAAGTATTGATGAGGTTGGTCCTATTAATGTGATTCAAGTAATCACTGATAATGCAGCGAATTGTAAAGGAGCAGGAAAAATCATTGAGCGGAAATATACTCACATCTTTTGGTCCGGTTGTTTGGTGCACACGATGAACCTTTTAATGCATGATATTATCAAGCACAAAGAATGCACATGGATAAATGATTTGTACAAGCAAGGGAAGAAACTCATTAAATTTATCACCGGGCATACAAGGGTCAATGCCTTTTATGGCACTTACTCTAAGTTGCAATTACTTAAGCTTTCCAAGACTAGATTTGGTAGCAATTTCCTCACCTTCAAGCGCCTATTGAGGGTAAGACAAGCTTTGGGTGCTATGGTGATGAGTGATGAGTGGGATGAAATTAGCACTAATAGAGATGGCATGGATGCAGCAAAGGAAACTGTTCTTGATAGTTATTTCTAGACACAGGCCAAGTATGTTTTACAGTTCACCAAGCCGATTTATAACATGCTTCGGTTTTCAGATTCTGATAGACCGGTCATTGGGGAGGTGTATGAGCAAATGGACACTATGCTAGGACAAATTAAGGACATTGTTCAACCTAAAGATGAGAATTTGTGTGATTTGATCCGTATAGAGGTGGAAAAATGGTGGGAGAAGCTGAATATTCCACTACATGCCTTAGCATATGTGCTTACACCAAAATACTATCATATATCATGGCTTTCAACCCCAACACCAGGTGGTGAGGCAAAGAGAAAACCACACCAAGATCCAGAGGTTCAAGCTGGTTATATGCAAGCATTGGAAAAACTGTACCCATATGTTGAGTGTGATAGCATTCGGCTACAGTTGAACCAGTACATCAGTTGCACTAGTGCCTTTGGGAGCAACCATGCAACTAGAGATCGAGGGAATTTGCCTTCTCTTCAGTGGTGGGACATGCATGGCACTAGTTTCCCACAGCTACAAACTATGGCAATGCGGGTGCTTTCACAGGTGGTGAACACTTCTTCAGCAGAGAGGTGTTGGAGCACATACAGTTTCATCCACAATGTCAAAAGAAACAGGTTGAATGTACAACGAGCAGAGACCTTGGTCTATGTGCATTACAACTTGCGATTGTTGTCGCATTACTATGAGGATCCAACTATAGACAAATCAAATAAGTTGTGGGACTACAATCCAGAGGAGGACAACTTGGAGGATGGAGCATTGGTTTTGGAGGAGTTGGAGAATGCTCTTTTGGATGAGGATGAGCGTGCTGAGATGCCACCTCCATCCAGTCACAATGCGAGGTCCCATGGACATGGCCCCTTCACTAGCACTCCAGAATTAGAAGGACCTTCACAGTCATATACACATGCTTCATCTTCACTACCACCACACGTACCCTCACGAGGCAATCGTCATGGTGGAAGGAGGAACTAGGAGAAATAGATTGTTTTTGCATTTTACAGTTTACTATATAGGATTTAAATCATAGCTCAGTTTAGTTATGCTTCATGGCACATGCAGATAGCCAATTTTTGTAAACAAAACTATTTGAATTTTGGTACTTAATGATGTACTTCCCTATTTGGTACTTTACTACTTAATAATGTACTTCCCTATTATATGGTTCTAACTTCTAAAGGTTGTATGTTTGTAATTGATAGAATCCAGATGGTTTGTATTTGTATTTATAAAATGTATTTCAATTTTCAATTCGTAACTTTGTATGTTTATTATAATGGAATCATGAATTATGGAATTTAGATGGCATTTCATATATTGGAAGTAGCACAAACATACATGTTTCATAAATTTTGCATCTAGTTTGGTATTCTACATGTTTTTTTAATATATATATATATATATAAACGCTTCCGACCATTTTTTAAAAAATGCGCACCCGTGCTCCCGCTTCACTCCCATGCTTCGACAACATTGACCAGGGGTACCCCAAAATGTACCACCAGATCAGGGAGAGGTTCACTTGGAAGGGCCTCAAGGATGATGTGTTGCGACATGTGAGGGTATGCATGGTCTGTCAACAAAATAAGACCGAACAGAACAATTCGACAGGACTTCTACAGCCATTGCCTATCCCAGAGCAAAGGTGGGAGAGTATCTCTATGGACTTTGTTATGATGGTACCAGCACCAGCATACCTACAGAGGTGCCCCAGGGAGAGGGTGTCTTTTTTCTGACCAGGAGGGGTGATTAGCCAGCTCATTCTGAGGTAGGGGCATGGGCAGACCCTCTGGTTCCTCCTCTGGAAGTACTATGGCTTAGTGGCATCGTTGACTGCCTCATGAAAGGGTTTAAAACCCTGAGGTTGGTGTCTGGGGCTTCCAAGGGTGGCTCACTAGGTCACATGACCCCGACCTTGTTTTAGCACTCCAGCGGCAGGTTCTTCAGCACTGTGACATCTACTCATCCTTCAGAGGACCTCCAGCACCAGCATACCTACAGAGGTGCCCCAGGGAGAGGGTGTCTTTTTTCTGACCAGGAGGGGTGATTAGCCAGCTCATTCTGAGGTAGGGGCATGGCCAGACCCTCTGGTTCCTCCTCTGGAAGTACTATGGCTTAGTGGCATCGTTGACTGCCTCATGAAAGGGTTTAAAACCCTGAGGTTGGTGTCTGGGGCTTCCAAGGGTGGCTCACTAGGTCACATGACCCCGACCTTGTTTAAGCACTCCAGCGGCAGGTTCTTCAACACTGTGACATCTACTCATCCTTCAGAGGACCTCCAACACCCTCCTGGCCCTCCAATTCACCAGCGCCCTCTTTCTAAGCCCTCCTATAAAGGATGATGTCATCTTCTTGGGCAGACTATATTGCTTGATGAGGGGGGGCGTTGAGGGTTTTTCATCACTGTTGGGGTTAGTTGGGGCATGACGACCCCCCCTACACAGTCTGGCCTTCAGTTCGGTCAAATATGGCCTTGTTCAGCCATTTTGCTTAAGTAGGGGTCAAATCTGGGGAAAACATCCCAATTTATCCACTACTTAGATTATTTTATATTATTTTTATTCTAATTTTAATTTGACATTTTTAATATTAAATTAACCTTATTTTATGTAAAAGTGAGTGTGAGATCATATAAATTCAATCTCTTCACTTCATTTTTATCATCAACTTTTGGGATAATTTCATTATGTCTACTATTTGCCCTAACTAGGGCTCTTTGAAGGGATGCACACTCCTTGATGAAGGTTGCTTTGCAAGTTTGAAGCATTTCTTGGGAGTTTTACTATTGTTCATGCCATTGCTAAGGTGAGGCTAGAGTTATTTGCTTAACACATGCACTTGGAGGTATCTATACTTTTGGTTTGATGTGTCTTAGTCAATTTGTATGAAAGTGATGCTTGTTAGGGTTGAATGGAAGCCATTGTTGCTTCATCTTGTCTTGATTAGCATTTCATTCAACACTAGCATTGAATCCTGGAATCATACATAATACTCGAATCACTGTGTTTAAGATCTATTCATCAAGTCATATCATCATTAAGCCTCCACAGTGTTTCAATTTCCTCAAATCTAGGGTTCCATACCTGTCACATTACGTACCCTATCCTGAATAGCTTGATTTGGTGATTGGGTTAGATCTCTCCGGTCGGGAGTAGATCAGGGTCTTCCCCTTGTTATCTTGGCTTTGATAACAAAAGCGAAGAGTGCCTTGGTTGGCGTGACAACCATCTATTTGGGAACTAGGGCTCTCTTGGTTCACCACTTTGGTTGCCTATCCCCTCTACCATCCTCACGGATCCATCTTTAGGGGCAACTATAAGATTTGTGATAACAGGACCAACCTACCACCATCCGGGAAAGGCTTAGCAATTACATCAACGACCATGGGAGGACCAACCTACCACCATGTCGGAAAAGCTCGGCAATTACATCAACGACCATGGGAGGACCAACCTATCACCATGTTGGAAAAGAACAGCAATTACATCAACGACCATGGGAGGACCAACCTACCACCATGTCGAAAAAGCCCATGTGCATCTGCATCTTCCGGACTCATCACTTCCCCTTGGAAGGAACCTCGATCTGAAGTACACCAAGCTTCTCTCTGAAGTATTCAAACTTCACTCTGGCCAACAACTTGGTCAATACAACGGCTATCTACTCGTCTGTCGCAACATACTGGAGATTCACTGCTCCTCTCTGCACTATATCCCTGATATAGTGGTACTTGATCTCAATGTGCTTCGACTTGTCATAGAACATCGATTTCTCAGACAACTTCACACAACTCTGGCTATCGCAATATATACAAGTCGCATCCAATTGGAGATCAAACAAATCAGACAGTAGCTTCCTCAGCCATACTGCCTCACAACTAACCGAACAAGCTGCGACATACTCTGCTTTGGCTGTACTCAGTGCCACGCAGGACTGCTTCCTGTTAATCCAAGAGATCACACCTGATCGCACACTGAAGCAGCACCCCGAAGTGCTCTTCCTATCAATGGCACTGCCTGCCCAATCCGAATCAACATAACCCTCCAGGTTAATCTTCTGATTCGCATCATACTTGAGCCCATAATCAACCGTACCCTTCAGGTACCTCAGAATATGCTTTGCAGCAATCAAGTGAACATGTCTCGAATCCGTCAAGAACTAGCTCAATGTGTTCACAGCAAAGCAAATATTTGGTCTCGTATTCGTCAGGTACATCAAAGACCCAATCATCTGATGATACATCGTGGCATCGACTGACTCTGATGAGGCATCACTCAATAGCTTCAAGTTCGATGCCATAGGTGTGGCCATGGCTTTGCAGTCCATCATCCCGAACCTCTTCAGAATCTCTACTACATACTTCCCTTGTCCAAGGAAGATTCCATCTGCACTCCGCCACACCTCCATGCCTAGAAAATAGTACATCATACCCAAGTCCTTCATCTCGAACTCGACAGCAAGCTTCCTCTTCGTATCAACAATCAACCCATCATCACCTGTCACAAACACATCATCTATATATAGTAGGAGTATCACTAGGTTCACTTCCTCAACCTTATAGTAAAGGTTGGAATCTGCTTTACTCTTGGTAAAGTCCAAACTAGTCAGAAAGTTGTTTATCCTGCCATACCACATCCTGGGTGCCTGTTTCAAACCATACAAGGCTTTCTTCAATTTGCACACATGAGTCTCCCTGTCATGCGTCTCAAATCCAAGTGGCTGCTCCAAATACACTTCCTCCTCTACTACACCATTCAAGAACGTTGTCTTGACATCCATCTGGTGTACCTTCCACTTCATCACTGCAGCCAGAGCAAGTACTGATCTAATGGAAGTGTATCTGGCTACAGGTGCAAATGTCTCTTCATAGTCTAACCCTTCCTTCTGGGAGAAGCCACATGCTACAAATCTTGCCTTGTGTTTCTCTATGCTGCCATCTACAGCATGCTTGATCTTATAGATCCACTTGGAAGTCACAACAGACTTCCCTACTGGTCTCGAGACCACATCCCAGACATCATTCTTCATGATCGACCCTACAAGTGCAAATGTCTCTTCATAGTCTATCCCTTCCTTCTGGGAGAAGCCATGTGCCACAAATCTTGCCTTGTGTTTCTCTATGTTGCCATCTGCATCATACTTGATCTTATAAATCCACTTGGAAGTCACAACAGACTTCCCTACTGGTCTCAGGACCACATCTCAGACATCATTCTTCGTGATCGACCGGTTCTCCTCGATCATGGCATCCTTCAATTCTTTCTTCTCAACTGCTTCCTCATAGTTGGAAGGTTCTTTGTCAATGATGTCACACAGCAGGGCTACATAACTGGAAAATGGTCTCGGTCTCTTGCTTTCTCTATGCATTCCCTCTGGAGCACCATATCTCTCTGCATCTTGAATAGCTTCTCGTACCCATGCTGGTTTCCTCTTGTAAAAATTCTTCTCACGTGGTGGATCTACAGGTTCCTGTGGGTCTTCCACCTCACGTTCTCCATAATCTTCTGGATTTACTACTTCATTCATTGTTGTATCTCGGATCTTGGGTGCTTCTGGTTCTTCAATGTCTTCAACAAGTATCTTTATGGATTTCTGATATGATGAGTCTTCGTCGAATGTTACATCCCTGCTGATGTTGATCTTCTTGAATCTTGGGAAATATATTCTATAAGCCTTCGAGCTTTCACTATATCCCATGAATATACCCTTCTTTCCTGAAGGATCTAACTTCGCCCTCTTCTCTTTTGGAATATGTGTGTACATCGGGCAACCAAATATTCTGAGATGGCTGACTTCTGGTTTCTCGCCGGAGAAGGCTTCTTCTGGTGTCTTGTTGTCAAGTACTCTATGTGGAGTACAATTCTGTACCTACACCATTGTCCTTGCAGATTCTGCCCATAGATGCATAGGAAGATGTTGGTCATGAAGCATTGCCCTGGTTGCTTCCATAATTGTTCTATTCTTCCTTTCTGCAACTCCATTCTGTTGTGGATTATATGGAGTGGTAAACTCCCTCTTAATCCCTGAATCTTTGCATAATTTCTTGAAGCCTTCTGAGGTGAACTCTCCGCCATTGTCTGACCGAAAAATCTTGATTTTCTTCTCCGTGTGGTTTTCGATCAAGGCTTTGAATTCCTTGAACTTACTGAATACTTCATCTTTGCTCTTCAAGAAATATATCCATGTCTTCCTAGAAAAATCATCAATGAAAGAAACATAATATACATACCCACTCAATGAATTGGATGACATCGAACCGCATACATCGGAGTGAATGATTTCCAAAAATCCTTTTGCCTTGCTCTCGCTACTTGGAAATGTCTTCTTTGTGTTCTTTCCCTTCGCACATCCTTTGCAAACGCCTTCATGCTTTGCTTGGATTTCTGGAAGACCTTCAACAGCTTTGCTTGCAAGAGGTAGTTGTCTATAGTGCACATGTGCAAGCCTTCTATGCCATAGTTCACTAGGCTCCATGGATTCATGGACCAAGGCTTGTTCTGGTTGGCCCTTCAGTTTGTATAACCCTCCCTCTTGCTCTCCAATCACTTCTGCATCATCTATAGTCTTTCCTTTTGGCCACATAAGAACTTGGCCAACTACAAATGCAACCCTCATACCTTTTGCATCCAATGCAGATATGGAGAGAAGGTTCTTCTTTAGTCCTGGTACAAACAGGACATCTTTCATCTTCATAGACTTTCCAAAGTCTAGCTTCTAAGAGGCTTCACCACTTCCTTTTATAGGATACTAGTAGTCATCCCCAAGTTTCACTTTGTGGGGTGACTCATGTTCAGATAGGTTCATGAAGGATTCCTTGAATCCTCTCATATGCTTGGAAGCCCCACTATCTATAAGCCAATCATTGCTTCCATGTGTAACAGTTCCTGTGAGGGCAGAGATCAAAACATACTCTTCATTGCTTGAAGAATCTTCACTTTCTTCTCTAGCTCTCTTCCTGGGAAGTTCATCATCCTCTGCAGTGTGAGCATGATGTCTTCTCTTGTTGTTCTTCTTCTTGTGAGAGCCACTTTTATTTCTAGGACAATCCCTGGAGATGTGTCCCTTCTCATCACATGTATAGCATCGAATGGTGGATACATCTCTTCGGGGTCTAAAGTTATCCCTTTGATTCTGGTGGTGGTGTTTTTCTTTCTTACTGTGGTGGTGCACCCTCTTGTTATCATTCCTCCTAGAGTGTGTTGTGAGAGCTTGGTCTTCATTGCCCATCTTCTCTTCTCGAGCTACAAGTTGAGCTTCTTCTTGTGAGCATTCCTCCCACAACCTACTAAATGTGATGAGCTTCTTCCTAGCACAAATTCCTTGAATGAAGGAATCCTATGATCTGGGTAGACCATTCAAGGTGGTCATCACTATGAAGGAATCCCTTGTAAGGTAAGACTGCATGGCCTCTGTATTTTGTATCCTCATATTCTTCAATTGGTTCCGTAATGTCATCTTCCGATTTATATTCTTTCCTTCAAATAGCTTGGTCAAGGAATCAAACATCTCCTTGGGTGTCTTTAGAGATGACACATGTGGTATGAGATGGTCCTTGATAGAATCTGCAGTAATCCTCTTGGCCTTGACCAAGTTCTTCTTATGTAAGGGCTTAGCCTCATCTCCCTCTGGAACTGGAACCTCTTCATTCACATAGGTGTCCAATTCATTCTCTTCTAGGACAAGCTCAATCCTATACTTCCATGCTCGGAAGTTATCAGCCCCTTCAAGCTTATCCTCAAGCTTAGTGTAGTGAGACATCTTTAAAGAGTACTTCAAATGGAAATAGAAAAGATTTAGGTCTTACCACTTGATTTGTTGAAACTGGATCTGGAGCTGGCTAGGGTTTGACAGAGAAACCCTAAAAATCCAAACTTGGAATTTCAAACTTCTGTCTGGATAGAAAGATGCGCCTTGCTGAGACAAGCAAGCTGGTACACTTGGATTTTGAAAATTCCAAAAATTGACCCTTCAAAAGTGACTTGCAAATTTCGGATCTGCAATTTTTTGTCCTTTCTGGTTTTTTGGTTTTTCTGGTTGGTCTCTAAATTTCGATTTTGATGAGGAGAACAATCCTGTGTTGAGAGTACTCCAAAATTCCACTTATGTCAAAAGCCCTAATTTCCCGCAGCAGTGACAGGCCGAAAATTGAAAATGCTCAGAATCCAATTCTGCTTCGACAGAAAGATGCGCCTTCCTTAGGAGAGATAGCCTAGCTTCCTGCCCTTGATGATTTGTGGAAAGAGACCCAAACATTAAGAAGCCCTAGCTTCCGCAGCTGCATAGTGTCTTCTTCTCAGGTTAGCTCTGATACCATGTTAGTTTTTCACAATTTAATTCAATATGGTCTAGGATCTTATCTGAGAGAATAACTGATCTAGGATCTTATCTGAGAGAATAACATGCACAACAAATCAAACATAAGAGACAAGAGACAAAGCATTTCACCGGGGAAACCATAAAGGAAAAAACCCCGCAACTTCCTCAGAGATAGAATGAGCAATAATACAAAACTCCAAAACAAAGAGATGGTCTTCAGTAGCTTCCTCCTCCACTTGTGCGAACTTCTTTCTCTCTCACTCATGCGAATTGAGTGAGTGAGTGAATGATGAAATAGAGAGGAGCACCCTCTCTATTTATACTTTACTTTCACTTTACTTTTTACCTTAATTGGGCCGACTTCTCCTAGGAGAGTCTAATAACCCCTTACAACTTAACTCAGGGCCGACCCCTCTCCTGGAATCTAATAACCCTATCAAATACAATAATAACTTTCCCGATTGGAGGAATAAAACCTCTTCGTCGGAAGTACAATGACATATGAATACAATATAAAATATACAAGTGAACATCTTCCGAAGTTACAAATACATTAACAGGGAGAAATCCCATCGGCAGATGAGACAGACAGGTAGCAAATGGTATAGCTGATATCTCAGATATCCAGGATTGAGTGATTCTCCTGGACACACCGAAGGACTGGTGTAGATGATGCATGAAGACACTTCTCGAAGGACTGAGACTGTGCTGACAACCTTCAGTATGTATAGAGATGATGGAGACAGTATAGATGTACAAGATGAAACCCAGATGATCATGATGTTGATGAAGACCGAAGAATACCTTCCTCGATGAGAGGGAGTGTTGGATTTTGTGCCAACTTCAGAAGATATTATTTATTGTATTTCTATTGTATTTGATTGTACCTCCTAAGGGAGATGAACTTGATGTAAATGACTATGTAAACCCTTGAAAGAATCAATGTAAACCTTAGGGAGAAAAGAAGCAAAGTAAAAGATTAAAATTAAATTATAATTTGCCCCCCAAGTGTAGTCGGCCCAATCAAATAGAGAAGTCGCTTCACCTAGGGTAAAAGTCAGTTTTACACTTGGATAAATAAGAGGTTATGTCTCCTCATTATCACACTCACTCATCCACTCAAGTTCGCATCACTTGGGAGAGAGAGAAGTTCGCATCTGCTGGCGAAGAAGACTGTTTTGGGGTTTCTACTTTTTGGAAAGCATTTCCACTTTTTCTCTTTTATGATTGTACTCTGATCTCGAGATTATCATCTCTATATGAAGGTTGTTGGGTTTTCTCCCATTTGGGTTTCCCCGGATAAACTCTATGTTATTGTTTTGTGCTTTGTCTTTCTTCTAGTGATCCTGTTTATGCAATTAAATTATTATGCTGTGAATGTATGAAATCGAACATGATGTACATAAAATGAAGCACTATATACCTTTTACACTACTATAAAAGTATAAAGTGAATTGGCACGCCCATCTCACACACTTTATTCGAAATCTCCATAAACAAGTTGGAGGCTTTCCTGCATAAGCACATCTAAACAAGTGACGGTTGTATGTTCCATCATGTTCCACACTCCTCTTCACCAATGATGTAGTCTTATTGACCTCCACACCTAAGGGTCTTAAAAGACAACTGGATACTCTTGCAATGTTTTGCGACTTTTGGCAATTGACAGTCAACTTTGGGAAAGTCAAGGTGATGATCTTCAACTACTCAAAGAAGTCCCTTTTAGGTTTCCACTTATACTTCAAGGGAGGGGAGGTTAAGGTTACCATTGCATACACATATCTAAGGCTTCAATGTCTAGGGCCTAGGTTTGAGTTAGGAAGGCTCTCCAACTTAAAGTGAATAAGGGGAGTGGGTCTCTGGCTCTTATAGAAAGATAGTGTTTCCAAACCATTTTCAAGACATCTCATCCAAACTAGACCTCATGGACTTATGTGTCGTTCAAAGATATGAGGACCAAGCTCGCTCAAGTTGAATTCAGCCTACACCAAGCGAGCTCAAACCCTCTTGCTCCACCACATCATTAGATGCAAGAGGACAATCACCCAACCCATTGTCCAACCAAATTTTGCAGCACACCCCTTTTGAATCAATATTGTCTTCAGATTGGTAGAGTTGTTGCATCGCCTGTAGAGATTTATTACCTTGAGGGAAGGCAAAGGTTGTACCCATATCTTGCTTACCGATCTTTGGAAGCCATCGCAACTAGTAGGCCTCCCCCCCAACCACCACCACTGCCCCATTAGAGAACAATATCAATATTCCAAGGTTTCTCATTTCCTTTAGTCAGTTGGTATATCGATGGACTTGGATTCCCCCATTCATGTACTCTTTGGATTCTCTTGGACACCTCTTTCCTAATATGTAGGTTATAAATGGATTACCAAGGAGGATATTTATAGACAATATATCCAAGTTCAATTTATGGGGACTGTTAAGACCTAAATATTGGCAGATTAACCCTTATGTAGTGGCACATTACCCCTTTATTATGGTGCATTACATATTATTGATGTCGGCTTGGGTATATAGTTGTTATTGCACCCCTTTGTCTCCTATATATAATAAGGAGACCTTTTCATTTTAGTCATCATTGTATCTTGTTTTTCTTTTGTACTTAGTACATTGTGTAAGGAGGTTTCTTCATCGAAAAGGATTGCTAATCATCTCAGTTCTTCATTATTAAGTCGTGGATTACTTTCTTTTGGTCTATTTTTGCTATTTTTATGCTATTCCTCAGGATTGGTTTCTTCAAAACAAGCCATCTTGGAATTTTCGCTATAATTATTTTTCTACAAGGATTCAGAAAGCAAGATTCAAAACCCATCTCCAAAACAGGTCGAACTATCTGTGGTCCAATTTTCAGATACTGAGACCGTACAGGTTCGAAGATATTCGGCTCTGAAGCTAGGGTTTTCGACTAGTCCAAAAACTAGTCTAAAACAAGTGTTCTGGGGAAAAAGGTCATATCTGGGGCATGCAAGATCCAAATTGAGTGAGACCTGTTGCATTAGAAAGAAGATGGAACACAGTATCTGTTGTAGGGTTTTCAACCTCAGATACGAAATATTTGATACATGGTAGACCCTACAAGTTCGCTCTTTTGGAAAGACCTAAAATAAGAAATGTTGGGAGATTCGCAATAACTTCTTATTGGTACATCAAAATTAGGTCAGACCTGCGGCATTGGAAAAAGGACATACAAGGATACATCAGGCCGAAGTTTCAGACAGAGCAGAAAATTCAAATTTAACTCAGTCACAAGTCATCCATTAAACAGTCTTCCAATCAAGGTTTGAAAAAGGTACATCATTTTAAATTTGAATAGCTTTGAGTAGAAGGATCTAATTCTGGTGAAACCTAGGGTGTGATATCTATTTATATTGTTCAAATTGCCACCAAAAGAAAGTGTAAAAACTCACACTCCCCTCAAACCACCAGAGGAACTATCCCTGACTTACAATAAAAGGGAATACCTATTTTTTCGAGTGTCCCAGTTGGAGGATATGATTAAAGGGACTGTGAAAAAAGTTGGTTTAGTTAATTTAGAGGAGAAATTGAATAAAACGGAGGAAAATACGAAAGGTTTGGTGAGAACAGCCGATTTACTCAATTTAAAGGAGAAGTTGAACAATATTGCTAATCTCATAAAAAATTCAAGGGATACTCCCCCTATAGGTGATGATGTGATCCAGGATACTCAACAGGATAAAGATAATTTCCATTTTGAGAAACATTCCATGAATACGAATATTCCAAGAGGAAATGATTCTAGTAATGGAAGTCATCAGGGATGGTCACCAAAGGGTACCCAACTTCCTAAAATTGACATGAGAAAGTTTGATGGCAATGATCCAATAACTTGGATATTCCATATGGAGCAATTCTTTGATCTACACCAGGTGCCAACTTTGCAAAAGGTAACTAAAGCATACTTATATTTAGAGCCTGATCAATTTGCATGGTACAAATGGCTTTGTGACCGTAAAAAGGACTCTATTATCTCATGGTCTATATTCGTAGAAGAATTGATTGCACATTATGGGAATATAAATAGCAACATGTAATGTCCCCATTCAAATAAATCTCAAGAAGAGAAAATTCCACCAATCTACTAGTTTCCTAGGTTGGGGTGGAGATATTAAATTTGGAATAAGGAAACTAATAAACCCCAAATGGAATTTAACTTGACATAAATATATTAATAGGGGATAAATAAATAGTTGTGATGTGAAAATAAGATGGCACTTGGTCATGAAGACACATTGGTAGTGTCGGACCCACACAATGCTAGATTCCCCATGCCACATGGCATTCCACTCTCACCCATTCGAATCCAAGGTGGAGTCCACTATTCTTGGGGGGGTTGGAAGGGAATAATACTTGGCATGACTCAATGAGGTCGAAATGTAGAGGAAGAGTAACTCCCATGGAAGAGGAAGAGCATTTTGGATCTAGTGGGACACTTGGGCTAGATTCCCTAGCTTCTATGACACCAATGATGAAGATGCCTATGACACTTATGACAAAATCAGACTTGATGGCTGACATCTGACATACATGGCATGTCAGGGCTAAAAATAGCATCCAAGAAGGAGCACAAGAGAGTTAGGGAAGCCAAAGAGATACCTATTCGAATTGAGTGAAGGAGGCTAGAATTGGAGGGACAAGTGGAATACTTTGAAATCTCTTCCCAATTCGAGTTGGCATGAAGCTCATGGATGGAATTCGAGTTAAGGAGGCCTTGGGAAGTTTATAAAAGTCAGGAACAAAGAAAGAGAGTTGCTTTTGATCATTTTACATTTTGCATTAGGAGAGGAGAGCTAGTAGAGTGATATTCTACTTGCCTTAGCACCAATTTCGAGGGTGGAACATTCCCATCCTAATTGGCAATTGGAGAGGCCATTCAGACCTTTCATTTGGAGCTACAATGGAGTCCTTTGTTACAGGTTGAAGCTACAGGGCATCTCCTGGTCACATCTCTTTCAGCTTGCTTCTACAACCATTCTTTCATTTCTTGTCATATTCTTGCTCCTCGAGGAGAGGCGCACTTGGTGATGTGATGATCTCTTTGGGATAACTCTTGAGGCCCCATATTTTTGTATTCTTATATATATATACTCTCTATTTGATGCTCAGAAGACTCTCAGGTCGAAATACCAAGTGGAACTATGTAAAAATACCAAACAATGCATAAATGGTGCCATTTTCCCTATATCTTGTTGTTGGAGCTTGAAGACACTTTATTTCGATTTGTATCAATCAATATCTGTGATTTTGTTGATGTATGGAGTGTCATTAATGTTCTGAAGAAGTTTCATTAACATTGCACATGTCCTTGGAACCTAAAATTCGAATTTCATAACAAGTGGTGAATTTTACTATCATTTCCCCCTATCTGAAGACATGTATACAAATCTTTGATTTATGGGAGTTGCAGAGGCCTATAGAAACTAATTGATGATGCATTGGGGAGCCCATTGAAGTCCTTTATCAGTACCATGTCTCTATTCTGAAATTTGGGAAGGTCTTACAGTGTTTGGGAAGCCATCTTTGTCCCCTACCCTTGGGGGTTTGAACCTCGATTTGACTAGTAAAGTTCCCTATTTTCCCCTGATTATAAATGAATGTTGCAGAAGTGTTTTGAGAGTGTCCAAGCATCCATCAGCCTCATTTATATGTCTGAATACCTTCCAAACTCATTCAGACCCAATTCGGAAGCATTTGGAGCCATTTGGAAGCAGTTGAGTCATTACTAGTCTAGGGGTCGAATTGGCCAAAAATTGCAATTTTTCCTAGTTTTTACAAATTCTTAAAAAGGGACAGTAGAAGTGGTATCAGAGCATGGTCCTTGCACCTGATGTGGCTAAACATTAATGAGGACAAGAAGTCAGGGACCACCCTTGGAACCTGAAACTGAAAGTGTTTTTGTTGAAGAGGAAGAAGTGGGAAAAGAAGTCCATTTTGTTGAAACTATGGCTAGGGATGAGAAGGGAACTGTTATCACATATATAGTAGCCGGGCTACCATACATTATTTTTCTAATTCCAGTACACTATTCAGGCAGTTCCCTTGCATTGAGATGTTGAGATGAGCATCTATTATGGATCACTATCAGATTTTGGACAGCAGTTTTATTCCCCATGCTATGACTGAGTCTCAGGACACTCAGAGAGATGACCGATGTAGCTATTTAGCCATTTGTACAAAGCAGTCAGTAGTGCCCAGAGTTACAGCAGGAGTTTCAGAGGACAGATGATGATTCAGATGATGATCTTTCAGGTATATGACTCAGCAGGTATATTATGGTGTTACGGCTATATTGCTTTTATTTTCATTTTCTTAGCATGTCTTAGCATTTAGTATCATGATCTGGCGATCATATAGATATGTGGACCTGGTTGTACTTATATATATATCATATTTGTCCCTACTCAGACTTAGAAGCTCTTGGCCTATACTCGTTGGTTTTACCCTCCCTAGGGAGAATAGAGGTGATCATTCCCGCCATACATTGGCTTGCTAGTGTCGGTTTCATTATTCACTGTCTTCATCCATCCATGACTTACCCAGTTTGTTCATTACCTTGACTTACTACTTGACTAGTGGCATGGAGGACCTTCCCCCACTGTAGCCTCTATATTGGATGAGCTTCCCTATTTATTGTGTCTCGGCTCTGAGTTGGTGACAAAACTTACCTTTGGTGAGTTGGCTTAGTCCCCCTAGTCACTAAAGATGTTGTTGGCTAAATCTAAAACTTTTAGTGCTGCCATGAATACAAAGTATGGAAATGAAATGTTGTATCTTGTATGAAAAGCCCATTCATGCGATGTGTTTCTTAACACACATGAATGAAAGGCAAGCCAAATGAAAATGGCTCTGAAATATCAAATGTTATATCTTTTGTGAAATGTAAATACCTAGGTAAACAAGCTGTCTATGACTCACCTAGAAGTGCTCAAGTAAACAAGTGCCTTAAAAACACACCTGCTGCAAGAAGCCTCATGAAATGTAAAACTATGCAATGTGTTTGTAAACACACATAGATCAAAGGCTATGGAAACTCTAGGCCCAAAAAGCAATGGAACTTAAACTCTATATCAAAAATATTGCTGGCCTCATTTGTATTATGGATTGTGCGTATCTGTGTAAGGTGAATAAACACTCTTTGAACAACTTATCCATTTGTGAGACACCGCCATTCCCTGTGTTGTTGCTTGTCCACTATATGCTATGGTGTGTATTCCCTTTTCCATTTCCAATGTCACGGTGTTAAGTCAGTAAGTCATCCTTTGACCTAGCCACTTATTTCTTTGCCTTCACCCTTCACTAGCAAATTGATCACAACTATGAAGTGAGTATGACCTTGAAAGTCTTGTATGAGTAATTAATAATAATTAATGACATATTATACTTGGATTTAGATCGCCGATAATGATTGCTACTTGTTATAATTGCTATGTGAATGGATTGTAAAGCATGTTTTAACCTTTGACACCTTGCAGTAGCTTGATGACAGTTTGAGTCATATTTTGGTCATGCTGACTTGGTTAAACCTCAGTTTGACCAAAAGTCAGCCACAGGACATGAGGTGGCAGACCTCAGATGTTACAGATAGATGATATATGGTCTGGTACAGGTCACCATGGTGGGCTTATGCAGTGGTTTCAGGCTTATGATGATGATTTGTGCTTTTCAGCACTTTTACAGATTAATATTATTTGGTCTGCCGGATATGATGAGTATTTATTTTGGACCATGCAGAGGTTTATATGGTGTATGAGTACACATCTTAGATGGATTTGGACCTTCTGAGTCCAATGAGGTAGTCTGTTTTCAGTTCCGGGCAGTTACAGTGATGATTGAGCCTCAGTTGGCTATCCTAGTGCAGTTTTGGTCTGTCGGAGGCCCTATCAGAGATATAATGATATTTATTTGGTTCACCTAGGGCGCTGTGCATGGAGGGGGTGGTCCAGCCACTTGTTATTACCATATTACCCCCCTCCCAGACTCAATGGTGAGCTCACCTTGACAGCGCAGGCACTCCAGGAGGCAGTTTGGGTAGTTTCACATTTCCCAAGGCAGTCAAGAAATGGTAAAAATGGCTACAGAATAATTTGATTTGGGCTACTAAGGCAATGTTATGGCATGGGATGATCAGTGATGATGAGTGGGATGTCTTCCACACCTCCAGCAGTTTCAGCTTCATCGGGACCCACATCCATCACTTATGACACTTTTTGATGATTTTTGGAGCCTCCTAAGGCTCACGACTTTCCTAGAGAGGCACGATTTGGTGTCTAGATCTTTTATTCTTGGATATTGTGCCATGGGGATTGACCAAGGGTGTTAGAAATTACCCCTTGGACCCACCAAGAGCTATATTTTATGTTTTATCATCATGATTTGGTGGGATCCCCTCTCCTAGGGCGATTTTGTCCACTTATTGTTATATTTTATTAGTGATCCATGTATTGTATTGTTGAGCTCATCTCAACCATTGATTAGATCTTTTGATCTTTTAATCTTAGCCACTCATTCAAAAAGTGGTTAAGGTTATGGCCTCTCTCCATCCTATTTAAAGGGGAGAGCTTCTCATTGTAAAGGGTCTTTGGCTCTTAGAATCTTGATATAGAAAAAAAATTCTATGGAAATTCTTGTGGTCTCCTTTGAATCTGGTGTTCTTCGATAGTGATTGTAAAGTCTATTGCATCCTAGCATTTGGGTATTTGTGGTAAGATCTATCTTTTTTTGGGAACTTTTGTCTTGTCTAGAGTAGGGCGACTTCACTTGGGCATTTTTGCAAGGCTTCTTCAACTCACTCCACTTGGCATTCGCTTGTATCAGGGGGTTAATCATTAGTATCATTGTGATCTATGCTATCTTTCTGTTATTTCTCTTGTGGCATTAGTCTTATCTCTTGTTCGCAATAAATCTGATATTGTTGACGTTTGTTGTGCAGGAGAGAGGGCGCATTGGCTTCCTTGGGCAAATCGACTTCATAGAAAACTACCTCAAATTGCTCCAAATTGATCGGGTTTGCATAAATCATCATCATCAAGGCATCTACAAGGTTATCCAAGTAAGATCCACAGGTTTGTTCTTCTTGTCTTGGTTCCAATCCATTATCACAACTACTTCATTGATAAAACCCTTATATTTTCAAACCCTCATTTTACATTTTCTCAGATCTAGCAAGATCTACTTGGCTTTTGGGTTTAAACTTTAAAACCCACCTCTATAGCATCCACGGCAATCCAGATCTATAGTTTGGTGAGGATTGCCCTTCATTTGACCCATTTCCCAAGGCAAAGAAGCTTCTCCAAAGGAGGTCGCACTTCCTAGGAGGGGTGAGTTTGCAAGGATCTAGCACCTGGGTAGGTGAGATCCCACTTGATCCTTCATCTCCATAATTGATAACCTGCCCCTAATGTGTCACTTCAGTGATTTTCACCTTGTGCGCCCCATTCCTCATTTTGAGGGTTGAGCCCCACTTGGGTCACTTAGTGATACATTTCAATCTCAGATCTACTGAGATCTAGCCATTGGATGACCCTAATTTTCAAGATCCACCTAGATTGACACCTCAACATCCCTGATCTATAATTTGGTGGACATCCGACTCCATTTGGCCCATTTCCCAAAGCACTAATCTTCTCCAAGCCAATTCGACTTTCCTGGATTGTTGGGTTAGCTTGTGGTTTGATCCTTGTCTTGCATGCTTGAACACCTAAACACTGTCATATCCATTTATCAAGTTCATCTTTGGTATTGGTTAGCCCCAATTTGGTCCTTAAGTACCCTGCATTGGACACGGTTCCCAAGGCAGTGGATTTTCTCATCTTTGACTAGTACCCTGATCCTGGATCTAATCTTAAACCTCATAAGTCACTCACATAAACATGTTGGACCAAATCGTCATTGTTTAAACCTCTTGATCCAACCCTCTACTCACCTTGTGACTTCATCCATAGATCTAGGGTTTACCATGCACCTTAAATACTTCACCCATACTTGATTTGATCTAGTGTATTGGTTTGATCTCTCCTATCGGGATTAGATCTGGGTCTCCCCCTTTGTTGTCTTGGGCTAGATAACGTAAAGTGAAGATTGCCTCGATTGGCGTGACAACCATCCATTGGGAGTCGAGGCTATCTTGGTTGCACCTCTTCGGTTGCCCATCCCCTCTGCCATCCATTTTGGATCCATCTCTAGAGATTGGTGAAAACAGGAACCTCAGAGGATAAGGAGGAATTTACTAAATTCATGAAACCATTCTTTGAAGACGTGACAAAACAGATCATGAAAGGGTTCGAATTGTTGGCTAGTCAACTTGGAAGCAAAGGAGCAATAGGATGCAACAGCAGTTCTCTTTTTGAGGGAAAGAAGATAATGGGTGAAAGTCTTTTCTCAAGAACAGGACTTCATTATAGGCCTAATGAATTTCAGAGTACACCAAGGCCTACTACACCTAAATTTCTTGAGCCCAAAGAAGAACCTAACACCCAATTTGATATGTAGGAAGTTGTAAAAGAATGGGAAAAGTTGAGTGAAGATTGTAGAAGGACTCTACCCTTTGAGCAATACTTTAATGTTTCAAACAAACTCAAAATGAGGGAAGATAATAGGACTCCATTTCAAAATAAAGAATTGAATTATGCAATTGGCAAAATGCCCCTTCCCACTTTTGATGGCTCATCTCAAAGTTCTGCAAATACTTGGGTACAAAAACTAGATGTGTATTTCAGCTGAATCCAATAGTGGAAGAGGATGCTTTAAAAATGGCTATTTTGCATCTCGAAGGAGAAGCCAATGATTGGTGGTTCCATGGTCTGAAAACCTTGGGACATGATGAGGTTACAACATATGGAGAATTTGTTGACAGTGTATTAGAAAGATTTGAGCAAAAAGACCCAGAATTTCCTTTCAAAGAACTAGCCCAGTTGAAGCAAGTTAGAACCCCTGCTGAGTATATGTTGGAATTCCAAAAACTATCAGTTAAGGTGGCTGATATATCTATGATAAGATTAGTATTGCTCTTTACAGAAGGTTTGGTTGAACCCTTAAAAGGTTTAGTTAAGGCCCACAAACCTAATTCATTGAAGGATGCCATGAACTTGACAAGAGATCTACAAAATGTGCTACCTAGGACAAGGTTTCCTCCCATGCCTAACTTCCCTTCCAAATTCATATTTGAAAAGAAGCCTTGGCAAAGAGATGCATTTGGAAAGGATAAGAAAGAGGCACTAAACAAGGAAGAACTTAGAAGAAAGAAATTGTGTTACACATGCTTCCAACCATGGGTACCAAGGCATAAATGTGCTACGGGGAAAGCACAATACATTGAAGTATTTTCTGATAATGATGACTATGAAGAGGGTATGGAGGAAGAAAGACATATTTCAGACCAAGAAGAGGGATATGATACAGCAGAAGAAGGGAAACAAGAAGAAAATCATCCTTCACCTGACAAAGGAAGGATGGCAGTTCTTTCAGCAGTGCCTCGTTTTCACACTATTTGATGCAAGGGAGTGTTACAAGGACAAAGGGTCTCGGTATTGGTAGATGGAGGAGCCACACATAACTTCATTGATGCAAACATGGTGGAGAGGAGGAAGCTACCTACTGAACCATTCGATGGCTTCACAGTCATCATTCCAAGTCACAACTATGGAGTGTAAAACATGAACTCCAAAGCTAGAAATCACCATAGGTAATTACACTTTTTTTGATAGCACACCTATCCGAATCAAGTAGTGACTTTCCACAGTATGAGGTCCATATTGAGGCATGGAGATATTGAGTGGGCTACTGAATGTTATATCACTTCACCCAAACCAAAAATAGGGGAGCATACAGTGAACTATCAAATTCCTGAAATGAGATTCAAAGATTTAGGAGGGAAACAAAGGGTTGTGAGAGGGCAGCACACCTATCCAAATCAAGTAGTGACTTCCCACAGTATGAGGTACATATTGAAGTATGGAGATATTGAGTGGGCTGCTGAATGTTACATCACTTCACCCAAACCAAAAATCAAGATTTCAGAACATCCCAAGGAGATAAGGCAGCTACTACACAAATATGAAAAGGTTTTTGGGGACCTCCCTCCTGGCAGACCACCTGATAGAGAAGTTAAGCACAACATTGTTTTGGAGGTGGGCACTTCACCTATACAAATCCCGCCATATAGACATCCCAAAAAGTTCAGAGAGGAGATTGAAAAGGCTATTGAAGAACTCTTGGAGTTGGGACTCATTAGACCAAGATCTAGTCCCTATGCTTCTTCAGTGGTTTTGGTGAAGAAGAAGGATGGGACCTTGAGAATGTGCATTGATTTTAGAGCCCTCAACAAAAAGACAATCAAAAATAGATATCCCATCCCAAGAATAGATGAGCTCATGGATGAGCTACATGGAGCAAAATTCTTCTCAAAAATTGATCTTAGATCTGGTTACCATCAAATTCGAATGAAGGAGGAGGAAGTGCATAAAACAACTTTCAGGTGTCACTATGGCCATTTTGAGTTTCTTGTCATGCCTTTTGTGTTGACCAATGCTCCAGCCACATTTCAATCATGCATGAATCAGATATTTTGCAAACAGCTCCGTAAGTTTGTTTTGGTTTTCTTTGATGACATTCTAATTTACAGCAAAACATGGGAGGAACACTTGCACCATCTAAAAGTTGTCTTGAAAATGTTGCATGAACAGTCTTTGTTTGCTAAGTTGTCTAAGTGTGAATTTGGGTTGAAAGAAGTTTTATATCTTGGGCACATCATTGGGCAAGATGGAGTGAAGGTGCACTTGGAAAAAATAAGAGCTATTCTTGAATGGCCATCACCCAAAAACATCACAGCATTGAGAGGCTTCATTGGAATATGCACTTACTATAGAAAATTTGTGAAAGGGTTCTCTAAATTGACTGCTCCACTTATTGATTTGACCAAGAAGGATGCTTTCAAGTGGGATGAAGAGGCTGAAAGGCTTTCCAAAAAATGAAAGAGGTAATGAGTAATTGTCCAATACTTGCATTACCTGATTTTACTAAACCATTTGTCTTGGAATGTGATGCATCAGGAGAAGGGATAGGGGTTGTCCTAAAACAAAATCAACACCCCATAGCTTTTGAGAGTAGAAAGTTGCAGCCACATGAGAAGCTCTATTCTATTTATGACAAAGAAATGTTAGCCATCATGCATACCTTGGCCAAGTTTAGACAATACTTGGTGGGAAACAAGTTTGTAGTCAAAACTGACCATAACAGTTTGAAGCATTTTCTCACACAAAAGGACCTCAATGGAAAGGCAACAAAAGTGAGTAAGCAAAGTCCAAGCTTTTGATTTTGACATTGAATATGTTAAGGGAAAGAATAATATTGTAGCAGATGCATTATCTAGAAGACCATCATTTTCTCTTATGAACATTTCAAAAGATTGGAAAAATATGCTAATAGTTGAATATGCCAAAGATAGTTTTGCTTGTGGTGTGTTAGATGGGGTCAGAGATGATGATAAGTACAAGGTTTTGGATGGTATCATCTACTACAAGGATAGAATATACTTGGTTCATGGTTCGAATCTCAAGCAAAATATTTTGAAGGAAGGTCATGACTATCCTTTAGCAGGCCATCTTGGTTTTTTCAAAACATATAAGCAACTAAGGGAAAGGTTCTTTTGGAAAGGGTTGAAAAAGGATGTTCTAAAATATGTGAATGAATGCAAGTCATGTCAGCAAAACAAATCTAAACATACACATCCTGCTGGTCTATTGCAACCATTGCCCATTCCACAACAAAAATGGGAAAGTGTCTCAATGGATTTCATCACACGTTTTCCCAAGGCTTTGGGTAAGGATTGCATTTATGTTGTGGTGGATAGACTCACTAAATTTGCTCATTTCTTTGTTGTTACATCATCTTTTACTGTTGCACAAGTGGCTAATCTATTATTTAGAGATATTTTCAGATTACATGGACTTCCCAAGAACATTGTGAGTGATAGAGATAGCAGATTTATGAGTTCCTTTTGGCAAGAACTTTTCAAGTTGGTTGGCACTCAATTGACTTCAAGCACAAGCTATCATCCTCAAACTGATGGCCAAACAGAAAGAGTGAATCAATGGTTGGAAGCTATGCTGCGTGGGAGCGCCCCCTACCCCCTCGCTCCCGCTCCCGAAGCTCGCTTCCTTCGGAAGCTTGCTCCCAAAAAGATCCCATGGCACTCCCTACCTCTCCTATACTAAAAGATCCTTTCCTTTACTAGGTTGACCATCTGATGACAATGTTATGGTACCTCCCTTCTTTGCCAAGCTCCTATAAAAGTTGTTATGGTTTATCATTTGATGATAATGCTATAAGTTCTAACTACTAGATGATTGATGTTATATGGTTTAATCGATGTTTTCTATAACTAATTGAACATCCCAAATGTTTTTTAAATATAAATCCATCAAAATTTATTAAAATATATAAAATATATACTATATAAAAAACGCTCCCAAAACGGGAGCTTTTGAAAATTTCGCTTTTTGCTTCGCTCCCACTCCCCGCTTCCCGCTCCACGCTCCCAACAGCTTAGGTTGGAAGGGTACTTGAGGAACTATGTTGGTAAGCAGCAGAAAACATGGGTGAAATGGCTACATTTGGGTGAGTTTTGCTACAACACTACTTTCCATATGTCCATTGGCATGTCTCCTTTCAAAGCACTATATGGTTATGAAGCACTTACATTTGTTGAGCACATCTTTGGTGATAGTAGAGCCCCAAAAGCTAAAGATTGGGTGGAGGAAAGTCAGGAGATTTTGAAACTCCTAAAAGACACCTTGCAAGTTGCCTAAAATCAGCAGAAACAGTATGTGGATCAACATAGAGTGGCAAGAACTTTTCAAGTGAATGATTTGGTCTATTTGAGGCTACAGCCATATAAACAAACATCCTTGAAAGTGAAAGGATCAGAAAAGCTCAAACCAAGATACTATGGTCCATACAAGATAGTTCAAAAAGTTGGGGAGGTGGCTTATGAGTTGGAACTTCCGGAAGGGAGCAAAATCCACAATGTATTTCATGTTTCATGACTTAAGAAGGCTATTGGTCAACAAATCTCTGATTCAGAAACCCTCCCTCCGTTAGATGATGAAGGACAGCTCATACTTATCCCAAAAAAAAGTTTGAAGGCAAGAGAAAGGAAATTGAGGAGCAGAACCATAAGGGAGTATTTGGTACAGTGGAAAGATTTGTCAAGTGAGGATGCCACATGGGAGGAGGAACAAATTTTGCAGCATCCTAATTTAGAATTGCCTGAGGGCAAGCAATCTTGGGCGGGGAGGACTATAATGTCCCCATTCAAATAAATCTCAAGAAGATAAAATTCTACCAATCTACTAGTTTGCTAGGTTGGGGTGGAGACATTAAATTTGGAATAAGGAGACTAATAAACCCCAAATGGACTTTAGCTTGACATAAATATATTAATAAGGGATAAATAAATAGTTGTGATGAGAAAATAAGATGGCACTTGGTCATGGAGACACATTGGTGGTGTGGGACCCACACAAAGCTAGATTCCCCATGACACATGGCATTCCACTCTCACCCATTCGAATCCAAGGTGGAGTCCACTATTCTTGGGGGGGTTGGAAGGGAATAATACTTGGCATGACTCAATGAGGTCGAAATGTAGAGGAAGAGTAACTCCCATGGAAGAGGAAGAGCATTTTGGAGCTAGTGGGACACTTGGGCTAGATTCCTAGCTTCTATGACACCAATGATGAAGATGCCTATGACACTTATGACAAAATCAGACCTGATGGCTGACATCTGACATACATGGCATGTCAGGGCTAAAAATAGCGTCCAAGAAGGAGCACAAGAGAGTTAGGGCAGCCAAAGAGATACCTATTCGAATTGAGTGAAGGAGGCTAGAATTGGAGGGACAAGTGGCATACTTTGAAATCTCTTCCCAATTCGAGTTGGCATGAAGCTCATGAATGGAATTCAAGTTAAGGAGGCCTTGGGAAGTTTATAAAAGTCAGGAACAAAGAAAGAGAGCAGCTTTTGATCATTTTAAATTTTGCATTTGGAGAGAGCTAGTAGAGTGCTATTCTACTTGCCTTGGCACCAATTTCGAGGGTGAAAGATTCTCATCCTAATTGGCAATTCGAAAGGCCATTTAGACCTTTCATTTGAAGCTACAATGGAGTCCTTTGTTCCAGGTTGAAGCTACAGGGCAGCTCATGGTCACATCTCTTTCAGCTTGCTTCTACAACCATTCTTCCATTTCTTGTCATATTCTTGCTCCTTGAGGAGAGGCGCACTTGGTGAGGTGATGATCTCTTGCCTTAGCACCAATTTCGAAGGTGAAAGATTCCCATCCTAATTGGCAATTGGAGAGGCCATTCAGACCTTTCATTTGGAGCTGCAATGGAGTCCTTTGTTACAGGTTGAAGCTACAGGGCAGCTCGTGGTCACATCTCTTTCAGCTTGCTTCTACAACCATTCTTCCATTTCTTGTCATATTCTTGCTCCTTGAGGAGAGGCGCACTTGGTGAGGTGATGATCTCTTTGGGATAGCTCTTAGGCCCCATATTTTTGTATTCTGATATATATACTCTGTATTCGATGCTCAGAAGACTCTCAGGTCGAAATACCAAGTGGAACTATGTAAAAATACAAAACAATGCATAAATGGTGCCATTTTCCCTATATCTTGTTGTTGGAGCTTGAAGAGGCTTTATTTCGATTTGTATCAGTCAATATCTGTGACTTTGTTGATGTATGGAGTGTCATTAATGTTCCGAAGAAGTTTCATTAACATTGCACAAGTCCTTGGAACCTAAAATTCGAATTTCATAACAAGTGGTGAAATTTACTATTATTTACCCCCCTATTTGAAGACATGTATACAAATCTTTGATTTATGGGAGTTGCAGAGGCCTATAGAAACTAATTGATGATGCATTGGGGAGCCCATTGAAGTCCTTTATCAGTACCATGTCTCTGTTCTGAAATTTGGGAAGGTCTTACAGTGTTTGGGAAGCCATCTTTGTCCCCTACCCTTGGGGGTTTGAACCTCGATTTGACTAGTAAAGTTCCCTATTTTTCCCTGATTATAAATGAATGTTGCAGAAATGTTTTGAATGTCCAAGCATCCATTAACCTCATTTATATGTCTGAATACCTTCCAAACTCATTCAAATCCAATTCAGAAGCATTTGGAGCCATTTGGAAGCAGTTGAGTCATTACTAATCTAAGGGTCGAATTGGCCAAACATTGCAATTTTTCCTAGTTTTTACAAATTCTTAAAAAGGGACACTACACAACACCTTTATCGAGTTGGTAAATCTAAAGCAAAAAGGACCAGTTACAGAGCACATTAAGTAGTTTCAGAAGCTAAGCCTCGAAGTGAAGAATATTTCAGAAGATAATTTGTTGAATCTCTTTATTGGAACTTTGGAGGATATCATCCAACATGAGGTTCACCTTGGGGAGCCTAAGTCCTTGGGGCATGCATTCAGGGTGGCAAGAAAAGTTGAAAACAAAATCTGCGGGACGTCTCAGCCCCTGTTGAGCCACAAGTTACTGGTATATCTGGCTTACGGGCTATTGGATATACCCTTGGGAGGTTGTTGTTCCCATGGTTAAAAAAAAAAGTTGAAAACAAAATTATGGTAACAAGGAAGCCTACCACGTACAACTATAAAGAAGGAAGTGTGGTCTCAAGTCATCCACAACCTACAAGGTTGACACCACAACAACTAGAGAAGAAAAGAGCAAAAGGGCTTTATTACAGTTGTGATAGCAAATACAGTAAGGACCACAAGCGCACTGAGAAGAAACTATTTTACATAGATTGTGAAGCAAAGGAAGAAAATGAACAAGAAGCACCAAAAGAACAAGAACCATCTCAAGATGACGAAATAGAAGATACTACTTCCAAAGATATTACTGCCACCATATCCTATCATACACTAGCTGGAATTAGCACTCCTCAAACTCTCAAGATCTAAAGATATATCAAAAAGAAAAAGGTAACCATGTTGATTGATTATGGTATTACTCACAATTTCATTCACTGTAAATTAGCCAAGGTTCTCAATTGCTTTGTATATCCAGCACCAGAGTTTCAAGTAATGATTGCAGATGGAGGAATTATCAATTGCTCAGGAAAATGCCATAATATCAATCTCACTATGGCGGAATATGTATTGAATAATCCAATGATTGCTATTCTAATGGGGGGTACTGATGTTGTCTTAGGGGTTCAATGGTTACAATCATTGGGAACAATGGCTTTTAATCTTCAAAATCTTTTCATGAAATTTTTATGGGAAGGAAAAGAATACGAGTTAAAGGGTATCACAGGGAAACCAAGTAAGGTGATAAGCTCTAATGGCATGTCAAAATTGATAATAAAAAAAGGGACATCAAGGTGTAATTGCACAATTACGCTCATTAGATGTTCAAACATCTAAGTCTCCTATTTCCCCAGATCTCCAAAAGGTGATGTTATCACATTTAATGCTCATCTGATGTTGATCTCAAGCATCTCAATGTAAAGGACTAGCTGAAAAAAGGATTAGAATCTGATCTGAAGATATGGTAGCCCCGACTACTATACATATTTGCAGAGCAGCCCCCAAGCAGACAATACATGTCTTATGTCATGACTGAATGATCTCAGATTCGATGACCGATGTAGCCATTCTACCATACAGAGCAGTATGGACTGCCCAAATGTGTAGCAGCAGTATTACAGTTGATAGTTGATGGTTGGTACAGGTATATGACCCAGCAGGTATATTCATATGCATTGGTTATGATGTCTTGCTACTTTGCTCATTATGATAGCTTAACTTGGTATCTTGTAGTTATGATCTAGCGGTCTATATATGTTACATAGATATATGTGTTTCAATGGTTATCTAAAATGATCTAATTTACTCCGAATATGAAATTCTTGTTAATACTCATTGGTTTTACCCTCCTTAGGAGAATGGACGTGATCATTCCACCTTTCATGGCTTGCTAGTTTTGGCATCACCTTTCACTTTCCCCATCCATCCGTTCTCTTCCACTTCTTGTTCTTACCCTGACTTACACCACCTTAGACTGTGATATAGAGGACTTCCCCGCTTTTGCCTCTTTGTTGGATAAGCATCCCTGTTAGTTTGTGTCTTGGATCTGAGTTGTTGATTGAGTTGTGTTTGCTAAAACCTGAAGCGAATAGTACTACCATCATTACATGTATATGAAAACTATTGTATATACCTTGTGCAAGCCCATTGAAATTAAACTAAACTTGTGCTTCTAAGCACAAATGAAAAAGGGCTATGAAATGAAAATATCCTGGATGAAAGCTTGAGTAGTTGTGCTTTTAAGCACATGTAAAATCCCCAAAAGGGTTATCAAATGAATTGAAATGAACTAAAAGCACCCTGGATGAGAGCCTTAGTGGTTGTGCTTCTAACTACATGTAAAATCCCCAAAAGGGTCAATAAAGGCCTAAAGAAAGCAGTGGTTAAATAGATGTTAAATCCAAAGGCTGCTGGCCAGGAAACTAAATGTAATGATTAATTCCTCACGGAGCCTACGGGTTGTGATGTGAGATGGAGTAAGAGACAACTAATTCTAAGTGTCCACTAGAACCTCAAATTACGGTTAGCAAGGCACTCAGTCATGGCGGTTATTGAAAAGATCCTCACAGAGTTGTTTCAGCTTCGATGTGAGCAGTAGGCATTTGCCAAGGTTGAATAAACAGTTCTCTAAAATAACTTACCCCATTTGTGAGACACTACCATCCCCTGTGTATTTTTTATCCAACATAAGCTTAAGTGTGTATTCCATTTTCCCTTGTCCAAAGTATCACAGTGTTGAGTCAATATAGTCATCCCCTTAGACTAGCCTTGCATTTTTCATCTTCACCCAATCCTAGCAAAATGATCACGGCCGTAAAGTGAGTATTTTCTTGAAATTCTATTTAGAGTAATTGATTATTTTTATATATTGGATGTTATTATTGCTTAAGCCGCCAATGATATGCTACTTTATACTCTAAGTTTTGTTATTAGAATGATTGAAACGAGCATGCTTTAACCAGTTGCATTTGCAGCAGCAGGCAGTTTAGGTCTGGGTCATGTTTTGGTCAGTTTTGACCTAGTCAAACTTAGTTTGACCAAGTCAACCAGAGGACCTAAGGTGAGTTGGACCAGTGATATGTGAGATTGATGATCTATGGTCCTTATATACCCATTTGATGGATCCATGCAGCAGACACAGCTTTCAGATGATGGTTTGATGATTTTCGTGATTATTATTATTATTACAAACCATTTATTTTTATTTGTCCGAGCATGGTCATGGTTACAGATGATTATACAGATGGTCACAGGGTGTATGGGTACTCACCTTCAGTACATTTGGACCTTCTGAGTCCATTGGGATACTCAGTTTTTAGTTTTAGGCACTTCCAGTTGAGATATTACTCAGATTATCATTTTGTTGCAGATTTGCCATTTAAAATGGCTTGGCAACACAGTTTGACTTTTTATCTTGTTCACCTAGAGTGCTACAGAGGGAGTATGGGGTCCAGCTACTTGTTTTTACCATATAACCATGCTGTCAGACATATTGGTGAAGTCAGTTCTAGCCCAAGGGTACCAGGCAGTGAGATACATGCATTTTAATCGTTCACAGGTGATTTTTCTTAGGATAAAAATGGTTAAAATGGTTACAGAGGAATTCGATTTGGGCTACTGAGGTAAGGAAATGGCATGAGGTTGGTTAAGATGATGTGCATGATGCTTCCCACACCTTCCAGAGAAGGTTGCAGCATTCAGTGGGTCCCACACATTCTCCAAGCTGTTATATTATTATGATTTTATTTATGTCATTGAGGGCGAACGATTTGGCCATGTGGCCACAGTATGGTATCTTAATGATGGTATTCTATGTTATTGTGCCATGGGGACATGCTAGAGATGGATGAGTACACCTCCTAGCCCCATCATGAGATTATGTTATGTTTCCTAGTCATTTTCATGTGGTGTGTCCCCCATAGGGCGACTTAGCTCGTGCGGCCCCTCTATTTTTGAGTTGATCCATGTACTTTATATTTGGGCTCATCTTAGCCCTTGATTTTCACTTATGTATCTTTTGATCTCAACCACTCATTAAAAAGGTGGTTAGGGGTTTGGTCTCTCCCATTCTTATTTAAAGGAGAGACCCCTCTCATTGTAAAGGGACTTTTGGCTCTTGGCTACTGGAATAGAAAAATATTTTGCAAATCTCTTGTGATCTAGTTCTGGGTGTTGGATATGTCAATTGAAATCACTTTTCCATTGCATTGAAGATATTGGTGATTGTTTTGCACATCTTTCAATCCACGTTTTTTAATTGCAATTGAAGAGGGCAAATTGAAGGAGGGATGCACTGGCTGAGGAGACTCACCTTATCTCTCTCTCTTCATTTGGTTTGGTTCAAGGAGTGTTACTGTCTTTGTACTTCTCATTCTTTGTGATCATTCTCGTCATTTGCAATTACCTTCATTTTTGCTTGCTAATTGAGTTTATCTCCTTGGTTTTGCAAGAAGAGAGGGGCCCATCAGTGGAACTGGGCAAATTCGTAGAGGTAAGATAAAGCATCAAATATTCACTTGATCTTTGCGGGAGTAGTCCTTGACATACTATCATCAATTTCCATGATCCAGGTAGGCTTGCAAGGTACATAATCTATTCTTTTATCTTACCCATCTGTCATTTTCATTTAAACCCTAACTCTAAATCTTTTTGGAAAATCCTCTGGGTTTTATTTCTTGGTTTACTGGCAAACCATTTCTCGGTTTTTATCTTACGGCCAAACCCCAGGTGGGTTCTCAAGGGCGTCATGCTATGAGGACTCCGTCTGCCCCTTTTCACTAAGCACTAGTTTATTACCCTTGTGCCCTCCTTGGTTAGCTTGTTTGTTGGGTTGTATAACCCTTACCTATTGATCTTGTGTACTTTGATACTGTCAAATCTCTCTTTCAAGCTGTGCTAGAAAGCCTAAACTGTCAGATCTACTCCTTGGACGACTTTCCCTGTTTTTAGGCTCACGTTTCCCAAGGCAGCTAAATTTGATCATTTGTCCTAGCACTTGAATCCTGGAATCATACTTAATATCAAGTCACTGTGTTTAAACACTGAGAAATCTAATCTTATCTCTCTTAAGCCTCCACAGTGACCTTGTTTCCTTAAATCTAGGGTTCTTCACCCTTCACCTTACGTACCCTATCCTTTTAGCTTGATCGAGTGTTTAGGTTAGATCTCTCCTGTTGGGAGTAGATCAAGGTCTCCCCCTTTACTATCTGTGGCTTGGATAGTACAAAGTGAAGAGTGCCTCGATTGTCGTGACAACCAATCCATCTTGGGGATCGAGGCCCTCTTGTGTCACCTCTTTGGTTGCCTGTCCCCTCTGTCGTCCTATATAGGATCATCCATTGGGGAAACTACGAGTTTTGTGATAACATTTTAGCGTCGTTGTCGGGGAGGTAGAGGCTTTCCCTGGTTCAACATTTATCTGTCGACTTTACCCCCCCGTTCACTTTGCCAACATTTTGGCGTTGTTGCCGGGGAGGTAGAGGCTTACCTTCGGTGTCTGGCATCTGCGAGTGTCCGTGCACTATTTCATATCTTACGCATTCGGTATTTTGGTTTGGTGATTGCATTTTGCATTTCTTAATTATTTCAATCACCATCTTAATTCACTCATCTCACCTCTCCTACGACATCTATCTTTTTGGAGAATTACTTATGTGGTTTACCTAGCGACTCCACCCTGCGACTCTACTAAGGAATGAACCAAACATATAAATCTTAAGTTCTTAGATCGTCTGACAAATCCTGAAGGAATCCCTTTAACTTATACTCGGAACGAAAGACATATTAAAGATAACTCATCCAACTTCTTTTGGAAGATTTCTAATCCTAATTCTTCATCGAGTCATCTTTTAGGATCTCCTTCATTTATCCAATGGTCGGTACAAACGTCGGTGGAAACCAAAACAATTCTCCGCAGAATCCTATAATTTTTGGAAGAAACGCTAGAGCATCTCCTTTAGATTTTTCCCAAATTCGGGCCCATGACATGCCTGAAAAATATTTTGAGAAAGTTTGATGGAAACTCAATTATAACTATAGAAGACCATGTAGACAAAGTTTGGGAACACATGGAAGCATGTGGAGCATCTGATGAAGATGTTTCACTAAGGGGACTTCTGGCATCTTTGGAAGGAGATGCTCGGAAGTGGTTTGATCGGTTACCTGCTTCATCCATTAATGGATATGACAGCTTTGTCACAAAGCTAACCAGTGAATGGTCACAAAAATTAGATGGGAAGTTTCTCTCACGTCAACTTTTTGACATTAAGAAAAAAGAGAATGAAACAGTCCATGAATTTAACCTTAGATTTGACAAGACTGTAGCAAA